>CM041038.1:11870936-13070936 GCA_023078785.2 Hyles euphorbiae
TCAATGCAATACGCACATTCCACCCATCGTTTCTGTACTTCGGTCTGTTTTTATTTAGGCAATCATTAATTCTACCTGCAACATATAATACTATGACAACATAAATAATGACATGTCAAATTAATTTTACAGCGTATCGGCTTTACCAAATCATTTCACATTGTAAATTAATGTACAAATGTTACAAGATATTATTTGTATCATATTATGCATGGATTTTACGAGCTGAATTTCGTGTTTCGCCGACATTATACGTTCAAATGAAACCATCACAATTCACGAATATTATACTATTAGGTACATTTCAAAACTAATCCTGTATTGAATTCGCATTATTTGGCTCTATATACTGGTAAATAGTGGGTGGGTATGGGTTTAATTATTTTTTTGGTTGACACCAATGTTCAATATCGATTCTTTGAGAAAGAGTAAGAATTACATCACAGAATCTCGGGCCAATGATAAAGTCCCAGAATTTCTGCACGTCAAGTTTGGTAAAAGATATGTGATAAAAACCTGTTGTGGAACTTGGAATGCGAGAACCCCATTAGCTTTTATCACTACGTAAGTTATAACTAACGTGACCATATATATACATATACGTCCCGCTTTGGGCGGGACAGTCCCGCTTTCAGGAAGTCTGTCCTGGTGTCCCCAGCAAGGCCAACATAGTCCCGCTCTTGCAAACAGACCAAATAATAATTTAAAATATATTTATCGCTCGAAATGCTTTACCGAACTTCTACTGAAAACCGTAGGGTTGTATTATACCAACACTTTCGTAAAAAACATCTCGACTTAATAAACTTTTCCACAATTTTTGTCTCAATTTATCAAAATATGGACAAGTGATAAAACACAGTAATGAAATTTATTTTGATTACGAAAATAAATATAAATAAATCGTGTACCGAGTTTTACAAAATACAAAAATACGATTTTGATTATTATTTTATGTTATTCAATCTTCTATGATAAAAACTTGTAAAACACTAAAAACTTTATTATTATTATTATTTAATTCCACTGATGTCCCGCTCTGGTCCAAAAAATAAATGGTCACGTTAGTTATACCGCGAGTGAGATTATATAGTTTTTACTAAACCAATTATTTTATCTACACAAATATGCAAAAGCGCATCCATTATTACAGAGACTTTTTGAATATCAGTATATAAAATCCTTTGTAGTGGGTAAACTTAAACGAAAATAGAAACTTTAAAAGATTTAAGCTTACCACAGTAACATTTTACGTGTTGCAATTGAACTTTAAATGGATTCTTAATAGCAACTTAGTACCTAAATCTACTAACCGAACACCTGGAAAATTTATTAAACACTCCTTTAAACAACCACGTTTTATACTTTGAGGCAGCCTGATATTTAGTAGTTGTCTTCCTGCAGGCTGTAACTCACTATTATTGTGATAAATGACATTTAAATAGATCGAATCCCAAAAAAACATTCAGATAGCTTTTCAGTTGCGTCGTGGTGATTCAATAGGTAGTCTTTGGAAACGAGCGATTATAGATTATTATATTATATTATATTATTGGTTAGCGCTGCACCGCTTTTGCTGAGATGGCCACCTTATCGACACTTTGTGAGCATTCTATATGTATTTTTGTCTTCATAATACTAATAGAATGGTTTATTTTATTTTTTGATATTTTTCCTTTCAGTTTTCTGTATTTATTTTTTCAATTGTCGCTTCTGTATACTCCATGTTGTAACAATTAATCATTCTTTCATTTTTTTTCTTTGTTCTCACCAGTTACCTAATTATTGGGCAGAGGGTAGGAAACCTTGATTAGGTCATTCATTTTCAACGTGAGGTGTTTCGCTGACCCATGCGCCATGTCCTACACGTGATATGTGATGGATCTATCACTTCGCCCGACACGAATTGCTCATACATTAGTATTTATTATGTTATGCCTATGACATCATACGTACACTTTATCAAGGTCAAGGTTTATTGTGTAGGTATACTCGTATAATTGCCCAAAACTTAATTGCACATGTGAAGCCATTGCCAGCCATGCCTTCTCGTAATATTCCACATGTTGTTAATTTCTCTAATTTCAAGATCATTTTCTTTTAATAGTATTAACTATTCAAAGATAATGAAATTGTAAAATATTTCTAAAAAATATAGATATATGATTTGAAAACTTTATGCCAAGGCCTGGTAGTCAACATCAACTTACATACTAACATGTAAAATAAAAAACTATCTAAATTTAAAACTTCAATTTAAAATAATTATTGTAGTGCTATATTTCACAGACTTTGACTGATTGCTTCAGTGGCGTATTTGTACTAGGGTACGGTTACAAATTTGGGTTCGAATCCCGAATTGGGCAGTGATATTAAATTTTTCTATTCAGTATCAGCTCAGAGTCAGGAATTTGTGCCCGATATGGCGATAGGCTCGCCATCTATCACATCGTAGGACGGTATCGAACATACAATGCGAAATGTGGGTGTCATGGCACCTCTGCCACCGCCTTCCGAGAAAAAGGTGTGAGTTTATGTATGTATAAATATGCATATTTAAGCAAAAGCTACGTATACATGACCATTCATTAAAAATTCCAATAAAGTAAATACGCGCGATGCAAAAAACTAATAGTTAAATCGTTGAGCTGACTGACACCTCTTCACATTTTAATTAGGAAGGATCATTATAATATTAATGATAAAGCGGAAAGAACTACAGTTATTTACATTTTACATTATTGTGGTTTACAGAAAGAGGCCGTCGCCCGACGCGCTGTGACGTACGCGCAGTTTATTATAGCCCGAGTTTGAGTTGTAACTGTCAAACAGAAGATTAGTTACATTGTGGTACTTGCACAACTGTATTTGAAATAAGTACGAGTAAATAAATGAAATCAGCGTGTATAGGCGTTATGGATATCTATCCCCATATACATACATATAGCTCATAAGATCTTAGTGTATTGTAATTTGTAACGCATATCGTTTCTTCTATTCATTTTGTATAAAGTATTTGCATTTAATTTTATATAGGTGATGAAATACATAATATCAGATCTCTAGTCAAGTAGTTACAACAATGTTTGAGCTGTCTGTTTTCAAGAGAATAGACTACATTTCAGATTGAATTGGGATTCTAATTTTTATGAGCTTAATACTTAGTCAGTTAGTTTTGATAGTTAGAAGAGTATGCTATTCTATATAATACATTATGTATCGTTTCTTTTTATATATAGGTCCAGCAAATGAGCAAACAGGTCACCTGATGGGAAGTGGTTACTGCCACCCAGAAACATCCATAATGCTTGGCAGTTGGATCATGCATGTGTTGCCGACCTATTTATTAGGGAGGAGAGCGGGAAGGAAGAAATATAGGCAGCGAGGGGTATTGAGCAGCCGGCATTCTCACTCACCGAAAGAAACGCGACATAGAAGTTGTCGCTTCGCGATGGTGTTTTATGAGCCAGAAGTACTGCCCAGGACGAACCTGTTCATCCATGTTGACTCATGGCTGACAACAACGTGGTTCTACCACTTTTTAAGCCACGTAAGCACGTAACTTTTTAAGCCAATATTAGAAAGTAGAACATTAATATTAGTGCGAATGATAAGCCACGCGTCTGCCACATCTTAGTATATTTTTATTCTAAACTCAAAGCTTTTCGTTGGCTCCAATGTATTTGTGTGCATTCGTTGACCCGGTTTCCGTGCAGTATAAATTGAAGGCAATTGTGGCAAAATGAGGAAATTAACGGCGTGTTACATTAAATTATACGAAACATGAACATCATTCACATTTGTGGACATCTTAAATACAATTTTAACTTTAACAGCTCTTAACTCACCTGCACGGAACGTGGATATTTATAACCTATATAAATAACCCATAAGCAATCGAAAAAGCTTTTAGATTTCATTTACCGATGTATTAAGTATTTAAATAATAGTGAGATTATGGCGAAACGGAAACAAATATCCGCAACTCTAAATTGATGTCAGCATTATTTGTTGGCAGAAAATATTTTTTTACCCAATTCAATTTCAACATTCGGTTTACATTGAACAATGTCTATGTCTCGTATATATATGATTATGATGTGGCTTTTATGATTTCCCAACGGAGTATAGGTTATTTTGTTACCAAACATTTGGTTAGCGTTAACATTTCTTTTCTAAGTTTTGACCTTAGATTATATACGACGAGTAATCTAAGGTTTTGACATTCGGAACATCAATAGTTCATTATTTTTTACTTCCTATGGCTTTAACTTTCTTTCTTTAACATAATGATTTCTAGTTGTGTTGTGTTAACAAAGGGAAGATAAACTACTCAGTAGCGTTGTTAGGGGTAGGAAATTATCATAAAATTACTTACGAGCACTTAAATAACGTCATCTACTTGTTCAAGTTCTTTTTATTAATTTTATTTATTAGATCTCCAACGAAGACAACACATAACATCATATAAAACTACATATTTATCCTTCAGCGTGCATCTTACTGCTTGCACAGTTAGTTAACAACATAAATATTAGAACAATAATAACAATTCTAATATGAATACGGATGAAAAGTCTGCTGCTGAATTAGACTTATGGGCTCTTTAATAAAATAATTACATAAGAAAAAAGAAATATTTCTAACAATAAGAATAACTTTAAGAGTACTAAAAAAATACACAACAAAACAATAATAGACTCTCATAAACGAAATTAAACAGAAAATATTATTAACCTTAATTTAGAGCTCTCAGTCTTTCATAGCGATACTTACAAATTAGAACATAAAATGAATATGGGTCAACAAAAATAAAAACTAAGCCAAACTAAATTAGAGATAACATGTTGAAAAACGAATTAAGAAATTTAAAAAAAAAACAAAAGTAACACAATAATTAGGTTACTTTAAATTAAATTAAATGACATTGTTGTAGTGAGACATAATTATAGTTGTAAATTTGTGCAATTTATCATGAATTAATATATCTATTTCAAGCGATCGTGGCAGAAAATCGTTCGTTCTATAATTACGAGGTTTGAACAGTTTATAGACATTAGGGAGTGGTAGAGTTCTTGGGATGGATATATTAATTTTGCTTATAAGTTGGGGACAGTCAATCTTGTTATTAAGTACTTTATAAAATAATATCAGCTCTTATTTAGCAGTTATTTATGGAGGGACAACATTTTTTTTTAATTATGATCATCATCATCATTACCACATTATGATCATATGAATATACTGTAATTTCATGACTCACATAATTTTAGACCTCACCAGATTCGAATCCTCTACCTGATAGCTCATTGTTTGTTGTCGCTGTAACATGTACATATTTATGTCTTAACATTTGAAATGATAGGTTTCTAGATGCAACAACGATATTTTGATTGAATTGTAGCCATTCGAATGATTATACCTTGGTATAAATCGTCCGTTTTGTTGTACCAATTCTGCAAACATTAGAAACGTGAACGTTGCAATGTATGTATAAATAAATAAATAACACGCAACAGTCACATACATAGTCCTGACCCTACAGTAAGATCGAGTCTTGTGTCGCAGGTATCAGGAACTATGAGAGATTTTTCGGTCTCACAAACACCCAAACCCGGAAGAAATATTTGTGGGCCGCACAAACATTTCTCTCGGTGCGGGGATCGAACCCGCGGCCTCTCGTTTCACAGGCGGCGTCTAACCGACTGCGCCACGGAGGGTGACACGTCAAATGTTTGCAATTTTTTAAATAAAATCTACAGAGCGGATTTTGTTGTAGCCTTGCACTTAAAATATTATTTCTGAGACATTAGAATAACAAATAGTCAATAACTCAATTTATAAATTGACCACGCCACAAGGATTAGTGACATTTTTACACGCATATTACAGTAAATATTAATATGGCCCTGTTTACTGTTACCTTATACTTACATTGTTATTTAATTGTATTGTGTGTGTGGAAGAAATTAATGGTGTTAATTGCAAGCCTAAAAATAATTACGTTTGAAAGTTGTTTAGGTGTGCGATAGATAAACCTGTCATTTATTAAAAATATTCTAAACAATTTGCAACAACAAGGGCTTGGAGTATCATTTATGACCGGGCGAAGCCGGATGTGGCAGCTAGTTCAATAATAAATAATAATATGCCACTTTATACATTTTGCATAAAACTATGGTTGTGGGAGGCGAGTGGGAGCAGGTGGATGGCCTTATGTGCATGGACAAATACTTTAATAAAGATGCATTTCACAAATCACACCGATATATCGTAGTATGTTTTAAAATGTGGATTAGAATTTTTATTATATAGCCGTTTTAAATACACCTTTGGCAAGTATTAACTAATAGAACATATTGGCTGCTAGAAATATGAGTGTTTATTGCCTAGTGATTTGACGTTGCAGAGCTTCACAGCGCGGTGGCCGCGGTGGCATCGGCGCTTTTGATAGCTTATCAGCCCATGTCGTTAGCGTAAATTGGTAAAGTTGCTATGTATGTAATACCCATATAGATAATGATCGTGAGCCTCACAACATTGTGTTCAACATGTTTATCGGTTCGTCATAGGTATAAATATAAGTACAGTAGGGTCAAGTATAGTAGGGTCTGTTTATAAACAATGATCATGATGTTGATATTGTATTAGGGTCATATTTTTTCCGATTTATTTGTTTGTTTCGTGTGATTTGCTTCAGTTTAGGTTGGAAGGTACCAAGATATATTTTATTGTATAGATGTAGTTTTGATGGTAAATGAAAAAAAAAAATTCATAGATACGCTTTTTTTTAATAGTGTATTTTCAATTCATTGTTAATTTCATTCATTATGATTATCCTGGTACGTTAAGAAGTCGGGTGTTGTATCCGCTGCGCCGCGCCGCGCTGCCGCCCCGCCTTCCGCGATGCTACCCGGCCAGATGAACGGCGCGCGCCCGCCACCCCGCCAGTCATCGAGCGGCGGTCTTGGAAGGTACCGTTTGGAGTAGCGACAAAATTTATTATGCGTTTAAACTGACATAAGCGCTTTACATATTAAATCGTGAATAAAAACTCACGAAAGAATTGGATTTCAGTGACAGAATATCGTATTGAGTGCAGTGTAAATATATAGTTAGGTTATTTCGTTTGTTGTAACCGATTGGTGCAGTGTTTATGTTCGGTGCGCAGCGGCCGTTCCGTCCGGCGTGCTACCGGGACGTCGCCCTCGAGGATTCTTAATAGAGGTAAGCCAAATACTGATTTAAACAGCTTCTTGCATACCTTACCAATGTGCGAACGACAGCCGCGAACTTCGCACAGGACATGTGGAAAACGGCAAAAGATGATTTATGAGTAACCAAAAGCCGGTTCCTGGTCCGGAGACAACACGACATTATGAGGATGCGTTGTAATAAATCCGGTTACGATGTTCTACTTGTTGCCTTTCATAATTTTGATACACTGGTTTAGTTTACATGTCAAGGATGCACTTTGTTTACTACCCGACAAAAAACTTGAAATATATTATTTTGCCAAATTGACTAGTTTTCTGTTTTGTTACCTTACAAAATGTATATATTATTTAGGTTATTTAATTTAAAAATAAATTAAATTTGTAAACAATTTTAACAATCACTTCTATTTATAATTATCTAATTAGTCATAATATAATTTGTTTAAATTGTGAGTATCGAGAACAAGAGCAAATTGGATGTGAAGCCCTTATTAGATACATAGGGTGAAACTAAATAACTTCAATATTTTAGGCCTTTTTAAATCGCTGTTGAGTTTATAGTTGCACAAAGTTGTTTACTAAGTTAAAGAAGTACACATTTAGTATGGATAGAAATTAAAAAACACATGAAATGAGATGGCTTTTGTAGAAATTGTTCTGTGGAGCATCTAGATTCTAGATAATCTGGACCTTCAAAATACGATTAGCGTGTGCACACTTGATGTAATGCCAATAAAATACATTTTATTGTACCGTCCGGTTCGAGCGAATGAGATTTTATCGTAAACCTGAATGACTCGCTGTACCCCAATAACCTAATTAAAAACTATACCAAGATAATTAAGATACAATTAAATAATGTTAAAGATTAACTTTATTTAATGTGCGAGCGTTCAACGGATGCAGCGTAACCTAGTTTTGCGGGTTGCGATGTCCATCTCACCTCACCTGGGGAAATGTTCAGTGGAAGTTACTCGCTTGACCACACCTCTGCGATCATCCACGAGCTTCACAAATAAGATCACTGATGCACGTTTATCACGCTCGTAAAACAGCTTGTATTTTTAAATTTTATTAAACGCTTCAAAAAAGTTATGCTAATTTGAGTTTGGAAGTAAACGTAGTATTAGTAGGTGGTAATTTGCGAATGGATAATGGATATACGTCCGAAGAGGTCAGCTGGCCAAAATCTTTTTTTTGTCAATGCTACATTAAGATTAGATACCGAAATAGAAATTAAACTACCTATATTTAAAATATTTTTTTATTATGTATGTAGATAATTACTTAATTAAATTACTCTAAGTTTACTACTTATTTTTCACTATTTATCAGAATTGAGGTCCGTAGCTACTACGTAGGCCGGTGCTGGCAGGGAGCCGGTCCAATTCCCTGCCAACGAATAAGTTGATGTCGATTTAAGCGGAATAACTGATACAGTTTTCGTGACCACTTATGTTTCTCTTTAATTGTGTTTCGTCGGCCTTTAGTTGTTATCACTTATCACGCAAGTATGATTTTTACCATCGCTGTAGGTAAGCTTAAAAATTTAATTCAACAAACTAATAATGTAAAATTGAGTTATGATTTAATGAAACATTTATGACATCTATGACATGATAGCAAAAATAAACATACGCCATAAACCGGATTCAATACATAAATAAACTTTGGCATTAATTTTATAATTAACCTCTGGAAAACAAATTACATCACGTATTAACGGTTATTAAAGTCTAATTTTATTGGCTTTCTTTTTTAATATACCTTGTTAGGTAAGGGTTCGATGCTGGCCCGTTATGTACGTGGTCCACACGCATCAAACGTGCCCTAATTGACACTCGTGGAAGGGTTAGCGATCGTAGAGCGAATATCACGCATCGATGACTCCGCTGCCCTTCACCGGCCGACACTATATTTCATCAACATACAACATAACGATAAGCAAATATACTTTAACAAGTGTGTCAAACTCGTGTACCCGAAAATATGAAATATTTAACTTTTATTGCCGGCTTTAACAACGTGTTGTTGCTAGCCGGCTTTAACAATGTTAGCATACTATTTGTTTATAGAATTTCTAGTTAGTTTAAGCGCAATAATAAGGTTTACAAACACAACTTTTGTTCGCGTTAATGGAGTCAAACTGTAATTATTGCAAAGCCAATAAAATGCAAAATGATTTATGTTGTACAGCACTCGACAACATAATTAAATAAAGAATTATAAATAGCATTACTTTAGAGCCGTAATGGTTCAACTTTTAAGTGCTTCTTGTAGATAGTAGATACGATGAGAGATCTATTTGAGGATGTTTTGTAAAACATGGAACTTATCACTTCCAACATCTTATCCACTTAAAAAAACCAAATATGAATGTCTAAAAATAGCAAACGTTCCACTAATACGGGTTCGTTCGGAAGTGAAAATTCTAATATTCCCGTGTAAAATACGGCTAAAAGAACCGCACGATTGGCTGCAGTCACCGGAGTGCCGTTTTTGAGGAACGTTTATTGCCATGCATCGGGCTGCCCGCATCCGGCCACTAAAATGTTAAGTGTTTTGCTTTGGTTCACCGGGAATCTTATATTACATCCTGCGTGCCAATTCTGACTCCTTGGAGTCGATTTGATTGATTGTTATCGTGATTTCTTATACCGGATATGTGAAAGAACACAAACATTAGAGGTGTTCTTGAGACATCCATTAGTCGACAATTAACGAGCCGACCTGGAGACACGATCTTTATTGCCAAATTCTTACTTTTACATTTTATCATGTAAATCTCCTGGAACATATATTTTCATCTATACCTAGTAGATAACTTGATCTCCTAGGCGATAAAGTTGTTAAAATCAACATTTTTGATGAGTTATGCGTGACCTCTATGAGTTGATTACCTTGTAACTGAGAACAACAGTTTTTAACCTCTTGGATATTTTGTTTTTAAATAGTCCCTAGCGTTGTTATCGTGATGGATAGTTTTATTATGCTAATTGATAAATTGATACAAGTCAATTTCTAAATCCTTTTGATTACAGGAAAATTATATTTGAATAATTTGTGACACTTCATATATTGTGCTTTAATTTGTGACAGAATAAATTCAAGATGTTATGAAATGTAGTAGGGATAGTATGAAATTTCTTTTGTTTGTGGAACCAAACTAAAATATTGTTGAAAGTAATACTTCAAGAGCAGCTGTTGCCGAAAGCGATTCGATTGTTTGTTATGTTCAATATTGCGGTATGGAAATTTAGTAACTCTATATATTAATTTAAGAGCGTTTATACCCTGCACGCGCTTTTTAGCGTAAAAACAGGACTTTTCAAATGAGTTAATAGCCACCAATAAACAATTTAAAGGAAAAATAATTATTACTAATTTTAGAAAAGGTTGTCATCTAGGGATTTTGGTGGAAAACATTATAGATTGATGGATAATTTGTGAGTACTATACAGATTACTGAACACAAAGTTCGTTATTTAGGCTTTAAATGGCAATTTAGAAGCTTAAGATATCCGAAACCACTAAATATAAGATGAAAATAAAAATATTATCCGACTAATAAGACCCTTATGGAGGGATTTTGCTGAGAAAAATAATCTTTTTGTGTTTAGTTCCTGAAAAATAAAAATTTAAACAATGCGAAATTATTCAGAAATTCTCGTCAAGAACATATTTTTTTTCACCAACTTATCGTACATAATTTTTTATAGCAATTGCATATTATAATAGAAGAACATCTTATCTATAAATTACCATTTTTATATTTCAACAAAATTAGTTTTCATGTTTTCTACAAATATTTTAAAAACCACTATAAAACACGCTGTCCGACGTGGATCAAATCAGACCGCCGCAAGGCCTTCTAGAGGGAGGACGTATCGCTCGTCGCTCCGGCCTGGCTGCAGTCGATTATGCCGCGCGTAGTTAAAATAGCCACGCGCGGAATGCGATTACCACATCTTAGTACTTTGGTAGTAAAATATTTAATTATTTTTATTAACTACAATGATTTTGTAGTGAGTATAAATTATGTTTCAGGTATGATAGGTAGGATGTAATTCCGAGGCTAAATTATGTTGTGTATTGTAATATAAAATTAAATATATTTCGTAATTGTAAGGGGTTGTAAGGCCCCTAACACTATTTATGTGTTCGAACACGAAATGATTAATAAAACGTCCGTAGTGTCTACTGATTGAACACTGATTTGAATGCAACTTAACAATGTAATAATAACGAAAATATGATTAGTATCCAAAATTTGTATTATTCTTTGCTTGCACAGTAATATTTGTCTACTTATAATGCAAATAAAATATTTTTATGATATTATATTACAGTTACATTTCAATTGAATATTTGAAGCGCACGGATCAAAGTTGTTTGAGCCGATTGTATAGCGAGCCGACGCGGCAGCTCTACGCACACAGCTTTGGTCGCTTATGTGTGCGTGAAATTAACGAAGAAATACCTATAGTTGACTTTGCGCGCAAGGTGTATACGCTCTTAATATCAAATATAATGTATAATGTCATGTTTACCTATATTGCTTCATACTATTTTTGATAAAGAAGGGTTCTACGTAATACAATTCTTATACAAAGTGTCGGTGTTTTAATTTCTTTAAATTACAACGTCATTAAATAACGTCAATTAAAACAAATTAAAATTATTAGATTTTAAATCACATTAAAATTGAAAAAATGACATTTTCAAACAAACTAAATAATAAAATAAATTGGTTTAAATACAACACGCTTTATAAGTTACCTACTGCCCTCAGTTGACCCAGACATAAGAGCGGCAACGCCGCATTTTTCGTCGCCGCGTCGCAAATGGCTTTAAATTGATTTGGCGCGATGAATCCTTTGTAGTTTTTAGGCATAATTGTATTCGTAGAATATTTAATGAAAACGCTCTTAATCAAGTCACCTTTTACACAAATTATGTGAGTCAAAATTGCTTCATTGGGTTGGGAGCGACGATGCCACTTACAATTAGTACACAAATTCAGTCTTATTTTTGCGAAGGGGGATGAAAATAGCACGTCGCGTAAAATATTACTGCCACTAAATAGACCTTCAAACAAATCATATCAGTGTATTCCACAGCTGTAAATCGCGACATCATGAACATAAAATGCTATCGTAATTCGTAATGTGTTGTGAGCAACGCACGCGCATTCGCAAAGAACAAGTACGGCTCACTGACGAGGTGGCGCGGGTGCCGAATCCCGAGTTTACACCACCGCCCCCGCCCCCGCCCCCGCCCCCGCCCGTGACACCAGACCTTCGACCGTCGATCGCCGATCGCAGTGTTGCTAGGTTAGATTTCAAAAAATACAGAAAAAGTTTAGTAAAAATATCGTAGATGGATATAAAATAGAGGAGATTATTATACTGTTTATTACAGGGCTTTTTTCATAGAAAGCGAAAGTAAACACATTCTTAAAAGTTACAAGTATTCCGTAAAAAGACTAAAGAAGTTAATCGCTGTATGTGTCACTTTTCTAAAATTCAACATAAAGTAGTGGAGATACATAGTCGTGACCCCACACTAAGATCGAATCTATGGTTTGGTTGAAAATTTAAGGATGGCTCGGTGAAATAAAAGACCCTATATCATTATTTTGTAGTGATAAACAGTTAGTAAGTGTCAGAAATAGCTTTACTATTTGTCTTGTTAGTCATATTCCAGTATGTTTTATTCTTACTGTATACTTTGTTTTGGTATTTTATATTAAATGAAGCACAAATAGTTTTAGTGTAATTACGTTGCAACACTGCCCAGGAGTCGCGGGTAAGGAGGAGGCGAGGTGGGGAAGGATGCACGATTAGAGATGCATAAAATAATTCATCGATATTTTTATCGAGAGTAAATAAATGTCGTCAATTGAAATATGAAATCCGCATAATTCATATTTAAATACTTTTAGGGCAGTAAATATCAAAGAATATCATATTTATTAACACAGTTATCAGAACATATTCTAAGCGTGCCAAAAAGACCTCAGTACAAATAAATACACAAAAACAAAGACTTAGTAAAAGTTATTTTCCAAGTTTCATTCTAATCAGCGGGTTTCTACATTGTCACCATAGCGCCTGCTTTTGAAAAAATGCGTCTCAACAGTACCCATACAGAATGATACCGAATAATGTCTCGGATGTTGCCACATGACCCATAGCAATTTTAAGTAGGTATAAAATGTAGATGTGAGTTGTGTATCTCATTTTATGTATCACATTTGTTTTTAATATTGTCGATAAATAAAGGTTTTTATTAATAAAGTTTGAATTCTTTAATTTTCAATAATAAAGTTTGAATTATATCGATAATATTGATATTGTATGATCGATGAAGTCGTTGCCACCCTAGCCTCATTTTGATCAACGACGCGACGTTGCCTATTCGACATCACGACTTCGCGAAGTTATGAGTCTTACTATCATGGATATTAGGTCTAAATTCAATTATTGATATTATTTCTATGCAACTAATAATAAGACCTTGTATTTTATTGCACTTGACCTTTATTATTCGTTTGTGTCAATGACCTAGCCAAATCGCTACAGCAGGTGGTTAAATATTGAAAACTGAAAAACTATCCTGTGGCTAAACGGGTGGTGATAAATTAATAAAATTTGGTGTATGGGCTGCTGATGCGGTACCCTATATGTGGTCCAAAAAAAAATACTTATGTCACCGCCATTTTGTATAAAAGTAACTTTATTTCAAAAATATAGTTTTGCAATTAAATATTTATACAAAGAATGTCCTTTTCATAATAATGATAATGTAATATACTTAGTTTAATTAATTTAAAAGTTTATGTTTGTGGAACATACTGGTATACTGGTATTTTTATGGCATACTAGCTGTCGGGCCCGGCTTCGCCCGGGTGCAGATAGTTTTTGAGTCCAATCCACATCAAGAACATATTATTTCGCGTGTCTACTAACTATATTTCCCGCGTGCCGTCGACTATATTTCCCTTCCGTAGGAGAGGACATCCCGTGCCAACAATTTGAATTTGAAAGAGTAGAAAATATGTATATTTGGTTTCCTGACTCATCCCACGGGAACACTACATTTTTCGGGATAAAAAGTAGCCTATGTGTTAATCCAGGGTGTCAGCTATCACTATACCAAATTTCATCAAAATCTGTTGAGCCGTTTTTTCATGAAAGAGTAACAAACATCCATACATACATACATACAAACTTTCACCTTTATAATATTAGTAAGGATTAATTCGCCCTACTGTTACAAAGGCGCTTTCCTAAATTTGTTTTTGAGTTGTCATTTAAGTAAATAAATCTATTGCATTTATGTTCATCATTGGTACACATATATCTGACTTCATAGTTCATATTATGATACGTATTGTGTCGTAACCAAAACTACGAGAGATTTTTAGCTGGTATTTGGTGTGAACTCAATCATTTGTCTCGCAGGGGGGATTGTAGTCGCGACCTCTCATTTCACAGCTGGTGTCTTGACTTACTGAACCTTTTATTTATTTGTCAAGTGATATCATTCTTTGTAAGTAGTATTATTTGGATATTGGTATGATCGAATCACAGCATCGATTTTGTACTCAACCACAACCCTTACTATCGATGGTAGTGTTAATTAACTATTCTAAAGGTCTATCCAAAAACTATTTGAATAAAGAATATTTAGATTTGAAATATGATTTTTAGACTGTCCCGCCCTCACACCCGCCACTGCAACTCCTGTAAGCCAGGATCAACAGTGGCACACAATGTAATGACACCGAGCATTGAAGCTCGGCGAGTCTCCGGGAATCTCTAACTTTTCTTTAACCCGCAACGAAATTAATCAGAAAGTTAAATTAATAGGAGGAGTTGGAAATAAATAATGTCCACTTCCCTCCGTGCAATGCGGGTGACAAAACATTGAACTAAAGAGGTAAATAACCTCACAAAGAGACTTTTACAGCCGGAAAAGCCAGCTGTAAAGCACCACGGAATACATATAAATGGGACCTATTGTATGAGCTGTTGTACTTGATTCCAGTAATAGGTATGGCAAAAACGCCAGAAAGCACGGAAATTCGTCCTAGTCTCCACTAGGTCCATGTAGTATACGACTCCGGATGATATCTGCATACTATCAAACATGGGCGTAGCCATGGTGGGGCAGAGTGGGGCGCTTGCCCCACCCTGGATTTGATCTGTAAGGTACTTAACCAACTCTAAAAAAATAAATGATCTAGGTAAAGTACTAGGCAGGTGAGCAATAAGAAAGTATTTAGGATAATTCCAATTATAAACACAGATACAGAGTGTAATAGAAGAATACCGTGGGTACAGTTTGCTAATTACATATGATTTAAGACTTCTGCCCCACCCTGATCCCACGGCTGGCTACGATCATGCTATCAAACATGATTTTACGCTCATTTTGCCAAATACTACACTCCTAAAGTATATGATGCGCGGACTGTTCATATTCGCGATTAGGTGTTGAACATGGGCATGCAGGCGAATCAACGAGCTATTGAAATATGATTTACGTGCGTGTCAGTGCTTTACATCCTGCGGCAAACGTATATATCGGCATATCTATCATGTTATGTAAGGCGGTTTTGGAGTTAATCCGACATACTGGGTCATTGCGGCTTATTGGCAAGATTTTATTAGTTTTCAGAGTTTTTCTTCTGTGATGCGTCTTATGAAGGGGTTCCATTTATTGGGAAATTCTCACGGATATATTATCAGATATTGTACTGCAGGTTCGACCGTCGATATTTTTGGATTTCATAGCTTAATCCTTGACGAAATATACTGGCAAAACATATCTTTCAACAAGGTGTTATGTTTCTTATGTATAATCTGTTGTATCTTTATTAGTCCAGAAATGAAAAAAACAGTTGATTTTCTAATAAGATTTATTGGATAATTAGTGTGAAGCGAGAAGACTAATTTTATTCGGGCAAAGCCGGGCTCGAACACTAGTGTCATTATAATAATGAAAAGTGAAAACCAACATAGTGAGGGTCTTATCGACTATTACCTTAAAGTAGGCAACGTCTACCCGAGGTCGAAAGTACAACTCAATTCTTATTTCGAGGAGAAAAATAAAAAGGGCTCTTTATTCATAATCATCCTTAGCCAGACACTTTCCTTTGGTCGGCCAGAGAAACATTTACTCCCGAACACTCGACAGAAAATTGCTCAGTTTACACAAAACAAATTCACAATAAAGTGTGTGCTCAGAACACAGCTCAGAAACAAGAAACAACGGCAACACAAAGATTACTTTTTGCATTATATTTCATCACTGAACAAAACGATAAAACAGCAAAGTACCTAAGCTTATTCTGAAAGAAAGTTAATTGGGAACGGAAGCTGCGATAGACCGACCACGTTCATTATCGCGTCCATAACGGTTACCGGATGCCTTGTAATTGTCAAGGGAAATATTTGATTGTATTTCGTGCCTTTATTTGATGTCGATACCAAAGGCGAATTGAAATTATTGCTCACCTCGATTGGTTCGTCGTAACTGCGCCCTTGATCCGCATGGAAGGAATTAATGCACTCATAACAACGTTACAATCGACAAACAAAAATATATTTTTTAACGAAACAACTTCCTTTAATGGAAGCGCTCCAAAATGTCGCAGCTTGCTTAATGCATTTAATCTGTATTCTAGCTAAAGCTTTTGGTTGGCTTATTTTATGCGAAATTTTCTTATTAAAATAACTGAAGGCGGTGGTAATAAGCGGTTTCTGGAAAGTTCAGTGTTGATTTTTTCGTCTCATTAGTTTTCTTATTGAAGCGAACGAATGAGGGAGTTTCAAGCGCTTGTGACAAATCGGAGCGACGTTGCATTAGCACATTTAAATAAGTTATATTGGGATATTGTATGCAAAATGAGAATACAGTTTAAATATTTCAATGGATTTTATTAAAATAAAGATGTTAATCTGAAGGTTATTTTTGCAATAATGGAACACGCAGAACTTCACACACTTATGTGCACATGCAATTGCTTAGTTATCAATTTAAATGGTTTTATGAGTGAAAGAAGACCAATAACGTAATTCTGGAATCTGGATGAAAGTACATTAAGGGCAGATTTTGTTTTTCGATTTTTTATTACTTAGTCTCTTCTCACTCAATTTTGTCTACTTTCATATTTGTAACATCTTTAATATTATAAACACTGGGTTTCATGTCTTAGCAAATGTATCAAAATAAAAGTTCCTGACCTAAGAGACCTAGAACCTCGACGTTCATGGCCTGAGTTCGTGCACTGCGGCGCCAGGTATTTAAAATCGTGCAACTGAGACAAATGCCAACATTCTACAGATATCCACAGTAACGCGACCTTTCAACAAAATATCTCATTAAAACTCCACTAAACGTGCCATAATTCACATTTTAGACTTTGGCTACAGTACTCACTATACTCTATAGTTATGTTAATTTACCCTGAATCCGTGATGTTGAATATGTTTAGTGTGTCTTTGTTATTCTCTAATTTAATAATGATCCCTTTAATTTTATTTTTAATGCTCTTGTCATTTATTTATCGAGAACTATCTTGGTAATAGTTACAAAAATCATTCTGTTTAGCCCAGAGTGTACAGAATGAGATTACCTCAGTAAGTAATAAAATATTTATTAGATATATCAACCCAATTACACAACGCTATTGTCTTCTTTTGCATATGTGAAAAAGATGACGGAATAATAAGCTTAAAAAAAGTAGTTCTCTTATGCGCAATTTTTTGTATCATATTATATTTGTATGCACATAGCTTTTCAAAATTTGTCGTTAGTGACTAAGATCAAATCATTGCTGTTAAAGATGAGTCACTTTGTGTTCGGAAAGGTTTATTTTCCTTTACGCCGTGTCCTCACGTCGCTATATGGGGTGGGCACAATATGAAAACGTCTAGTACATTTGTGGTTTGTTAGTTTTACGACCGCCCCTACCTGACGTCAACACTCCTTGGAATATTCGATTGTAGTTCCATGCCACCAGACGAATATAGAAGGCAGTCGGTGCGACGCCTAGTGACAAAAATTACAATTGTTTCATTCGTATCATCAAGCAAAATGTTATCTAACACAATTTAGTTTTTCAATTCACGCGGGATGACATAAAACATGCTTTGATATGAATTTAAAATACACTTATGTTATAGGTATAATAAAAATATGGTTACATTTATATAATGCGCCACTTTAATGTACGATAAGCCTGAAGAGGGTTTAATCCGCCTAAAAACGTCTTAACGAAGATAAACACACTCGCTAAATCACGCGTTGTGTCCTAAATTGAATTATGTCTTTAGCGTCGTCTACCTCGCCACTTAATTAGATACAAAGCCGATTTACTAATGGACATCTAATTAAATTTATAAAGTAATCCTTTAAAAAACCTTCTTTGCTGAATGATAAAGAATAACGTTTAAGATTTATAAAAAAAAATATACAACATTTGAAAAAAGAAACACGGATTGAAATAGATGTTACAATTAATAAATAGTCCACGATATTAAAACTTTGCAGATTAGTTGCAGCACGTGATATGCAATAACATCCATCATTCTTTCAGTTTGATTTGGTTGTTTTATAAATACACCAAAATAATTAACGTAATGATATGTTTTTTGCCGAAGTACGATAGGAGCTTCATACTACGTTTAAAATTATCATTGATGTAACGCACGTGCTCTCGACTAATCGTTTGTGCACGCTTTTAGAATAATAATTTGAGAATAACAGTTTAAGTTATCCGACATTAAAGGCACATAAATGTTTCTGAACAATTGTCAGACTAGTTCTTAATAATGAAAATAAAGCCAACATAAAAACGGTCGACCCGCAAGATGCTAAGTGATCATAGCCTGATAATTGCAGTAATCAAGGAGTCGGTTCTTTTCTTTGAAAATCCTTTCGCGCCGTTTGTTTCTTTTCATTATTTTTATAATGAATGCCTCTTGTAGGTTTCAAGGTAGTTGTATTTTGAACCAAGAATAAGTAATGTAATGCATGTAAATGTAACGAGTGACTTATAAAGCATAAAGGGTATGGTCGTGATCTTATTATGGTTTATATTATATTTCACTATCTCTGGTAAGAGTTCATTAAATACTTGAATAATGTTTGTTTGTATTAATGCTTATTATAGGTCTTTATTGTATTAGTAGGCGAGGATTTCCAATTTTTAGCCGACTTCAAAAAAGGAGGAGCTACTCAATTCGACTGTATGTAGACTTTTTTTCCAAGCATCGTAGCCTACAGTTTCTGAGATTGGCAAATCATTGGCCATTGGCACAAATTCTTAACCAGGACACATTTCATAATTTTAATTATACTTATATAAGCACTTGATATTTTTCCTTTAAACTTGGTTGAGGTTTTTTCTTGAGTCCCCGTCTAGCGCTCTTGTTTTGGGTCTTTCAATCATGCCATTATTAAAGATGTCATATTCTGTCCATATTATTGAACTGGAATGCGTTAAGAAGTTGAATGGATATTTTATTTATACTTTTGGTCATATCGGAAAGATGTCAATCTTGAGCGGAATTAATATGCCGGCCATGCCAAAAGTGACTGATTTATGTCTATTACACACACGATGGTCCATTGAACCTCTTAAGGACGCGAGAGCGTGAGACGATAGCAAAGATTCTTTATTTATTTAGGTACGAGAAATATTGTCACCATTTCGTTATTTGTCTGAACGAAAGGGAACATGTATCGAATAATACCCATCTAACACGAATCAGTCTTATATTGGGAAAAATGTGTACTGTCAGGTCAGATATATTGTATTTATGTTGCGATCTTTCTAACCTTTTTACCAATACGTTTTATTTCTTTTTATTGTTTCGAGATTTTAGATACGAAGGGTGATGGAAAAACCATTACACATTTTTAGTAAATATGTTTGGTAAGCAGACCGATCGATCGACAATTATGTAATATTGTTATCATTTTGAACCAGCAACTAGCAAACAAATTCTTTTAAACATATCGCAGAGTAATTCGGTTTTTAATTTTGCAGTTTTCCCTTTGAGTGCCATAAATTCTCGTGGGGTTCCTTAATTATTCTTGGTAAAATCATATCTTGTTGAACCAGGTTAATAGTTTTAACATATTCTTATTCGGATTGATCACGGTAATGGTGGCGGGATCACCTTAAAGTGTCCACATTTTAGTAAGTTAAGTTTATGTGTCTGGGGGAACGGTAGTCCCCCCCCCCCCCCTTCTGCTAAGATGAACTTAAGCCCAAGGGCCAGCTACATATTTGGACTAACCAGGAACCTTTTAAATTCGTATACTTTGTTAAGGCGTGAAGCGTTAGGAGCTTGGATCTACATGAGATCTGACAAATATTGATAGTCCGTGTCATAATGATGGTCTCGACTTGGCAACATTTTACATGAAAAGATTTGGGGAAATAATCCGATTTTATGTAGGCAGGCTTCATAATTTCGATATTTTTATTGTATCGTTGGTTGAAAAGCCTCTCTTAGTTAGGTTTCAACAAAAGCCACTTTACATTGCGATCGGAACTTTGTGTAACTGCATTTATTATTAAAGTGTGTCACCTAAATGCAGCTCGATCGTTAGCGCAAAAACATGTGTAACATATTAAATGGTATGATTGATAAGGTAGTTAAAGCTCACTCGAGGCAATATTATTGACAGGTGCGATAACATTCGTCAGCATAATCCGTTTATCAAGTGTCCCGCGTGGTAACCGGCCCCTCTTAATTATCTGCGTCCAGCGACTTCTGTTACACACCACTTGTCGCTGTCCAATCTGCATGCTCTTTTTGATTTGTATTAGTGTTTTAATTGACCCAATTATCAACTGTGATAGGTGTTGTGGACGTGTTAATAAGCTTACTACGTTGCTTTTTTTTTTTTTTTTTTTTTAGGTTTTTACCTCGTTTCTCTGTACTGTGTGAACCGATTTCGATCATTCTTTCTTTGATTGAAAGCTGGTGCTTGTCGTTTGGTCCCATAAAAATATGGTGAAGATCTGATGAATATCTTCGGACCTGGAGAGGGGAACTCCTTAAAATTAAGGAGAATTGCAATGGTTCTTTTTGCATTACGTTCATTAGAAAAGTTAAGATACAGTAAGAGAGGGAAAAAGGGGTGGGGGTGAGGGGGGGGTGGGTGATAAAATTAAAATACACGTAAATTCTAATATCTTCGGCAGCTTTTAAGCGATTTTAGTGATTTCTTTTTCATTGGAAAAAACGTATTGACAGGTTGATCCCAGGAATACGACATGAAGATATGATGACTATGTTCGGACCTGGAGAATAGAACTCTTCAAAATTTAGTAGGATTCCAATGGTTCTTTTTGCATTAAGTTCATTATAAAAGTTAAGCTACATTGAGGGAGGGAAAAAGGGGTATGGGTGAAGGGGGGGGGATGTGATAAAATTAAAATACACGTAAATACTAATATCTTTAGCAGCTTTTAACCGATTTTAGTGATTTCTTTTTCATTGGAAAGAACGTATTAACAGGTTGATCCCAGGAACACAACATCACAACATTAAGATCTTATTATCATGTTCGGACCTGGAGAGTAGAACTACTCAAAATTTAATAAGATTTCAACGGTTCTTTTTGCATTGAGTTCAGTATAAAAGCTAGGCTACAGTGGTTGAGGGACAAATAATAAACATGTGAATATTTCAATATCTTTGGCAGCTTTTAGCCGATTTTAGCGATTTTATTGTCATCGGAAAGAACATATTCCTTGTGGAGACCAAATCTTTTTCATTTAATTGCCTATCAACACTAAAAAGATAAAAATAACTAAAATTTTTAATAAAAAAAATAAAAACCGACTTCAAAACAAAAATCCACTAAAAACTAAAAATAAATAAAATAATAACTACCACTCCAAAGCAAAAAAATAATATTTATTTCATGGAGCTCGTGCATGTTGATTAATTTGCTTAATGACTTGACTAGCCAACAAATCAAAATATATGCGTAACATATTGAAGGCGGGCCGCCCAGTACCAAACATATAGGACCTATGCCTTATATTAATTTAAATATCTATATGTTTGGTACTGGGCGACCCGCCTTCAATATGTTACGCATATATTTTGATTTGTTGGCTAGTCAAGTCATTAAGCAAATTAATCAACATGCACGAGCTCCATGAAATAAATATTATTTTTTTGCTTTGGAGTGGTAGTTATTATTTTATTTATTTTTAGTTTTTAGTGGATTTTTGTTTTGAAGTCGGTTTTTTTTTTTTTTTATGTAGATATGTTGCGTAAATGTGTACTGCCTTGCAGGAGAGAGCGGCAAGAGATGGTTTTCGCGTGGTCGACACAATGTTGTCGGCCTATATATTGGAATTTCTATTGTCGTGTAAAGTAAGCTATCCTGGCAAATATTAATCGTACCACCAGCTAACAAAATCGTTGTTTAACGAGTTATCGCGGTAATGGACATTTAAACCATTTAAGAGGCACCTTAGCAGGCCGGCATAATTGTTTCCATTGGCATGGGCTGCTGTCCGATGCCAATGGATACTCTGACTGGGCGGCATTTGCGCTTACCATCAGGTGCAATGTCGCCACTATTCCGGGCTAGAGTAAAAAAGAAAACAGTTTCTAAGCTTAGGTCATTAAAAGATTTCTATTTAAAAACATGACTGGTATAAATTATTAAATTTCGATGAATGTCGATATTAGTTAGTGAGCCGTTCACAATATCAATATACCATAAAATATTCGACAGCTTTGTTTGCTCTTTTCAGTAAAAAAAATGTAATAATAACATAAGTATTAACAATGTAAACATTTTGTACTGTTTAGTAATACGTTCTAATATTTTTTGATGTTTTTATATCCGCTAAATAAGACAGTTATGTTTATCTACTCTAATCTCTTAACGACTTGTTTTATATTTAATTAATGTATGATTAAAGCTCAAGTAATAAAATTATGCAATTAGGGCGATGAATGTTCCGCGCTATAAGATAGTGTTTTTTATACGTTTGTCATCAAATAAAACAGTTCGCGTGGGCCAAAAGTTGTAATAAAAATATTCCATTTTATTCGACGGACTAGATTTCTTTAAGTAAATGTCTGATAGCGGAGATCAATGCTCTGTGCCACTTTTTCACTTTAATATTGAAATTAAACTTTAACTTTTTTCATTCTTCAACGAAATCTGGCGTAGAAATTGAATCTTCAATTTTAAAATTTACACCATCTTATTTGCTACAAAGATCTTTGTGTGAAATACAAACAATTATCGTAATAATATAATGATTAACGTTCCATAAAGGCGTAGAAAAGAGATTCCAGTTAAATGCATTAATTTTTAATCGACAATAAAATATAGGGCGACTATAATTATAGTCACACGCGTAGGTCTGACCCCCACACGATACGTGTCTAGTGATGTATCAGAACATACGCCTTTGCGTTCCCACAGCGATGTGTTTTAAGGATACTATATCTTGCAGTCATAAATATTTTGTTGTAGAAGTAAAACAGTAAGTTTAAAGCTATGGCCTTCCCGTAGGTCGGTCGACGCGAGTGTTGTCAGTCAATGCCTTTTTTACCCGTTACGCACTTCACGTCCTGTGTTATCGTAAAACACGACTAATACAAATTCAATAAGTGATAGTACATACATACATAAACTCACGGCTTTTTCCTAGAAGGGGTAGGCAGAGGTGCCAGGGCACCCACATTTCGCCTTGCATGTTCGTCCGATGATGTGATAGGTGGCGAACCTATCGCCATATCGGGCACTAATTCCTGACTCTGGGTTGATAATGAGTAGAAAAATCCAACATCACTTTGCCCAACCCGAGACCTCAGCTTTGTAACCATACCGGAGTACAACTACGCCATCGAGGCAGTCGAGTCAGTTTCCCTGGTGTATACTGTGGTTTTGTGTCAAAAGTGCGTAGTGGCCTGTTGCTAAACGGACTAAAAGCGGCTGCCAACATGTTCGCGGTGGTCGCGGGTTCGAATCCCAGGGCACACCTCTCTGACTTTTCGGAGTCATGTGTATATTGATAGTCAATCATCACGCACTAAAACGGTGAAGGAAAACATCGTGAGGATACCTGCATACCATGGCGATTTATAAGAATTTCTATGGTATGTAAGTCCGCCAACACGCACTAGGCCAGCGTGGTGGACTATATGGCCAAACCACTCTCAATCGTTCTCTCGATTGTAGAGTAGTCCCGTGCCCTGCAGTGGGACGTATATGGCCTAATACAGATACTGTACGTGATCACACGAGTAAATAGCAGCTGGATTTCTGTCAACAGATTACGCATCAACAATTATTCCCTGTGCGTGTGATGCTTTGGCGCCGGTTGTAAAACACACTTCAGGTATTTACCGCCAGTTCCCTATATTTCCTATTAAATGTTAAATGCATTTAGTACCTTACTTTCTTGCATAAGCAGAAACAACTTCGAGTTATGCCATACACGCAACGTTAACCTGTCAGGTGCGTCTCAGACCCGATCCCTAATTTCATCACAAATAGTTTCAGTCTTCAGTTGTGACCTTGATTTGATTTAGAGCACGTCAGCATACATATATAATACGCAAGCATCCAGCAGACATACTTGTCCCTTTTCTTGCCATACATTAGCAGTTTTGCCCGCTGGGCATGTCTGCGGCAAATCTGTCGTGTAAATCCATGATCAAAGCTTATTTATACCCATTTTTTATAAATGATTCATAAATAATTAACATTAAAAAAAACCTGGCATGTATGAATTATGAACACGCTGAAATCTCGTTTTCCAGTAACGTCGTCGAGAATACACGCCCTTGGCAGTGATGGCACTGACTTCCTCTGTGTTTTGCGTGCTGGCCAAAGATAACACTAACGCCGCGTACACTGTGTCACATCACAGAACTAATTGAATTTCTGCTTTACCTTCCACTGTGATGTTAAACAAATAGAAGCGATGAATAGTTTGTTTTAGAATAGGCATTCCACTCAGCACTCGCGTATATAAAAATACACTCCAATGTTTGCAGTACAGGTACCTGGAACATAAAATAAAATTTGTTTTATTCTTGTATTTTCTTCTGCTGTTTTTAAAATAGACACGTACGAGGTGATCCTTGAATTGGTTTTCTATCAATAAATGAGATTGGAAGCTATACTTACATTTAATATGAAGAACCATTGCGGAAATAACTTACTTAAAGTTTGACATCAATGAGGCATATTAAGTCTTATCCGTGATGAAGCCTATTTATACTAATAAGAACATATGCTTTTATGTTAAGCGTTCAAGGACACGATAGCACTTAAGTCTGGCGTCTGAAAGTAAAAGTAAGGCGCCCAATATTTATTGTGTCTAATGCTGTTGTAAAACTTTCTCCCTTGCCAGTGTCGTGTGCCAAGTCACAATACTTCCACGAATATCATGTTTATATTCATGGATGCGTTATTGTAACGGTAAGACTAGTTCTATAATATAATGTCGAGTTTGCGTAGGTTTTAAACGCAAACTTCATAGCACTTAACATACCAATTTATTATGCTCCATTACTTTTTAAATAATATTTGCTAAGTAATTGGTTATAATTTATCAATATTTTAATTATCTTGTAATTTGGTATGGAATATGTTTAAATATTTATTCAGACAAATTTAATAAAATATTCATCATACAAACCTACATCATGAATTGTCAATTAACACCATTATATTTAAATGGTTACCACCACTGTTTCTAATTTAATTGTTCTGCAATAACAATTACCTAGTTTAATTTTTGTTCTTTATCTATTTGAACTTCCTCGTTCTCGGGACTATGGTTGGCGTTCTCAAGGTTTATGAGAAAACTTGTCTGTTTGGTATAAACATTTCATTAGAGCTCATATTTTTTATTAGTTTGATTGGTCATTAATATGATTTATTCCATTGCAATTTGTTAAACTTGTTTAACATAAATCATAGTTGTTAATGTAATCAAGTTGTTATTGGATAAATAAGTGCGTATTATAGTGTAATAAATCATGTATTACGGATTTCCGAGATCGTCAGGTTATAGACTTGTACGAAGACGATGCTACTGCACAGTGTTTATTAGTTTCATAAACAAATCTTGTCCATTTATCATCTTCAGTTGCAGAAGGTTCGCTGTTGTTACGGCTGTATTAGGTGAGGTAGACATGGTAGCATATTCAAGTCGAAAGTTTTTTCCAAGCTTATTTCTATCCTAAGATCTGATGTGGGGCAACTCTTGAGGCCTTCGTAAATTCTTGGAGTATTTTTCCTGCAACAAAACGATGTTTTGGATTCAGACAGCTACGATATTAAATTATATTTGTAAGCGGAAACATGTTATAAGTGTGTGAATAGCACAACTATTTATTAATGTTTCGAGGTGACGATCTATTTTCGTTTGACCACTGTCGGACCGTCCACGATGACAGATACTCACTAGCATTTCAGTTTTTATAGCTTATTTGCTAAAATATACTTTATGTGATTTATAATAAAAATATAATGTACAATAAATCGTAAATCTTGTTCTTTGTTAAGAAAAATGTATATGTTATGGGCCAAGTGATTAATCCGGCATTATTCATAGTGCCCGGGCAATATGAATAATGCCCAATAAGAGCGGGCAATGTGATTATAACCAATCAATTTATCACATTGCCCGGGCACTATGAATAATGCTAAGTGCCTAATGGGCAGTGATATAAAGCGAATCAAAATCAAAACAATGAGCCGAAGTGGTAGAATTTGGAATAAGGCAGCACGATGGGGTGGGTTGGGAGGAGTCGAGGGGAAGGGGGAGTGTCGCACCTCCCCTGGTACCACTTCCCTGGAAAGGTAACGCACTATTCTTGAGAAATATCTATTATAGCAACCTAGCCTTCAAACTTTTTCACTTGTCAATACAAATTAGCTTCTGTATCGTCTCCGGCGCTACGGGAAGTTCAGCCCCTTCGCCCTTGCGTAACAAAAGATAGACACCCATGCTCACCTCCGCAGCTTCGGCTTGCTGGTCGCCTCCGGCGACCAGCCTCAGCTGCTACGGCTCGCACGGATGCCTATCCTTCGTTACAGCGGGCGGGGGCTGCTCTCCCTCCGCGCCTCCGGCTTTTTATATACACTCTAGGGTCAGTACCCAAAAGACTACGTGAAGTCGGGGTGTTCCAAGTCGGTTTTGGGGCACAGTCGATCTAACTGATCCATAAAGTGGGTACACTAATTTTCTTCTGAAGATAATGTTTCGGTCGTTAAAACATAACTAAACATAAGCAGATCAATTCAACCTTTCTAATTTATGGGTCTATCGGAGATGCGACAATGCGGCAGCCCACCACGTAAAAAATCACCTATGAATCCCATTGCCCGATCATCATGTAGCCATATTCATAATGCCCGGGCAATGTGATAAATAGGTGAGTTTAGATTGTAATTAATCACTTGGCCCGATATGGCTCGGCAATATTCATACTGCCCGGGCATTATGAATACTGCTCGCATTAATCACTTGGCCCATAACATATACATTGAGAGGTGAACTGTTCGGTCGGGATTTTTGGGGCTGATTCTCAAGGTGAAATGTAGATTGTTGGGGTTTGAAAGATGATTAAAAGCAACAGATGTTAAGCCATTTTATTTGTGTAAGCATCATAATTTCCTATAAAAGGTAAATTCATATGAATCTGGTTTACCTTTCCTAAAATCTGTTTTGCGTGTTATCAGAAAACCATTGTCCATTGTCCGACATTATTCGACAGAAAAACAAGGTTAATATCGACGATTAATTTTTTTTTTTGCACTTTATGGCGTGCCAAACAAATATACCATCATATCGCAAACATCACATCAATTAATCTTCTTAAAAAATCTGTGTACATACATACATAAACATTTATTTAATGTACCTGCGGCTTATATTATATTGCTTTTTTTCTTTTTGCAATATTTTATGAGTTAATATTATTTTGTTTATAACTGAGACTGGTTGAACTTGTTTTTATAAATATTTAATTTTTCATAAAACGAAAAAGTTTTTCGTAAACAAAATTGCGAACATAGTGCACTCTTAATTTACATATTCATGTTATTGTTGTTGTTCGCAGAAAAAGCATATCTGTATCTGTATCAGCCCATATACGTCCCACTGCAGGGCACGGGCCTACTCTACAATCGAAAGTACGATTGAGAGTGGTTAGGCCATATAGTCCACCACGCTGGCGCACCAGTGCGGGAAAAAGCATATGATGATATGTAAAGGCTAATCACTCATTCTTCGCTCAAATTGAATTCAAAAGTTGTCTATGGATAAGGCCGTTAATATTTAGAAATTAATTTAAAATTTGCAATAATGCACAACTCCACTTGCAATACATCAATCTCTGCAAATAATATGAGAAAGTTTCTTCACCAGCAGTGAGTAATTATTTTATACACATATTTGTTAAAGATCTCATTTGGATAAATAACAATACAAAATGCCTGCATAAAAATCTGTACGATATTTCCGAAACTAGTCGCACAATAAAATGATTCTACTGTAGAACTTGCAGTGTTTTGGATGTGTGTTTGGATGGTTGTAAAGGATTACAAACGACATCTGACTAATGATATAATGATACGTTTAGCATTATAATACCCGTGTTGCATTATGAACTCATATTACAGTGACAGGCGCACACATTGAAGCACAGTTGATTGTCGGCCTATGAGTCATTTACATATGAAATGCTAATGTCTGGTGCGTATGATAATCTTGCTTTTTGAACGAACGTGCTCTCCGCAAAGGTGAATACTTTTCGACAAGTATTTCATAATATTTACATTGAATTACGTTTATTATAGGTACGAATGACGTGACTTTGTAGACGTGTAGTGTAGGTATATGAATTAGTAGATGCTCCACCTAAGTTTGACAGAAAAAAAATTATCAAGAGTTAGTTTTACCATGACGAATATATCAGATGTATCCAGACTGCAACTAAAAACAAAGCCAGGTGTTAGTTTAAGCCACTTCAGACTCAATACATCTACATTACCACCTGGCTTCGTTTTCGGACACAAATATACCCGGTATTTATTGAATCCATTAAAATGTTCTACATCATTTAGATTCAGTCATTTTTATCTACTACCCGATTCGAAAAGCGGTTTTCCCCGGTTTTTTGAATTTATATGAGCCTTGATACATTTCGTTAAAGCTACTGCGCCAATGGATTGTCCTGATCGGGGTGGTACAACTCTCTAATGGAAAACCGACGTGATGTAACAGCTTTGCTGTTGCGGTTTGTTGCGTGAGTTAGATTACTAGATACCCTAGAGTTCGTACGTACACACGTATCCATCCGTCTAGGTACCATCGTACATTGGTAGAAAAATTATACTCGATTATTGACAGCGTCGCGTGTTGAGTTCATCATAGATATAGCCATTTTCGTGAAAATTCGAACCCGCATAATTATTTTGACTAGGATAATAAACTTCGCGCTTTTGATGATGTAATTCAGATGTATTTACCACATAGAAAAAAACCTATTGAATAAATGCTGTATAACATTATTATTACTGTTTTAGTTATTGTACTTGTAAAAAGTACAAACATCAGAAGAAAACAGCATATGTTTAAAGTATAATCATATTTAAAGTATAATAGCACTAGGCAATCATTATAGGTAATCTTTGGTTGGAGATATAAGATAGGGGAAAGGCAATACCCATCTTACATTTCTACTATTTTCCCTTACTGCCTTTAAAATATATATAATATTTTCTTTAATATGGAAAGCTCATGGGCGGCGGAAATCACTTTCCATGAGGTAAACGTTTGCCAATCCTATGTTAACTAAATAAATCATTAATAATAAAATAAATCCATTTATACAGTGAGCCCAGCGTGATTTCTCGCTTATTTCTATCATACGTACGTAAGAGTGTGGGATGAACTTCCAGGCGACGTTTTTCCGCGCTGCTTACAATGTTGAAGGGTTTAAGAACGGGTTAAAAGGATTTCACAGACATGCAAGCCAACCCCTACGTGTTGCAAATGTTCTGAGTCGCGACTTACAATCTGATTACACTGGTCAACACTGATTTTGCCACACGAACTTTGATAGCTAATTTTGTTTTATCAATCTACCCTCATCATTAAATCACAGTTTTCATTTGTCTGTTAGCCTCATATTTGTTGTGATACGGTAATACTCATAACTAGTACTACGGCGGTAAATTAACAGAAACGCTCACAAGTAAATCGTCATAAAAGTATTTGTAGTTGAATTTGAATATTTTTTGTGATTTATTAATCCTGTGAACATGTCGAGGAAGTGTAAAAATAACCCTAACTCTTTTTGTTATATCTGCGGAGAACTTACATTCAAAAAACAACGACGAAATTTTACGAATCTTGTGCTGGAGTGTTATCACCAATGTTTTGGTTTTTCTGTCGCCCATCAAGACAAATTCTGGGCCCCTCATGTCTGTTGCATAACGTGTGTGAAAAATTTAACCGACTGGAAGAAAGGTGCACGAGCTATGCCTTTTGCTGTACCCATGATATGGACTGAACAGCGAGATCACGTTTCGGATTGCTATTTTTGTCTCACTGACTTAAGAGGTATAAATTACAAGAAAAAAAACACAGTTATCTACCCTAACGTATCTTCTGCTATAAGACCAGTCTCTCATAGTAAAAAAATGCCAGAACTAATACCAGTTGCAACAACGTCTGTTGATAACGACCATTCACAACCGTCTACTTCAAGTCGGTGTGTTGACGAGGATGATGACTTTGAGTTTGAAGGAATTGAAAAGGAGCCACATTTGATAACTCAAGGAGACCTAAATGATTTGGTTAGGGATTTAAATTTGTCAAAAAAGCAGTCGGAACTATTAGGATCTCGTCTAAAAGAATGGAATTTACTACATCATAATACAAAAGTTAGCTATTTTCGAAACCGTGATGAACACTTCAGAACGTATTTTTCTCAGGATGGAGATTTGGTGTTTTGCAATAACATAAATGAGATCATGAAAATGTTGGACATAGATTTTGAAATCTCTCAGTGGCGTTTATTTATTGATTCTTCGAAGGCAAGTCTAAAAGCAGTTTTATTGCATAATGGAAATATGCTTCCGTCTGTTCCTGTGGCCCATGCTTCAAATATGAAAGAAACCTATGAAAATATGAAAGTTTTACTTGAAAAAATAAATTACAGTACATATTCCTTCAAAATCTGCGGTGATCTTAAAGTTGTTGCATTATTACTTGGACTTCAGCTGGGTTATACAAAATTTTGCTGCTTTTTATGTGAATGGGATAGCCGAGACAGAACTAATCACTATATAAAAAAAAACATGGCCTATGCGTGCATCGTTAGTTCCTGGCCAAAAAAATGTAAAGTATTTACCCCTTGTAGAGCCAAATAATGTGCTTTTACCACCATTGCATATCAAATTAGGATTAATAAAAAATTTTGTGAAGGGAATGGATCGCAGTGGGAGTGGATTTTTGTACCTAAAAGAAAAATTCCCTAAAATAAGTGATGCAAAAATAAAAGAGGGTATTTTTGTTGGCCCTCAAATCAGGGAGTTAATAAAAGATTCAACATTTGAAGAAAAATTAAGCGGTTTAGAAAAATGTGCATGGAACGCATTTAAAAATTTGTTGCAAATTTTTTGGGCAACCACAAGAGTGACAGCTACAGAGAGTTGGTTAGCGAGCTCTTATTGTCATATCAAGCATTGGGTTGCAACATGTCACTCAAGATCCATTTTTTAGACTCGCACCTGGATTTTTTTCCTGACAATTTAGGGGCTGTCAGTGACGAGCACGGCGAGAGGTTCCACCAGGACATTTCTAGTATGGAAAAGCGGTACCAGGGAAAATGGAGCCCAAATATGTTAGCGGATTACTGCTGGACAATTAAAAGGGACCAACCAGAAGCTAAACATTCAAGAAAATCTTAAATTATTAAGTAATTTATATAAAAAAAAAGTTTGATTTACGAGATCTGTATTTTTTCTTAATATTTTTAATTACTCAATAGAATAAAATCCTTGGCTAGCAAATTTTTTTTAACTGTTTATTTTTTCTTACAATCACCAACTAAAGTAAAAAATATCAAAAAAGTCCGTGTGGCACGAAAAAGTTTGAATTTTGTTGACCAGTGTTATTCGTCTGCCTCTGCTTATTTTAAGTATGTTTACTAATATATGTGCTGCCGGCTTAAGCCTATAATAACCACGCGACTCGCTTAAGACTGTTCAAAAATATAAAAATTGTCAACAACTCCATTGGTTACTCACAACAGAAATATTACGGACGCACCACGCAAATAAAATAATATGTTTATTGCTCTGAGAGAAGTTTAACGATTTTTCTTAATAGGTATATCTAGAACAACCTATAAAAATTCTTATTTACGTCTCTTATCTTTAGAGTATGATATTTGTAGAATGTGTGTTTTATTTTGTGTATTCTAATCGGGTCATAATTGGTAAATATTGTACGGAATTGACAGGCTGTGAATTTAATAAACATTTAGCTGGGAACCTGACAAAGGGTGTCCAAGACTTTGTGCAAAGCGCTTTATCCGAGTTCCCCGCTTGCCAGTCGAGGCTTTATAGCTCGTCTGACACCAATTACTGTCCATTATAAAAAAAGATACAGAACTTCGCTCAATCTTCAAACGTTGCTTTCGTTCAGCGCTGAAATATTTTGCAACAATTCTTTTTAACTTTTGTTTACGTAAAAGAGTAATATCATTGTCAAGGATGTGTTTCCAAGGTAATTAAGGATAATTATGAGAAATACATTGTGTGTTTATTTTGCCATTAAAGTTTTCATTACCGTGACTGCATAACAAAAGAGAGTCGTAAAATTTTACATTGGCGGTTACTTGGCGTATACTTACTAAACATTAGCAAGTAATAACGTTATCAGTTATCATATTAGGTTTAACCAAGAGACATAAAAAGGATTACTTGTATAGATTACATATTAGTGCATATCATGACTTCTATTACATGAATTGCCTACCATTTAGATACTTCTGCTTTATTTATAAGATTGGATTCATTCTATTACAATAGATAGATTAGAAGACGAATGGATTGGCAGAGATGAAGACTGCCATTTTAAGAAAGTCATCGATCTCGCGCACCTCTCAGTAATTCGACGATAAAATGAATTCCGACAATTAACTTGCGAACCACCTCGCCTCGCCTTGTGTCGAATATAAATTGTTGATTATGTATTATACTCATTAATTCGTCACAGAATCAAATCAAATCAAAGATTAACGCCAATAAATCCGAGTGGCATTAGACTTGAGACGCAATTGCGTTTGTATGACATTTATTGATTTCTATATAAATTACGATCTTGTTAAGAAACCTGCGTGTATTTCCACATTACACAAAAGTCGTAAAAGTCGGTTGTAGTTTCATGTTAACGTTACTCACCTTGTTCACAATGTGTGACATCAGTTTGAAGCCGATAAATATCGTAGAAATGCATCGCAACGCGTGTCAAATCAACTATTCGATTAAAAGCCTTACAAACCACATGACTGATGCTAATGTATGGAAATATCAATTCGTAAAGGTACACAATGAACTGCTTAGCTTAGGAAAACATTAATATATTTGGCAGTAATTATTAATTAGCGCGGTAATTTATGCTCTAATTAATGAATTTCAATTGTCCGTAAGACACATTATAAATATTACTATTGCACAGATAAAAAGCAATGTAGCTCTGTTAATACGTATGAAGACTTAAATGTTATCTTTATTTGAGATGCTGCAAAGATAGCTATAACACATTCAGACTTAATCTGCTTTGGCCCAAGGTACGCTCCAAACGAACATCTTACGGAGCAAATAAAGGATTCTAATTCAGCACAATTCCTCTGTGTGTGGCTGTTAATGGATTATGTTGATTACAAAGCAGTAAAGTGTATATACTTAGCCAGTGCTTGCTACGATATAATTTGTCTTAAGTGACAGACTTGTCCGGGAATTATAAGGCGCATTATACACAGAGAGACCTTCCATCGATTACATTGACATTCGACAGAGCAAAGCACAAAGAGCTCATTGTGTTTGGTCAGTAATTGTATCTATTACAGTATTAATACAGGCGGTAATAGGATTATTGTGTGGTCACGGCCCGAGCGTGCCGCGTCTTAACGCTGATAACGATGTAAACACAATGTTATCACAAGTTTGCCTGCGTGCATGTTGTTATTTTAAATAGTTTGCTTTGTTAATATTTATGTAAATATGCTTTAAATAGATTTAGCATGTTGTTAACAATATTGCCTCACATTTATTTTTTAGAACAAATAATCCGTTGCGATGTAATTTATTTCTGGTTCACATGCCGTAACAAATTTGACTAAATATTCAACAGCCATGTTAAATAAAAAGTAATGTCGATGCCATATTTACATGTTGTGCCTTGCTGAATCATCTTAAGTGGTTATTTTTTATCGTGTGCAACTATTTTGGTGTTTAGCAGTTGCAATTGTTTTGTCGTTCTCCAGAGCGAGAGTTTCAACAATTAGTAGAGAACAGGAACTGAATTTCCCGTGCTTGAAGTACTAAGTATCTATACTGCGTATAGTTGTGCAGTTTTGGAACAAAGTTGGCAGCCAAGAAGCCAGCATGTTGTGAGACTTAAAGTCGCCACTTTACTCCAACAATGTGGGGGCAGTTGCGCCTTACAGCATTCCGTGTACGTCCCACATATTTAACCTATATGTTTATAGGTATTTTAGCAAATATTTCATATCTTTTATAAGATTATGATTTAGCGTAGGATTGACAAACAAACCGACTACTACATTTTGGATTAATAAATTCTCTTTCAGCCATTGAAGATGGAGCTTTGAGAAATAAGTTGATATTTTACAAAATCACCTCCGATCATAGGAAATCCACCGATATTGATAGACTTTCTCTGAACATATTCGATATATCGATTGCAATTCTATTTCTAATGGACTAATTTATTTGCAAGAATATCGCAGAAATCTTCATCAATTATGTATACCGCGGAGCGTGGAATAAGCTTACTGTTGTATTATCGACAGTGCAAGCGAAGTCGGGCAAGGTCAGTGCGGGTGATTATTTTGCTTGACGCCTGGACTGACAGTTCCACCACAGTGTGACCATTATGAAATATTCCTTTGTGTTTGATAAATGTTTTTTTACGACGTCATATACCTGTTAATGTAATATTATTTGTGATGTAATGCTTCCGCCGACCCGCTTTGGCCAGCATGGTGGACTGTATGGATCAAATACTCTCAATCGCTATCGATTGTAGAGGAGACCCGTGCCCTGCAGTGGGGCGTATATGGGCTGATATAAAATGTCTCCGTTTTTAAACAGATTGATATAATTTCTATTGCGGAAAAAAATAAAACCTCATTACCGTAATGTCATTACCTTATCCATGCCTGCCTGCTGCCAAAAAGTCTCTTAGTACCCACGACACAGAACTCGATCTAAGTATGGGGTCAAGACTATGTATGTGACTGTTGGGTGTTACTTGTTAATTATTTATTTATTTACGTACATAAGTAAATTGACAAAATGAGATATAAAATGGAGAGTCGTTAAACCCCGCGCTTGAATTAAATGCTTAATGATGTGTACAAGTGACCTTTTTCACTTCATAATTGAAAAGGCCTTTTCCCCCGCAAATACTCATTTTGACCATGTATTATAATTGTAACAAAACCAAGAAACTACATCAAGTTAATGATTATACGTGTCGCATTCAGAAACATTCGCAGTGCTGTTAAGATCACGGCAAGAGCACAAGGAAATCGGAAGGAACAAATTACTCGTCCTTGTTTCTGGCTACCGGAATATAAAACGGAGTTCGTTATTCAGCAAACGTATCGCGACAACCATCTTAAGAAACTTGAGGAATTAGCTATTCTGTTGGCGTACTCCACTATCCTTACCTAGCGAATGACAATTCCTCATAAAACCTATGCGAAATTCAATTTAGCATTGATAGCTTATCTTACTTGATGGTAGAATATTTGTTTAAATTCATTTTCATCTAAGAGTGTGTAAACGTTGACTGCGAGATATAGATGTTTTCAATATCACGCAATGGAACCATAATCAAGAAATATGTGGCCATTTTCACAGTTCGCACACGCTGGGCAAGCCGGTTGGTGAATTCCAACTAGTAAGTAGCACTGCCGTCTACCACGCGCGCGGGCCTATTACACTGGTCTACAAAATTTAACTTTTTATTTGCCTTTAAAATAAATGCTTTGTTATTGTACTAATTTGGGGTCACTGAATACGAAAATGTAAACCAAATTTGAAAGTTAGCTCTTATTCTAAAAATATGGCTGGTATCGAAATATATGACGTAAGAGTAAAATTTCATAGAATATAATTAGTTTTTTTTTAAAAAACGATATGTTCATTACTTTTTAATAAACTTTTTACATGAAATTGAGTATTTAAAAATATTTACCAAGTATTTAACCTTTACTATTCAAGAATTTCTCTTTTTTTCGTTTTTCTTTTGTAATCATCTTTACGAAAATCTTCAATCAAGTTCTACCAGTAGTCCGCTAGCATTGACGCATTCTATTGGCCGTTGTATCTTTTTTGCATTGTCAATATGTTTTAGTGAAATCGTTCACCATGTTCGTCACTCATTTCACCGCAGTTGGGAGGAAAAAATCGAGATGAGAATGAAGAAAGTGAATTTTTGGGGACATATTGCAAGCCATTTGCTGATACTTTTGCAGAAGATTGTTCACAAGCTCGTGGTAATTTTCAAATCTCCTACTGCCCAAATAATCGTGAACTACTACTACTCTAAAAGATTCCCATGCCTCTTTTTCGAAGCCCTGTAAAATCAGATCAATGTTTTGGTCGTTAAGAATCTCTCAAATTTGAGGCCCGACGAAAATTCCCCCTTTTATTTTGGGGTCGCATAGATGTAGAAATTCACTTCGCAAGTAATCAATTACTTGCAAAGTGGGTGCGAACAAAGGTGGACCAACCTTCAAAGGTTGGTCTACCTTTGTTGAGAGTCTTACCAGAAGTCTTCATTAATCCCAATTTCATATGCGATGGATGGAGAAGAATTTTATGAGGATCGACTAGAGGAGGATATTTAACGTTATTTTCTTGAGGGCACAGACTTTGTCTTCAAGTCCAATCATTTTTAAAGTAATGTAACGATCTACTCCGACTATCCCACCCACACAAAAAGCACCAGCACTTGGTGTAGCCCATTTGCAGACCCAACAAACCGTAGTTTTTGCAACAGAAATTTGTCGAAAATGATAAATAACTTATAAAATTTCGCGTTATAATAAACAAATGAAATGCTAATACTATAAGACACATGAAACGAAAGTGTAATAATAAAATTACACTCACTAAATTATTTGAAATCTCATAATATAAAGTGACATCCACCAAGTTACCAGGTATTATCTTAAATATGGCATAAATTAATAATAAGAGCTAACTATTAATTTTAAGTTCTATTTTTAGATTAAGGAGGCCGAATACTAAAGATGTAATGCAGTTTCAAGTAAAAGGCAATTTTCATGTTGACCAGTGTTATTTATCGCTCAGGTATATTGGCTGGATACATACAATGGATCGATCCCTAGCTTCGACTTAAATGCATTCATGTGTACAGAAGTGACTATTCAAATTAACAAGTTGTTTGCTTAACACTTACAAATCGAAAATATTTGTGTTTATACAGTTACTTCATATTATAAACATTTGACTTATTTTTACTATGGATTCAAAACCAATATAATATCTGTCAAAGAGTTTATTCCAGTTTGTTGAACTCGGGAACTTAATGCTCAATTTGTTAACCGTTTGAAATCATAAACGTGTTACACCCATTAATCATAACAAACGTTTTAAAAATAACACATTAAATTAAATTTACAAGCGGTTGAGTTGTCGGTCGGACGCCATGCAAAATGAATGGCTGGATCCCGTGTACCGCGTCCTGAAAATTTAACACAGTTTTATTAAAAGCTATAATGATTCGCGTGCTTATGGTTGTCGACCGAAAAGGAATGTCGGGGCGCAGTCAATTATGATAATTAATTTCTTAAGGTTTATGCAATTTGTCTGGTTATGTAGTTAATGCGGTTAAATATGCGCCCTGGCAAGACATATGACACGGCACTGGAGTGGTGTGATATTAATTTTGTTCTCATTTGAATAATATCGACCTGGCCGGCCGAGCCGCTTCATTGGAAATGCACATTTATCAATCAATTTAGTCCGTTTTGGTACCAATTTTGTAATTTTTCGTATCCGTTTTTGGAACTGTTTATAATATCGTCTGAATTATGGCTAATCAACTCTTTAATAAGACGGATTGTTCGACTTATATGATTATTTAGTAGTTTCTTTGCGTGCAGATTTTCAGTGTGATGTGATGCGAATGGTCGACAAATAACAATTATGAGGTGACCGGAGGCTCTAAGCTTTCACCGGCTGAATTTCAGACGAGCGCGGCGAGAGTCTGAACGGGCGGCCAGAGCGGGCCGGCGCGGCGCGGCTGTAGGCGCCGCGGCGCTTGACGTTTCGTATATGTACTTGCGGTGTCGGGTTTATTGACCCGTCGACCGTGACCCCCTCCCGCCTCACCCCGACAGTTCACTATGTTCAAGACGTTCTTCTAATCTATGTTAAAAATATCCGCTTAAAAATAATAAAGTTAAAACAAACATCTCGCACCGAACCTCGATTGTGTTCAGAATAATTTCCGGATGAGGTCACAATTTGCTAATCGGATGACATAATCATTTTCAGCGTCGACCTGCATAATGTAGCATCTTGTAAATCTGAAATGTATCGTGTTATTTCTCGTGTTGCTGGTAAAGTTCGCCAAACGATTTCTAATTTCGTTGAACTCGTCATTAGTTCATGCTAAGCAACGCGGTCAACAGTTATTAGTGATTGGTTATGACACGCGCGCTAACAACATGTAGCATTAATACTGAGTACTGTGCTAAGTTGGTGTAACTGCTGTTTGCGTGAGGCCATGGATGTTTGTAAAATTAGTTAATACAGGAAATGTCATTTTAAAAATAGCCAATATGACTACCGTTAACAAAAACGTGTTCATTTCGCTAGAGATAAAGAAATCTATTTCATGGGCATGTCTGTTCCATTTTATCTTTAATTTGGTTGTGCTAGACGGAACGGTTGGTTTATTACATTTTTGTGTGTTCTTTGCTCGTCTGTTACGAATATTGAAGGTTTTATTAGTCTTATGTAAATTGAGTTCGTTTCGCACATTTTATTAGTTTAATGTAAGTTTTATTCACTAAATTGCGTACATATTGAATTTGAATATGCATTTGGGAAATACTAAAACCTATAAGTTTTGAATATAAAATTTAAAAGTGCACTTTAAGCATGGCTCGTAGCTTCGTCTCTCATCCGCTTTTTATTTATCATCTCAACTCGCTCTGACTGATATTACTTTATTATACCGAATGCAATTTCACGTTTAAAAACACCAGGGACCTTTCAAAGTAATGCGCATTTACTCAGCCGCTGTAAATATGATGGAAATAAATGTAAAATGGTAAGTATTGAGAAATTCATTATGATAATTACGGTTATTAATATGTATGAATATTTTTGTTAATATCAATAAAAGCTTTTAAAACGCAATTGTGTATTACTTATCGTTAGGTTAAATGCAGTTTGAATATTTTATAATTTCAGTAGTTAATTATAAAAAAAAAACATGTTGAAATTGTAGAGGATTTTGGTTGTCTTGTTTCCTGCACAACATATGAACATAAGATAATGTAAAATGAACGGACAAAGAATATTAAGTGGTAAAAAACCCGAGCAACACCTCACCAATTGGACGTGAAGTTCATATGTATAGTAAAAACGGATTTACTACAACAACAATATTTACATACAAACACGGGCGCATTGTTTATTAGGTATTTATAGCATTATTCAAACGGTTGACGTTGCTAATCATAAAGTAAATTAAATATTTTATTTAAACAGTTTTTAAGTATATTGACTTATTTAATGTTAGGTATTAGTCGTTTAAAACCTAGTATTTTATAGTTCAGAATTGTTTCGTTAGTTTTACCTGACAAAGTTGCAATTGGAAATGTGCCTAAATAATCATCAACATCATTAATATCAGCCCGTTGCAGTCCGCTGCTGGATATAGGTCTTTCCCGAGGTCCGCCACTAAGTCGCTGCCGACAATTTTGTGCAAGTCGGCTCACTATGCGTTTGCCTAAATATTAAAGCCAACAAAACGGCAATAATGTAGCAATAGCTTACAGTTGATAAATATTTATATTCTTTGATGTGCATGCTATTAAAGAATATAAATAATGATTAAGCATGATACTACTGTACTAGAATCGAGATTTGATTGAGAATAGCTAGAATATAGTCCACCAGTCTGCCATATTCCGAGTTAACGATAAAGCTTTCTGTGAAATCTTATTTCTTTAGTCAGCCAGGATCATTTTTTTTATTTCTTTAGTCAATTAATAAATGATCTCGACAACTGTCTAACAAAATTTTGCTATTACACCCCGAAGAAACCTAGATGATAAGCATTATAAGCCCGGAGTCAGGAATTGATGCCTAATATGGCTATCAGGAGAGTCTGTCTACACCTTCTGGAAAAAATGTGTGATTTTATGTACGTGTGAACCCGTTTTCGTCCTAGTGCAGGCTACGGGCCGCTTCTATAAATAATCAAGAGTACCATTGAGAGGGGTATTAAGATTGATACTTAGATATTTTCCCTAGTTAAAAAAAAACATGTTATGTTATTTAGTGGTGCTTCAGTCTTTTGAGCTAATAGGTATACTTAACATTCTCTGAGTTTTTGTTTCCGTATTTTGTTTTCTTCTTGTTTGTGTGCGGATCATTAATAGTTCTGGAAATAGAGATGAAGAGTTCTCCGAATTTTTGTTTATTCATTTGTTGATTTATTAATCTTATTACGAGCATATGGATTAGTTTGGTGGAAGACTACCAAATGTAGTTTAAAGCTTTATTGGCAAAAGATTGTTACAAAATAAATGTTAATTATCAAAATAAACATCGCTAAATTCGTAGTTGTAACAAGATTATATCCTGTGGTTGCATCATTGGTTTTTATTTATTCGTGAAATAGGACAAAACATCATCACTACATACTACATAGTTTAAACAAAGTCGCTTTCTCTGTCCCTATGTCTCTTTATATGCTTAAATCTTTAAAACTAAGTACTTTCTTTTCTTTCTTTAAAACAACAACGGATTTTGATGCGGTTTTTTTAATAGATAGAGTGATTCAAAAGGAAGGTTTATATGTATAATACGTACATATTGTACAGAAATCTATTTGTACCCGGGCGAAGCTGGGCTGGCCCGCTAGTAGTATATAAATAATTGTTTTCTTGGCATGTTTGTTTGTGTGTGTCCATACGCATAAACGCCCCCTGTTTAGCATGGAACTCCTCTATAGACTGATATATGTATACATATATCATTCTATTACTATCATCTATTTTATAATCGAGAGTACGATTGGGAGGGATTAGGCCATGTAGATTACGCTGGCCTAGTGTGGGTTGGCGGACTTTACAATCCATTGAAATCCTTACAAAACACTATGGTGTGCAGGTTTCCGCAAGATAATTTACTTCACTGTTATAGTGCTTGGTGATTAACTAACAATGCATACTTGGTTTTGAAAAGTCGGATGGGTGTCTCGTGATATGAACCGGCGACCACCGTCCACAAATTGGCAGCCGCGTCTGGTCACCACGCACCTTAAACAGTTGACATGATTGCGTCTCCATTATTATTTAGACTTTTAACACAAATAATATAAAATGCATATTTAATTATTCAAAATCCATGAGACTTCGTTACTTATTGCTTTATGATAGTCAGAAACGGTTAAAAATGCTTTTAGTGACCAAATGATACCTTAGTTGCGCGCTCCTTATTGTTTCAACAAACGAAAGGAAGATAGTTTGTTGAAGGTCTTTGTATGAACCGGGAGACCGGCAGCGACATCAAGTATATGTTGACCTCACTTTCACGCCGCTAGAAAAAGGATATTTCTGTACGTGTTGCCTTAACTAATCCGTTATTTACCCTATTTGCTATATCGCTCACTTTTTATACTGCTATGTGAAGTTTTGCATTGACACACTGGTTTTTCATATGTAAGAGGCCGCCTGGGTAGGGACCACCGCAATGTCAAACTGCAGTGTAAATGTACTGTTGTGTTCCGTTTTCAAGGATATTGTAGCCAGAGTAACTGGACATATTTTGCGACTTAACATCATATTGCTTTGTAATTCATGCTGTTCTTTGACTTTGTTAATTATCAGGCGAATGGCATGATTGTCTCACCATTCTTTCTAATAAATATATGTATATATACTTAGCACCTGACTAGAAGTGGACTGAGATTCAAATAAAGTATACAATATCCGTCATTTAAAGATTGTTATCTTTCGTCAGCCTATATAATTGTATCGGTGTACTCAAACCCGGATATACATATATAGTATTAACTCAAAAACTACAACCCTTGCGTGGCCTCTATCTGGATAAACACCAGATACATTACAAAATATTTATATATATTATAATTGTAATAAATAAATATATTTAGTTTACATATATTTATGTTGGCTTTGTAATTTATTCAGATGTTGTTTGAAGGAATTGTGAAAACTTTGTTGTTCGTCTTAATATTTGAGCTAGTGGTCCGCCAGGCAAGCGAACATCCACAAAGGAGCTAAACCTCCAGGCTTTGTAGATGATAGATTACTTAGAAATATTTAATGAGACTGTCTTTGTTGTACTATTTAACAGCAATAGGTTCTTCTAATCTTACTTGGAGCTTTATTTATAAATAATACTATATAATAACGAGTTAAAAAAGGAAGAAATAAATAAATAAATTACACAATATAGTGAAAACTTTATGATACTAAAACGGTGAATGAAAACATCGTGACGAAACTACATGGGATTGCATTGCATACTATGGGATTAATAAAAAAATCTAAAGTCTATGGGTTCAATCCGCCAACCCGCACTAGGCCAGCGTGGTGGACTATATGGCCTAACCACTCTCAATCGTCCTGTCGATTGTAGAGGAGGCCCGTGCCCTGCAGTGGGACGTACATATGTTTATGGGCTTATACAGAATAATAATGTCTTGTATTAACAAGACAGAAAATACCTTGATATGTTTTTAAATCGATTCTTAGTATTCTATTACTTTACTAAATATGGACGCATCGTACACAAAAAATCAATATGCTGCTTGAATAAAATTTTCTCCATATTTGTTAAACAGACGATTTTAACAATATATACATAGGTACTACAATTTGACTGCCAATATTATATTTACTATTTTCAAAATGTTAACAGGTGCAAAGTTAAAATCTGAACATGGCAGCAAATAAGTGCGCAACATTTTCCGATTGTTAAAAGGGCCGCTGAGTAAAAGTTAAGAAATAGTCTGCGAGCCGTGTCGGAAACGTTGATCTCAGTTTAAAAGCATCCTGTTAGTGATGCTCCGCCCCTCAGTTGGCAAGAGCCCGAGGCGGCCCGTAGCCCTGCCATGTCACGTTATAAATCCGGTATTTCTGATTTCAAATTCAACTCTATTCCGACTTGGTGTACGCTACAGTGAATATTTAAAGGGAACCACGTATCGGTGGAGTTTTGAGTAGTTCCTCTATGTACACGCTATCAAGTGCATTTTATGTTACAACGCGAGAATTATAACATTTCAAATCAAATGTGTTCATTATCGAATGGATCCTCTTCTAAATATATTATATTTGGGTTAGTATCGTGGAAAAGTTTTGTTTAACGTCTTTTTTGTTGTTGTTTTTAATAGCTGCGAATAAGTTTGAGCTAATAAATCCAGAGTTAAATTTCCTAGTCGAGTTGTCGATTCTCTCGAGTCTTTTACTGAACGTAAGCGTTTAGATTTGTTTATGGAATTTTTGCATTTTCCAGTTATGATTTATATCGGTCAACTTCTTCTCTTTGTATGTACAAAAGCTTTATTAAATTTTGCGACAAATGCTTTTTTATACTATTTTCTATCTTTACTATTTTCATACTAATCTAGTCTATCATTGCTGTGACTTGTATACCTAATTTTACTTTATCATTTAATCGCGTCCAGAGGGATGGTTTTGTAAGCCAATGAAATTTCTAAAACTATTTTTATTAATGAAGTCACTCCTTTCTAATCATAAATAGTGATGGAAAATTCCTGCCATTAGAAAGCGAAAATTATATAGTTAAGTCTGATGACGAACTCCAGTTATTACTTCCCTAGCCATTACCTGTTCGTTAGATTTTGATGAAAATGTACACCCGCCCACGGCGAATGATGTCTTTTCAAACACAAATTACTTAAAGCGCCGCCACTTAAATTATGTAAACAGTAAACACCTAGAACACTTACTTACAGCCGCTGCCAATAAACAAACCCAATCCAAAATTTGCCGTTTTAGATTGACAGCTCAATCGTTTTTCTGATACTATATTGCCAATAATCAATCTCAGTAGTGAATAAACTATGGCAACATGACAGGAGACCAATCGAAAAGTAGAAAACAATTGACAACAAAACAGATTGACTTCAATCTAATTTTTTCGATTGATTATTGGCATCGGCCGTTAGTGAATATTACCTACAATATGTGACGTTTATATTTTATTTTAACGGCTTTATTTTTCTACTCACTGAATTGGCATCGTATTCAAATTTTCATCGTAATTTAGATTGGGCTATTTATTTTATGAAGTGTTTTCAAAAAGAAGAGGATTGGATTCTGCTGTTTTTGTTCGCTGCTAATATTATGAATGTGAATTTCGTAAGAAACAAATAGGAATTTAATATAATCATAAGTTAGGTGATAACCTAGCCTAAGCCAGGTCGGGCCGCTATTTATAAATAGAACACAACAAAAGTAATTAAAGTGGCACGCCTGTGTCTTTGAAACCGCATAGATTGTTCGATTGTGCTCCTACATGACTCATCGTTCACATTACAATTTCGTCCAAATCATGTATCATGATCATTAATCATAGGTAAAACGTAGCTTAACAGATGTTTTCGACGGCTAAACTAATTTCATGGTCTGTGTAGTCTATGAGATAGATTTGTTGATGATGCCTATTGTTGTCAGATGAAGCGGCGGTCGGTGTTCCGTTCTGCGGCGAGGTGAGGCGGTGAGGCAGTGTGGGCATCAGCATGGACCACGCGGTGAAGGCGATGTCGGCGCGCGGGCCGCTGGCGCGGCTGGTGACGCGGCGCCGCTTCGAGTCGGCCGAGCTGGAGGAGCTGTACGCGCGCTACGCGTGCAAGCTGCAGCGCACCTCCGTCGGCTCGGCGCTGGCGCTGTGGGCCGCGCTCGCCGCCGCCCTCGCCGCCGTCGACGCTACGCGCGGCTGGCGCAGGGCACCGCAGGTACGCATCATTATTATTCAACTTCACAGACTTGATATATAAAACAATGTATGCGATTTTAAAGATGGACACACTTACTGTCCTATGAAGAATCCCGAATAATATAAAATCAATACATTTTCGGAAAATATCCTCATAAGCACTATTGCAGTAAAAAATATGCAACACCTACAACAGGTTTCCATATTAGAAACTTTTATGATTAGGACTACTTAAGGACTTACTTATTAAGGAAATTAGTTCTCTGCTTCTCAAGAGAAAATTTGCTGTAATAGGTTGAATGGCAAAATATGATATTGTAAATAATGGTCAGTAATTAGTAGTGCGATGTCATTGTTACCTTCTTGGTAGCAATCGTATATTAGTGCAGTCCAGTTTAATGTGAGTGTATGCAGGTGGGCGTGCTGGGCGCGCACGCGGTGCTGTGCAGCGGGCTGGCGTGGTGGTGCGGGCGCGCGGGCGGCGTGGCGCCGGAGCGGCGGCTGCCACGGGCGTGTTGGTTGGCGCTGGCGGGCGGCGGCGCGGCGCTGGCGGCCACGCTGCCCGCCTGGGGCCCGGGCGCCGCGGCCGAGGGCGCCGTGCACGTCGTGTGGGCCGTCTTCGCCGCGTACGCTCTGCTACCCGTGGGCGCGCCCGTCGCCGCCGCGTTCGGCATCCTCCTTCCAACTGCACATACCATCGCCGCAGCGCTGGTCGCTCATCGGTTCCCATATCACGTATGGCAGCAGGTCAGTGCTCTTTTTATATGTATTATCATTTAACAGATATAACGGGCTCAATGCTCATGGTAATATGTTCAGGACGACTCATAATACTAAAGGAGTTATGTAGTCCTTATTGTTTTACGATATCGAGTTGTGCTGACCGCGACGCATTGTGTTTATAGATTATAGTGCACTTAAAGACTCGAGTGCCAATAAAACCAAGTAGTCTTGTTTGCTTTGGGTCAAGTAGAGCTATTCCGAAACTGCAATAAGTTAGTTGAAGAACTTGACCTCCGAATGTGTCCTTAGTGACGGAACTGTAGATAATCTAAAAAGTATAGCGACTTTTAACGATTTTAACCATATTATGTGTTCTATTTACTGCGACCGTTATGTTTATTGTGTAGTTTTGTTATAGCTGAACTGCACGCTTTGGAAATGAGGATGGTTAACTGGTTACGTTATGGAATAGAGTTCAGTAACTCGTTTTTATAATCAGTATAAGTGAACACTTAACAGCAGTATTTGGTGGAATCGGCTCGGTCGGGTCGGGACGTGGAGGTCGCAGCCTTGCCCTCTTGGCACCCACCGTGGGGCTGCCCCCTCGGCGCTGCTTAGCACGCGTGCTCTGGTTACGTCATTGTAGCCGTCGAAAAAACTTCCCGTGACCCTGAATATGTCGTCAAACATAATTTTGACACTCCATTGCTTATTCAGACTTGTTTGGTTAGTGCTCGCCTTTGTCCAAAAATATTTGTCTATGAATCCCACGTACAAAATACTTGTGGTTATTTGTAGTTAAATATTAATAAACAATGAGTTTACTATCCGGTCTACAAGACGTTAATGATGTTCCAAGTATCACAATGGAAAATTTTGTGCAATAAAAACTGGTCAGATATTTGGCACCGCGTGCGAAATATTTGTGTTTAGTGCCTATTTATTAACATTCTGACATCTCTCATAAACGTGTTGTTGAAAGTAATAATTTTTGTTCGAACTGCAGGGGTCAGAGTGTAATATATGTTTGATAGCTCTTAGCAACAATATAGACTCCAGACGATTTGCTGTTGAGTCAGGAATGTATGTACGAAATATGGATTTTTATTGTAAGGATGACTATACTGTTTCCATTCGTTTATTTTATTTTTGACAGTTCACGCCTATAAAGTACGACATTACAGTAGAACAATATTTTGAAATAAAAGTAGATACTTTCTTGACGGGTAACGCCCACTTAGAGTTGTGCCATTCGTAACGAATGACCACAGATAACAAAAACGATTTTGAATAGAATCAATCAATCGGAATCATTTGAAATAAAATTACATTAAAATGCTAATGAAAACAGTTAAACGTAATATAGTACCCAATATTAGGATCGAATGTATTTGCTGCAAATTAATTAATATGAATAAAGGTATACGTATTGAAGTGACTTTTAATAAGAGTTTAATTTAAAATAATTACAATGATTACAACGAAAATAAATGTTTAGTACCTACTTGTAATAAACAGTTAAACCATGTTGGAATTCATAGTACTTTAAGGATTAAATAATTAAAACAACTAAAAGGTAATTTGTTAATATTTTTATTTATAAACAATCGTCTGTTTCGTCGGAATCGGCGTCGTCGTCACTCGTATCCCCAGTAACACTAATTATTAATGAGTGCATGGGTAAGTTGTCAAATGCGACATCGCGATCCCAATCAGACATTATTTCTTTCTTCGTCTTATCTACGACACTCGCCCAGTTATGAGGCGTCACATTTTCACACGCATTTTTAAGCAACTCCAGCATTTTGTTTGCGGTGAAAGGAGGAGTTGTATTTATTCTCGCAGCATATCCTTTCACTTGCGCCCATATTAGCTCTATGGCATTATACTGGCAATGATATGGAGGAATTCTAAGGACGGTGTGCCCATGTTCTGCAGCCATTTCATCTATAACGTATCGTTTAGGCTGCTTCCTCATTTTTAATATTTTAAGTAACTCTACTTTTAATAGGGACTCGTCCACCTCCTCGCCATTGTTACGGAGCCAGTTTATTATTTCATTTTTTTTACTGGCTTGCGTTGGCATTTTGTTAATTTGCCGAGAGTGATAGGACGCATTATCTATAAATATTGTTGATGGCTGTTCGAGTGACAATAACATTTCCCGAAACCATTTTTCATATACTTCGGAATTCATTTCTTCGTGGTAATCCCCTGTTTTCTTTGATTTAAAAGCTAACATAGCATCTTGCACAAATCCTTTTGCGGTTCCTGCATGACAAATTATAATTCTTTCACCTTTTCCCATTGGCACTGCGGTCGAGGAGCTAGCAGTGTTGTCAGTCCAAGTTTTTGATACCGTGTGATTCGCATTGAGCCAAGTTTCATCGGTGAAAACAACATTCGACCAGTCTTCTATTTTTTTAGCTTGTCTTAAAAATTCGCATCGATACAAAGCAACATCATTGCGTTCCATCAATATTTTTCTTTTGTCACATTTTTTGTATTGGAATCCAATCCTATTCAATACCTTCGCCAAAGAAGACTTTTGACCACGGAACAAGCCACTAGTTTTCAGAGATTGTACTAGGTTATGTAAAGTAGGAATCTCTTTTCTTTGGTAATAATCGTATATATGACGACGAATAGCATCACCATCAAAACTGTCAATTGCTGTCACTTTAAAGGGCTGACGTTTTTTCTTAGGTGTAGATGGCTTGTTTTGTTCCATGCCACTACTGCCGTAGCCTTCTTTAATTATTTTTGAAACTGTTGGAGCAGTAATACCTAATGCTGCTGAAACACGGTCTCTGATTTGAGTCACTGGTATAAGAGGTCCACCATTACGGCTTTCCCTTTCAAAGTACTCATGAAGTCGCAACACAAACTCCCTTGTTTGTCCTTTAAGCACCTTTCCTTTAGGCATTTTGAAAGTGATGAAGGCAGGTACGATGTTCTCAATTCAACCAAATGTAGGAATTCACGGGTAAAACAATACGGAGGAATATAAATACTCAACTCGACGTATGAAAAATGTGAATTAAAATTCAGCGAACGGAAAACACTATAGCACGGGCGCGGGCGTCTCGTTGTGAGTGACCACAAAATGGCGGCGCGCGTCACCTGTCTGCCCAGTGTTGCCGTTTCACAATTTGTTTTTAACAACATTACTATTGCCGACGGAAGTGATAAGAATATTAACTTAACATGAGTAAATGGTTTATTTTAATATAATTATTAAATCAAGTAACTTAAATATCCCTGAAGTTTTATAAAACAATGCATGGAGCAAAAAATAAAATATGTATTAAATCGATTAAAACTTGTTCAAAAATAAAATCGTTTGTTATAAAAAATTGATTCGATAACGCATCAGGCCATCACTATTTGATTCAGTACTCGATGTGTCAAAAATAAAATAAACGAATGGAAACAGTATAGCAAGCCCAAATTGGATGTCTGAGAACTTAATTGGATTTTGGCGAGTGCGGCTAATTAAAGGAGAAGGCGTGCAATTTTCTCTGCTGTTCCGTTTTAGCTGAAAATTTAATTTTATGTAATGGCTATTACCATTCGAATGGATTACTAAGCTGTATTGTTGAGCTGCCTTGATCAACTATGCATATTAGAAAACGTAAAAGTGTCGTGTGTAAGCACTTGTTAGGTTTTAAATACAATTGAAATAAAAGTGTTTTGGAAATTTGTTAAGTGCCGTGTTATTTAATAAGCATCGTGTGAGTTTCGACAATAACTGTTGACTACCACGAGCAATTGACGTAGAATTGTTAATTTGTGTTAATTCAACGGAATTTAAGCTCACGAGGGAATGGAAGTATTGTGAAGCATTAAAATGTATTAACTGTGCACAATAAAAATGTATTAACTTGCGCCTTTTCCCAAAAGGGGTAGGCAGAGGTGCGACCACAACAACCACGTTTAGCCTTGTATTTTCGGTCCCACAATGTGATAGGGGATAAGTCTCACGCCATAACAATACCAAGATTACTGCGATAATCTTCTTAAAATATAAAATAACATGATTTTATTCAAAGACCCTCGAAGTCACAATTTTATGTAACGAAAATAAAAAGCTAAATATGTATAAGTATAATGAAATACAATACAATGGACAAGCGGTCATCGGGGGGCTCAAAATGAATCTGAAAAAAAATGATTAGGGTACGATGTCGATGGATGGATGACTCGAGGAACGGCGGCGATTCATCCTTTCGCCATTTTATCTCTCCGTATTAGCGAGAATGAATTAATGGCATTTCATTCTGTATGAAACAGACAAATTAGTTCCATCATCCGTCGCAGTGCTTCGGACCAAATTGTAGTTACATTTATTTGTGGCTTTTACCAATGATTATTGTTTAATGTGCAATGAATGCAACCATTGTGGAAAACGTTTTTCAGACAATAAATTGAAAATGTTGGAAGTCATGCGCATAATTTCCCGTTCGCTATATTTTATGTGGTCTTGTAATTTAAACTAAGTACGAGGATAGGCTCGGCGTGTTCGCTTAGGCACGTTAAAATTCATTATGAAAATGGAACTGGTAGAGAGATATTGTTATTCTCCGTTACCGCTTCACCTCACGCAGATGTCAAGACTCATTTCTCAAACATGACCGTCGGAGTGAATTCCCAACCCATTTCCATAATAATAATTCATTGTGCCGTAATGTGCGTGAAATGTATTCTCAGTAGACACTATTTGCACACGCCTTGGAAATACACATTTCGACGCAGATGCATCACTTTTTCTATTAAAAAACGTGTTACTCCGCTGAAAGAATATATCATTCACGGGTTGTCAGTACATACGAACGTATGATATAGAAAATATTTTCTATTCAAATGTTCTCAGCACGCTGAAAAATGAATCCGAACGTGCAACGGAAATTGGAGGTGAACGCTGTCAGTAAAATCGATAACTGTCAGTAATTCATTTAGAAGCTCCATATTGTTGCCGGATTAACAAGAATCATATTTTATAATATGCATTGATTTATCGTATGATATTTTAAGTATCACCATGTCATGTAAAAACATTCATCTAATATTTTTACCAGGGTCGGTATTGGAAACTGATATAATACGATTCGCACTTGACCCTTGGTTTATGTTATGACAAAGTCAAATGTAACAGCCTGATATAAGCAATTTATGTTAGGAGCATGAAGTGTTAGGTCTACACTTATTCATAAAGAGGACTTTGAAAATAACGTCCAAGGGCTTACATCCAATACAACGATGTTATATAATATATATATATATATTTATTTTTAATATATTACACTAAGGTTTCTTCCTTATGGTGAGTGTGTTTATAGTTTTATTACCTTTGGATTATTTCCCGTCCGGCTTTCTGATGCAGAAACTATGATTTTACTCATTGTGACAATCATTAGTCTGTTCGTTGGCGGGTTTTCGCTGTAAGTCATTTTAGTGATGTTTATCCTCCACCAGTTTTGCTATCACGAGCCACATCAGAAAGTGCTCGCTACTACTAATAAACACGTCTCGCAACCTGACGCCGGCCGTTTATAATTTCACATGGTTATTTATTTTCCGTGTTGTTTGTAGCCGACCAGATGGGGACTGCGGTCTGCGGTGGTCTCGAATTCAAATACCCGGTTATATATCTGACTTAGAGTCATGTCTTATTTGCTCTCTCTTCAATAACAGTGTCCACTGCTAAACATAGAGCTCCAAAGTTTTCCATAGCGACCTGCTAGAAGCGGCATGCTTTTATCCTGAGACGTATTAGTCATGTCTATTGTTAGTTAATTACTTTACGCATACGCACTTAAACGATGAATATTATAAAATAATAATTAATACAAAGTTAACCTCTAAATGTTAATTATTATTTTATAGAATGTAGGTATAATTCGTTAACTCGGAATGGTCTAACGCAGTACACTATGTTCTAACTCCTAAAACCGAACGCTCGATTGTATAGGATTTCCTTGCTTGGTGTATCAATATTATTTATACGTTTTCTAAAATTTTCTTTCTCATCATAACATGTTACAAGGAGTGGCCGACGCGACACGGTCGATACGATCGTTTTTTATAAGCATTTGAGCACCAACTTTCATTACAAACTCTAATTGTCATATCTTGTTAACGGTAAGTAATTTGGACGTCATGTGTTTCCGGCTTTTAAGGTTCGTGACGATCGACCCCTGACATATAATTTTAATTACTTTCTAATTTGTGCGGCCCGTTGGGAGTTTAATGTAGCTAATTTATTACAGATAATTATCTAAAGGTTAAAACGTTTAGGCGTATAAATATTTTGATATTTATTTGTTTGGTGTATTTGAATGTTTATGTGCATGTCGGGGTGTTCTTGTGTAAAACCCATATGATAAATAATTGTAAATCGGCCGTCAATAATGTACGGGTAGTTGTAGAAGTAATTTTATTAAAGGAAACCCGATTGTGGTTCTATTTCACTACCCACAGTCAGACTGGGTGGGAGCATGACAGTTTGCAATATAAAGCGCGTCCGGATCGTAGACAAGGCATATTCGAGATCCAGCAGTCGGCAGTGAAGCATAGACATACGCGTGTTTACTATAAAGTAACAAGTTGTCGCAGATATTCGGATAAACCGTTAATCCGTTAATTATAACGTGTGGTGATAATTATAATTAAATAATTAACACAATGGATTTTATTACCGTCATCCTACATCAGAAGCGGGATCGTCCTACGAGCTGCAACCGCTTGGTTATCGACATCAGCTGGCGCAGATTCTGACGTGAGTACCAGAACTAATAACTTGAGGTAAATTGTAATGGCTGGTGACTGTTATGTGTAGCTGTCGTGTGTGACTCACGTGTGTGATTATCATATTTGGCCCACGTATTTGGCTGTCATGTGTGACTCGCGTGTGTAGCTGTCGTGTGTCTTTCATGTGTAATTGCCATTTATGGCTATCACATGACTATCAACATTTAGATAAAATTACTTCGTATAGAGAAACTATCCCATACAAATGTCTCGTTCGATTTTGGTAAAAGTTGAAACTAAATCGCTGCAGCGTTGCACAAATAATTAGTCGTCTAACCAAACAGTATAACCATGCAGCGCTAGATCGCTTTCAGGGTGTAGTTTTCTCGCGACCAAAAGGTCGCTTACGCGTTTTTGAAAGATTCGTGTACGGTACATGCACTACACCTAGGTGGGACACATTTCTCACAAAGAACGTCTTATCTAGTGTAACATTGATATCGATGACTATTAAATTGTAACTACCTACATGTAGGAGTTATACGAAAAAAATAAACCTACTACTAGAATCAATCAAGAAAGATTGATGCACATCTGTTCAGCTGTGCCCTTGGTATTGAAATAGCCCATGTGCTGCGGTGACTGCTTAACATCAGGTGACACACCAACTCATCTGCCTGCCTAGGCCATTAATTGTTATCAGGAGCAGTGACATGGAGCTGTGACTGTGTGCCCTGGAAGTTCCAAGACACCTGCATCTTCACAGGAGTGTTTCAAATTGGTGAGATCTTTCCATTTTTGTTTGAATTTGGTTTTGCCATTTTACTTTCGTTTATTCGTAGAGCAATTTAAGAAAATATGAGGAATTGCGCAACAATATAGATTACACCACGCACTAAAACAGTGAGGGAGGGCATCGTGAGGAAACCTGCATACTATAGCGATTTGTAAGAATTCCTATGGTATGTGGGTCCGCCAACCCGCACTGGGCCAGCGTGGTGGACTGTATGGCCTAACCGCTCTCAACCGTGTTCTCGATTGTGGAGTAGGCCCGTGCCCTGCAGTGGGACGTGTATGGGCTGATACAGATACTGATAGATTACTTAAAGAAAACACAACCTTAAAGCAGAGGTACACAGATACCAATCTCAAAAAGGGATATTGCATTGTTCCAGACAAACTTCGTGGACTCTATGATGAAAAGAAATACAGACGGCAGGTGCAGAGCACGCCCCGCCGCGCCGGTCCGAACTGTTGTATCGGCGCAGTAAAATCAAATCTTAATAAGACCTACTTAGTAGTTGGACCAAAAACAAGCCCACTGAGTTTGATTCGCTGGATCAACTCACAGCTGGGTCGTGTCGCGTTATTTCCAGTGGTAAAGTAAGCCCGCTGAGTTTGTTTCGCCGGGTCTTCTCAGGACAGGGCCGCGTTGGATCCGGTGGTAATTTTAAAACGTTTTTACCTACGTGACGTTTCGTATATCCTCATGGTCCAAACAACGACAGGGTGCCCGTGCACTCCTATTACTCCCGAAGCATAGAATCAAGCTAGGCTCGATGAGAATAATACACTCAAACATTTAAGTTATAATTGATTCCAAGAGTTCATTAAATGGCAATAGCATTTCGTAAGAAAGGTTCGTAAGGTTAACATTTTCATAGACACAGTTCACATGAAGTAATTTAATAATTACTATAATTATTGAGGGGTTTCTTTGAGACCTGTGAAAAAAAAGAGAAAATACAGTCTGATCTGCCCAGTTATGTAAAGAAAAAGGAAATTTGTGTAAGCTAAAGGGGAATTATCCCGGTCTAGCACAGTTCGGTCCAGTTTTAAAACTGAAGGAACAATCTGCGCACTTGAATGGTTGTCTGAAGGGAATGTTTTCCGGACTAGACTGTATAATAATTATTATCATTTAGCGAATTGTTATATTATGTGAACTGAGTCAGGATGAACGAACGAATGATTTCCTTGTCTTCAGACGATACATAAACACGCACACGAGGACGTGTGCACGTCAGTATGGCCGTGTCGGGGTGTTCTTGTGTAAAACCCATATGATAAATAATTGTAAATCGGCCGTCAATAATGTACGGGTAGTTGTAGAAGTAATTTTATTAAAGGAAACCCGATTGTGGTTCTATTTCACTACCCACAGTCAGACTGGGTGGGAGCATGACAGTTTGCAATATAAAGCGCGTCCGGATCGTAGACAAGGCATATTCGAGATCCAGCAGTCGGCAGTGAAGCATAGACATACGCGTGTTTACTATAAAGTAACAAGTTGTCGCAGATATTCGGATAAACCGTTAATCCGTTAATTATAACGTGTGGTGATAATTATAATTAAATAATTAACACAATGAGTTTTATTACCGTCATCCTACATGCAAATTTTTTTTTTTGACGTGACAACGTCTTAAATTAGGTTGCGGCTGGGAGTCACTTATGAAAAAGTGTAACGCCCGGTAACGTTACGATGAGTCACCGAACGAGAGAGAGGCCCGCCGAATGCCTTGCGTCTCTCTCCCACTCAATTTAATTATATTTTTTTTCAGTTTCACCCACTTTTTCCAAAATTGTCCCATAGCCCCCCCCCTGCCTTCCCCCACCCTTATTCCGAAATAGTGCCTATTAGCCTCCCCACGAAACCTACCCCCCCCCCTCCCCTACCCCCACCCCGAAAATTTACCTCACCCCCCCAATCCTATCTCGGCCAACATAGGTCGTAGACCCACCGAGTTTGGTATCCTCGGAACCGTCTTGGTGAGGGCTACAAATTGACCCCGCCAGAAATCCCAAATTACGCAAAAAATTACCCCCCCAAAAAAAAATATTTTACCTCCAAAACAATTAATTTAAGTTAGCCTCCCCACGAAACCTTCCTCCCCCCCCCCCCCTCCCTTACCCCCACCCCGAAAATTTACCTCACCCCCCAATCCTATCTCGGCCAATATAGATCGTAGACCCACCGAGTTTGGTATCCTCGGAACCGTCTTGGTGAGGGCTACAAATTGACCCCGCCAGAAATCCCAAATTACGCAAAAAATTACCCCCCCAAAAAAAAATATTTTACCTCCAAAAAATTTATTGACGTGACAACGTCTTAAATTAGGTTGCGGCTGGGAGTCACTTATGAAAAAGTGTAACGCCCGGTAACGTTACGATGAGTCACCGAACGAGAGAGAGGCCCGCCGAATGCCTTGCGTCTCTCTCCCACTCAACTATGATCGGTCTGCCGCGCGCGCAGCACTAGAGAATTAGGCGCATTGAATCGGCGCATGCTTGTGTCTCTGTCTTTGTCTTTCTCGAACGTTCTTGGCGTTGGAAAAACAAGAAAGCGTCACAATACAAGTTCACACGTGTGGTTAAAGTATCGTCAGCTGTGTCTGTAGTGAAAATATGGAGTGCTTAGATTCGTCATTACATGTACAATGTTTTAGTAAACAAAATATATTTCTATAGTTAAAATTTGTGCAATTCTTATTTTCATTCAATTCCTTGTTCCTATTGTGCAATTTAATTATATTCATATCAATAAATATTCTACCGAGAAAAAGACGTTGTCACGTAAAATCTTCGCCCGTAAAACCGACTTTACAGGCAACCATTTTTTTTTTTTTTTATTAGCCCATATACGTCCCACTGCAGGGCACGGGCCTCCTCTACAATCGAGAGTACGATTGAGAGTGGTTAGGCCATATAGTCCACCACGCTGGCCTAGTGCGGGTTGGTTGCTAATTATAACTAAGTACAATTAATTTGCATTAAATAATTGCTCGTTTATTTAATTTAAATCATTCTAGGTAGCATCGATAACGGAATCTTTGCGGACGTGTTTTGCATTTTTAATTTCCATGCCGCTTCTAGACAGTTGTATGGCGGTATGATTGGATGTGGTGTTGAATGTGTCACCGTGTAATTAGATGATTAGTAAAAGACGCGGGGGTTCGCAGGCGGCAGGCGCGGCAGGCGCGGCGACAGGTTCTATTTGCATAACGCTGCACGGCTCGGTGCCTGTACAAACGCTATAAATAAATTAAACGAGCGCCTCGCGCACCGCACTCCGCCACACGGATCACTGGACCAAACAAACTTATTATAATAGATGTGTCACCGTTTATGCTCTTCACTAATGCGTCCGAATGCTCATTTTCTCATGAAATTCGGTAATTGACGTCATCCATTGTAATAACATTCTTAATTATATGAGAATTTTAAATATGTTGCTAACTTGGGTTTATTAAGGCAGGACCAAATCGGTATTTTGATTGACATTCCGAGCCAACTTTGTTTTAAACATAGCAAAGCTATTAACATTGGTTATTTATTTAATATGTGAGATAGTATTACTACATGGGTTAAGCCGGCTTATTCGTGTCGATCTCAAAACTACGTATACTATGGTATCCCCATTTATAACATGTATCGGGAGCCGGGACTACGGTGCTTGTAAACTTACGAAACATCCGTATTATAGTTAGCCTGATTACAAATTCCACAGGGTATCCAATGCTGGTCATAAAAAGCGCCATATAGGTGCCATCAGGGTCGCTAAACACACATGCCGTACTGATTCTGACTCCACATTCGCGGCAGTGCCCGTGGCTTTGTATTTGTCGTGGACACCAATAAAAGTTTAATTATACGATCGTCCACACAATGTTTTGGGTGAGAGCCATCTGTGCCGCCTTAATGGAGAGATTAGCAAGGGTGCTCCGCCGGAAACTCTTGTGGAAGGAAATTAGAGCGCTTCTTGTTCTATGTTATCTGGTGCCAATTATAATGCGCGTGACGGTCACGGAAAGATTTCGCTGATATTCTGGCATAAGATGTTTAGGATCAGCCCTACTACAACACCCAAAGCATGGCGGACTGATATTGAAAATTTGATTCCGCCCTCCACTGGGTTAAGGATAAACATGTCTTAACTCTTTGAGAAGCCTTGTCCGACTCTTAGAAGAAGATGTCAATGTTCGGTCGTTAAACACATAAGTCAAAAGCTTTTCTAGAATATATGTTATTATAACAAGCTGAAATAGAGAGATAAGGCACAGAGATAATAAATAAGCAATAAATATATTTGTTATTGTGATTTCTCTTGTAACAGGCGTTTGTCGCCGGTTAATTAATCATTGTCGCCCATTATTCCAGAGTCAAGTACACTTCAGTAACATCGAATATTTCTTCGATATTTTTGAAGATAAGTAGGTACAAAGAAAATACATAGTATGTTTTTTTTGCCTGTTACTTTTTCAGTACGATCACGATATGCTGTGTTATTAGGTAGAGCCACTAATGCGTATATGCCCCATCCCATACATATGTTAGTGTCACCTCAAGGTAGCCTACGCCGCGCAGTAAGTGAGAGGAGAGATAAATAACAAAAGCTAGGTCGTGAACCGTAGAAAAACTGAATGCAATCAATTAAATATGGACATTTTATAGTACATAGTTTTGGATGAGTATATTGTGAGTTGTGACATTGAAACAATTACTCGTAGTAAGTGAGTCGGAATGACACTATTGTTGTATGTCCGAATATAATGGCTAAGTAATAGGATTATCAAAAATAATTTACAATATAAATAAGTCATTTTTTGATTATACGTGTCCATATTCCCGGCAGTGGCGTGCCTAGGGTTCTGGACTAGGGCAAGCCCAATATTTTTTTTAGATATTTTAATATGTATTGATTTAGAAGCAAATGGTATTAAGTCGGCAGACATAACATCTATACATACACATGTTGGAAGAGGTGCTACCAGGACACTCATGTTTCGCCTTGCATATTCCGCGCCATCATGTGATAGGAGGCGGGCCTATGCGATAATAATGAATCTTAAAAAAAACGACCCGGGATTCGAATCCGACACCTCAGGCACCGAGAAAATCCTACCGTTCAATCTCCGAATAGGATAAAAACCATTAAAATAACAGCTTTGTTTATCACTGATATGAAATCACCTATAACAATAAGTTGTTCCGTAAAAATCTAATAGATGGCGCGATTTGCACAGTCATCTAAATATTCCTAATATGCTGAAGGCATTACTTATTATTCGTTTTTAAATCAATTAATTAAATAAATATGTAACTTAAATCACTTTTGGAAATGCATCTGTAACTTTAAATTGCATTTTAATTGCAAAAGCATAGCTACAGCTACGTTGCCATGTATAACTTCGCCGGCAGAAATTATTATTACCTAATATATTCATGTTATGTTTCTTGTAATACAATTGATATAATTTCTATTGAAGGGATGAACTAATTTATTTTAAATATAAATCATTAAACTCCAAATAATGTAACACAAATCTTGGCGTTTGATAAACTATATGAAACACGATTGTTTAATAACCTATTTGAAGGGGAGAGCATGTTAAAATTAAAGAACGCACATAGTATATTAAAGCGAGTCGATAAAATGTATCTTGTGATATACCACGACTTTCACAATCCCAGCGTATTTTTCGCGCCAGTTTATTTACAATACACTTGAATAAATTTACCTTTCTAACGGCAATGAGTAGTTTCACCGTCACACTCGCACCATCATAGCAAAACAATACCACTCATTTTAGTATCAAAAAGTCTAAATATCAAAAACTAAACATTATCACTAAAAACAACTAATTTTTGAGAAATACTAACAATCACAGCTATATAACAATTGCAAAATGTCAAAATACATATGAAGTTAGTCGCAATTCGTACAGTATTGTCCATAAACGTAACATAAATATTACGACATACAATTATATTTTATTAAAAAGTACCTTCTTATTTGTACTAAAACTATAAAACCATATTAATAAAAATAAAAATAAATTTTAATAAATCATAATATTAAATAACAACGCGCCGACCATGAAACGTACGATGTTCATTCTAAAAAGCCGGGCATTTGGTGTAGTACAAATTGCTATACAAAATGTCTATACCTATACATTTGTAGTGCACTTCACTCGTGAGATCCCCATACAAATATCGAGTTTGCCAAAAGCCTCGTAAAAGCACACGAGAGAGAAAAGGATAGATATATTTTGCAATGTTGCTACTACGGGAGCGTGTGGAGCCAGCGGACTTCTTATTTTAAAGTTATTAATATTTGAATGAATTTCGCGTGGCGCTTCGGCGCGACGCACCGTCGCAGGCGCTTTTAATAATAATAGTTTGGATTTTAGGCGCGCGACAGGACGACGACCTTTGCGCTCTCGACAGGACGCGGTAAATTCAAAATTTGTAAATGTTTTCTAATAAAATATGATTGTATTGTACGGAATAAAATGGTTTGTGTTTAGTATCGAGTATGTACGTATTAAGTAGGGCAAGCCGGGCTTTTGGGCTTCTATGGAAGTACCGCCACTGATTCCCGGTTGTAAATTGTAATACATTCCCGTAATTACATTAAATCACGCAGCTGTTTAATTAAAGTAACGAGTACTTAGAAGTGGCTCGCGCTCATTTGATGGTTTTTTGTATTGAAATCTGGCTGTGAGCTGTGCGTATTGTAAACATTCATTGAGTATTGCCCCGCACTCCCCCCACTTCAAACGTGCGAGTATTTTAAAAGCATTTAATTGAATTCCCGATTCGACTGCTACCATTGCGTTTGTGTTTTCTCGCAACCGACATTTACACTGAACAGATTAATACGTGGAAAACGATCTTTAGCACTCACTTCGCTGACTTTTATCGGTTTTGATACAATGTACAAACACAAACGTAATTGGAATATAGTTTGATCACATCAACTGCAAAGTTGTGGTTCACCATTGCCACTAATAATACTGTCCAGCTCGCAATTGCATAACTATCGATCCAGAATCATCGCTCGGCTGTTTTCATGCAAGCCATAATGAAAAAGTAAACTTTTGTTATACGTTTGGTAATAAGTCATTGTGATGGTTACCGGGTCTAAATTGTTCGCTGTTCTATTCGCGCCTCTTCCTTTGTTCATTAACTCATAATTATTGCCAGGTTTTGCATTCTATGCAGGTGTCCTAGTTTAGGATAAAGAAAATTACGTAGGAACGTCACGTTCATCTTCACCTTTATGAATGTTAAATAGGAGTAGAATGAAGCGTCTGTAATATTAAACTTCCAGCTGGCTCTTATCTTAATATGAAGCTTATAAATCTGCGGTTGTACCTCGCAAGAAAAGTGAATAAAGAATTCAGATAAAGGTACACGCGAAAGAAAAGTAATGTAAAAAATTTATGAAGTAAAGACACTTCAACATTGATATCAGTCAGGTGCCTCAACTTGTTTAGCTTTCACAAAGTTTATACGAGTGCTTTATCAAGAACAATGCTCTTGTAGTGTCATTTCGTTTGACAGCTCTTTTCTACTGTGCATTGATTGATGGCTCTCAGTTTAACATCCATTAAATTATGCAACATCGGTTTTATGTCGCGAGCATTTGTTGGTATAACTTTGATTTTTTATTACGGCCGTAACTGCCCACGTACCATTAAAATATTATGAGATTTAACTAGTAAATTAAATAGAGGAGACTTGTTAGTACAAAGTTGTCGTATTTATAAGAGTAGTTTTAGCATATGTGAGGTGCGTTTGCGTCAGAAGTATTGAGTACGGCTAGGCATGAAGATTACAAATACAGTTGGCATGTTGAATATACAGTAATTGTCAGATTGTCGACAGATGATGGGCAACGTGGTGGTGTTTCTATGCGTGAACGTGGTGGGCGCGCTGATGCACTCGCTGATGGAGACGGCGCAGCGGCGCGCCTTCCTCGACACCAGGAACTGCATCGCGGCGCGCCTTGACATGGAGGACGAAAACGAAAAGCTGGTAAGTACTCGTATGTATCTAGCACACTATTTGTAGTTGCTCTCGATCATTATGCCACGCATCAATCAGCCCGCCGTGTTCTGGAATACGATTAGCTGAAATGCGAACTCGCACGTACATCACGACGGAATTATCGAAACGCTATCTATTCGTATTAATTAGTCACATAACACGCTCTTTCCAGGCTTATCTAATATTAGGAATTAAATATAATTGGTAGATCGTTTCACGAATCTATATTTCGGATTTACATCAAACTAAATTTATGTTGTATATATATTTCATTTATTTGATGTGCTAAACAAGTTTAGATTGTTCTTTCATTCAGGTGCATATAATTTATGCCCTTTTTTCACGAGGCGATTTTTGTGTAGTAACGTTGCCGTAAAAAGTATTTCAATTTAGAATAACTAGTTTTATTTAGTACACAAATATTATTTCAAAAGTAATGACTTCTTAAATTGTTACCTTAAAGTTTATTGTCAAAATGGCTTCTAAACAATTGTTATCATATTAGCGCTCGGAAGCGGTAGATTTTTGTAATATTTCAGTCAACATAAACAGCTTTGATATTTACATAATATGCTCTTTACATGAAAGGAAAAAAAAACATGTTGGAAAACGTACGTCATTAAAATGTACACGCCGATAGGTTCGCTGTCTGTCCCATGTGGGAGCAAAATAAATTATCACAGAATGTGAAGAGTTTGAATACATGTTCTGAATGCGCGCCTTCGTTTACATATTCAGTGTCTCTTCTGTCTTTTAACCAGTAAAGGACTCGCCGATAAACTTTGTTTTCTTCCCTTTATTACTAACGATAACAGATTTCGCAATCATAGGATATTCCAAGATTTATTTAGTTTTCCCGTATTCGATTAGTAGCGAAATGTTTATTTAACGAAATTGTCGTAACCCCTTTTATGTGCTTTGCATTTGGTTGTAGGTTGAGCATTATAAAGTAAATGTAAATAGGTCATGTAACAAATATCGTTTTAGTATTATTAGGATTAGTGGAGTACACATTATATTCAAAGCAAAATTTTGGAACAATGCGTTATTAGCATTCATGCTGCTCATTGTAGGTCACTAGCAAATACATTACGTTTAATGCCAAGTTTTGGAATGAAACAGCAATATTTAAGATTTTATGTATGTGGTATGTTCTGCGGTATTGAATAACGTTTGGATTTTCATTATTGAATCCTCGAATTGGAAAGTTGACCTCGGCGGGTAGTGAGCCGTAGGTACTACAACATTTTTAGGACGTACAAATGTTGGATATTTTTTCACAAGAATATTCAATTCGTTTGCTTTAGTGTTTGAAATATTCCATATTTTACGTCGTGTTGTTACAACGTCGTAAACTTTGACTCTACTTACAAAATTATTTCTGAATTATGTCCGACATTTACTGTTCCGGAGCAAATTAAAACACGTGTAAGCACTGGCGACTGAATTGCCGTAACAATTAATAAAGTTTACAACTTATTTACTTTTCTGTCTTTATGAAGTCCCTCTTTTAAATAAATATTAATCTCATTTGCGTCACTCTTAAATTATTTTTGCAAATCAAGAAATTCAGAAACTTCAGCGCAATCGCCAATTGCGATTATTTGATCAGCTTTATTGCGTATTTCATTACTGTTCTCTTAGCTTTCTGTTCTCAGTGTGGTTTGTGGTTAGATTGAAACTAAGTCTGTATGTTGAGGTTAGGTTATTTTTCAGCTATTTAAACTAATAGTTTTTTGAGCTATTATCAGGTTTTCAGAAATAAGGTTTTCCCCCATCCGATTTACAGTAATACTTTCGCGTTGGCTTGCGTATCAACATCTATTCTTAATCTAGTCGTTAACGTCAACAATTTATAAACGTGTTTGCTATGTAATTTTCATTTTCGTCGTACTCAACAGTTAAGAGTCATTACATGGAGTCTATTCCAGATGTTATAAGTACTAAACGTAGGTTTTACTCTCTCGTAATTATTGTGGGCGTGTATTACAAGATGGCCCAGATTTGTGCCATTTAAGTTTATCAAGACGTGTGTTAATTCGAAGTTGTATTCATAAACTCACGAGGCAGTCTTAAGATTTTGGTGCGGATGTTATTAGTACTTTTCCAGCGTACTATGCTATACGATATAATGAAATGAGAGTAATGTGTGGGTCTACAAAACTAGACCAAAGTTGGTTAATATTCCGACAAATTTACAAGTATATATTTTCTTTTGAAGTATTTTCTAGAATTCTATTAAGTACAGTGATTATTTTGTCATAAACACCGCGCAGGCATTCATTATCGTTAGATAAACTGATAGTCGCACTGCTGGTTTATAAGGATATTGATCTAATAGTTTTTGTGTAGGAGCGATTACTACTATCTGTGCTGCCGCAACACGTCGCCATGGAGATGAAGAACGACATCATCTCACCCGTCGAGGGACAGTTTCACAAGATCTACATACAGAAACACGAACAAGTTAGGTAAGTGCTCTAACTTTTATCTTTAATACACCCAACAGTCACATACATATTCCTGGAGTGTTGTATCTATTCTGTAACATTGTGATTCATACACAAATAGCTTCTATCTGTCCTAATCTTACCCTTAGGATGGGGAGCGTTGACAATAAACATGCGCGTAGTTAATTGGTTGTTATGAGAATAGAATCAAGGACTTCACGGTCCACGGTTTATATGGATAAATTGCAATAAGTCAATTACGTTAACAGAGATGGATACTTTTAATGATAACAATCTCTTGTAACATATTTTCAATTAATTGTATAAAAATCAAAAAGTACTTGTTTCGGATTGTACTTGTAATTTCCTCAGATTTTTGTCGTGCTAATGGGTCAACATGAGATTTTAGGGGTAAAGTATTTCAGCACAGATCAGCTACTCTCCCTAAGGTTTTTAATGATCCAAGAAGATTCAACTATAAACTTACTCTACCACACACTTTTTTTAAAATTCGCTGTAAATTAAAATTATTATATTTATATAGACCTACAGCTTAGTTGTTAGTAGGACTTTAGAAGTTTGACCTTTACTGTTTATCTTTGTGATTTAATGACAGGGAAAATAGATCTGCTGACATTCTTAACAAAGATAAGCAAAAGCTAATCAGCGTAAACGGATTTTATAATTTTATAGTTGACATACTTACTTCTCATTTCCACGAAATGCTACCAAATTAACTTAATCAGTTTCTTGGAGTTTATATTACGAGGCATGTCGTAAACTACTGTTGTCGATAAATATTGCATTACATTCGAAAATAATATGTGCGTGGGTCGTATTAAATGCATTAATATTTTTCTTAATAATATATTTGTTTAACAAAATTGAAACATTGACTTTTGACATACAATCAATAAATTACAATTTAAGGCGAACTGCTCGAACACGTAAAGTAATAAATGGTCTCATAGATATTGTCTTAATTTAAGTTTATACTCGTATGTACCTTACATTTAAGCCTATCAAACACGCACGAATATTCTGCTTTTTCCTCTTTTGACCTTATACTCGTGGGAACGCCGCAACGTGTTTTAGTGATACATTGCAATAAAGCCCTTGTACACATCGTGACCTTTACGAGAAATTCAATTGTCTAAAACCTCATCAAATCTAATCCTGCCCTACAAGTTTTATGGATATAGAACACATTACATCTAAGCGAATGTATCGATATCGATATGTACCCTAACACATATTAGCATTAACGTATTGTTGTTTAGCATTAGCACGTCGTGTTTGAAACGAACACAAGTGTCACCGATGCATTTACTTTTTGGCCAAATATTTAATGGAAATAATCCTTGATCTTGGCGTAACGCTAAATAGAAACTTATTTATTCATGTCAACATGATGGCAATACATTGGTTTGCCAAAAGTGTTCCCGCTGGCGCATCTCCAAACGATGGTTAATCGTTTCGCGCCATTTCAATGCCCTTTCTGAACAACACTGTGGGTGTAATTATGAAATAATTTAAAATGTTACATTATCCTTGCGTAACTAAACCGGTTGGCGGGTTCAGTGCAGGCGTGTACGAGTACATATTAGTGCTTAAAAACTATGCAAAATTTTAAACGGATTTCGAGCGAAGGAAAACATTGACACAAACATTATGTTGATCATATTATAGTCTTGAGTATGAATACAGCTCTTAACGCAATACAAAATTTATCTAGTTTGTCTAAATTTGGAATATAATGGAGTCTCGAATAACGGTCAGAAATGTGGGCTGCAATAGGCAACGGAATAATATCACACACAGATACAACTTGTTACGTTTCGCAGCCAAAAGTGCAGACGTTAATTAAGACATTTTTCTCGCGTACAATTGATGAGACTATTGTCGCTTCTATTTGTGAATATGACCACACGTCAATTGACACAATGAATTTTCTCATAATTGTATACGTTAATGCTGATTTGTAGCTGTGCTATTCTTCTTTTATTTTGTCTGTCATTAAATCTTCCCAAAAATTCTACTGGGTAAATCGTTTAAATTGTTAAATTCACCGAATCTTTATTTCGTGGTTCATAATCCATGCTTCTATATCTAAAATAATTTAACTGTTTTATATTATGTTTTTTTTAATATAGCTTTCTACTTCGTACCTTATTTTTCTGCAGAAAATAAGCCTATGTGCTAAAATGCAGACACAACACGACGCTTGCAGTTACATTTAAAGTGTCGTGCGTGTTGCATTCGAGTCTTAAACATAACGTTATACGCACTTCGCTTTGAAATTCATAGTGAAGCGTTGTTGAGACAGCAATACGAAGCACTGAATACGAATTTATACAGGGATGAAGTCACTAGCAAGATGAATAGTTCGCATAATTAGTCAGAACTGAATTCCCACAGTGCTAACTGGTAATTCCGCAGCAAATTTACTAGGGGTGTAAACAAATTATAAGCTAACAATTACAGATGCGCGTGTGGTTTGGATTAAATACTTTAATTTATATACTTTTGTGACGTTATTTCCTGAGTAGGGTCAATGATGTTTGTTTATACTGCTTCTGCAATCATTTCAACGCACTCTCTTCGCATTAAAAACGGTTAAATTGTTTATGTTTGCAAACTTCAAAGTGAAAGTACTTTGTGTGAATTCACAATATTAAAAATAGGGCAGCATTGATTAAACTGAGATAGGAATAAATACTTAGAGCCGAGAACACAATCGTCTGCGTAGTCGTAACAAATCTCTCAGAAGTATTGTTATCGAAAAACCACTTGTTTTTTTATTGAATTAGGTATTCAAAAAAAATAAACGTTTAAAGTAATAACTATCACGACACTTGTATATTGAAAACAGAATGTACTGATAAAAGAAACTCGTAAACACGAAAGACAGTTTAATAACCATGTAAATATAAGGAAATTCCCGGAACGATTCATCGGCGCGTAATCTTTTTTTGATGAGTCTCTAGGGCAGCGTGGAGCTTATGTCGATGCTTGTTTCCCCAACTTCTCTTCAAGTTGGCCGAACTAATTGTGCGCGTTATCAGTAGACGCCACGCTAAATGGACCACTCGTTAAGATTGACGTATTATCTCATACTAATTATACCATCGGTGTTTATACTTATTATATCTTTGAATATTCAAGTGTCAACAAAAGTAGTATGGTTGACAGCTATTGAACAGTCATTAGGCAGATACATATTTGTTTGATGCGGTAATCTCTACTGCCGTTATTTGGGTCAGGAAAATAAAGTTGTTTGGCCAAACTTGTTTGAGTCATAACATTAAGATCTAGATATTTTTTATTAGAGCCAACGTGTAGTACATAACAATAAGAAAATAATAAAGTGACGGTCAACGGAGATTTACAGCTGAGAGGAATTTATCCATTTATCATTATTCTTATTTGAAATGATACTGGGTTTATTTCTCTACAAGCAGAAATACACACGAGCACAATAGTTATACAATAGTTATAAGCCGGGAATGATATAGCGTGACATGTAAAGCGACATGTAATAAGAGTGACATGAAGCTCCAAGGGTTTGCGAGCCTCGTGGAAAACTGAGTTGCCTTCAAACTCGCAACTAATTCAAACCGTAAGAAGCAAAACGTATAGAAATTGCAAGTATACATGTAATTGTCTTATTTACTGTTATGCAAGCTCACATATGAAATGTAACATGATATTGGATGAAATATATTATTATGTTAAGACATACGCGAATAAAAAATCCAGTTGTCAATAAATTCTTCAGAAAATTATTTACACAGTTTATGTGTAGTTTATTTATTCATAAAAACATGGTTATGTTAGTTTTTTCTGACTGTTATCTATTATCTAAATGTTGGTTATAGGTATAATAGTGCAAGTAAAAAGCGTTTTAAAGAATAACATCGACTCTTGTACGTTCGCTATATAAATTAATTTATACGTTGTACAAATGTCGTTTTGGGTAAGATTAATGTTCTCGCGCCAAGCTTTAGTGTAAACTGTCATTAATATAGTTGATCATAGAAGAAGCAAAGGCGCAGTTTTTTTAATAGAATAATAACATATATCAATATACATATTTATATTACGAATTATTACGAAATATATTATACATATTACGAACTTGTAAATCAACCGTTGCATGTTTCACAAGTTTATTTTCACTACTTGCTGGTCTTTACTTTATGTACTTCTCTTATCGTAATTTATACTTGTGATATCATGTTTTCTGAATAAGACCTACTTACAATAAAGTATCAGCTTGAAATCCATTCTAAAGACAATATTTGGGCATTACGTTTTAAAATGCTACGAGGCTATAGTATAGAAGGTCAAATTTGTCATGGTTATTACTTTTCAATATTTTCGTGTTTCGTTCACGCATTAGGTAAAAATATTCGCACGAGATCGTTGAACCTCGTCGGCCGAGTTTGGGTTGGCGGGAGACCGATAAACGTCCAATTATCGCTTATAAATAGAATAATATCCCTGCAACGTTGCATGGGTTTTATATCAATTACTTTGGTAAACGCAAGGATGTAGAGCGTAATGATGCGTGCTTCGAAATTCAATTTAAATTTTGCGCTCCAAGGCAGGTTTTGTTTGAGCAATGACTGAGAAAATGTCATGTGAAAACGGTGAAGGAAGACATCGTGAGGAAACCTGTATACCATAGCAATATATAAAAAAATCTATGGTATGTAAGTCTGCCAACCCGCACTAGGCCAGCGTGGTGAAGGCCCGTGCCCTGCAGTGGGACGTATATGGGCTGATACAGAATGTCTGAGAATAAAGAATCCTTAGACCTGGTGTAGCATTTCTGCTGACGCAAATTTATATTTTAAAGTTATTTGACAGCCGTCTTGCTTTATCAGTTCCTTCAATCTCTTAAAATCGTTTTTTTTTTAAATTAAGTCTGCTAAATTAGTTAAATGGTCCCGCTTTACGACGAAGGGGAGACGTTAATTTTTCTGACTTCTATTTATTTTCCGTTTTTAGATTAAATTCGTTACGGCTTTCAAGATAACTTAGTTATCGCTGCTCTCGCCAAACTTTGATGACCTTTACCACTCCAGGAAGACTAGTGGCATCAACATTGTGGCTTACTGGATTTATTTGCGAGTCTATGGATAGAACAAACTATGTTCTAATTTTCAGTTACGTTTAAGAAAACACTGTGGTTATAAATTACTGCCAATCCACATGAAACGTGACGATTGGTGAATATTTCCAGGAAATGGGGAATGAACATTTTCAATACCGCTACAATGTATTTTTGCCTGGTCCATTAATAAAATCGTATGACGTAGTGCTGCACGCACGCTTTTGTAATTTTCAATTTATTGTAATGTAATTAATGGTTTACTAGTTTGTTTGCCTTAGTTGTTTGTAACTCGTATATTAATAACAACTCATACTTAATGTTTGATGAAACATCTATGTTTATTAGTATTGTACATTTTGTTAGATAATCGTGAATGAAAAAATCAAGACGGTCTCGTTGGCAGCTGATCGCAAGGCGCTCGTTTGCCAAGAAAGTTTCTGTATTGACGAGTAATTACGAAGTCTCTTTCAATATTATTGCCAACGTATTGACGTGCAAGTGTGAGGTCATTAACCATCTATTATAAAACATATTTATAATATGTTTTTTTTTTGTGAACTTTGCTACATAATAAATCGTTACAGTCTGTCGGACATTATTATCATTTGCAGCTGTCTACGCTTCATCACTCGCATATGAATCGATCTAGTAACACTTTATCCATATACACTAGTATTTATTTGTTTAAATCATGTTGAGACCAAGCGTTAGGTTTCCTTTGGCCACGATAGTTTTCTGTTACATCTGAGTATATTTCTGGCGCCATATTGTGAATCTAACATGAAATGCATAATGCATATGTATGGAGACAAGAACAACTAGGAGACGCAATGTTTCAGTATTTTCATTTGAATGTAGAAAGTGAATGAGAATGGTTGGCAGTGCATTGTGTCGGTTGTGCAGTGTAACATTCATTATAATTTTAATATTACTGTGAAGTGTTCGCCTTGTGTGCTGCGCGAGGATGGCACTCGAACCAGTGCGATTCACCGCTAGCTCACCGGCGCCGGATGAATCATTGCGTTCATTTAGCCTCTGGCTGTTTGTTCTTGCTCATTACATTGTGTGTTTGTTCAGCCTTTATTTCCATAAAGGCGAATCATCCACTTTGCTATTTATGCACTTTGTTAATCCTATGTTAACAGTCATCCTCTGTATCCAAACAAAAAGCAGCAAGAATCATATGCTGTTTGGAAGTTTCACCAGCAACACATACTCGTGTATTAATGCGGTGATTTTCGAAGCCACAAAGTAACACTAGAAAATATTTTTCCAATAACTTTCAATCAAAGTTAGAAGTGTCAGACAAATCCAATTTCGCCTTTCAGCGTCCTCAGACGCCTGCCTGTCAGGAGCGTCTGTTCTGTTCATTTGATGAGCGCCGGTCTTCAGCATTGATCTTTTGTTAGTACTCATTTGAAGACTTTTTTCAAAAAGTTGTATATTTTTGCTACTTCCACCTAGTCACAAGTACGGACTTCATTTGACTAGACATCTTCGATTCAAGCCTTGGCACCTCAGTTTCAATTTGTCTAACTTGGTTTCAAAGTTATTCAATTTAAAGCGAACACAAGTTATTACGACGTACAGAACTTGGAAACTTGATTTTGATTCTAATCTGTGTAATGTTTATCTGTTTTTGAGTACGTAGTTACGCACGTCTTGTAACATGAGTGTGGAAACAACTCGATGTTAGAACACGTGTAAACATTTGTGAGAGCAAGATTTAGTATTGCAAACAGGAAACGGATTGCTAATATTTAGAACAGAATATCTATGTAGTTATACTGCATTCTGAGTTCGAGACTTCGCTTGTCATTTCAAACGTCACAGGAAAGCGAAGCTGTATTTGTGCGTGACTCAATTGTTTTTGTTCACAGAAAGAATAGAAATTCATCTATTGTAGGAAACTACGCAATGTATTAGAATAACCATTCTTAAAGTAACATTAGTTTAAGTGATAAAATTACAGAAAAAAAAACGAACTAAGTTATGGGAACCACGTTGCGCGACATGAAACGAATAATAAAAAACATACGAAGCTAACAAGCAATTTTCAGGTTTCCAATATGCACCAGTTAAATATCGAAAACGATGAATACCAGATGGAATGACAGAATCAACTCGGCGTCCGATCAAAATCAATATGCAAAAAGCTGGACTGGCAGGACGCGAAAAAATTTGTTTAAAAATAGTGAAAAATAAAACTAAACTTTTTTGCCTGTTTGTTGAAAGTACAGCTTCTAACTTTGTAAAGAACTAAATGAACTTTTCATCGTTTTTGCTTTCTTTGGATTGTTAGGTTGATTTTTAGCCTTTGTATTTTATAAGAGTTCGGTCTGTTTCGTTATTTTTAATAAATTAGTTTGACGGTTGATATAACGAACCACCCAAAAAGCATAAAATACCGTGTTATATTTCAAGTACAACCCGCAGAAATTAATTACGTCGTAACTTTTTGTAATAGAACAAAAACTTTAATAAAAAACTACACCGATATTATCGCGTTATTTTTGTTCAATGTTCACTATTTATGTGGCCGTTGTTTTTCCGCTTATAAAATATTCAGTGTCTTTGAAATACATAGCCTTTAATATTTATCGATTGTTATTGCGTGTACTGATTTTTTCTTTGAATCGGTCACGTATAGTACAACACATTTTAGAATTCAAATGAAATCGGTAAAAGACATATATTTCTGATCTACACTTTAGAATCCACGTTTCCCAATCGTTAACGATCCCTCGGCACATGCGACAAAGCGTCCTGCCTCTTTAACTTGCTAATTCCATGGATATAAGGTAAGGCGGACTCGTTGACCTGCGAAGAGCCGGCGCCCTCAAAGGAATAGCTCGCACCAAAGATCGGAATCAGTGACACTTCGCAACACCTACGTGCTACATGGAGATAAAACTATATTGGTACTTGCAGATACGTCTAGCTATTATGTTTGGATATTATGCTTTCAATTGGGGGTTTCAATGTTCTTATTTCTTGGATACTCGTTGTTTCGTGTGCACGTTCATTGAATTTTCAAATAACAATAAATTATAAGCTTTAAATTCATCCACTTTATGTATGTAGGATGGCGGTAATAAAACTGATTGTGTTAATTATTTAATTATAATTATCACCACACGTTATAATTAACGGATTAACGGTTTATCCGAATATCTGCGACAACTTGTTACTTTACACACACACTTTGGTAAACACGCGTTTGTCACTGTTTCACTGCCGACTGCTGGATCTCGAATGTGCCTTGTCTACGATCCGGACGCGCTTTATATTGCAAACTGTCATGCTCCCACCCAGTCTGACTGTGGGTAGTGAAATAGAACCACAATCGGGTTTCCTTTAATAAAATTACTTCTACAACTACCCGTACATTACTGATGGCCGATTTACAATTATTTAGCATATGAGTCTTACATAAGAACACCCGACACGGCCATACTGACGTGCACACGTCCTCGTGTGTGTGTCTACTGTCTATACATCATTTAAGGAAATCATTCGTTCGTTCATCCTGACTCAGTTCACATAATATAACAATTCGCAAAATGGTAATAATTATTATACAGTCTGGTCCGGAAAGCATTCCCTTCAGACAATCATTCAAGTGCGCAGATTGTTCCTTCAGTTTAAAAACTGGACCGAACTATGCTAGACCGGGATAATTCCCCTTTAGCTTACACAAATTTCCTTTTTCTTTTCATAACTGGGCAGATCAGACTGTATTTTCTCTTTTTTCTTTCACAGGTCTCAAAGAAACCCCTCAATAATTACAGTAATTATTAATTATTAAATTACTTCATGTGAACTGTGTCTATGAAAATGTTAACCTTACGAATCTTTCTTACTAAATGCTACTGCCATTTAATGAACTCTTGGAATCAATTATAACTTAAATGTTTGAGTGTATTATTCTCATCGAGCCTAGCTTGATTCTATGCTTCGGGAGTAATAAGAGTGCACGGGCACCTTAATACTTGAACCATAAAGATGTACGAAACGTGACGTAGGTATAAACGTTTTAAAATTACCACCGGATCCAACGCGGCCCTGTCCTGAGAAGACCCGGCGAAACAAACTCAGCGGGCTTACTTTACCACTGGAAATAACGCGATACGACCCAGCTGTGAGTAGATCCAGCGAATCAAACTCAGTGGGCTTATTTTTGGTCCAACCACTAAGTAGGTCTTATGTATTAAGATTTGATTTTGCTGCACCGATACAGCAGTTCGGACCGGCGCGGCGCGGCGGGGCATGCTCTGCACCTGCCTGCTTCTTTTCATCATAGAGTCCACGAAGTTTGTCTGGAACAATGCAATATCCCTTTTTGAGATTGGTATCTGTGTACCTTTGCTTTAAGGTCGTGTTTTCTTTAAGTAATCTCTATTGTTGCGCACTTCGTCACATTTTCTTAAATTGCTCTAAGAATTAACGAAAGTAAAATGGCAAAACCAAATTCAAGCAAAAATGGAAAGATCTCACCAATTTGAAACACTCCTGTGAAGATGCAGGTGTCTTGGAACTTCCAGGGCACACAGTCACAGCTCGATGTCACTGCTCCTGATAACAATGGCCTAGGCAGGCAGATGAGTTGGTGTGTCACGTCAGAATCTGCGCCAGCTGATGGCGATAACCAAGCGGTTGCGGCTATACTGCGTAGGACGATCCCGCTTCTGATGTAGGATGTGACGGTAATAAAACTCATTGTGTTAATTATTTAATTATAATTATCACCACACGTTATAATTAACGGATTAACGGTTTATCCGAATATCTGCGACAACTTGTTACTTTACACACACACTTTGGTAAACACGCGTTTGTCACTGTTTCACTGCCGACTGCTGGATCTCGAATGTGCCTTGTCTACGATCCGGACGCGCTTTATATTGCAAACTGTCATGCTCCCACCCAGTCTGACTGTGGGTAGTGAAATAGAACCACAATCGGGTTTCCTTTAATAAAATTACTTCTACAACTACCCGTACATTACTGATGGCCGATTTACAATTATTTAGCATATGAGTCTTACATAAGAACACCCGACATGTATAAAACTTAATATGTAGGCGTATTTGACAAACATAAAAAATGATTTGTTTATTTTCGTTCACCAGCCTGTCTTGGAAGGATCATTAGTCACAAAATCAAAGCAATACACTTCAGTTTTGTACAATACACAAAAGTCGTTAATTTCCATATTTCATGTTTGTAATCCAAATGTTTGATGGAACGTTCATATAGTCCATAATAATAAATATCATTTTACAAAGGAGAAGCCCTTCGGCGCTTATTAACTTTGTCCAACGCACACCCGCAACACTGGCCTTTTGTTTATCGAATTATGTCGAGTGCCATAATCCATCACCTGTTCGGGTTATGTCATTTAAATGTAATACGATGTCAAATGTACCACGCCTACTACAGGCGAACAGAGTGTTATCGATACAACGAATCTGATATTAATTATTAATCTGTTAATGAGAGCCACTTGACGGGTGTGGTAATGTCAAGTTGGTCTTTGTGATCAAACACTCTAATCAATGTCAATCTTGTACAAGTGATCGGAGCAGGTGACTCAATAAGTTATAGAGGCACAAAGTTATCTGACCCGGTGAGAGAGTCGCTGTAATCGAATTTGGTGTTGCCATTAAAAATAGATATAGCAATAAAGTGGGTAAAGTAAGATTTTTCAATCCGATCAATAGTGTCGGGAAAATGAGTGGACCAGTTTCATATGCATGTTTTTTCCTTCACAAGATTTCTAACCAATCGCTCCCCCTTAAAGAAGTCAAAACCCTTAAAAAGTTATCTGTATCAGCCCATACACGTCCCACTGGAGGGTACGGGCCTCCTCTGTAATCGAGAGTACGATTGAGGGTAGTTAGGCCATATCACAGGCTATATAGTCCGCCGCGCTGGCCTAATGCGGGTTGGTGGACTTACACAGGTACCACAGAAATTCTTGTAAATCGCTTTGGTATGCAGGTTTCCTCACGATGTTTTCCTTCACCGTTTTTGTGTGTGTTTATTGACTATCAAAACACGCATGACTCCGAAAAGTCAGAGGGGTACTCTGAGATTCGAACCCGCAGCCACCGTGAAATGTGGTTGTGGTCATTGGTGGTCCATTTACCAACAGGCCACCACGCACGTAACGATGAATTTTAGTTTAGGATATGAACTAACATCTATTGTACTAGTACGTACAAAGTTCTGTTTTCGTGGAATTTATTTTGAAAAGCTGACAACACAAACTTGTGGCAACAGCTACACGATGATACAATTTTTCGAAGGGTATTATTGGTATCTGAAGCCGATTTTCTTCCTACGTAAAATTTAATACCTGAAGTTTAACATTCCTAGCATCACTTTTTAAAGTTTTCGGCAATTTTCACTAGTTTTAAATAATGCAGGAAAAATAAATACATTGAGTAAACAACTAATGGCCGATATGACAGCGACTGGCAGATAGACTGACATTCTAAATGACGTATTTGTTTCCACTTTTGGCCACCGGGCCAGGTATCTTTGTGGCTCTATACTAGTTAACAGTTTGTCACGGTATGTTACTTATATTTCGAGAGATTGAGTTGATAAAGTGTTGGTAATAACATGTGAGCTACTGAGGAGAGATCAGTTTTCGAACTTGCAGTAGTTAACGATTAAGTAATAAAAAACTCGGATTTTGTTTGATTCTGCCTATTAATTAAATAGTCTTGTCTCGTCATTGCAAAATCGTGAAACGTTGATTTTTTGTAGAGGTTTGCAAATTGTGATACTACATCTACTAGACTCTAGAGCAATACAAACGGGATTACAACAAAATTACTATATGCAAGTAACAAGTGCTATGTAATCTTCCTTTTTTTGATCCAACATTTTTTACTAAACGCCGGCACGCTTCCCAGGTCCCTAAACCGTATTGCTTATATGTAACCACTCCTTAGCATAATATAATGATGTTGCCTTTTATAATCCAGCAAACGGCTGACACGTGTTGTATTTCGAGAACTTTTCCGCTCCAGTAGCTACACTTTGTAACAATATACTGAAATAAATTTAAATTTTCTAGTATGTAGGTATATTTGTGCACCTATGTTCTACATACCACGTATTGATATTCCAATGTCAATGGATGCATCAATTACAGTCGTCTACGCCATTGCAAAATATTTACGAGGCAACTGAACAACAAACACCATGCACTACAAATATTTTATGTGATTTGTCATTCATTGCAAATCAGTTTTTGGGCTTTTTGTGTATTTAATGGAGCACTCGAAACGTCGAAAATATTTGCCTTCATTAAAATGCAATCAGTTGTCACGACTCACGGGAGTAACATTTCACTAGGTTGTTCGGCAAAAGCGTGGAATGGTTAATTTGGATGTAGCTGATGTATTGTAATCTGTTAAATAATTCCAGTGTATTGTTAGTACATGGTATCCAGTGATTAGTCGGAATTAAGACACTTTAACATGTAAGTGCGTGGTGGCCTGTTGGTAAACGGACTAGACGCGGCTGCCAACATGTTCACGGTGGTCGCTGTTTCGAATCTCAGGGCACACCTGTCTTTTTGGAGTCATGTGTGTATTGATACCATTGCGATTTACAAGAATTTATATGGTATGTAAGTCTACTAACTAACCACTCTCTATCGTATTCTCGATTGTAGAGGAGGCCCTTGCCCTGCAGTGTGACGTACTATATATGGGCTGATACAGAACATTTAATGACTCTGGGAGAATGTTGGGAGTTAAGCACTACATGATGTAGTGCTTAACGATAATAATAATTTTATATGAGTGGGGTTCCTGCTTCGACAGGCTTGGACTTTATTATAAGGACAAAGCCTGTCACGAGGCGAAGGATTTGCCTTTCACGTCATATTTTATGGAAACAAAAAAATAACAGTAGAAATCTAGTTGAAAAGTTATATAGAACGACGCTGTAAATACTTGAATTACATAATATGATAATTTTATAGAGATTAAATAATGGCCACATTTTTTTTGTTGTCTGTAAATTGTGTGTGCAAAAACCACACAAGCCGACCGATGTTTACCTTCATGTCAATCTGCATAACAGAGAGACAAGCCAACGGATAGTCGCCTGACGGTGGACTGTCACCGCTGTCTGTGAACAATGGCACCACCTGCACGTCGCTGCTCGCTCTGAAATACTGTGTAGCTGTCTTTTCTATTATCACTTAACATCATAAATATTATCACTGAAATACTATTATATATTTTTACATATTATGTGATCAAGATTTATATCGAGATAAAATTACTCTCCTCTTTGCGATTCCCCGTCAAAGGCTTTGTTGAATCGAGCTCGCTTACGAAATTCTTCAGTTGAAATTTACTAAATGTGAAGGAATTTATTGTGGCGCAAATTGTATTACGAGCAAGAACGTTCACATTGTTTTCTTTATTTGTACAATGTCTGCTGTTCTCAACGTCTTTCTCAATTAGGATTGAGAAAGTTTGTCACTGTCGAACTTTGTTTAGATGTTACCGAATCAGAACAACGTACGATGTCGTAGCTTAACTAAAAGTGAAATGAATTCGTTCTGTCTTCAGTGATTGATTGGATGTAACATTGACGAAATTAATAGCATATTGATTACTCGACCACTTGTCTAAAATCATGACCTAATTAGGTAAATCAATTTATGGGTTTTATATTCATGTTTATTATTTATATTTATCGTCATCCATTTTAGACAAGGTTTTTAATCTTCGCTGTCTTTTAATGATTTCCGGGTTTCAATTTCCTGAAACCTGGTTTTCAACATTTTTGAACAATTAATACTTAGCTCATAATTGTTTTCAAGTGAAATTGCACCTACTATGTTAATTTAATTCATTGTCCTAAAGGACTGTTACTCTATTTCCTAGTATTGATTCACCGGACACGTCGACGGTTGTGCAACGCGCCGAAAGGTGTGATGTCACGTAGACAGGAAGTCTATTACTGCGCTTAATCCTTTTAGGCTAAACGGATATTCAGCTGATGGATTTGTCTGTCTGGCGGCGTTCGTTACGGACGCTAATACAAATGACTATATAGTTTTTCGATCTACTTTATACGTATTCTGTGCAATTAAAATGTGTAGTATACAATTATGCGAGATCCCTTTGGCATTTTGCTTTGTCTAATTGTGATAGTTCCGATGTAGGTTTTTCTAGGAATGGTCGTATTTTCGTTACTTTAACCTGGAATTAATGGAATGATATATGATAATTTATCGTAACGGTCATGGGCCTGCTCTGCAAATCCGACAGAGTTCGAAACTTCGGTCGATCGAAGTTTATGACAATACGAATGTAGTTACTCTGTAAACGTTCGAATTCGTATAACGTACATACATCGTAACCATAAGTCTATGATTACGACCATAAGTCAGTAACGACCATAAGTATATGTAGGTACATTTGTATCGTATATAAACTTCGATCGTCAGAAAATTAGAACTTCGTTTTGGATTTACAGAGTATGGCCCCATATTTACTTTATTATTGCGAATATATCTTTGTAGTAATTGACGTAAGCATGTAGGTACATTATAAGCTTTTCATTTTTTTTATCCCTATTCAAAAAAAGGCAACAAATATATTCATGGCTTATGTTTTAAATGCGATGAAAGCGACAGTATAACCAAAGAGACTTAATAACAGCTTTCCGAAATAACAGACTAGTGGGCGATGAGGAGGTGCCATTAGCGCCTCTTTCGTCTTAATGGCTATTATAAAACCCTATACTGCGTATAACTTTATTCAACACTAATCGGGCGACGCATAAACGCACTGTTTATGGTCTCTCTTCAATCTTTATGGCTATGTAAATTACAAGTTTAGGGAAACGGAATATTACAATGACTGTGATAGCCGTCAAGCCTTAGTAGATTAAATCTGGTCGCGAGATAAAAGGCTTAGGATTCTACTGTTACCCGAAATGTAACCCCAAAGCCTTTGAGTCCGTACTCCTCACAGCTTTTGTTATTAGATAACATGACGTAAAGCATTTTTTTTTTAATATTCACATCATATCTACAAACACTGACAATTGAAATACAAATATTTTGCTCTTATATAACTCAAAACCTTTGTAGTTACAAAACTCAATGCACAAATGTTGAAAATGAAAAATTGGCAAAACGTAGCAGCGAATGATTTAACCAAGTGACTAACCAACACGAAAGTAGGATATCACAGTTCTTTATTTCTCAACTTCTTTGTAGCAGTTTTATTGAAAAACTTATTGGAGCAGTTTATAACTGAACTCCAGCTATTATTATATTTTTTGTAGTGTATAATGCGCTGTCAAGTAGGTATTATCAATCTGAATACCTAATAGAATGCAAAAAAAATATAGTTTGCGTCATTCGATAGATTTAGCGGCTATTAGGTGCAAAACACCCAATACATAATTTATGATAGGCTGTGTGTTGACAATCCGATTTGATAAATCAGTGCTTAATCGCTTATGAGCGCTCGATCGTATAATCCCGCTGTTATGAGAAAATATTTCATGCCTGTCGGGTCCTGTTAAAGTATGTGAAAAGTTACGTTATTGAATTGTTTTTATAAATTGAAACGATGGCACTTGTGTGAAATGGGCAGTGAGGAATTTTATGCTGAACCGATTTTAATGATAAAGTTTATGGTACGGAGTGTAAAAATAAATTATGAATAGGTAAAAAAATATTTCGACAAGAACAAAATTCAAACAAAAATTGGATCAAGAAACTTGTTTGTGAATTTTGATTTAAAAATTTATGCATAATTATTATTTTTCATAGTAACCACTTAAGACTGCGGGTTGGACAGCTTTCAGTATTTTTACTAGATCTTTCGTTATATCTTGATTGTTTTTATGTCCTGCAAGCGTGTCATCTTTCTGACAGACATTTCGTACATCTTTATGTTCTCTGTTGTAATTTTGTAATATTTTATTAATTTAAAAAAGAATTGGCGAAGGTTTTTTGTTGTTGAAACTGCTGGGAATATAGCAAACCTTGTTTACTCATAGCTGTCATAACCATGAATAATCGTTTTAAATACTAAATAGTTATTCTAAAAACCAACTAGCTAGCAAAACAAACATCCTGTCTTCCATAACTGGATTTTATGACATGCGTTTAAATTGGACATAACCAACTCGACACATATGGTCTCAATAAATATGTAACACAAAGTTCATTAATCTTAATTGATATATCTCGTTCCTAGTGATGTTTTTAGTACTTTGCCACTACGAAATATTTCTTTTGAAATATTTACAATGCAAAGGGCATAAATAGGAAACCTCATAGTAGGTTTAGAGAGCAACATTAATTGACGGAAAGGATCTAAACCTTAACGAAAGCTTCGAAATAAACGGATAGAACTCGGATATCCGAGTACCGACTAGGGATCCCAAATAGGCCACGCAGCTGGCGCATCTTGCGGTTGCGGTCACGTTCATTTGCTATTCTGTATCGAATCAGGCTGTGTTCTCCAATTTACAGATAGATGTGTTAACCACAAAGGGTCACGTCTCATACACAATATGTCTTATATCGAGGACGCTTGTCCCTAACATTACACCGCCCGGAGTAAACGATTCCGTGTCTTTCATCTAAACATTTCGCTAAACTTCAATTTATATTCCGTGCCGTCGCAAGTCTCAGAGACCACCGGATGTTTTTTAAATTGTATTACAAGACTTGCGTACGTTGAATTTTAAGCACTTCAATACTAATTCATCGAACCGTAAAACATGGATATCGTTGAAATATTTAGAAGCGCGCTCCATCCATTTGAAACGCAATCTGCGCCAGTAATATAAGTTGGCAGTGTAGTTCTAGTGTGTAACGTATAACTATAGATGTAAGGATGTAGTGGGTGCATTTAGCGAGGCTAATGGAAAACTTGTTCAATCCGTATGTTGCAGTATCCTATTCGCGGACATCGTGGGCTTCACGGTGCTCGCGTCCCAGTGCAGCGCGCAGGAACTTGTGCGGCTGCTCAATGAACTTTTCGGTCGATTTGACCAACTCGCTAACGTAAGTAATTTCGATGTCCGACTATTCGAATCGATACCACTGTATTCCGCAACATTACACGCCACTGTCGGCCATTTATTTGGATTCAATTTTGAGATAATGTCAAGTAGCATGATAAAAGAAATTCAATTTTGTCTTAAGCTGTTTTTATCGTGGCCGCTAAGAGCATTCAAAATCAAAACATAATTTTAAGTAACCTTTATGAAGATAACGCCTCAAACAAGTCTGTTTTTTATTTATCCTTAAATGATAAACTTTAAATACACGAAGGATATTAAGATATAAAATTGCACAGCCGTTACACAATTTTCTCTTCAACAGCTCTCGTGTACACGAGGCAAGCATAATTTCACTGAAGTAAACTTAAACTTACGTAATATACCCGCGCAATTTACATCTGCAGAGCACAGTACAAATAGTACAGTTGTTTTTATAGAAAATAATAAAAATAGGGGATCGCCTAGACTGCCTCAGTGGAGCCGGTGTACTACTTTACGATCACAACGCTGAGTTCTTTGGTTCGAATCCCGAGTCAGGCAACGTGATATTGTGTTTGTCTTTTCATTCTCAGCCCAGAGTCAGGATCTTGTGTCCGATAAGTCTATAGGCTCGCCTATTTTCAAATCGTGGAATAGAACGCACAAGGCGAAACCTGAGTGTCTTGGTATCATTTGTGCTTTTATGAATGTAAAATATAAAATAAAAAATTAATTGAAATTCAAGTTTTGTTTTAATCACTTTAGAGTTACGGTTGACACCCCTGAAACCTTTCAAGCCTTTGATGATTAACCGAGGCTAACATTTTTTATACATCGCTGTATTATTTCCGCTCTAGTTGCTTAGGACGGATTATGTGCTGGATTAACGATAGATGATATAAAAGAGAAATCGATTTATTTATTGGTTAATATAGTACAAAACTATTTAACCTTTAACTTTTATAAGTATTTTGTAACTACGGAATTATAATAAAATGTATTTTCGTATAGATGGATAACATTTTGTTGAAGTGCCATGATAGTAACTATAGTGATTCCAACGTAATTTATACAGGGTGATATTGATGATACAGGGAGATATAGTATTTAATTTAAACCACTTACCACTTGATTCTAACCCCCAGGCAACATTGTACCACGTTTCAAAAAACCTACCTAGTAGTATTGTCAAAAATGAATCATTTTTCACGGCTTTTCATCAATCCTTACACGTTTGATTCTTTTTACAGCTCAGGTAAGTTCACGAATCGAACGGAAGTTCAGCTGAGAGGTAAAAATATTCATTACTAAACTGAAAACTGTTATTTTCAATTTCTTACAAATTACACTCACCTATTTTTTAAAAATTTGTTTCAATGTCATCTAGAGTTAAAAGAAACAATATTTCATTATCACCCTGTATAACTATGTATCTTGTTATAAGTTTTCATGTAGGTTGCTATTCTGGAGTATTATTAAGGTTAGCCATTATTAGTAGATACTTGAACATTGCGAATTGTCCAGGACAACCACTGCCTCCGAATCAAGATCCTGGGCGACTGTTACTACTGCGTGTCCGGGCTGCCAGAGCCGCGCTCCGACCACGCGCGCTGCACCGTCGAGATGGGCCTCGATATGATCGACGCCATCGCGTAAGTCACTTGCAATTACATCTTTTAAATTATTTACAGTATTTTTAATAATCGCACGAGAAATTAAGAGAAATAGAGAGAGAGAATAGTCTCCTCAAGGAAGCCAGCAAACTGTGCTAGATCCCTAGCATATCAAAAGTGCAAAAGTGGAGGGGACTGTTTACTTTCAGAAGGACTGTGTGCTCGTCTGCTTGCGTCCGGCTATAATAAAAATAATATTGCATTTTATCGTAAAAGCAATGCTGCGATATATCAGAGTCAAGCTAATTGCCGATCCATAGATTCTGTCTAATCCTTAAGGCATGACGGCTATGAACATAATATGTACGAAGTATAGTATGTATGGTTGAATTTTGAAGTTATGAAAATTATGCAGTTTATCGTAAAAGCAATGCTGTCATCTATCAGGATCAAGCATATTGGCGATCCAAAGATTCTGTCTTATACTTCAGGCGTTACAGTTAAGAACATAATATGTACAAAGTATAGTATGTATGGTTGAAATTTGAAGTCATGATAATAACGCAGTTTATCGTAAAAGCAATGCTGTCATATATCAGGATCAAGCAAATTGTCGATCCATAGCTTCTGTCTAATCCTTAAGGCGTTACAGTTAACATGAGTGTACAAGTATCCAATGACGTTCAGAATCCACGACGAAGAAATGAAGATCTCTCGGGAATCGCGATATAATTACGTTGGGTTGCTCGAAGCCGTATAGGTACACAAGTTGAACTCGGAACGCGACATGCTTATTGCTTAGGCAGGTTTTCCATTTTTATTAATGATGGTAGGTTTCTCATATATGAGAGGCCACCTGGGTAGGTAGGTACCACTACAATATCTATTTCTCCCGCTAAAGAGCAGTGTTAATGCACTGTTGTGTTTCGGATTGAAGGACATTGTAGCCAGTGTAGGTATATACAGGTCAATTGCAACTTAACATTGACTGGTTGTCTCATGTCTCAGGGTGGGGACTGCAGTGGGAATGCCAAGCACTGCTTTGTAATTCATGGTGTTTAGTTTCGCAACTGTTCATGAGCAGTCGAATCGCTTACCATCAGGCGAACGGCATGCTCGTCTCGCCATTCATTAGAATAAAAAAATGCGGTTATTTCTATGTGGAAGGATGTGATAATTTCATCAAAAGCAGGGGTGGTGTGAGAATTGTATTTAATAGCATAGCAACAGCAAATAAGCAATTGAGAGACCTTATAGAACCAGCTCAGAAAGCAAATAATCTACTCAATAATGGATGTTATTCAGTATTGGGTTTAAAAACGAAAATGGTTCTGGCGTGGAGAAGATAATTGTATGTAAGTTCTCCGGGAATTACCACTCTTTAAGGAAACTTGCGAAAAAAAAGGAAAAGTGCGTGGTGGCCTGTTGGTAAACGGACTAGACGCGGCTGCCCACATGTTCATGGTGGTCGCGGGTTCGAATCCCAGGGCACACCTCTGACTTTTCGGAGTCATGTGTGTATTGATAATCAATCACCACGCACTAAAACGGTGAAGGAAAACATCGTGAGGAAACCTGCATACCATAGCGATTTATAAGAATTTCTATGGTATGTAAGTCCGCCAACCCGCACTAGGCCAGCGTGGTGGACTATATAGCCTAACCACTCTCAATCGTATTATCGATTGTAGAGTAGGCCCGTGCCCTGCAGTGGGACGTATATGGGCTGATACAGAAGGAAACTTACGTTATTTGCACTTCATCAAAACACTGTTAACCATTCGGTCGAGTTCGCCAAATCGTACTTCATAGAGGTTACAAAATTGTAAAATATGTACCAAAATTAAATCCTATTGTTTTTTTTTTTAAACATGTTACATTATTTAGCACGTAATTACGAGTTGCTTTATTATATATTTTTTTAAATATTATTGCGAGACTGCGTGCCAAAGCTACAACAGTCGTGGGATTACTTATATTGCCAAGAGGAGGCGAGTTAATACCTCGTTCATCTTCGGCAAAACTAGGACTAGCAATCCAGATTACACGTTGGATTTAGACATGGACCACCAATATAGCTTTTAGATATGCTTATAGAATACCTAAATAAACCTACATGTAGGTTGATATGGAGATCGTTTGGGGAGGCCTATATTCAGCAGTGGACTTCCTGCGGCTGAGATGATGATGATAAGCATGATACCTACATATAGAGCTATCTTTTATTTAGGTTTAAACTAAACTTACAAAGTGGAAAGATTTAATTGTTTGTTTGCATTGAATAGGCTCTGAAACTTTTGGACCGATTTGTAAAATTCTTTCACCATTAGAATCCAATATTATCCGTGATGAACATAGGCGATAGAATATTTTCAAAAAAGTGTGTGTGCACCCGACCGAAGCCGGGTTGGTCTACTAGTTGAATAAGTAAATAGATATATAAAAAAATATTCTTTTGAAAACGATCAGGTATAAACTACCTCCAGTTAAATAACTTTTAATTTTTATGCAGTAGCTGCTGATATCATCTGTGTGTTTTTTCAATTTAAATTATCACGTTTCCACCATTCTGTTTATGTTCCAGTTTTAAGAACTACATAAATCTAATTCCCGGCACTTCATTCTTGTAATAAACTGCTTTCATTAGTTTAATAGGTTGTTCGTATAAAGCTTTATAGTTCAATATTCGTATGCTACAAGGCCTCGTCTTTTAAGCCATCCCAAAACTTAAACGTGAAGTTATTAGTTCCCGACGTACTCACCCCGGCTTATCGTCACAACTTGAGAAATCCTAACGTAGCGAAAATTGCTGAAACATAAGGATAAAGTACTTTTTAAGACGTGGGTCGAAGGCTACGGCGAAGAAACGTCTATGTAGTGGTTTTTTGTGTTACTCTGTTCCCGTCCGTTTATTTATAACATTACACGTAATACGGAAAATGGAAGGAAAACATTTGTTTATTTAAAAAAAAGTATTTTAAAAGTAAATATTTATCTGTATTAATTCAATCTGAGTTTGCTTACAAATAAATAAAAAAAAAATGTTTTAACCTATTTAACGTACTTTGGTGGAATTAAAAATATGTTTACGATTTACAAAAACGAGAAACGAATGGCTTTTTTCCGTGCAGAGAGATGTGAAGCGCACGAATTAATTGAATTCCCGGTATACATAATTGTTTTGTAATTTGCCAGTGTGTCAGTGAGGTTATTGTTTTTTATAGAGACTAGGTTGCGTGTGTGAGTGGGCACTGGGCGCTGGCAGTTATCTGCGCGTTGGTTCATCAAAGGAGCTCGGCTAAATATACCCTTTGTGATGCGGCCCTGGCCTTTACACGCCCTGTGTGGTCCTCCCGCGCTCACTTGCCGAAGGTCATCGGACATATTAGCGGAATGTCATGCAAGAATAGAATTATACAATTTGATATCGTTATTGTAGTGTAATTTATTGAATTAAGTATAAGTATTCTCTTGATACAATTGCAATGGAATGACGTAGATTCGTAATCAAGATGAGAAGTGAACCGTTGGTAGCGAAATCTCAATTGTTTTCGTGATTCAAACAGCACATTCAGCTTCGGTCCCGACTATTATTTTTGGTTATCCATACAATCACTACCAAGCTTTCAGAGAAATAAAAAATGTTATAGTTGATTCAGATACACATCAATATTTTCATTTGTGCTTGATAGAAACACGTACCGACCTTACTTGTATTTTACCAAAAATACTTCTTTTAACAATACATACATTTAGATTCCATTGGGTAGATGAATTATACCATATTTTAAAAGATACAATAGGTGGTGGAGGCTGGCAATCAACACTCGTGTCTCGACCGCAACCGCAGACCTCAAGCGCACACACCTATCTGTTTCCGAGCCGCGGGTATAGTTACAGCCACGCGTCACATACATATTGCCTTATATTTATCGTGAAAAATAACATAGCAAAAGAGCTAATTATAGATAAATCGCGTAAGCTTTATTCTGCCGTAAAATACTGCCGTAAAATTCGGCTTGGTAATCTGTATGTATATCAGCCCATATTCGCCCACATCTTAGCACGAACCTCCTTTACAACCGCCCGCAATATATAATATATAGTAGTGTATAACAAAGTCGCTTCCCCCTGTTCCTATGTACGCTCATATATTTTAATATATACATCGCATATAAATGCTGTTTTCATTAATAGATAGACGGATTTGAGAGTAAGATTTAAATGTATAGTTTTTTTTATTTTCATTGGATAGGTGCGGCAAACGAGCATCCGGGCGAAGCTGTGACAATTCGCAAGTATCATGTTATATGTACATATATTCATCATTAACCGCAGGAACTTTACTACTATACATAAGGCTTATCTTCGGGCTTCAAATAATATGTTAATGTAAATAGATGTCTATTGATAAACCGATTTGCAAAATCCCATGGGGTTTGATAGCTGGTTCAGTATTATTACTAGGCCAACATTCGGGACTGTTGACTCAATGTGTACTTCAATGTACTAAAACTTACTAATCAACTTCCTTATTCATATCCGTGTAACAGCATTGCATTAATATTCTAAATTTACACGATTATTTTGTGTCTGTTAGCGTAGCAAACGATAAGCTATTTTTATATTTTTTTCCTAAGTCCGTCTTCTTCAACATTTTGTCATTATGAATTTTATATTACTTTAGCTGTTATAATCCTGTACTTAACTGTCCTAAACCATTTTGTTGAAGCTGTAAAGAGGATGGTCTTCATATTTCAAGGCGGTGAAAGCCTCGACTAAGTACAAGATTTTCTTAAAAGGATTAAGATCTCGGCACAGCGTTATTTGATATATTATGAAATAAAGAAAATGAATTTTGCTTTTACTTGCCCTTATCCTGCTGCTATATTTAAAGAGACGCTGTTGTAGAGTTTGTTGTTTGTAAGAATGTCTGCTCGCATGTTTGATGTCAAATTGTTGTTGTCCTTCTCCAAACGAGGCTCAAAGGGAGTACTCTTCATACGGTAGGCAGCGACTTAAATATTACTCAAAAGCCCCATATTAAATCCGGCCCCCAGACTAAGATCGAGTCTTGTGTTGTGGGAATCAGGAACTACTTGAAACTTATCGGTCTCACAAACACCCAGACCCAAAAGAAATATTTGTGGGCCGCACAAACATATCTCGGTGTGGCGATTGAACCCGCGGCCTCTCGTTTCACAGCCGGAACCGCCACGGAGGCTGTCACTTTGTTGTGTTGGACCCCTGGCATTGCGAAGGTCCATGAGCAGCTGTGACCGGTTACCATGAGGCGAGTCGCATGCTCATCTGCCTATAAAGGCGAAAAAATAATTAAAAAAATTGCTAAAACTATTCCAACACAAAGTATTAATGAAATTTAAAAAAAAACACCACATAATTGATCCCACGAGTGGATACTAGAATTCAGAACCATATGGTTAACTATCCCCAAGCACTACCGGTCGTTCAAAATGTATATTTTATTTAATGAATGGCATTTGCAGCTATAAAATGCACGCAAGTCGTGTTACCCCTTTTGATTTACAACTAAACATTACATAGCTGCAACTAATTGCGGCTACAAGTATCGTGTTTTACTATATAATCATAATTATTCTTGTTGCGTTTAATTTACTATATTTGCAAGTTGAGGGACAGATTGGAGTGTAGCGAGTTGGAATCCGGGACAGGAAGCGGTTACATTTGATATATTTTGAGCTACTATTTCCCGGATAAAATATTTATCTCAAGATCCTGGTTGTTGCAATATTGGTGGTTAATTCTTCGATCACCATTTAATTTCAATTTAAGTAACTTGAAGATCTACTATAGTGTTTGCGCTAGTTTAATTTTAAAAAGTCGTTTTTTATCTTGAATGGCTCATCGCCGAAGTGAAAATTAGGTTTCTTCCACAATGTTATTTATAGTGTTCAGCGTGTTAAGCTACGACAAAGCCCTATAAATTTTCTCAATAGTCTCATACCAAAAAAGCCACACGACGTAGCATCTCTCCACTAATTCGCATTAAAACAGCTTACATAATACGCTAAGACCCGCCTTAATCTTGTGATAATAATTAGCCTAATTAGGGATTTATAGGCCATCACGATGTATTTGTAAATACCTATTGTTTTACCTGGCATTATTTCAGCCGGTTTTAGGATTATGCTATTGTGTTTCATTGCCCCGACCTTTAGCCTTTAGTTTGTAAAACCATGGCAATAATCTAAAACCAACAGCTATTTAAAAAATCTTCAATATCTTCTATTCCAACAAAAGAGTTTGTACCTATCATGTACTGCTTATTTTATGTAGTTCCTTTGAATATTGATTCACGTAAACATGTCGCATGAGTGACAGTGAGACGCATTGTTGGACAAGGTTAGCGAAGTTTGCTTTCGTATCTGAAGGTTTATTGAAAGCATAACAGTCGTAAAATAAGCCCAGGTGTTCACGATTCCAGAAAATGTATGCAATGCGAAATGTGTTATTCAACGCCCTCGCATTTCTAGATAAAATAACTTTTATTATTTATTAGATTCTTCATTGATGTTATGATAGTTTAATAGGTATGTACATACTACATACTATTATGCATATCGGTTTTACTTTCAGGACGGACAATTTTTGTGACATTTTAATTTAAAATATCTCATCAGTTATTGGTATTTGTAGCCGCTATGGCAAAAGATTCAGTCTCTATAATATTTCTGAGCGGAAATAAGTTCGTAGAAATATAGATTGATTCAAATCTACTGCTGCTTCAGTTGAGGCGCGATTTTGCTTGTAAATGTTATAAATCAACGTTGTGTCTTTCATTCAATATGTTCAGCCGATGTTTACTTTCATTCTCTTTGATATACGGGGAATTTGAATAGTGATTGACTAAAGCAAAACGCAGACTGGTGGGATGATTAAAAAAATAGTGAGTTTACAAGTTTATTGGAACTGTTGTAGTAAAACCCAGTATATTTTTTTCAAGTTCAATTAAATCTTTGTTCTTCTCATTTAATGCTCAAAGCAAAGTTATCTACACGCAATATAGGAGATTAAACTTTACTAACGAGTGAGTCACGTGTTTAAACCCAAATAAATCATGGCACAAATATTTCTTAATTAGGTTAAGCTAAAAGTTGTGCCGCAATGAGTGTACACAGCGTGCTCCACATACAACGTGTTGACTTTTAATCAAGTAGACAGGCATCAATTAGCACGCCAGACGATACACTACCAGTGTCGCCCATAAAGCGTAATCTATAAATATAAGCATACGTTGGAGTAACACACGAGGCGGCGTCATTTATGCATTCTCTGTGTCGTTTCGGATCCCATTTCCTCAACGTGCGAAATTTCCACGAATAGTCCGGAACTACGCAAAACCGTTAGGGTTGTTATATTCAAATATATTGTTATTAAAATGCCTATTATCCTGCCAAACATCAGTTTAAATGCACTGTTTTGTTTCCGATTGAAGGACATTGTAGCCAGAGTAACTACGACTTCTCCCACCAACGAATCAATATCACAAAGGCTGCCTTTAGGTGTGGAGTGGAGTGAAAGAATATCTCCACCAAGGCGAAGCTGGGCCGGGATGCTAGTTTAAAATAAACAAATACAGAATCAAAGTAATTTCAGATGTATAGAAATAGTTTTCCAGTAAAATATTATGGTAGCTGGCTTCGTTGACATCAGAATAGTGACACAAATCAAACTAAAATTCATATTCGTCCTTTTGTGTTCTACCATTTCGTAACAAAACTAGCAGGTGAATACGGTCCTTTATTTAAAAAGAAATTTTATCAAAGTAATTTGAAAAATCAAGGATTTATCGTGGTTTTACAGGAACAAAGATTCGGAGCTTGATCCGTATTCATTTTATTCCGATTGTGAATTTAGGTTACTTCCAAGTCCGGCAATTTGAATAGAGCTTTTTTTACCTCTTACAAGAATTTTACGGTCACTTCAACTTTGATAGAACCGAAGGTTCCGATTCTTTTCGATATTTTATTACATTTTTATTGAAGCGATGAACATGAATTTTGATGATTGCCTCAACCCAACCAAAGTAATTTTCTAATGAAAACGAAAGATTGGCGAGATTAAAATGTTTAAACGCACTAACGAAGTACTGGAACGTCGTATTTTGCAAAATTATTTTTCATTAAACTTGTTCCAATGAAGTTGTAGACGTAATTATACTTTGTAATTGATTCGTTAATTAAAGGAAACCAGTAATAACTAAAAATGAAGTTAATCAAGCGGCCTAATTGTGCGCGCCCGCTGTGCCACGCGCCTATCTATCTCCACTGATTTGTATTGATTAATCTGCTGCGATTAAACTAAATAATGTTCGGCCTCTCTTTAAGTGAGTGTAATCGTACAAATTTGCGGATAACTCTGCCAAACTAAATGCTACGGGTGAATTGCTCTCACGGGCACATTAAACAGATGAAGGATAAGAAACAAAAATAAACTACTCATAAAAGTATGTCTCCGGAATTTAGAATCACTATGTATAAAAGTATTTTTACAAGCGCCCGTGTTTATGTGGTAGCTAACGCTCATAATAATGTTATTTATGTATGTATTTTATGTTATTTTTACCCATTACATTATGAATAGTAAACACTGTGAAGATAGCTGAAGTTCAGGCGACATTCGCATCAATAAATTTCGCTGAATCCGTGCCATTTACTGAAAGAACATTTAGTTGTAAATTAATGTCATATCCCTAGGCGGCGCTGTCAGTATTTCACAAGCTCTCTTGTACTCGGAATAATCTATGAGTATTATTATGTTACAGATCATGTAAATTATTGCGGTTTTCTTAAGATATATTGTTAAATTATGTAAATAAGGTGGTTTTTAAAATTATGTTCGCATCTATCTTGTTGATGTATTAGTTCGCGTGTCTTATATCGTTCGACATATTCATGAAGACATACTATTTATTCAATAACATTAAAAGCGTGGCATATTGACGCGGGTAAAAATAAATCGTGTTTGAGGAAAAAATCCATAAGGCTTTATATATTTGTTTAGTGGAAGCAGAGAGCATGAATCAATGTACAGCAGATTTCTGCGAACAGTAGTTCCTTTCAGGATTTCAGTGACCCGTATAATTTGGCATTTGTCCGCCGAATGTCGATAGTGACACGAGTCGAAACAGGCAGCTGGCACGCTTGGATACCCTCGAGAGGAAGAAAATAAGGATAATACCAAATAATTATTCCGAACATTGCTTACTGTAGTTGTGTTCCTGTGTGTTTTAGGGTTGTGACCAAAAGTAATGATGTTACGTTATTTGTTCTTTCCTTGCTCACGTAAACGAGTTGGGACTTCTTTTACTTTTTGTTTACTTAGCTGGTATTTTAAACTAATCTTTAATTCTAGACTGAAGTAAACACACAGGTAGTCTGTTGAGAACTGTTTATTCATCTTTTGACGTCTGTACATTCCAATACGTACCGAATAAAGCTACCCGCTAATTTTAATAAAAACAATATTACTTAAACTACTACATCTTCCCCCTTTTACAAAACCAAATACACATATATACATTTTTATTTTATGTATATATATTTTTACAAAGTATTTCAATGTTTTATTTTTTAAAAAATAATGCAAGTTTTTCTCGAGCCTTAGCAGCGGTTTCCCTTGTTTTAGGCGAACTTGTGTATGTGAAATCAGCCGAAGATGTGACGGTATTCTTTTGTGTGTGAGTGCTTACATCGACCTCCTTTCTTTCTACCGGGAGAGAAAGGGGTGACTTACGCCTATTAGAATGTATCGGAATTATATGACGCCTATTCCTTCTGTATTTTCTACCCGAACCATCTGATAGAAAATACGAACGCGGCTGCGGCGCCTGCGCCTGCGCCGTGACGCGCATATGTCGCCGCACGTTACCATCTGTCACAATTACACTCTCACCATTATCTAACTCTGGCAAACTATGAGCATGCATATCATAATATTTTTTAACAAGACTACGTTTCCGATGTATGTTCGTAAAGTCCTGCAAATTATCACGTTCAGGCATTAATTGATTATTGTGGATTGGAAGTCGGGTGTTAAGCCTTCTCCCCATCAATAACTGAGACGGCGAAGAAATTCCATCGCGCGGTGTACTTCTCAAATTCAACAATCCTAAATAAAAGTCTGTGCCCGACCGAAGTGATTTCATAATAATATTTTTAATCGTACGCACAGCGCGTTCACTAAGCCCGTTCGATTGGGCGTAATTAGGTGACGTAGTTATATGCTTAAAGCACCATTCCTTACTAAATTTACGAAATTCATGTGATGCATATGCCGGTCCATTATCAGTCACAAGTTCTGACGGAATACCATGCCTTGCAAACTGATCTTTCATGGCCAATATTACTGACTTTGTAGTTATGTTTGTTAGGCAACTAACTTCTATAAAATTTGAAAAGTAATCAACCAAAATTAAATAGTTGTGTTTATTATATGTAAATATATCCGATCCTATCTTTCGCCAAGGTAACTCAGGAGTAGGATGAGATATCAATGGTTCTTTACAAGGTTTTGCGGCATGTTCTGTACAAACTACACATTTACGCACTACGCGCTCCACGTCAGCCGACATACCGCTCCAAAACATTACATCGCGGGCCCGCCTCTTGCAGCGATCTATGCCGAGATGCCCTTCATGCACACGTTGAATCATTTCACCCCTGAGTGCCCTTGGTATGAAAACTAAATTATCTTTTAATATCACACCCTCTACATATTGAAATGTATTCTGATATGGCCAGTGTACTTGTGCAATAGAATCTACGTCTATTTCAGATTGAATTATTCTATGTCTGTGTTTACAATCAAATATATGAAATTCTTTGATTTATTTTATGACGCTTCATACTAATATTGACATGTTATTTATTGTACAGGTAAAATTCTAAATAAGGTTTGTAACTACTGTACTTTTCTCTGTTAGACTTCTATTTTAATCAAAATTAAGATTGTTATTATCACTATATATACTTTGCATTTTCTTTTACATAAACAACACAAACACAACAATAATATGATTTATTTCTTGAACATCAAAGTTCACGAATAAGTGATTGTAGCTCTTACACAACAGTTTAGAATTGCGCGAGTTAATAACAACAGGCAAATTAACATATTGTAATTGCGTTAGACGTCCTCAGATTAACTTCTCATCTGCCTACGTGAATCATAATTCAATTTGGCTGGAATAATTTGGAACATGTGCGTTCATTTCCAACATAAATAAACCAACTAAAACTTAATATAATAAACATATCAACAAAGCATTTGTATCCATTTAGATTACAAGGGTAAGGAGGATGGAATTATCCATTCTTGGAATATCTATGTATTTGGACACTAGATTTAATTGTGTCTGGAAGACGAGAACATAATTGGTACCAATAAATAACTATATGTATGGTCTTGTAAATCTAACTAAATAAAACAGTCCATATACGTTCCACTGTAGGACATTGGCATCCTTTACGAGTGAAAGAGCTTGGGCCCTATTGCATATGTATCTTGTCCATATTTAGGCATACCATAACTTCATATTTGCTTCATATTAATATGAGAGGTATTTTGTTGAATCAATGCAATCGCACACAATGAGACAATTAATTACTAAATACGTATTATTGATTACAGATTGTTGTACGTAATACATCGGTTGTTGGTACAAATCCAGGGCCCCCGTAAGGGCTACTGGCGCCTGTGTGCGAAAAAAGATTTTGGCGCCCCTTAAGGCATTTTGAACTATCTTTTTTTATGGTAGGTAGGTGCTTGAAATAAAGCAATGAACTGAACTTTTAAAGTCATATGTATTTGTAGACTAAAATATCAAAATGAAATAATAATAATGAATTCTTATTCACACTCATTTTAAAGCATTTACTTAACTGATGGGGTATAGACACGTTTTTCATAAATACTAGAAAATAACCCAAAACTAAAATCACATTTTTTTAGGAACAAATCATAGAAATATTGCCTCATGTCTACATGTTACTCATTTGTACGTGTGATTGAGAAAGCGCAAAACCTGAAATTAGTTTCTTCATAATCGTGAGTAGAGCCGATTCCACTTATAAAAATCGGAGTCAAATTTGAATCAAAATAAGTTGGCGTATCTGAGATTTTGCGCTTATTCATTAACACGTAATTAAGTATCACTTCCCAATTATACTAAAATATGCAGATATTTTAATAACAAATAACTAAGTAACTTCGTTATAAAATCAAAAAGATATCTAGGTACAAAAGAAAAATTTAAAAATAGTTGTTGTAGTAGAGTCGCTACTACAATACTCTTGCTACTGTAGCGATATTTTCCAAGACTTTGCGCAAATTCGTTAATTACCTACATCGCTAAAATGTATACTATCAAAAATTTCTTGTTCAATGGCTAATATTGCTGGCCCAGACAATCTATCTTGAAGCGTTGTTGACCTTAAATAATTTTTAACTTAGCAAATATGGCTCGCCAGAAGCTACAGATACAAGCAATGTCAGAAGAATTCTTAATGAAAATTTGAAAAGGTGGAAGTTAAATTGTTTTCAAATATATCATAATGTAAAATAGTTATAGGGTCAGGGTGAGTATCATCAGGTAATGAAAAAACTCTAAAGGTTATTCTCATATATCTTCTACAGCGCCGGATCTAGATATTTTTCGAGGCGGGGCAAAAACTGGAGAATGCTGCCCCCACCTGCCTATATTTTTATCTTTAAAATCATCAACATGTTTAGCAACCAAACGCCCACTGATCACACAGACCTTCGGGAAGGACGCTATTTTACCATAATTTTAAGCAATTTTACACGCTTTATATTAGCTTCACTTGAATGTAGCTTCACTTTTGAAGGTTAACGTCACTCGCGTCCGTAGGCTTTGACTCTAGTTTCGCTACTCGTGACCTATGGGTAGTGCCAAATGAATGACACAGTTCGTGGTGGTAGGACTTAAGTGTCCGCCCGGGTTCCGTCCACGGGACGTAAAGACCGCCATAGTGATCCCCATAAGGGGACCGCGTTCCGGGATCAGCCCGTGTTATTCCGGTTTTTCGAGGGGTTTGAGTCCAGGCATGAGGTTTTACCGTGTGTCTATTTTCGGTCGCTGTCGAAGGGATGAGTATTCACCCGCCGGCCAAGGAGACCCGTAGTAACGGTTGTCCGCTGGCCGCCCGCGGTACACTACTACACTATCATGGCTAACCACCACGAGATGTAGCGTCACCATACCACGCATAATCTTGGATCCCGCCGTGCAGGTTGGTGACCGGATGTGGGGTCCCGCCGGCACATCCCGGGAGGGTATAGGGGCCCTTCCGTTCCGACCCGTTCGTGCTGGTGTTCATTCGGCCTTCTTAATGCCCGGACTTAGGGTCCACAATACCTCTTCGCCAAACCCACCTTTTCAACCTCATGACAGTGCAATTAAACAGAGCAGGTCCTTCAGCGGTGCATAACCCCACCACCATGCTCATTATGAAGTTCACCAACATCCGCGGACTCCATACGAACCTCAATGCCGTCCACCACCATTTTGAGACGGCCTGGCCTGCATTGCTCCTACCTTCTTTATTCCATATTACTCCGGTTATTTGCTTGAAGAAAACTTCAAGCTTAAAGTCGGGGTTTGCTTGTATTTCGGTCGGACATCTGCTGCCGCCGTCTGCGCTGCATGGAGGACCCCTCCTTCTCCGCTATATGGGTGCACATGGATCTTGGTTCCCTGAGCCGCATCTACGTGTGCCTTTACAGGTCTCACAATGGGGACGATGTGACGACTCGGCATTTCAGGTATTTTAGCCAGGCGGCTAATGACGCGCGGACGCAGTTCCCGTCGGCGAAAATGGTGGTCTTGGGAATTTCAATGTACATCCCGAACTATGGCTGAGCTCCTCCAAGACATTTAATGGTGGTACCTTTGCCCTCTTGGCACTTCCGATCACTGCCTGGTTGGGTCGTCAGTACCGTTCGCTTCACCTCCACGTCCCATGCAGTTTAAGCGGAGGGTCTGGCATTACTCGTCGGCAGATTGGGTTGGTATGCGAAATTATTTCTCATCCATCCCTAGCTGGCAGCGCTGCTTTGAGGGTTAAGATCCTTCAGCGAGTGTCAACCCTATTACTGACGAGATCAGGCTTGGAATGGAATACTACATTCTTTTCTCTGAGGTCGCCAGTAAGGGCTGGACGCTCCTGATTCAATCGTGCATGCGCTGATGCTGTCGGTAACGAATAGGCGGCGTATCGCACTTGGATCAAGGATCCCAATGTCAGTTCCCTCAAAGAAGCCTATAACGAGCTACCAAGGTCTGCAAGAAGGCCTACGTTAGACCGGATGCCCAGCGTATAAGCGGGATCTGGCGTACGTTGGCCAATCACCCAACTAGCAGTCCTACTTATTGGAGTTTGGCCAGGGCCGTTCAATCTAAATTCTGCCATCCAGCGTTACCACCGCTCAGGGTCGCTGGCTCACAAGCCGCAAGAAAAGGCTGCCTTACTGACGAATCTCTTTGCGGCTAATTCCCTCCTCGAGGATCGTAGTTCCCAGACGCTGCCTAAACTGCCTGATTGCGGTTTCTCAATGGCGGATATCCGCATTAGGCAGTGTGATGTGCGATGTGAGCTACGTTCTTTCGATGTGCGAGAAGCTAGTTTTAAGAGATTGTGCAGCTGTCTCCTGCACTTACTCGCCTCTACCGAGCGTCCAATCGCACAGGAGTTGTGCCTGAGTCTTGGGGGGAGGCCAATGTGCAACTGATCCCCAAAAGGGGTGATCGATCAGACCCTACCAGCTATCGCACTATCGCTATCACCTCAGTGATGTGTAAGGTCATGGAGCGGATCATAAACGGTTAATTAATCCGCTACCTAGAGGATCACTCGTTGATCAGTGACAGACAATACGGATTCCGTCAAAATCGATCAACGGGTAATCTTCTAGCGTTTGTCCTGCATCGCTGGGGTGAGGCGATTGATCGGCGTGGCGAGGCTCTTGAGGTGAGCCTTGACATAGTTAAGGCTTTTGATAGGGTCTGGCACCGTGTTCTTCTTTCCAAACGTCCGGCATACGGTCTTCCCGACAATCTGTGTTCGTGGGTTTCCGGCTTTCTGCATGGGCGTAGAATACGTGTCGTCGTCGACGGACACGCTTCGTAATTTTTTTTATATCTGTAAAATGCGCGAGTTCCTCAGGGCTCGGTAATGCCGCCCACCCTGTTTTTTCTGCATATCAATCATATGTTGTCGCTAGGCAACATTTATTGCTATGCCACATAGAACACACATAGAACCCAGCCACATAATTTATTCGTTCTTCTTTGTTCGATTAATCAACTAAAACTAACTAGGAAACACAAATTGAAAATATTTGAAACTAAACATAGTCGTTGAGATCGGCGAAGGAGTTTCCAAATATAGCTTCAACTCTTTTTCACGTGCCCCTATCGCATATTAATTAATATTCGCGCCCCGCAAAAAAAAACGTTCTGCTATGTCCGTGTACGTTATTGATGACTTGTATCGTTGTCTCCCAAGATTCAATATGCCGCCCCCTGAACTTGCCGCCCGGGGCACAGACCCGACCGGTTACGATTTTATTATATGAATTGTTTTTTTGGCAAACTTTTTTTTTGGGCCCTTGATTTTGGCGCCCCTAAAGGATGGCGCCCGTGTGAATTGCACACTTTGCACATATGGTAGCGGGGGCCCTGTACAAATCTTATGGCTTAGTCCAAAAAATAGAAAGAATTCGGTGGACTATTAAAAAAGTCTTGGTTCTGTCTCCAAGATTAGTGACAGTATATTGTGAAACGCGAGTTAGGTTTAAGAACTTCAACGCATTGAATTCCTTACAAGTGGACGATACCCGTTTAATTGAGTATTGTATGTAATTTTGTCGCTATTGTGTGCCTTGAGCCCCTTGTACGATGCGACAGCGTCAGTAGAAGGAAAGTTTAGACAGCGTTGCCAACGAATACTATAATGGAGATTTTATTAGCGAACATTTTTACTAGTGTTTATGCTTAATACAAATTAATATAAAATATGTGTTACATTACGTCAATACATAGCTACGCTCTTAGTAGAGTTTGTCAAAATTATTTGATGAATTGTTTGTTTATAATCATAACATGATAGACATGATACAACTGCGTTAAGTTGACGTAGATTGAAAAACTTAGTAGATAAAAAACTATTTTCTCGGTTGCTAGGTTGATGCTAGGTGACAATAAATCCACTTCCTTATGACTTACATAAAAATCGCCTCTTATTTAAGAATATCCATTTATGCGGCAAAACGTAGGACAATTTGCATATTGCCATGATGGAGGATTAGTGTACTTACACCAATAATAGATCTATGCGTTGATATACACGTAGCTTTGTATTCACGACTTCATTTGCAAAGCCTTGAACATGTGCTAACAACAATAATGCACTATAATGGACCAAACCGGAAACATATCACCATTTCTCGTATTTCTCGTTGCTGGTATTGACAGGAAGCTGCAGAATGAAATCCAGACACGGTTGCAGAACGCACTCGTTGACCTATTTCCGGACAGTATCTCAATAACCATTTAAATTACTTATCGATTCACTTTGCCAAACAAGCGGTACATTTTGCGAAACATGTGAAGATGAAACCGATCTGGCGGTGCGCGCGGGAACGCGATGTGCGTCAGTCAGGTGCGCCGACGGACATTTTTTATACATTCTATAAGAGTATCATTTGTGTGTATTTTAAGAAGCAGTAAATATGTTAAGAAATCGCGTAATGAAGAAGCGGGGAAGTTAAAGCGACGCCGAGCCGTTGTTTGGTACGTCGGCTTATTATTGTCGTAAATTAATGAAAAAATATGAGTCTGCTGTTGTCATCGTTGTGACAGCCGCTTTATTAACTAACGTAAATTGCGCAATTATTCGTTCAAAGTGTGACAAGAACATTTCATGAGATGAAATAATCTCTGTGGCACAGTTTTTTTTCCCTAGAGTCCAATCTTTTAAATGTGCGCACTAGTTTAGTTGTGTAAACATAGTTTGATCTCTGACCTTTCTAAAACTAACAAAGTGGATATAAAAAAGCTGTAAACAGCGATAATTTGAGACATAAGTTCGCAGTTGAATAGGAGTGAGTCAAGTACCATTGATATTAGTTCAAAGAGATTCATAAACGGAGTTGTAATTGGTTGGTGTTTACGTCCATACAACATTTCTCGGACATACATCAGCGTCAAATATGTTTCGAGTGCAGGTTTTAGCTCAAAATGGATTCTATTTGTGCAAACATGATTGAATACATCAATTTTCCCAAACTTTACTAAGGAATGTCAACAGCACTAAATGCACAGTTTAAGGCTTTTATAATAATTATCTTTAGACACCGGCGGTCCACTGCTTACCATAGGTCTTCAGATTTTATATTATCTGTTAGAGGCTGCTTATAGCTGTATAAGGTCTCCTGTACACCTTGTAGGCTTTAGTCTTCTCGCAATATTATTACATATCGACGCAAGAAAGCGATTTTGTCGTATCTCGAAACAAGTAATTTTACACCAGAATAAAAAAATATATTTAAAAAATGAATAACCACTAAACTAGAAAACTTACGAATACCATTTCTTTAATAATAACATTTTAAAATAAAACCTTACATTTTCACGAGGAAATTCAATGCGGTATTTTCTTTATGAATTAAATAATATACAAAACGCATATACGCATTTTTTGAGATACGACAAAATCGCTTTCCTGCGTCGATATATTAATGCGGAATATTTGAAAATGCCCGACCGACTGTTGCGAGTTGCAATTTATGTACTTATACCGACTATTCTAATTTTAAACGTTTATCTTATTACGAGTTGCTTTAAATTTGTAATTATTTTTATTTAAAATACATCACATTAAAATAAAATCGTGAATTCAAAAATGATTTCTTATTATTTTGTTCCTAACTGTTAGCTGAAAATACTTTTTGGTTTTAAGGCGATTGGGAAATTACCTAAATTTTATAATATCTCAACTCGTGATTAGTTGCCAAAATACTTCACATACATATACATAAGCAACAACACGTTTGCAAGGTTAAGAAAATGTTACGGTGTGTTAATCGCAATATGTATTAGAGATTACTATGGAGAGCTTTGGCACGAAATCTGACCAGTTTAGAAGGCGGGCTTAGTTTACAATTATACTCCGAACAGAATCCATCAAGCGAAGTAATCCGAAGAACCTTTTCAGTTGAAAATGTTCATGTAAATTCTGATTCACGGCCACCGGCGAGGAAAGTTGCCTTAAATTAATTAATTATTTTAATAGTTTGTTTTGAAGTTTTTATTAGTGAGTAATTTTAAATTCTCTTCGCGTTCATTATACGTATATATATAGCGTTATATTATACTCAGCTAACATCCTCGGACGTAAGAGAGAAAAATATTTTTATTGTTATTGCGGTTTGGATTGGCGCCACCTTCCATACTTATCGGGCCTTTGAGAATCAATCTTCGGCAAATATTGAATGTAAGAATTCTTCGCTTCGTGGTTTTTATTTATAACGATAGTTTCAAAATGATTGTATGACGTAAAACAAGGAAATTATATTTAGTAAATATTCATTAATTTAAAGCATTTTTACTTCAGACATTAATTTTAAAACCACACGCGTGTTGTTTTCCCGGTTGCGTTAAGATTTCGACTTATAAGATAAATAAACAATTGAAAACAACATACACTGTTTACATACGAGTATTTTTATTTGGAACAAATTTACCTATAACATTCCGGTGAGTGTGCTGTTGCCAAATTTATTGCCATTCGTCTTAGTAGCGTCCTGTCCGTAGATTTACACAAACTGTATTTAAATAAGATTTATATCTTAAATAATTTCTATTGAAATAGAGATCTTTCCTATTTTTATGACCTTGGCTTGTTTTTTGAGGTTTACGTCTTGTGTACCTATTACTTACAGGAATAATTTTACTAGCTATTAGTTTTATGTCTGAGGGTAAATTTCATGTTGCCCTTGCTGAAAATAAATTTGCGTAACCATATTACACGCAAACTGGAGTTATTCACAAATATGCCAATGCTCCATCAATATCGGCATGAGAAGAAATATTAAGAGTGATCTGTAACTCGATTGTACAAAACAAGCTAGTATAATTATAAGTTTAGATATTATTGTGGATTGATGTTCCTAAAACCGCAGTCAAAATAAAGCGCCTCGTATAAATATATTTATTTTGTGTTGTGTTACCTGAATACAGATGTAATACCACACAGCGAGCAGTAAAAATAATTGTATAAGACATGCATTTAAATTAATTATTGAGACCACACAGTTCTGAGTGACAGACATTAAGGTTTACACCCGAAAGGGTTGATGGCAGATCGTACAATTTTAACCAAACTATTCAACTAGTGGTTCTCAAACTCTTTGACACGGCTAGCATTGACAACCCAATTAATTCACTGATTTGGTAGATTTTTAATACAGTAAGGAAATGTAATTAATAAATAAAGGATCCATCTTTCTATAAATAACACATGTAAAAAACATTTTAAGGATGACCTTGGGAAGGCTTCGCGGACCATTTGGAATGCTTTCAGGGACCACCGGTTGATAACCACTGAGCTGGGGAGATCAAAACGTGATACATAAAAGAGTGGTACCGTTCCGGACATTATTTTTTGTCTTCTCACTCCTACGTAGTTACACTATTCTCTCTCGCTTTATTAATTTCTCGGGAGTCTGGTAGGCGTGTACTACATTCGCGATATATTCAGTCATTATAAATTAGTAACGTGGCTTGCCAGCCATGTTACACCGACTCTATGTATGTAAGAGTGGAATACGGGGTAGTAGCTTGTTTCAAGAAGTCTTTATGCATTGTTGTTCTTCGGTGTTGTTCCTCTGAGATAACTGAGAATTACCAGATTTAACACCTACTGTCTTGGGTGACGAGCGCTGTGCAGTCTCATGCATTGAACCGCTCTTACAATACACCCAAATAAATAAATACATCTAACAGTCACGTACATAATCCTGACACCACACTAAGATCGAGGTTTGCGTCATGGGTATAAAGAACTACGAGAGACTTTTGGGTCTCACAATCACCCAGACCCAAAACAAATACCTGTGGAACACACTTATAGTTGTCTCGGTGCGGGTATCGAACCCACGAATCCACTTTTAATTGACGGCGTCTAACCAATAGCGACACGGAGGCTGTCATGATATTATGAGTTACCATCAGGCTAGCGACCTAGTCTCGTCATTCTCGCTATAAAACAATGGATAGGCAGAAAGTTGTAATGCTAATGTCTGTGTTACAGGTCGGTGGTGGAAGCGACGGACGTGCAGTTGAACATGCGCGTGGGCATCCACACGGGCCGGGTGTTGTGCGGCGTGCTCGGCCTGCGCAAGTGGCAGTACGACGTCTGGTCCAATGACGTCACGCTTGCCAACAACATGGAGGCGGGCGGGGAGCCGGGGTAAGACGATTTTACTCACAATTTTTTTATTCCAGTGAATGGTGAGACGAGCATGCCGGTCGCCTAATGGTAAGTGCTCATGAACTACTACAAAACCAAACAACGCCTTGACTTAAAAAGCAATGCTTGGCATTCCACTGCGCTCGCCATCCTGAGATGAGATGCTAAGTCTCAATATGTCTAGTAGTTACTCTGGCTGCAATATCCTTCAATCCGAAATACAACAGTACATTTACACTGCTGTTTTGCGGGAGAAAAAGATGCAATGCGGTGGTACCTACCCAGGCGACCTCTCACGTAATAGAGACCTACCACCAGTAGAAGTAATTACTTGGCTTATTTTTTACTATTTGTAGACGAAGGTTATCTCGGGCCCTTTCTACAATACGTGATCCACTGCGAACGGTATTTTTTGTCCCAAGGCTCAGAATAAACATTTTGTTACTAGATAAATTGTCTGTTTACTTCGACATAAGTGCAAAACTAAAATTCTTGTACGTGGATAAAGAAATAAGATCGGATTATTTCTTATATAGTTGTGTGAAGTGTACACTTTAAAGCAAATTCTCACGATCACAACATTAAACTTTCTTATTTTTGATATACACAATTCACAATAAGACGATAACTGATACATATTTTTTAAATTCAAAATATGTCACCAATAATATCATTATTTGTGGAACTATGTGGAGGAACAGTGTCGCCCAAAATACAGGCTATGCCTAGTTCGGGCTAGTTCGGACGCCAGGGAACCAAAAATTTTGTTTTTGTACAAACTCTTTAAGAATGTTTATGAAACATCTTGATTCTAGGAAAATATATCACCATATTGAACTTCCATTGCAATATTCTCGTGTACTTCGAGTCAAATAACCCTCGACTGCAGGATCAAATATTCATAAGATGTAAGTTAGAATAAGTGTTGTTTGTTATTGCAGGCGGGTGCACATAACGCAGGCGACGCTGGAGTGCCTCGGCGGCGCGTACGAGGTGGAGCCGGGCCACGGCGCCAGTCGCAACGCCTATCTGCGCGACCACTCCGTGCAGACATACTTCATCATACCACCACCTAGGCGGAGAAAGGTTACTTGCACTACTCTATTGCACTCTTAGAACTTCAGTTTAAAGTGTAGCGAACATTTTATTGTAAGTACTACGTGACATTGACCAGATCTTTAGGTATAATTAAAGGTTGTAAATTTGGGCGAACATCTTATTGTAAGTGCTAACTGCTACGTGACATTGGCCAGATCTTTGAGTATAATTAAAGGTTGTAAATTTGGTAGACTGAATTAAAACAGTCTTAACACTTAGTGATGTAAAGAATTTTATAACTCATGTATTTAACTTTGAGTTATAAAAATATATACAGAGTAATTTATTGGCAATAAAATCCAAACGGTTGGATGCGTTCGCAATGCTTTAACCTAACAGAGAATTAATAACATTGGCCAGACTCTGCCAGTCTTATTGTCGAAACAAACAAATTATATTTGTTCGCGGTTGTAAAACCTGTAACTGTGTAAATGCTTAAAAATGCACTTTTTATCTCCAGATGTGTTTGTCGGCGGGCGTCGGGCTGGGCTCGGGGACTCGTCGGAAGCTCTCCTTCAAGAATGTGTCCAACGTAGTGGTCCAACTGCTGCATTCCATCAAGTTCAACGTGGACGTGCCCTTCTCCAACATGGCCGCGTCTCCACAAGAGCTCAAGGCTAACGCGGCTAGGAAGGTACCTTTGTTCATCAATACTTCCGCGGAAAATTACTGTAGACATATTATTATAGCTTTAATAGTATTTCGGCAGCGTTGGTTGGAATCTCACGCACGCATACAAAACGAAAAATACAAATGCAGTTAATTTCGCCGGCCGCGACACTTTTCACAATTTTAGTATGCATTGTCTGTTGTTAAGGAATACTTTTAACTGTATGCACTTTTACGAAAACGTTTTGCACTCGATGGACATGGCTTAACAGTACAAGTTCCAGTCCACGGCTTTGTAATTTCTTGAAAATGTTTCGGCTCGAGTGACGCGCCACATATCTGTGATGCACTCTCGAAGGTAAGTTCTCTTCGTATTTTACGTTTCATGTGAACTATTACTCTTTTATCATACTTTATTGTAAATTGCAATGTACGTAATATATAATATTATTTATAAATATGAGACGTCGTATCGTTATTTTTGTTATTGTTATAATATATTTATCGTATTGCTGATGAGTAAATTTTTGAATATACTTTATAACAAACAGACAATCGCAAGCGCGTTGCATCTTTCAAAATTTTGCTCCATCCTGACAAATGAGAATTCTTATATTTTTATGTGTACTTTCACAATTGGCATAGAGGCCCCGCACTGTGTGCTGTATGAGCGCACGCGAGTGTCTGTATGGTGTATGAGGTGGTTCGCTTAGCAGCCGGCGGGGCGGTAGTGGCGGTAGTGTCGCCAGTGGGTGGGAGGTACTGTACGCGGCAATGTGTGTCAGGTGCTGGACCTGCGGCGCGCGCTGCACGCGGAGCCGGGCTCGGCGGACGCGCTGCGGCTGGCGTCGCTGCGCGCGGACGACGTGAGCGCCGCCATGCGGGCCCCCGCGCCCCCCGCCACACCCGCACCACACCCCGCCTCCGCCCCACACCACCACACATTCGACGCAGTCATGCAGCACCACGCCCTCCGCACACACTCCACGCCAGAGCCGGCCGACACGCACTCCACACCAGGCGCACTACCTGATTCATCTGCGCTGCCTCGTGTACATACATCACTTGAGTACTGCCTGCGACCTCTAGTAGATTTGATTTGGTTTTTTTTACTTTTGCACAATGACGGCATCCGGGCAGATCAATTAGAGTAGTGCGCTTGACTTGGCGCGGGCGACGAGCGCCGGCGCCACACTGCACTCCCGGGGCGAGCTAGAATGTGGTTGATCTAGGACTAGCGTAGGCCTATGAAGCACATTCCTTCCTCATGCGGTTTTATGATTTCACGCTTCAACAATTTGTACATGAGACGCATCGCGTGTTTCCGATACGTTTTATGATATATATGTGTGTCGAATGATAACCTCGCTTAATGGTTTCTTGGTAGTTAGTTTGAGTTTGAGTGATGGTTTACGACTAAATCTTTGCTGCTTTCTCTTAAATATAAAAGTGCACTGAAGCTTATCCACCGATACTGTTGAAATGATTTTGCGACAATTTGAAAATGATAGTGATGCATTTGCTTCGTACTAAACTTTTGTTTTATACGATGAACATTTTAAATCTAAACGTTAAAGTTCCTATTCGTGTTTAAGTATCCGAGGTCCCGAAGTCCGTCATATTTGCACGTTACCGGCGTCCGGCACCATGTATTAGGGCCCATTCATTTAGTTGCTGGTTTGTTCAAGCCTTCGCTCATTGTTACTCCATTTACGAGAATCATCGACAATGACGAACAACCTTTCGGTATTCCGCGGATCCCGTGTGGTATCACGATCGTTGTGTTAAATCTTCTAGACTAGTCCACCTAGTTACAGTGTGTGGAAGACTCAAATACACCAGCAACTAACATGGCCGTCTGCTCGTTGTTTTTCAGATATTCCGACCTTGGACATTAGTTCCACAACAAATAGCCGCTGAAACAGTAAGCGCAGACCGAATGTTGTTATGTGTATTATTGTTTTCCACCATTCACTGGGCGACACGTTCATGTTCCCTCGACTGTTATTGTAGGTCGCTTCCTCGAACGATATCTGTGGACACCTATTGCGAGTGGCATCGCACTTTCTGTTGTGTCGGTACTCGGTAGGCCGTAACAGGGGACAGAGCAAATAACGTGAGCACTCGAAACCATTCACCGCCACCGAGTAGCAAATTAAACTTCCTCCGACAATATAATGTTTATATTTAAAATTGTTTTATGACTTTTGTTTGATTAATAAAGCCGAACGCACCGAACTGTGTTTCACTCGCTATCCCAACTAGCAACCTCGAGCACTTTGGCATGGCATGACCCTTGTTCTCATTCACTTGCATGGCGTGACTAGATTGTACCTTAATTTCAGTAGATTCATATTGTAGTTTATGCTTTGTATGAACTCTTAATACATGCGTATTTTTTTTGTATTTGATTAACTATGTTCGGGAAAAAGGTAGAAAGTCATTGGATTTATATTTATAGAAGTCCGTTTTCAAAGAGAAGTAAATTCATAAATAATTTAATAATTAGATAACTCATATTATTTGTTAATCTAAAAGACCTTTCTATTAATTTATGTATTCATGATACTTTGTTTTGTTACTATTCTAATAATGTGATGCTGCTTCGGAGTCCGGAACTTTTAAAGCGTAAGGTCAGTTCGAACAGATTGCCCCTCATGCAGCATGGAGTCGGCATGCCTGGACCTCGTGTACCCTGACCTTGATGTTTCGAAGTGTTGATCCACAGCATCACTATATGTCGTGTCACGTTTACCTCTGTGTTTTCCCAATCGATGTGTTTACTTATTTCACAATAGTTAATCGTATAGATAGTAGTCGTTAGGTAGGGATGTAATGCTTCGTGCTGACTGTCGTATTACAAATTACAGAATAAAGTGACGGAGAAGTTCAAGCGGCCTCTGAAAAAGCGTCACTCGTCTGTGTACCACCAGCCTACGAACCGCGTGAACAAATATCTGGCGCAAGCCATCGACGCGCGCTCCGTGCACCGCGAGAAGGCCACGCATGTGCACCTCCTGACCTTGTGTTTCAAAGACGCCGACAAGGAAGCTCAGGTACAGCTTACAATTAGTGTATTTTTATTATCGGCTCAGTGATGTCATTATTGTTGCAATACGATGTATGCAGGTTACAAATATACGTGTATGCATATCGCACAGGCGATTGCAGCATGACCTTGTGAATGTTAATTACTTGTATTTACTATTTAAAGACGCAATAACTTTGCAAGCAGATGTTTGAGCGAATAAATTTACTTTTTTATTGGGCCCACGTGTCCTATACGATTGATAGTCCACGTGACTGACCCCAGAGATTGCTTCTTACGAATTTATAACATTGTTCTCAACCTGCTTCATTGTAAAAGATTATCATTTTTTAAGTTTCCGTTCCTATACCCTGAAGGTGATTTGAATATGGTCCGGAAATACATCCAAGTGCTAAGCAACCGTACACCGACTAACGCCTTCACCCACAACAAAATTCACAAAATATACAATAATGTATTGTTTCAGTACCGTGCGTCTACGGACGGCGGGTGGGCGGGGTCTCTGGGCGCCGCACTGGGAGCGCTCATAGCGGCGGGCGCGCTGCAAGCCGCCATACTGCCGCGGACACTCATACTGCTCATACTCTTCGTCACTGCTTTCGCGTGGTCTGCAGCAGTACTGGCGCTGACCTTAGCGGCGAGGCTGAGGTTCATACCCTGTGATGTATCGAGACCTTTTGCGTTGAGAAATGCCATCACTACGTTTACTATAGTGCTGGGATACGCAGTTGGACAGGTTAATGTGGTGAGTATTTTGGTCTTCGTCAATAAGTTAATAATTTATATTTTTCTCAAGGTAGTTTTGCTGGATCATATACCTCTAATTGATAAAATTGTTGCTGTGCTATGTAAAGAGATATCAAATATTAGAAAATGTTTAATAATATACATTATGTCCATGTAGTTGGTGTAACTATTAAATACAAAAAAAGACATGTTATTGGTTAAATGCATTCGCAATTAATTTATAGCCAATGTTCGTTGAACATTCCTTTAGGTATTTTTTTTTGTATTTGACTAAACGTTTTTATATTAAATCTTGCAGATAACATGCGACAAGATACGGTTATGCGGGAACCTGACAGAAAACGTAACGATGGACGACATTAAATCTAGCAGTAGTGAGACACTAGCATCACTATGGAGTTGTGACGACGAGCACCGCGCGTGTCCTGTACCTTTATACATCACACTAGGTTGCTGCCTCAGTATGCTGGCAGTGGCCGTGTTCCTGAGGCTACCGATATTGGTCAAAGGAGTCCTTCTGTCAACTATGACGGCGGGGTACATGGCGGTTATTCTCGCATACCACAAAGCCTTGTTCGACTGCTACGATCTTATGACCGAGTAAGTAGACTGTAGTTGCTATAGTAATAGCGAAAGTTGATGATTGATTACATAATAGGTCTTCATTACCTCCATTTAATAGCGCTTGATTAATGATAAAAAAAAATGAAATTAAAAATAAATATTTATTTGATTTAACTTCCTACAACTAGTCGGTGGAAATAGATTAATTTGAGCAGTTATAAAAATTTCAATAATCATCATGTCATCATGTTATTTCTGGAACCGAATATTTTGTCTTCTTCGCTCGAGCTGAATTGAAAAGTCGTTAGAAGAGGACAAAACATTAGAGAACTAAAGTAGATATATAAACTGTGTATGGATATTAGGCAGTAAGTACATTAACATTTAAATGGTGGTAGGTCTCTCATATGTGAGTGGACGCCTGGGTAGGTTCCACCGCAATGTCTTTTTCTCCCGCCAAACAGCAGTGTCAATGAATTTTGAGTTTTGTATTGAAGAACATTGTAGCCAGAGTAACTACTGGACATATTGAGACTTAACATGTTATGTCTCAGGATAGCGAGCACAGTGGAATGCCAAACATTGTTTTGTAATTCAAGGTGTTGCTTCGTACTACTACTGTTTATAAGCGGTCGTATCGCTTACCATCAGGCGAACGGCATGCTCGTCTCGCCATACATTGCAATAAAAAAAAAATGTTCCCAGGCCTGGGGCTGTAGGTTCAGCCTATATCGCATGCGCGTGGACTTTAGCGCTGGCGCTAGCAGTACTGCTGCACGCGAGGCAGACCGAGTGGACGGCGCGCCTCGACTTCCTGTGGCAAGTGCAGGCAAGGGATGAAAAGAGAGATATGGACGCTTTGCAGGTAAAATATAAAACAAAACTTGTTTTTGAGTTTGTAAAAGTATTTCTGCATTGATTATAATATATCCAAACTAATTAATAAATTATTTTCCTCATATTAAAATGAATTATTTATAAAAGGTAAAACATTATTCGAGATAATTAATATTGACAAAACTTTGTTTAAGTTAGTATGATAATTTCTCGTAATAGATATGAAGGAAAGAGGACTTAATTTTGGGAAAATGAGTATACAAATTTATGTTTTAATCAAACCACCTTTTATGTATTTACAGGCATCAAACAGACGGATACTGTTCAATCTCTTGCCGGCACATGTCGCGACGCACTTCTTGGACAACCAGTTCAGAACGAATATGGTAATTATACTGAGACTTGGGGCTGCTTACATCTAAAACTAACAATATTTCTCACATATTCCATATACATTGCTTTCATGCGTGTTAACATGTTCTCGATATGGCGCGGCGCTTCGCTGTTATATCCTGCACGGCTCATCATGCATCGACATATCTTGTTGTCTTTCATACAGCACTCAATGCTTCATTCATACTGGTCACTTCATCACAGCATTCTCGCTTTTGTCGTTGTGACGCACTGCAAATAGATGGTCGAGTGACAGACTACGAAACTGAGGACTGTTTGCTATTTCCTGAAATTTTATCTTAAATAAAGGTTATTGTGACGAAAATCTTGACTCATTCGTGTTAACAAACACGCTTCAAAGCTGTTGACTCTATTCATTTTTCTTTCAATAAAAAGTTGATCAAGATTAATTTGTTATTTTCCTCAACATTAAAGTTATTGGAATCTGATTTTTTAATAAGGCAAATAATATTAAAAATGTATTATTTGAAATAACATAAAATACATGACTTTTTACTTTCTTTACTTATTGTCTTTATGATAAATGAATAAGTGATTTGTGATAAAGTATTATGAGTAAGAGTAGTGGATAAGTGGGTGTGGCGAGGTAAGTTCTGTCGCTGGGCTATAGTAAGTGTGTGCATGGCTTGTTGGCACGCTTGCTGGAACTTGCTGACGTCAGCGGCGCGGTTGGCAGGACCTGTACCACCAGTCGTACCAGCGCGTGGGCGTGGTGTTCGCCTCCATCACCAACTACCACGAGTTCTACATGGAGCTGGATGGCAACAACCAGGGCATGGAGTGTCTCCGGCTGCTCAATGAGATCATTGCCGATTTTGATGAGGTTAGTTGGCAAAATGTTGTGAAGATTTTTCTAAATACCAAAATATTTTTAATCTACATTAACGGGGTATCATAATATTAAACCATAAAAAAATTATAGAATTAACTGCTCCTCAATATATTTTTGAAATACTCATAATTATTTTATTTAAAATTTTGATTGTGCAAAGAAACAGATTATTTTTCACGGTATGACGTCGACATTCGATATTGATCTTTCACATAATCAATTTGATTTTGTGATTTTACTCATAGTGTGTAAGTACTTACATAGTTACTTATTGTGACTTAGATTATTTTTAAAAACCTATTTTTAGCTTCTCGGTGAAGATCGGTTTAGCGCAATAGACAAAATAAAGACCGTTGGATCAACGTACATGGCGGCAGTGGGTCTCATACCCGACAAGAAGATGTCTGACGAGGCCAACACACGCAAGCACATGGCCACCCTCGTCGAGTTCGTATTCGCCATGAGAGACAAACTCAAAGATATCAACGACAACTCCTACAATAACTTCATGCTGAGAGTCGGTGAGTTGACCACACAATGTCGAATGTTGCTGAATATGAGTAATTTACTGTGTCAAGTATAATAATATTATTATAATTTATAGTTATAATAATATTATAATTTTAGGTATAAATGTCGGGCCAGTAGTAGCCGGCGTCATCGGCGCAAGGAAACCGCAATACGATATTTGGGGAAACACTGTAAACGTTGCATCACGAATGGACTCAACGGGCTTACCGAACCACACTCAAGTCACCGAAGAGGTTTACCAGGTTCTAAAGGACATGCCGTATCAATTTGTGTGTCGAGGAAAGGTCAAAGTGAAAGGCAAAGGAGAAATGACTACGTATTTCCTGACCGACCGCGCTCCAGCCAATGGAAATGTGCAAAACCCGCCGAGCAACTCAACGCCAAACCCTCCCAGCGCGTACGGCGGCGTCGCCACGCCCCTGGCGATGCTCCAGAACTCTGCCAGAAGAGCAGCCGCACAACCGTCTAGACTGCCCCCTCTTAGAGAAGCATCGGTTGCCGGCGAAAATGAACCGCTGCTACCATCGAATGGAAACCAGAGCAACGGAAATAATCACAAAGGAAGCAAAGGTAGAAGAAATAAAGATATGGAGGATGTGCCACCGCCACCGCCTCCTCATGGTGTGCCTGGAAATCCAAGGTGGCCGCCGCCGCGAGCGCTGGTCCCGCCGTGGCCTCGACCGCAGGAGCCACGACCACCCGCCGCGCACAAGCGAAGACCACCCACCAGGCTGCCGAGACCACGGTCCAGTGAAAGCTTGCCGCTGGCTCGCAGTCCACGTGTTCACTCTTCGGCTGATGAACTAAGCTCCCTTACGAGATCCCCGAGCCTCAGTTCATCAGATGAAAGCTATTCCCGAACTACTGATGCTTCGCCCTCTCCGCCTCGAGCTAGTCAATGGCTGCCTTCAGGCCGGCCAAATCGAACGAGTCCCAGCCCAGCTTACGATTACCCGCCCGTGCGAGCTTCCAAACCCGTCACAAATCACATAAACGATATTTATGCTAAGCACAAAATGAACAAGAAACCTTCTTTGGAAGAAAAATTCTTCGAAGCCGCTTTTCAAAAAGAAGAGGACAAATTGCAGAGGAGTATAATTAATATGCTGCAAGCTTCGGCAAAAAGGGACGGCTGTTGTCAAACGGATAAAAAGGATGTGGGTCGTCTTACACAGAGGACGAATTCATTTTCTAGCTCGGGGAGTAGACCGAATAACTTGAAACACAATAATCACGATTCACGGGACGTTTTCACTAAAAGAAGTCCAACGGACGTGGCTTGCGTGCCGCCATTTGAGAGAGAAATACAGAGGCTGCTCGATGATAAAAATATCATAAAAAGTAATCCACAAAAGATGGAACGGAAAGAGTTGAAACTTGAATTAAGGTAATACAAATTTTTCCTTAACTTGTAGACGCATGTTAGCTTTGAGTAAATTGATGTATATTGCATAATTTTTTCGATAGGAGTCAAAATCCATGTCTGGAGCCGGTGCGCAACTGCAACAACAACAGCAGCCCGCTGCACGCGGTGGGTCTGGCCGCCATCACGCAGCTCGCGCGACACGACGCGCCCAGCCCGCGCGCGCCCCTCGCGCCGCACCCCGCGCACCCCGCGCACCCCGCACACCCCGCCCTCTCGCCCCTCCGACCCACCACCGAGTTCCCGGGCGTGCTGCCCACCGACGTGGTCGTCGAGCTGCCCTCACCCACGCACCAACGGGACCAAAACCCTATGTAAGTCACGCAAATATTTTACTATGTGACACACATAAATAATTTCATATAATATTTCTGACACAAATATTAATAATAATGTTTGTTTTCTGTAGCCCCTCAAACGAAAGAAAACCAGAAATAGTGGCGGTGAAAGAGAAACAAGAGAAAGACATTCCGGAGAGACTTCACAACCGGGTAAATTTATTTAGACACGGATTTGTTTTATAATTTATTGTATCTATCGTAAACGCTGACCTCGTTTGATTTGTTTGTTTCAGGTGACCACTTCGAATCACAGAGAAATGGGTATCTACGGGGAGAGTCAATCGGAATGGAGCTCGTCGTGCTCGGAGGGCGAGGGCGACGGCGAGGGCGGGCAGCCCGAGAGCACGGGCTACACTACGGACGACCCCGCGCTCGAGAACGTATCCATGCTCAACGAGGCGGGGCTTACGGACGCCGAGGCGGCGCTCAGCGACGTGAACTCGTGCTACTTCGACCGCGACGACGACGTGTCCTCGCGCGCCTCCTCGCGCCTGCTGGACTCCGAGGCGCTCGTGTCGCTGGAGTCGCTCAGCGCCATCTACGACTCGGACGAGCCCGCGCACCGCTACCTCGCCAACATCCGCACCGTGAGCGAGTCCATCACCAGGAACTTCGGCCAGCCCGCGCACGTCACGGACGGCGAGAGCGACGTGTAGTGCCGCCCGCACCCCTCCTTGGAATCGAACGCTTTATTCGTGGTTCACTTTTTGTATGATCGCCAGTCGGACTCCTCTCGTACTTCGTTTTAGTCAATTGGGCAATCTCTCGTGTCGACTTTTATGACAAGGCTCCCAAAGAATTAGTGGTAAATGCGTGTCAAAAACGATTCGCTTGGCTCTCTATGTAATTTATTGACGAATACTCAATGCGTGTAAATGTGACATGTTCTCCTAATTGTTTCCCTTCGAGTGAGAGGAATGCCGTTTAAGAGCGTGGACGATATATCGCGAAATGCGTCACGAGACGTTGAGCCGCGCCTCGCGCAGCGTTGGTCTCGAGAGAAGTGGCCGCTGACGTGGTTATTTTCGACGATGTGTACTTGTAAATTGTATCGATATGTAGCTATTGTAATATTACACTGTATGATATTCATGTACAGCTGAAAGTGCCATCTGATGGCGCCATGCTACGCGTGGGAGTGTGCGATGATCTCCACAATTATAAGGTGCTCTGATTTAGAGTTATTTCTGGTTTTGTGATAGGGGCGTAGAAAATCGAATTCGAGCGACCAATATCTGATAAGTCAATGTTTTAGAGTAAGGGCTGGTCCCCTGTTCAGTCATTCTTGATTCATCTCACCAAGTCGTTGACTGAGATAATTAATGGACTTAAAGTGGTGTGTGCTAATATAAGTATAATGCATTTCAATTTATCTATAGAATAAATAATGTTACCATAGGCTGAAAGATTGCGCTTCATAGTATTGCTTTCGTCAGTATCACACTTCTTGTTTTCAGAGACGGGTCTATTAATATAATTCCTAATTATTATAATTCCTGTCTTCATTCTAGTCACACTGTTTAAACGATGTTTCTTTTCTGTAGTGTTTATCGCGTCAGTGCCATTCGTCAGTTCCATTATGCCTCTTGTATTTCATGAACAATGACGTAAGTGATGAGTAACAACCTGTAGATGTAAGTAAACAGCTGTGAGACTCGAAAGTACAACCATTACCTAAACACCACTAGCGAATATTTGTTGTAAAATATTCTCTGTATTTATAAAGAATATATCAATTATTTTATATCGTTTAGTGTAACATATTATGTGTCAATTTCATATAATGACTGTTTTGTTTTTGTATCGACATAGTCCTTTCTATCAATGTAAGAAACGTTTAGTTGGACTGTATGTTTAACCGGACACGGCTTTGTTTCGCTAAGTACTTAAGTGAGATACGATGTTACTTTTATTCAATTTGCTGGTCGTGGAACATTTGTTAGTAAGGATTCTTGATTGTATTGCTGCTTGTTCGATATCTTTACTTCGGCAACTCGAATATTATCAATTTTAAAGCACTTATCGGGGATTGCAATTATTTGTTATGACGCTTCATAGTTATAAGATTATTAAAGTAAGGGATATCGTGTATTTCCCGCATAATATTTCTCGTTTTATTTTGTTCTATTAATTCTTATCGAAGAGTTAGAAGGTATCGCGTTTGTTTTTGCCTGTAATGATTTATAATGTTATTTGGCTTCTTCAGAATATGAAATAGTATTTTTGGGTTGTTAGGAGGCATTGTAAGTATTATAGTGGGTGGGTAGATCCACGTCGCCTTGTAATATATTGGGGAGCGCCAGCTCTAGTGAGATCAAGGAGATTGTTAATCATTGTAAATATTGTTAATCACTTGTCAAGTGCTATTCCTCTTAATACACCTTATATCTAAGTATACCAAGCTGTGAAGAGATGACATTATTTTTTGAACGAATCGATTTGTTCGCTATTTTTAGTCTCAGTATTTGGATTTATAGATTTTCCTTGTTGACATATGTACACATAGTGCCAAACTATTTTTATGTATATGCTTGTGATCAACATTGTATTATTTATTTATAAAACTTGGATTTATTAGTTATGTTTTTGATGTTAATCTTTATCTAGTTTATTTCTTATTGGAATGGAATAAATCAAATTTAAATCGACAAAATAGATCTGATATTTAGTATAAACCTTCGTAGAGGAGTAGTAGAACGATATCAAATTGTCAAAGTTTCAAATATTATACTCATGGAGGAGTTAAAACATCATTACTATTATAATTGTATGTGTGGAGCAGTTGCATTATATTAAATAATTAAAAATGTGGTAGAGTACACGAACGTTTCTGCTGTGATATTCACATTATTGTTGTTCAGTCCGCATGCATCACTGTACATTGGAATTTTTGGTATTGCGATTTGCGAAGTCACCGTGAGAGCACAAATCTCTTTAATGGCTTTAATGTGAATAAGTTCAGCTTGATAAATACAATTTATTGTCTCATAGAAACAAAATATGTATCTATATAATTTCCTGTAGGTATTTCAATTGCGCCTTATACATTATTATAGGATGTGTATTGTGTATTTTTTATTTATTTCAATTCAATTAAGCAATATTAATTACTTACAAATTAAAAAGGTGTTTATTTATATTACCACACTTCTTTCAAAGTATTCTATTAATTTTAAAACAATGAAACAAAACTTCAAGTACGTGCAGAATAGATCCTAGATCAACTAAAGTAGTCCATTGAAATGTTATAATTTAAGGACCGAAAATTGCATTTCTTAGAGGACGCAATTTTATTTTTGGGACATGTTTGGGGGGTCAATAGAAGTTTAACCTCAAGTTTGTGGGGTCGCCTCCCTTGTCCTCCGGCCGCCATCTTTGAAAAGGGGGTGAATACAGTTTTTTCGCGATAATTAGGAAATTATACGTCTTACAAAAAATTTGTAAGGACATAATTTGTAGCAAATTGTTTATTTAACTTTTTTCCCTAAATTAAAAATTAAAGAAGTTATAAGCAAAAAAAGTGAAGAAGAAATATGTAAGTGTATATTTCACTTATGTAATATATATATATATATTATTTATTATTTGGTTTCTTTTGTTAATGTACTCTTGTTGCACGTCAAGCCCTATTTATTACTCCAACAATTCCTGTTCATCCAAAGGTTGCCAGGAAGAAATCGCTCAATGCGATATGGTCACCCATTGTACTGTTGAATTTTTGCCTGTTAAAATAATATAAGAAATTTCTGTAGGGAAATCTTCCCGTTTCTCTTAAAAGTAGACTCTTCGGCTTGTATCTTACCAATTCTCACATTCTCACGCATGGACAGAGTACCCACTAACACCTTGCGCTCCATAACCAGAGTCAAGAATGTTCCACAGAAATCAGATAAACTAAACTGGGATTGGGCGGGCCACGTCACCCGGATGCACCTGAAGAGGTGGGCAAAGATTGCCAATAAATGGATGCCTAAGGATGGCGAGAGGCCACGCGGCAAGCTTCGGAAAAGGTGGCGCGACGATCTCGACCAATTTAGCAGCACTTGGATGGCATCAGCATCTGATAGGGATAAGTAGAAGGAGTTGAGGAAGACCTTTGCCCATCAGTGGCACAGAATAGGTTAATATAAATAAAAAAATAGCAAAAAAGTGAGATTTTTTCATAAAAAGTTATAGAGAAAAAAGCAATACAATTAGCTACAAAGGACCTGGACAGTTTCTGCCTAGTTACTTTTTATCATGTACAAAAACAAAGCAATAATTGAATGAATATAAAAAATCAACTATTAATTTAAGAATATGTCATATTTCTGTAGAAGTTTAGGGAGTAATATAAAGTTTAATAAGATTTTGCATTGATTGATGACCCATTTCCGCCATTGTTGGCCCCGCATAAACGTTTCGTTCGCAGTAAAGCAAGTGTAGGAAAAAAATAATAACTTTGTCTAAACTATTCCTAAAAATAATCTATAAGTAGGTAATAGGTCATAATAACTAACAATACTAAATATATATAAAGCAATGTTTGTAGTATATACTTGCACATATATTCTTCCCATTTTTACACACTTTCATTGCAACAACTAAACGCTGCAGTAAAATACTTGACACTTGACAGTTGCTTGACAGGAACCATGCTTTGTTTATTTGTTTACATTGTGACACAATCAAAAACGTCTCGGTCTATATTTTGTGTAACTTATAAAATATTAGTTCCTTTAAATTCCAAATTCGATGATAAAGCATTTATGTAAACGTATTCTTATTAGATTCAATAAATTGACGGATAACCTACAAAACATAACCTGAAAATAAGATATGTTTTTGTAAATATCTAAAAACCCTGAACTTCATAGGCTTTGTAACTTTTCTGTATTAATCTTGGAACAAATCTTACCCCAACAATGCAAAACTAATTGATGTAGACGAGATTCGAAGTACTAGGCACAGCGCCATACAAAAACTGGCCATGTCCTTTTTCGTACGACGTATAGTTTTCGAGATAACGCGAAAAAAGTGTTTTCACCCCTTTTTCCAAGATGGCGGCCGGGGGGACAAGGGTGTCGACCCCACAAACTTGAGGTTAAGTTTCTATTGACCGCCCACACATATGCCAAAAATAAAATTGCGTCCTCTAAAAAATGCAAAGCTCATGTAACATTTCAATGGACTAAAGTACGTAGTTTTGGCATACTGTATCAGCCCATATACGTCCCACTGCATCTATTCGCTGTGAGGCTGAAGCCAGGCCGTGCAGCATCTACTGAACTAACTGTTGACTTCTACGATCGTTTATTATTTTATTTTTATTGTCACTGTCTCATAAAAAGGGGCCATTGGGCCTACAGTGACTTTTCTCAATCACAAAATGTTTCACATCACATTTTTTTTAATCACAGTTGTCTACAACATATGCAGATTTTAATATTTTCTACTCCTATTAATATGGCTCAATTTTATTTTTGTTCATACTTGGTTGTGATTGTTTCGAGTCTGAATATTGACTATCGTCAAGATTTGCTATTATGGAATTTTTAGTTTTATCCATTCGTTCATTTCTGGGACTCTGTTTTCTCGCCTTTCCATCAATAAATTGCTGGTTCCCTTGGTTGGTTATTGCTTCACACTTCTTGCTCTTTCGGTCATCGCTACCACTTTAATAGTTTCTATAACAAGATTTGTTTCTTTATACTTTAATTAATTGGTTTCTAACTAAGATTATACTATAACGAAACAAAAATATTTAAATCAAATATTATAGTGAAATGTTTGTCATGTTTAAAATGTAGCCAATTATTAATTTGTATTAATTAATTTCGTTATTGATCTTACATTATTCTCTGCTTACACCCTGTCGGGCTTAAGCCCGCAGCCCTATCGAACCGGGGCCCTGTCGGGCCTGAGACCCTGTCGGACCAGGGCCCTGCCGAGCCGGGGGCCCCTAAGGCCGGGGGCCCGTGGCATTTTGCGCACTCTGCCACCCTATTGTTACGCCACTGGTAGTTACGCCACTGCCTATGAACATCCATTGAAATACTTTGATCAACTGCTGAATGGAGCGTGGTATATTGTGACGTGAATACATACAGCGGTCATCTCTTAGTTATTGTCAGTCAATGCTATATCGCATAGTTCTACGTATAAGGTAGCATGTACATACGTTGCAGCACGTCTTCCGCATACTAATGCCCTTAGCCTTGAACTTAAGCTATTCAAGTTTTAAACCAACGGATATTTCTCCTATATCCACGTGACGGTTTTTATAATTCACTTTTTACATGAACCTTTCGAACGACGGGCTTCTGTATACGCTGAAATTTAAAAGATAGTCACTCACAATATATTATTGATGACACAGCTTCGTTTCGTTGTTTTCCTGCATATGTAAGTATTTAATGTAAAAGTTGCACATGCCTGGCGCATCGTAAAACAACACTGTTCGTCCATTTTTTCTACAACAACCTATGAGACTCGGTAAATAAAGGTATTTGTTTTTCCTTATCGCATAAGTTAATTGAATGCTGCGTGATAATAATTACAAAATATGCAAAACATATCGCACATGATTCTCTTGAGGACTCGAAGTATGTAGGTAGTACACGCCAGTATTATAATGGTAATTGTTGTTTAAATACGTACGTACCATGAAGATACATATATCATAGGTATCCTGTATCGATGTACTTTGGAATCGTGCGTAGTTATTATTCAATGTCGAGCTGCAATATTTTCCAATTTAAGCAAGAACTTGGTAGTGTAAGAGTCAGTAGTAAACAAGTCGTACTTAGTAAGATCTTGTGAAGATATGCTGTGGGTCTCCACCGTTCTGATCTTGGACTGGTGACAAATATTGGGAAACCATCCATTCAAAAGAAAAAAAAGTTTCAGCGGTTCTGAATCCATCACATCAAGTGTTGTCTGCTGCTGTTCTCATCAATAATGTAAGCAAGGATGTTTGTATCATAGCAGTTGTTGGCATGGTGATATTGATCAATCTATTTAATCCTACAAGCATACATCAGGGTATAGAACACTGTGACGACTTATGAACGACTATTGTGTTCCATTATCCCATAAGTATTATTGTACTCTTTGCATTATCCATAGCTGTTGCTCATAGGATGACATCAACTATCAATTATAGTGGTGTGCTTCAGAAGTGCGTGCGTGTGAATGTGAGTTATGATCCGATAGCAAATACCGACGCACACACGTTGGTCGAATAGTAAGTTGTAGGTACCACCCAACCGTTGAAAGCTGACGGGGCACTGTCAGTGTAGTAGTTATTACGAATTCTCGCAACTTAATGAGTCAGTCGGTAAGCAACCAGGGGCGGTTTCATTCAAAATTATGTGCAATAGTTGGTATGTGAGTGAAATACGAAGCGGAGCGATGCAGGTATGACGCGGCGCGCCGGGCCACCACCACAGGCGCACAGCTGCCCGACGTGACGCGGCCGCCGATTGGCTGCGCGCGGGAACCGGTCGCTGCGTCCCGCCGCACCGCGCCCCTTGCCGCCGCCACAAACAACTTCAAATTCTTATTCATGTTCTTTGCCACGACCGTTGCTGCCGTTAAGAGCGCGCGCTAAAGGTGTGCGCCCGTATTTCGCGTAATCTTATCGAAATGTGTTAAATGTTGAATGCGCGTCGTTCATATGGTGTACCTTTTTTATTCTCGTGAAAAGTGGAGAGTGGACTGCATCACTAGTGAGACGGGACGCTATGAGAGCGCACGGGCGATCCAGTGTTTTTGTTCTTTTTGTATCACTGGTGAGACGTGATCGGCGACGCAGGGTTACATTAGCCATGTGCATCAGATAGTGCCTTGCTCCTATTAGTTTGTCGACAAACTAATATGCTAGCTACCAGTGGATACTGCGATCGTGATAACCAGTGATTTGGAGTACCTGTTTGTAATTCGTATGTGGTGTTGACATGAAAGTGACGGTGTGTTTCGGGTCTGTGCGGGTGCTGGTGCCGTGCGGCGCTGGCGATCTGCTGGTCAGGGACCTCGTGCGGGAAGCGACGCACCGCTACAAGAAAGCTACTGGACAGGTCAGTTTACTTCCAATAGCATGTAGTGTGGTTGGTTTTCGCGCGGTTTCCTCTAAACGTCACTCGTTTAATAAAACATACATGCCTGTTACATTTTAGTTCAAAATTCAATTCAATTTATTACCTGGAAGTGGGCGTATTCAGATGAAATGGGTTTAAATTTGAGTTACCTCACGGTAGGTATATATTTCTTAAGTACAGCACTACGTTTTAACGAGTTATTTACTTGGTTATATTAGGGTTCAGATTAAACGTCTTACTCACCGATGATTTATTAAGTAAATTTGCGTCAGACGGTAATCATGGTGCGTTTGGTTACCTATAGAAGCTAGCACTATACACAAAACAACATTTTACATTTGCGTTAGTGCGGGCAGGCCAGTTCCCTTTAGAATGCGGACGCCTGGGGCTCGACTGTTATTTCACGATTACCAATTTTCGTATTATTGGCAAATGTTGAGATAGATCGTGTTGCAATGCCATCAAGTTTTGTTTTTGCACTAATGATCATTTGCTTACAGAATGGTAACATAGCAAGAACTACTTTAACGACAATATGTCCATTCTTGGCCGGCATTAGCGGTGTCTCAATGCTGTCCAGCTAGATTTATGGTCTTAGTGCTGGAATTTCATAATGTTAGCTTTGTGTCGAGGCTTCATTTTAAATAAAAGAATGAAACTGGTTCAACAGGAGCAAACATTAATACTTAGTACATTATCAAGACACATTATGTTATATTTAACATCTTCAATTTATCCATATAAACAATGCACCGATGGACTAAACAATTTTGAGCCAAACATACGATGCTATAATTTGATTACGTGATCATCGAAGGACTTCACTAGACTCCATAGCGAATGAGCTAATGAAATATATCAACTTTTACTTCAAAATATGATGAAATATTTGTTTTTCGATGTATCGTTATATATCATATATATTTTCGAAGCAAATACTCCCAAAAATCTTCTAAAAATAGTTATGTATTCTCACATATTTAGGTTATATGATGAAGGTCTTGTGATACTGTTCCCTGTAGAACAATCTGTTATCAACATAGTCTAATTGGTGTTCGATAGTTGTCCCAAACACGCTTGCATCTACCAGCGTCGTTATTTGTCAATCGTAGGAAGTAGTCGACCTTGCTTGCACTTCGTCACATCGCAAACGACTTTGCTACGTTACATATGTCGTGAGAAACTACCGTTTTGTTACATCTTCTCAATTTCAATCGCTGATCTGGAAAATGACAACCAATGCAATATGGTGATATATGGAAACAATTTGCGCGATTCCTCTGTTCATTTAATCATAATTTAGATTGAAGTTACCAATGACAAGAATGCAAACGCAACAAGTGCATTTAATTTCATAACACCACGCGCCGTGCGTAACGTTACAGATAAAAATTGCTTGCATTACAATGATACTTGCTGCACAAAGAAATGTGTAGGCCAGTAAGTTAGTTTTGGCAAACGTTAACATTTCTGCATGATTGGTTGGCAGTTACTCAATTAAGGTCATTGGAGTTAACGAGCGGCAAAGTGTGCTTTTGCCGCTCTACTGACGAAACTATATGTTATCGACACATAAGGTTTCTAATCCGACAAGAATTACATTGTCTTAATTTCTGTAGTATCTGGTTGATCTTAAATGAAAACGACGCAAGGTACTTGACATACAATATTGACAAAAAGGCTTAAATGTTTATTGCAAACTTATGTTAGCCCATAATTAATGAAACAAAACCTGGTCGGAAATGTTTGCCTTAATTTTTGCTAGAATCCCGTCTTCACATTACGGTGTATTCATACATCGAAGGCAGCGATAAATTTCCAGGCTGTTAAAGAGTCCAGTTTCATGTAATATTTCGATGGAAACAATGCGTTCGCTGCTGCGCCAAATTATATGCTGGCATGCAAGTACAACTTTAAAAACTCGAAACACCTATTGTAATGTGCCGTATGGCCGGTCTGGCGGTGCCTACAAATCTTGTTCAACGACCGGTTCTCAGAAAAATGACGAGCCATTCTTTTGAGTAGATACGATGATCCCGTGGATTTATGTTCCATTAAGGTTCGATCGAACAACGCACGATAAGACGCTTTAATGTAGATTTATTAGGAAATAACATTCGAGGTGGTCGCGGCGATGCCATGGCTTCGATTAGTTAAACAATCAACTATTCTTTAGTTTCCGAAAATGACTGTAAAACTAATGTGGGGTCGTTATTGACCAACATAAAATAGTTCTTATATAACGACGCCGTATAAACTAATCTCCGGGATGTGGGATCAGTTTCAACAAAAAGATTTTTTTAACTCACGCACTTGTTTGGTATGCTGTGAAGTACCAGTGGACCACTATGTCAAAAAAATGGAATTCCTTGCACAATGTGCCATATGTTTCATTCGAAGTGGATTGATCAATGGTTGTCCGATCCTTTACATTTTTTGTCCCATATGCTCCTCCAGACATTTTACAAGTGGTCTGGAATATTCAAACACATTTTTAGACCGTTCAAAATAAATCGGCACAGTGTTGCGTTCTTTGTTTTATTATATGTAACAACCATTAGAAATTAAATATAAATGACAGTTATTTTTGAACCCCGATTTGTTAGATTAGCAAAGAAATAAGGCAAGACAATTTAATTCTGGGTATAAATTACTAACTAGATCTTATTACATTATCTACTGCCAAATTAAATTCTTGCTTTCATACCAGTTATTACAGTGTAAATACTATTATTTATGACAATTTTTATTCTGGAACTAATCTAATATGTAGTTACTTCATGACAAGACAACAATATACCTACAAGAATTGTTAATCTAGTTCGTGCAAGTAATGGTTGGTGTTGACCTGAAGCCATAGTAGCTGGCTCGGCAGTACATTCAATCGCATTGGTATCGCACTGGCCTGGTTACTACACAAACATCGCTGTAAAAGGTTCGGTTACCAGGTGATGATGCCCTACTTTTTTATTTTTCAAGTCACCTTTTACATATCCACCTGTTACGCTGCAAAGATCGTCTGAGGGTAACGACTGGGACTGTAAAAAGCTGTTGCCATTTTCAACCTTATCTTGTTTACTTTCACAGCGTGAACTTAATAATAGACACGCCTCCATTTTATTTTCATCAAATGGTACATTATTAACTAAACATTTATAATGATTAACACAAGTTCGAAATAAAGATAACTGAAAGCTACTTTGTTTAAAAAAACTCAGTACTTGTCCATATCCAACGTTTTTTTCGTTCAAAAATAGCAACTCGTTTATTTTTACAATATCGCTGCTACTTTGGGCACTATTTAATCTTATTTTAACATTTTTGTAGACGTCCTATTTACCCAATTACGTATTGGTTTTGATAAGATTAAGTGACTGGTGAGTGGAATTAATACATTGACCTTTCGGTTATCGGACATACAGAATATTTGTTAGATACTGTTGCCTTAATTGTTTCCTAATCATAGAAATATTTTCAATATCAATATTTGTATTTGTTTGATCTATGGTATAAAAAGTAGCAATACGCGGTAAGAGAAGCGAAAGTGAATTTATAACAATGAAAACAATATTTAAAAGTAATATTTATGTGACAACATAAATTTAACTCTATCAATTAAGACGAAATCCATAACTATAACAGTTTTGGTAATTGTTTAAAAATAGGTTTTGTAATTAACCTGCTTACAAACTGAAGATCACCAAACGATAAGTTATGTTAAATTTAGTGGTTAGTCAGTAAAGTAACTCAATATTAATTTTAAATACTAATGAATATTTATATATCAAACCTTGTCAAAAATACTTTACAGACGCAGTTTTAGTCCTGGAGTCTGTGCTCTGTATTAGCCCATATACGTCCGACTGCAAGGCACGGGCCTCTGATACCATGAAAAGTACGATTGAGAGTGTTTTGAGTTTGACTAATCGCCATGGTACGCAGGTTTCCTCACGATGCATTCTCTTACCATCATAGTCCTAAACACTACGAATAAAGGGTGCTGGAAGTTACTGAATGAAGCCCTCTTCTGACAAGTTGCAGTGGAAATCACAAACCTGGCTTATATTTCACAGTGAACTTCCCAGAGTTGAAGATGGTGAAGATCACAAATACCAACGTGGGTATACATGCAAATTAACCATAATTCATTCAACGGCCACATTTTTGTTCAAAGATACGAGTAAACAAACACATAGCTAAATACTCAGAGGTGCGTAACTGTGCAGACAGGTTATGTAAAATGAGTAAAATGCGCTAATATTGAGCGTAAACTTAGATGTAACGCATTTTATGGAGTTGCTGTGGACTGTGGTGGGAGTTCTCAGTTTGAGTCATGTGCACGTGTACCGTCGCGTCATATTCCATGCCCAATTATGCGACAAACAGCTACTAAAATTACCGCGAACGCAGCCGTGGAGCATTCTTCTTATTGTAACATGATTAGATTCGTTATGAGAATGTGGCACACTATTATTGTATCTACTTGTGTCAGGTTCAAACATCCGCTTGCTTTCGTAATTGAATACTGTAGTTATGTGTGATAGCTTCGAGATGAATCTACCTTGGAATGTTATGAGATTTTACTTTTAATTAATAACAGTATTCTCAGGCAATGATTTAGCAAGTCTTTTAAGTTCTTATTGATCAAAAGACAATATGAAAAGAAAACATGGTGGAATTGAAAAAATGAATCCATCTTAAATGTAATCTAAACCAAACTAAACAATTACAATAAAATTATGTCAGACTATTAAGCTAAGTTTAAGTAAGTTTTATGCTTCATTAACTTCAATGTTTTGACAGTACAGTTAAATAAAACGTAAAATTTTTACAACAAAAACCATCGTAACCTGAACCAATATTTAATTGTACGATAATTTATAGTGATTCGAACCAGGAAAATTGTTGGATTCATACACGATTGTAGTGAACATACGTCATGGCATCAATCATAATAGCGTCTAATGAACAATTGGTTTTACAGCTCTGAGGTGGACCGGCAGTGCGCGGACCACGAGTGCCGTGACTCACTCGGTTTTTATTGTCCAGTTCAAAACATTCGTTTCGTATGTTGTTTATCAAAACCACACGGTTGCGTGCATGCTACGGAATTATGCTAACTGTACTGCAGACGGATTGAGTTGCTGTTAGACTAATAGGATGACCCATTTTACATTTTGATTAAATTGTAGAACATGCAGGATTACTTTTCATATAGCCATCTTACTATACCGTTCCTTCATTAGCAATACCTTAGTTCTAACTTAATAGAATAAATAAAATAAATGCATTGGCCGTCGCCGTTTAGCTCAAGAATGAAGATCAACATCTGCTATCCTAAACACATTAGCATCGTGTGATTAGAAACGTAAATGAGTTTTAAATTACTCAATGTAAGGAATTCTTGTAATTTATAGATACTTGTTAATGCTAGTAGACTCGGAAGTCGTCGCTCGATACCTCTTAATTCCTTCGTCGATTCTATAAAAGGTGTGTTCCGGCGAGGTTTTTGACTTCATTTTTTGCTGATTGAACAACTATGTACGAGTTTAGCAAAGTCTCTGCTTGTTAGGAGTCTACGACTGATCCTGCTGCGCCGGAATTGTGCGGCCGAGTAAGTAAAAACATAAGAAAAACCAACATGCACATTTTGAGCGCTCGATTTTTTGGGATATATGTATAGTAAAAAAATCTTATTGGTAACCTAGCGCCTATCGCGCCTATGGCTAGCTAGCGTCTATATTATAAAGGTTTTTTATATAAAATATATTTCATATAAAAAACCTTTATTACGAACGCACATAATTAATACTGATCGTGTGGATTATAGACTTATGTACGACATGACTAACGATACTAAGCCAAAATATGTATTTTTTAAATATTCTATCAGGTATATTAGGTTATTTAATTACAAGATAAATGATTTTATATAATATTTTTTTGAGTGTTCCTAAATATTATAGTGCAATGCTTAACACAATAGACAAAACCTGTGAAAATAATAATAATTTGTTCACGGAGAGCCTACAACAATGAAGAACAACAAACGAGTTTTTACAACGGTTGAACATTGTACAGACATTTTGTAAAAATACGCCCGACATGGAAACGCATTACCTGTTTATTGTGTTACTATTCTCAAGGCCAGCTCTTTACTGTGCTGTTGGCGAATTCACCGAAAGCGAATTTTACTGTTAAGGATCATTTTGAACCATTTTGCATGGGTGTTGAAATTTACACATCCACCAACTGTATTGTTGCAACATGTTTTCGATGACAATAAAGAGTTTAGAGTCCGTGTAGGTAAGTAGATTTAATCTTATAAGCTGCATGATTAAATCGTGAAGATATTTCTGGTCTAAGCTGCGAGTAGGTATGTAGGTCGACGACGTCGTGGGACATTATGCTGAACAAAAGTTATGAAAATATTCGATCCTAACTCAAAATATTCTGATGTACTGGGTTTTTTATATCAATGGATGTACTTAATAACAATAGTCGATTATTATTAGTTGAATTGAGGATTTTTCTTTTGGAAAAACACAATAATTTTATATATAACCCAGGTACCTGTTTAGATCAGGTAATGGAATAGTCCATTCTTAACACACCCTTTTAAAAACGGCAATCCTACGCACAGAACATTTCTCTACATTTTTTGTTGATTCGGGGCTCTCTTCGAAATCAAAAGGTGCCTTTTTTGTGTTGCTGCCTGTTTCTGTCTGATCTTGAGATCGGCGTGGAGCCTATGCTAGAGCAACGTGATGGATAATTCGATTAAATTACAAGTCATTATCGCTCGGCTCCACTGTACCACGTGATCAGAAACATATCTAAAGTATTTCAACTCATCTGATTAACTGGAATCTGAAACAACTAAAATGATTAAATTTTCTTGCAAAATAAATTAATCCTTTCATGGAAAATAGGATAATAAGTAATTAAACACCGAAAGAATACATAAATATCCCCAAAATCTTAGCAGTAGATTTTAGAGTATTATTAAATAGTAAATTCCATATCAGATAAAATGTAAATAGGGCGTAGTAAATATTATTACAAAGGTGTTTGTATAAAGTGTAATGGAAACAATCAAGCAAGTTGTGGGACGGATGGAGAGTGTCTCTCGTCTAGATGGAGAGGGTTTTTATATGTTGTAATTACAGCCGTAGCGGGTGCCGGGTAGGGCTCGCCTCCTGTGGAATGTTACCTGCCATGCCACCACGATTTATAGAGCGGCCTCGTCGGACGCCTTCTGTATGCTTACTTGTTACTACTCAGTACTCCGTGATACACACTTTCTACTTTTATTTTACGTTTGATGTTATAGCCTCTTATTTAGTTGTATATGACCCAATAAATATCTTTTGTTGCCAACATTATGACACTTGAAGAAAGTTTATTATGTCTAAGTATAAGATAATTTGGAATTTAGGTGAAGCACAAAGATATTAGGTACTGATTTTTAGCATGTTCGTCTCAACTCGCAACCAAAAGAATGCAATACCTACAATAATAATTCAATGATCACAATTTACTTCAATGTTCGATACAATGCGATTAAAAAAACGCGCTTGTCAATTTTTTCTATATTATCCACAATTGTATTATTTTCTAATACATTTATTTTAGGATAATTAGTTACTGTGAACTACATAAGTGGCGTATCTGTTAATAACAGTTGGATTAACTGTAGTTTCAGGTGTTGTTGAGCACAGCTTTACAATAATGTACACTGGTTTATGATTCCGGAACAAAGGGCGCAGGTAGCTATTTAAACAATGTGAAAACAGTACCTGGCTGGGTTCCATTGTTCACGTCTCGTCGCCACGCAGGCCTCAGGCCTACGCACCATTGTGCGTGCCCGCGCCCGGCCATACCCAGCCATCCAGAATTTTAATTCATTTTAGTGGAATTGAAATCATTTTTATTTTAACTTTCAAAAACGTGACTTGCCTAATGATACTTGCTCGGTGTTTTAATCTAAATTACTATGATTTTTCCCTTTATGATGAGACGGAAATGTGTCTCATGGCAGGTGTCATGGCTGCCGCAGGCATTCTACCGTTTATGTGAAGAGGCTTGGGTAGCCAGAAATTGTCCCATGTCATCTGGTTGGTTGGTAAACGGAAATATGGTTGGCTAAGTTTGTGTCCTGTTGTGTGTTTGTTGTGTATCCTTTACGCCATTGCATATTCCTGATTTAAGACAGAAAGGTGAATGTTTTTTCTTTTTTTAATTACACATGTTTGTATTAATAATGCATGTTTACAAAGATGAGATTATAATATGCTACTTATACAAAATAAAATAAAATTAAAAACTATTCCAGGATATTTCAAATTAAATAACATAGAAGTATAATTATCACATAATAATAATTAAAATGAAAAGTTGTATGTATTACAAATTGTTTAGTCTGAAAACCATTTAGGCTTATTAAAGATGATTTTACAAAATGTTATTATTATTTTTTTACTTAGGAGCGTTCACGTTTTCCGTGCGCTTTTCAGGTTAAAAACAGTTCTTTTCATCACCTTATCTTACATATTTTAATAATTTAATATAGTATTGACTTACTTTAATAGAAGAATATCTTTAAATTCCCATTTTTATTTTTCAACAAAATGCTTTTATCTACAAATATTTTAAAACCCCTTATAAAATCAAGCTCTGATTTGATGCCCCGTTCACATAATCGCCCAACATCGGCAACTATAGGCGATGACGGTAATGTGTACGGCTTATTGCCTTTCATTGCCGATATTCGTGTACATCAAGCAGTGTTGCTAACGTAATATTTTTCATTCCCAAATCTGGAGAATGTAGCGGTTCCGCGAAGTAACAGTAAATAAAATTATGCTTATGTTAAAATAAGTAACAAATTATTTATTATGTTGACTCGTGTAGTGTTTTTTTTTGTAATGCATTTTTATTGTTAATCTTATATTATTATAATACTTAATAACTCACATTACAGTGTAATGACTTTGATAATTTAACTCGTTATCATAAAATGAACCAATTAAATTATTAAGATATACACCCACAATTTAGGGATTTGTTCCAAAACTTATAACCCTGGTAAAATTTTACAACATTCGTGTTCGGGGTTTTTCGCCAACTGTCGGTAATCAGAGTGAGAGTAAAGTGAGAATACCCATGTTTGCCTGTCATCGTCGACGATCCGCTAGTTATGGATTTCTAGCCACATGCCCCGCGGGTTTGTGACAGTGTATTGCTATAGAAATTTAATTTTTCATTAAAAAAATATCGAAATACAAGTTTCAGTAACAACAGCTAGCATTTTCCGGAGCTATCAGTTACTTCCGTATAATAATTGGTTCAGTTTGATCACAATTCGAAATCTATTCAGAAATAAGTATCATAGTTTATAAGTGTTTGTACATGATTTAAACTATATATTTGAATATTATGATTTATATCTGTATGAATATCACTCCGCTTATGCCGATGACGTGCATTGCGTTTACAGAAACCCGGTCTTCTCAAAATATTTGTTCATTTATTGTTATAAGGTCCGCCTACTTCCACTTTAGCTTGCTATTGCGGGTTGATATGTCTACAATATATAGTAAAAGAAAATAAATAAAATTATAGATGTACAGAAAATGTTTATTTCAAACAAGAATATACAAAAAATACTTTAAAATAAATAAGTCGAATTATAGGACACGGCACGCGTGCGTTTCAGCTGTATCTGCACCTAGTTGCCTGCTGCAACTTCTTCGGTTTCATTTTCTCATTATAAAATTCCACACCATTGTTCAATTCTCACTACATGCAATATAGTGTACGTAAAAAGCACAATTACTAATTGAAATAATTCTAAATAAACTGAAAAAATAAACGCGCCATGAGACGTATGACGTATCGAAAATCATCTTTTATACGAGTAAAACTACTTTTATTAAAAAAAATAAAACACCTAAACCTTAGAAGATGTTGTCATCTAATTCTAAAATTAGTGCTAATTATTTTTTCCTCCAAATAATGTTTTGGTGGGTAAAACTTGATTCGAAAAGTACTGTTTTTAACCTAAGAAGCTCACGGAAGGTTTAAAAGCTCCTAATATAAAACCATATAATAAATGCTTACTCCAATTACCTACTTACTAGTTACTTACTGAGTTGTAGCAAAATGTGTCACTCTCAGTTTTTCTCCCGCGGTCAACCGAAGTCGTCATCCTTCGCTGACCACCCCGAACGAATTATTCACCATGACTCCATGGAACGCTAAATATTTAATGTGAATTCATTAGTCAACTAACTGGTATTCCCAAATGGCTTAGATTAGGACACAATAACTCAAATACATTGGGTTCTTCATATGTTATAAGATAAGCCTAGTCAAATATATATTGAGATTAACATATTTTTAAATAGTTTATAGTTATTAGTTTTAGCACTGATGTTACTATTTTGAAAAGAAATTTGTGATTGATTTAAATTTTATATACATTTTTAAAGGTATGATAAGTTGTTCACAGGGTAAAAACATATTAGTAGATATTTTTTTTTGGTCGGAAATTCCCATAAGAGTCCATTTTAACTTTACACTTTTAACTAAATTTTTTGTATTCTTTAAAATTGTAAATTGAAATTAGCATAGTGTGATTAGTTATAGCTGCACTATATTTTATAAAGATTTATTGCTCTTATATATTTTCTCAATTATGGTTTGTTTACCAACATTCCATCTTATTCAAGGATAGAATATTTCAGTTTCGTCCTTGACTTTTTTTATTAATATATTTTCTTATTATATATTTCTTATTATATATTTCTTAATATTAATTATATTCATTAAAATAGCGGCATGTTAGAAGTGTGATGTGTAGTGTCTAACTTATTGGAAATGTTTCTATTCAAAATATTTAAAAAAAGCAACAAAAACAATATACAGTCGAAATGAGAACCTCCTCCTATTTTTGGAGTCGTTTCATAATCAAAGCTAAAAATGAGAAAGCCTCATCCATGATCGTAGCCAGCCGTGGGATCAGGGTGGGGCAGCAGCCTTAAATCATATGTAATTAGCAAATTGTACCCACGGTATTCTTCTATAACACCCTGTTTCTGTGTTTATAATTCGAATTATCCTAAATACTTTGTTATTGCTCACCTGCCTAGTACTTTACCTAGATAATTTATTTTTTTACAGTTGGTTAGGTACCTTACAGGTCAAAGCCAGGGTGGGGCAAGCGCCCCACTCTGCCCCACCCTGGCTACGCCCATGGCCTCATCATTAAACGTATGTAAACCATTGTTAGACATAGGTCAGACTGGCGACAATTATTGTAAATCAAGCAATTTTCGAGCAAGAATATTGCATTTATTATTATTATCTGTTAGCTTGCTGCAAATTGGCGATTGGTTACCTACATAATGTAGCGGGTCGCGGTGGAAGACTGGTAACCCTACGTAATTACGACTATCCAGCCACCGCGGCCGGCCCGTTTCCGGTCGACTTGCACCAACGAAAGTGGTCTTCAACATATGTTCGACTTCGGCTACGCGTTTTAATTACTTTTGTAACCTGAATTTCTTTAAATGGAGATCTTTATATGTATGTATGAGTGATGTAGAGATATGTATGTTTTTTTTAATGCTTAAGTCCGGCAAACGAGCAAACTGGTCACCTTATGGTAAGTGATCACTGAAACCCATGAACAACCATAACGCATGGATTATGGATAATGAATATGTTGCCGGATCACCGAATCGGAAGAGGAGCTAGATAGAAAAAGGATCGGAAAAGGGTATTGGGCATACGGCAATCTCATATCGATCAATGTTCCTTACATACTCTACTTTTACTCGTACTTATGACGGACTGCTAAATTTTGAAATAAGATATGTAGTTCTAGGAAAAACACCGTTCAAGTTGGAATAAGATTCCCTATTATTATATAATGTGTATAATAAATTTATACACCAGCATAAAAATCCTAACAAAATCATCTTTGCTCTACTAGTCTTTGAGTCCGGTTATTCAGCTATTTTGTGTTTAAAAGCAGTCCTGCATTTTCTTCGTCTGCTAATATTTTTGTCTAGCATTACCCCGGTCGGTGCCAGAAAAAAGGACTTTCTCGCTAAGTTTTCCTATTTCGTCAGGGCTGTGTTGTTCTCGGTTGTAAAACCATTTATTCTCATATCCTTTTTGCCGTCATCTATTCAGCGTATTTTTACCTACATAATTTGTCGATTACGAGTAAAGCAGTCTACAGCCCTTTATCTGTTTTAACACATGTAACCGGTTTCACAAAGCAGGTCATCCACTTGTTCTCATTCTTATTTCCCTGACATACAAGTATTTTTAAAGGATAAAGTAGCAGGACTAGATTTGAAGATAAGCGCAATATAATACACATAGAATGTTGGACTGGCAAGGTATTATGCCCGGATGGATTTTTTTTTGCCGGCCTGCTCGAAACCAGATGCACACAGGGTGATTCCGGAAGGTGACCGGTTTGGTTCCTGTGAGTAGTACATTTATACAGACCTATTCCACAACGAAAAATCACGAAATTAGCAATGACGCCTGAAACTTGATTAATATATCTTGAATTTTGTTTACTAAACTTCATGCTAACCCTTGCAAACAGCGATCGCGTGTGCAATATCAGATATTATTCCAATCGGAGGCTAGTACGCAGAGGCACTAGAATCGTAGGCAGTAACATTGCGTTCCTACTCACAAAATTCCGCGTGTGAGGGTCAAACCTTGCGAACGGAGGCGGTCGTCGACCTTGTCAGCATAATCAACACTTCACTGATTGATTGAAGCGATTCACAGGTTTTTAAAGACATTCTGTATACTTCCTAGAACAATAGAAACGCATTATGATCTAATAGCCTTTGTATACAAGATTATATTTTGAGATTGCATTCGTACGTTTCTCGCCATTCATGAATAGTTTTATTGTTGGTCATATGCCCTTACATACAGACAGTCATAAACTGTAATGTGATGTGTCCTGAATCCTGATCGTAAATGCTGTTTTATTGGTACGTATGTAATATGGTGTTGCTCCATATAGCATATGAGTTTTTTGTATTTCGTTTATACAATGATGTGCTCATTGTTAGCTTAGAGGCTCATTCGATTACATGGCTGTACAGGTTACTTTTCGGATCAAAAATATCATTTATCCTTGATAACGCAATGGTCTTCGCGGAAAGGGGATATGATAGAACGGACATGAAATCACCAGCCACTGTTATCACTGGTGGTAAGTCTCTCTTATGTGAGAGGCCCCCTGGATAGGTACCACCGCAAAGGCGAACGGCATGCTCGTCTCGCCATACAGAGCAATAAAAAACTTATTATCAAGCTTAAAATAGTCATGTTTCACCGGATAACATGGCGATACTACTAAACTAATAATTAAAATAAATTTTTCGTTTTAATTTAAGAAACGATTGTTGTGGAATTTTTGTGATTGCCCTAAGAATTTATAATAAAGTACCTACCTATGAAGAAAACACACCAATGCTACTATCTATTCCAATGCAATGAAGAAATATCACCAAACGGTACTATCTGATGCAAGTTATATAATTATCACATTTGCTGGGTAAGTATCAAGCTTCTGCCCTACAGTTACCCATGTTATTACACCAACTCTTAGGTGATAAGTAGACAACATCTTTATTATGGTTCTATTAAACGCCTCTATTGTTTCAGAGTGGAACAGATGGGAAATTGCGTTTCTAATGTCTATAAATAAGGACGGGGAAAATATTTCTCCTAGAGACATTGCACGGCAGTCTATGTCGTATCGTAGCGCCACTTATTTTATATTTATAAAAATATTATTCTAGTGTGAAGTTATAATCGCTTTTTTAATAGCGGAGTATTTCGTAATAGTTAAGTAGGTACTAAAATATAACATTTGTGTTCTATTTCAAAATAATATTTTAATGTATTATTCTAAAATTCATTTCATTTCTCAATTTATAAAAGCAATACAAATGCTGTCGGTACCTACCATAACTCACACCATGCCAGCTCTTGCACCTGTTATGTTCTGAAATAATCCAAACAAAAAAAGGATCCGACCAAACACCAACATCCTCTTTTTTATGGAATGAAGTACACGAATAAAAAAAATGATTAAAGAGTAGACTAAAATATTATCGTGTATCAGTAATAACAACATTTTATAATGGTATAGCATACAAATAAACAAGAGTTTGTCAGTCAGTGTTTCCTTATGCCGATATACATATTAAAATATTTTCAGTATTTCACATTACTTTTATCCTGGATAATGTAACCAGCAACGTACTTAGTAGGCACAATTCACTGTGTGCGGTAGGTATGTAAAATTGTCAGCGACACCATAGTCAACGAAATAAATTTCTAGGTCAATAAACTTTGTTACACATTCAGATCCAGTTTTAGAGCCTTGCTCGTAGCTATTTATGTAAATAAGTGAACGTGACAAATACCAATAGATACGGTGATAGTTTGTGTTCCAAGTAATCCCATGAAGGGCTTATACTTATATCCAATAGGACAATATGGCCTGCAGTTGTTTGGTTTCAGGATTCCGCTTTTTCTAGGGAAGCCATTTTAATAATCTGGCCGTCTGCAGGATTATTTACAATCTCTTAAAAACAAAAGATAATCTTTTATGTTATGTCCTCGTTAGTAATACTCGTTAGCTGCTTAATTATTTCGCTCGTCGGTTGTGACCCTAGGGTCGGTTGCGACAGGTGCAGCGGCGGTGTTCGGCGATGTAACTAAAACAGAAATCTTGTAGATTGCTGTTAATGTGTTCCCTGAGCTAACTGCAACAAAAGTGCATTTAGTTCAACTTAGAACACATTGCGAGTCTGCTGTCATCTGTTGTTTAGTAACGACATCTTGGATGAATTAACATTTGGTAACATTTTACTTAATTATTATGCAACTTGAAAAAATTGGGTGAACAAATATATTAGTTAATATTTCAAAATATATTGTGGCTTTTTATGCTCTGTTTGTACCAATATTTTAAATTTGTTAAAATCTCGTCAATAGTGACGAAGCTGCTCAAGTGACATTCTAGTACACGGTGTTGGGCACAGATGGCGGTGTAGCGAAATAAATGTTAGGACAATATTTTATTTAATTTTGTTCTTTTAAGTTTTTGAGCCAATTTATATCTGAATTGAAAAATATTAATAACTAAAGAGCGAAAATATTTTCAAATTTAAAAAAAATCGACATTGAAAACACCGTACATTGTACTATACAGGGTATATCAAGACTGCTACCGAAAACGAAGCCGGGTGGCAGTTTAAGCGACTTCAGACGCAATTGAACAGAAAAAGTTGCAAAAAAAGGCGACAATTTTTTTTGTATTATTTTTTCTTATTGCCATATTTGGGTAGTAAATACATTTTTTCCTAAAATAATAGTGTATACCCTTTTATTTATCAATACTCTAAGGTATACAAGAATTTTAATTATTATTTTAACAAAAACTATGGATTTACCATCCATAAATGACGATATTTAAAAAATCATAAAAAATAATTGTCGCGTTTCTCAGCAAAACTTTTAGTTGCATTGAGTTAGCAGCCACTAAAACTACAACCCGGCTTCATTTTCGGTAGCAGTCTAGAGATACCCTGTATACATATTATATGATGTTGATGATTTAAATTGATTGAAATTAATATTAATAACATTGAATTTGTCTTTAATCTTTAATTTTCTTTGATCTGCGGCCACGGTAGTGCCTCCGTCAAGACGAGCTAATCGAAGCGCACAGGCTCTACCTACCTTATCTCGAAGCGCTTTTGGTTTTTTAGGTTTTTGGAACCGTCATAACTTAGGTATATTGTTAATAACAGACTTATTATAAATATATTTAGTTTTTATTTCGTAGCTCTTTTACTTGAGATTCCATTCATACGTATCGAAAAAATCCTGATTTGTTGACTGATCATCAACATTCTGAGGTTAGTCTTTCTAATGGCCTGGAAACTGAAATTTGGTACCTATGTAAAATAGAATTAGTACACACACGACGGCAAAAAATCTAAATAGAATCAGGCATAGAATTTGTGAAATTAGGCCTTGTAGAGTTAGAGTCTGAAGAGTAAGAAGCTTGGCTCTACATGAGATCTGATAACATTTTTCAGTGCGAGTCATAATATGGTCTAGTCTAGGCAACATTTAACATGACAATGTTTTTCGTGGAATTAATTTGTCTCGAGTTAAGGAACACGAAGTAGATCGTTGAATGAGCAGAGTAGGTAAAGAACACATAAAATAAGGATATTTGTAATGGGAAAATAAAATATACTGGAAATTAAATAACTATGAAATTTTATATTGTGCTAAATAGTTTACTTGTTTATTATTCAAGATATACATTTTAAGGTATTACACCTAATCCTTACACTTGCGGGAAGTCAAGTTTTAAGTTTAAAACTCCTTTGTAAACTCTAGAGCACGTTATTCAAATTGAAGTTTCCCTACGACCTTGTAACCGGTGGTTGGTCGGGCGCAGCACCCCACGCCGGCGCGGCGTTCCGGTGGGTGCGCGCGATGTCCGCCGACGCGCTTGGCTACGCACCACGCCACGCCACTGACCCTTGCGATGGAAGGCGATCGCACCCCACTGGATACTCTCGGGACTCATTTCACACGTTTAAACTTTCTATAGTTTATACATGTACGTGTAATAGTGATGATCGTGCTAGAAATACGTGGCCGTATAATGGCAAATGGTTCGTCGTGGTGGTCTTTAGATGTTTCTGTTGGATTGAACCTTTTAGAAGGACGGCATAACCATAACCATAATAGCCAAGAAGGTATTAAGAAATTTAAAATAACAAAAATATTTTGTTAGGATACTTTACTCCAGGATTCCAGACATTTTTGATTTCAGGTTTTACGTCAAACTATATTTTGAATTCAGCAATAAGTGCAAACTCTACATTTCGTCCTCGATACGTTACAGGAATTGTTGCGCTTTTAAAAACTGGTATTTTCAAGACCTTTTATCTGAATCTCAAGCCGGTTCCGTGATTCAGCGACAAATATAATCAGACTTTTAACCTCACGTTAGTAGGCTATTTACATAATAATATTGAATTCAATGCTTTGTGTGTTCACACATATTGTAGCATGCAATCCAGACTGGCCTGGAGGTTAGGAAAATTGACGTTCAGTGTTGTAGTTAGTTACACAGGTGGAACAATTGTTTACATGGTATGCGAGCACCTCTCAATGGCGTGGCTGCCTCTCGCAAGGGGCGCTGGGGGGGCGGTGGGGCGAGAGGTGACCTGGCCCTCCTCCCCGCACGAGCGGCGCCGCGACCGTCGACCGGCGCACGCGCAGAAACCTAACCAGTTGCTCGCCGCGCAGCCTCCAGTTTGTTTACATCGATTAATATATGTGATATTTAACTCGCTTCATGACTTACATATTAAACAATATTACAATTTGGACAAGTGATGTGTGTTGTAACTTATAAATAATAATATGTGTGAGATTCAGTCAGGTTTTTGTGATCGCAGTTCGCCTTTGTAACGAAAGCGTTTCATTTTGTGACATTGCTTGCTATTGTCAGTTAGGTATGTGTGCATTTGCGAAAACGTTGCACAGCTGGATCGCTGGGTTTTGTAGGTTTTATTGGTGACGTTGCATATTCATAATGACGTCAAAGTTGCAAATTGCTTATTCGAATGATTAAATTAAGGTATTTTTCTATGGAATTTTCCTGTCTTCTTTCCACTGGCGTTCTATAATACTTCTGCTTATGTGGTAGATAGGACCAAGTGGTTTTGTAACTAGACTCCGTGTTTGTAAAGTTTTAAGTAGGATTGTTTTACCTTTGCGTTGGCATGTTCATTGTGGCGTGACTGCATGCAAAATCAACTTTTCTTCGTGAAAAAGTAAATTTAAGTATTAAGCCAGTGTCTGTAAAACACTTTAAGTAAAAGTTCACATTTGCATTGCTAAGACTTTGAACGGAGAGCAGGTTCAACAATTCACAAACTTTAGAATGCTTATTAATGTACAATGTACGGTGCAATGGTGTTTACCGTCTCAAGCATGTTTATGTTCAAGTCTATCACGATTATTATATACTTATGTAATTTAACAATTAATTTAGAAGATTTTTCAAATTTTTTATATTAATTAAATATTTTAGTAATGCTACAAATGTCACATCAAATACGTTTTATTGTCATGAGACGACATACTTCATATATAGCAATGAAAACCATAATTGCCTCGTATAAATAATGTACAATGGTGATGGTGTGAAGGCAACATGATGTGGCGTGTTCCTAATCAGTATCATTGCCATGGTATTGTTTGCACAGGGGTAATATAATAGCTGCTGGCACCGATCTATTTACCCAGATCTCGCGGTAGAAAGCGATGTTGGCGACAATCTCTCCAATATTCTTTTAGTTTCTGTTAATTGGAATGCATTGACAATTATTACGACTTACATGACTTCTATAAAGAAAATTGGCTTGCAAAATGAATTTGGTAATAATGATATTCAATTTAGCATAAGAATGTTCAATAACACACCTGTTTTGGATAACATAAAACAAATAATATGGATACCATTAAAATATATCACTATAATATTTATTAAATGATTTGCAAATAACGGTTATTATTGAAGCAATATTGTCATTAGGCTTTCATGAAATACAAAATTTAGTCATAACTCATAAGCGCGTTAAAATCTTCGCAATGGCATTATTTTGCACTAAAGGTGAGGGGCGATATATTTCTAAGATATTCCTTAAAGCGCCCCATTTATAACACACTAACGACTCGTTCAACTTTTAGCATTGCCAAATGCCTGTTTAATATACCTATATAGTCACAATTTAAATAGCTTAAATGTAACATGTACTTACGACTTCCTTAACAAAAGAAAAACAATTCATCAATTCGACAAAAGGGCTTGTCTAGCGGCCCAGCTCTTGTTTTAACCAACAAAACAATTTATTACATACAGTAATAATAAAAAAACGATCTTAGTTACATCGAATTTATAATTTTATTATAATTCGAATTTATAATTCGTTGTTGTATCGGATGTTAACCCTTACGCATTTCCTTACATTATTAGTTAATATGTTACACAAGTTACTTAATTATTTTGTGTGAAAACCAGAATGATTTGAAATACCGCCAATTTTAATAGCCTTCACATTCCTCAACAGAAAATTATAATGTAATACATTTGCAATATCATATTATTGAAGGAAACAATTCAAGTCCCACGTGATAGCTTGGCAACATAATACTTCATAATGGTTACTGTGTGTAATAACCTTTGGCGGTTTTAATAGTCAATTGTTTCTACCGATGAATGCAGAGCAGGTATCATAATTACTCGGTGTTTATAGGTTCAAAGTATAGAGGTGACGTGAAGAGGACAATGAAAATGTTCATCAAGATGCGCATACAAATTGTAATGAAAAAACTTGCGTAAAATTGCACCATTTTATTTACACACCAGATAACTGGTTAACAATTGCTGGATGAATCTACTTCATGTTGCGAGATGGTTAGTCAATTTCGTTATATCGTAGGACGCATCATAAAGCCATCGCTTATGGATACTTACGGTAATGGTGAAAGTCTTCCGGCTAATGTCATGATGTGTTTATGTAATTGTTTCGTCCTTTTATTTCCACATCAGCATTGAGTTGTAATTATTAGCCTATTCCCAGCAATGCTTTCAGTACTTGCAACTACTTATTATACACAATTAAATTAATAAGCTGACGGTATTTTTGTACAGCGAAAATCCACACCAATATTTTCCGGTTTAGCTGGGCTTGATTTTCATTCTCTACTTACCTGTGTTGTTTTTGATTTGTGCAATCACTAACGAGCGTTTTTCTTCTAAGTAGGTATGTATTTGCAATATTTATAGTTAATAGGCACATTATAGCCTTGCGCGTAGCCTGTCTCACATTTTTTCAGTGCATTCTAGCCGAGCTAATAGGTTTTGAAAGGCGGCGCGTTCCCTGCACTGCCATGTTACTGAGCGGGCAGGCGAGCGTTTCGCTAATGTGCAGTGTGATAATTACTGCTGCATGTTCCAAGGTCTCAGTACATATGTACATGCTTTTTGTATCGTTTCATGAAATAATATGGTTCACGCATCATTGCTGTGAGTAAACGTGTTCGAAAAACTAAACAATGAAATACACGTATAACGGAGTATTATACAAACGTAAAGAAGTTGATAACAGGCGAAATATTAGGCAATATATATTTTTCGAACGACATTATTATTGATTTGAGATATTGCTTAAAATATATATTATAACGTCGCTCAACTCTTACACTCTAACTCACTTTAAAATTTATTTAAGTATTTAAAATATATATACACATTAATATTGTTAAGCTCATCAATATCTCAAATTACCAGACATATAAAATATTGCTTATAACACAAAAAATAACTTGTGGTATTCGTTTATTTATTTTAGTGATGCCCACAAATGTATATTTAGACAACAAATTTTGTGTGTAAGCAGTAAGCGCTAACGAAACACTATACTCCGGCTTTCTTTGCTCCACTTGTCCAAAGGCCAGAATGTGTCACGTCCATTCTAATTAGTGTTAATGGTATATTAGGTTTCGTCATCAGCTCTAACAGTCGGTAACTCGGTATTGTTATTGTTCGAAACGCGTCGTGTTCGTGTAAACGTGTCGGAATCTTGGTTTGAGATATTATGTTTCTTAAAGCTTTGAGATTCGCGGTACACATTGTAGATACAGCAGGCATAGAGTGAAGGTATGGAGTTTGGAGGGGCGGTGATAGCCAGATAACGATGGCGCCGATAACGGCTTGTAGAGTGATGCCGCAGAAAGCGCCGCGCCGGGCTGTCGCTTGCTCCGTACCTAGTTTTTTTTACAATAAATCAAGACAAAGTATCGTTTCGACGTCCTGTTGATAGATTTGTGTTTGCCGTGTCTTTCCACGTTGAACGGTCTTTGTTTATTTATGAACAGTGTTTGATTAGGGTATCTGCAGTGAAAATGTGATGAAAAAGATTATGTAAAATAAAAGTGTAAACAGTAGTAACTAGTGTTGTCTAAAGTTTGGTGGTAAAAATGAAGGACTCTACTCCCCGGTGTGAAGATGTGGCGGACAAACTTGTGAGATTGTTTGGATGGAGACAGACCTACCCTGTCCAAAAGTTACAGAGAAGCATATTGCCGCAGAACAATGAAACGGTAAGCACTACGGACAAAAATCTATCTACAATATGTTGTTATACCCTGAAGCACCTATAAATATTTATTAATTTATTTTATTGATTAATTAATGTCATAAAACAAACCTAATTAATATACTGTATAAATGCATATGCATATTTTCTTAATAAAGTTACTTTTTCAAGTTCTATTTAAATGCATACAATTTATATCAGATGCAATCAAATCTAACAACAACGATAAAATTATTTTTCGTTTGAAAGAACTCATGCGATTATATTTCTAAGAATTTTTCTACCACAAAGATAATCGTTTTTGTAATTACTTTTAATTAATCCTGCAGTAATTGTGCATTTATGAGTGACAGATAATAATTGTAGTTTAGTTTTTTATGCATATAAAATTCCAATTCTACAGTGAAACAGGTTCGATAAGGAAACAAGAATGAATCGAGATGAAATTGCAGAAGTCCATTAATTTAAGTGCTGCGTTTCATAAATCCAGCCAGTTTTGCCTGTAGCCGACCCTAAAACTTCATATTTAAAGGATTGGAAGGCGCCATTCATAATTATTTAATATTAATTTATTAACAATAAAACTTTTTTCTACTTTCAGCCTCTTTAAATTGTCTATGATTTTTCTTAATTATACGAGTTATATTAGTTACGAATATTCGAAGCGAAAACGACAAAACATTCGGTAACTAAAACAGGTTTATAAACTCTCTATGAATAAGACTGTTTATGTTCAACAGTTTACTGCCCACAAAGAATATGAAAAATCATGTAATTGTTACGTAAAGTTGATTTAGGTGACCTATTTGTCTTAAAGACCTTGCGATATAATGAAGTAGAAAACCAAAAATAACTAAAATAAGTACTTAGTTTGTAATGCAAAAAAACAACTTATCCAAAAGTAATGTAATTAACGCAGAACATTAACTTCGACACGTAGAGATAAGTTAATTATTCACAAAGTAATTTCCTTACACACTCTGTAATATACATAAAAATTCAAATTATGTCAATTTTACGGCTTTTGACCTAATCGAGAGCTTATCATGTTCTGCCATTGTTGGCAGTAGTGTCACAAATTCCTAAAAAGACATCGGTTAAATCATTAAAGAGAAAGTAAAAGAACCATCTAAGTTTACCTTATGCGCAGATATAATTGTTTGTCTAAATAATATGATTTACAATCGTGCTTATTTAGCATTGAAGAAAGTGGACAATAAGTAAAAGTCTATACTTGAAAGTTTATGAATATCTATTGAGTATTTAATATATTTAAATTAGACTATATGGAAGCATAAAATTATGAACCTAATTAATCTATACAAGCATAATCAATTTCCTATACATACGAAGACCATACTAAAGAGAGTGTGATTCCGTCGTTACTTTCACGGGCCTCTTTTGTGTTCTGAAAGTGTTGGAAAGTACTTCATTAAATCAACGCACTAATAAGGTGCAATTATACCGTCGAGGGTTCCTATAACGTCATTATTCACGCAATCGGGTCATTGAACCGAACATCTTTAGTATCACGTAAGGTATTGACTCATTTTGTGTTAATTAATTAGTGAACACGATTTCAAATAACCTTGGTGAAGTAATCAGTTGCATTCCATTATGGCTACGTTTAGTGGCTCGTGTAGTATCAACAGTGATAAGACGTCCTTAAGCAACTGTTTCGTGTGTTTGGGCGCTTAAAATAAAACATCGTTAATTTTTATGTATCACGCGATGCTGTCTACCGAATTTTGATTTATAATATATCTAATAAATATTTGAAATAACCTTGCCAATTTGCGCAACGTTTTTGCGATTATTTGGTTTCGTTGCTGGACCAATCTAAAACAAATATTATATCAGACATTTGCGATGAACATGCTCCTTAGGTCAATATCTAGGTTTGGCTCAATTTTTGAAGAATTTTAGTCTCTAATGGTTTGTGTAATAGAAAACACTTTGGGTTTGAGTGGCTTTCATCAACAAAACGATATTTTATGAATAAGTAATTTACAATATGTTTGAGTATTTGTAAGTGTGGGTGCAAGTAGGCGTCAGTATTACTAAAGTCACCATTAAACTCATCTCGCACGAGACGTATTGCATGTAAATAGAATACATACGTACACGTAAATAGTAAATACTAGCACTGTTATTTCAAGACTTTGTGGTTAACATGGTTAGTTATTGCATACCTCGTATTATACAGGGTAGCTTTATCAAGAGTGCTACCGAAAACGAAGCCGGGTAGTAGTTTGAGTGACTTCAGATACAATGCAACTAAAACTTTTACAAAACTTGATGTTTTTTTTCTTTCGCCTTATTTGAGGTGTAAATACATAGTTTTCCCTAAAATAATAATGTACAGCCTATTATTTTAGCAAAAATTTTGGATTTACAAAATAAACGATGATATTCAAAACATCACGAAAGAAATCGTAGCGGTAGTTTGCTAAATTTTTATTTACATTGTGTCCGTAGGCTTCGTTTTCGGTAGTAGTCGTGGTATACCCTGTATATAATTCATATTTTAAATCAAACCCTATCTTTTCTGTTGGTATTTTTTACCTATGACGGTGTACATTTAGGATCTGTTGATCGACTCATGGTCTTTATAGTTATAGTTGAAACAGCATCTATAACTATAGAGAACAACATAATTAGTGATAATCAAGGCTCAAATTAGAAGTACCTAATTGAAAATGTGTTACAAAAAGTTCCAATGTCCGATTCAAGAAATTAATTGCTAAATCCATTAAGCGAACACAGCGCTCCTTTAATTCCCTTAGGTGAAGCTCTTCTCACTCCAACCTGATTGCCTTTAACAATCGTCCCTTTAAATAAGATAATATGCTTTTACTTGAGTTTATCTACTTGAGTCACTCCCATTATGTCGTCAGTGATCGCCATAAAAGAATATTCTTCGTATCGCCCACAATAAGACGGTATCCTTACTAATATTATAAAGGTGAAAGTTTGTATGTATGTATGTATGGATGTTTGTTACTCTTTCATGAAAAAACGGCTCAACAGATTTTGATGAAATTTGGTATAGTGATAGCTGACACCCTGGATTAACACATAGGCTACTTTTTATCCCGAAAAATGTAGTGTTCCCGTGGGATGAGTCAGGAAACCAAATATACATATTTTCTACTCTTTCAAATTCAAATTGTTGGCACGGGATGTCCTCTCCTACGGAAGGGAAATATAGTCGACGGCACGCGGGAAATATAGTTAGTAGACACGCGAAATAATATGTTCTTGATGTGGATTGGACTCAAAAACTATCTGCACCCGGGCGAAGCCGGGCCCGACAGCTAGTATAATTATATTCCTCCTTAAGCATTAGCATTTACTCCTAATACGAAAGAATTAGTAAGCGACGAACACCGTCTGCGTAAGATGTGGATATCGTGGGTGTTGAACTGTTGGCAAACGCTATTTTCATGCTTTTAACGGTTTGCATAGTCTTATTCAGAAATGACCGTTACGTTCGCAGTACGCGTTCACATTAAGACTTAACTGCATTATACTTATGCCAAGAATATGTCACTGGCTGTGGAAATCAATTAGTTTTTTGTGAGAATATTTGTACAAGTTTTTAAACATTGTTATATTGAAATGTAGGATAATTTTCATTTAAAAAGATAATATAGGCTTTGGACAGCAAACCACCATTTTAGGCGCTTGGTAGATTACTAAGCCTCCTCTAATGGAATGAGTACCTAATGTAAGTTTGAACTTAAGAGCGTTTATACCCTGCACGCGCTTTTTGGCTTAAAAACAGGACTTTTCAAATGAGTTAATAGCCACCAATAAACAATTTAAAGGAAAAATAATTAGTACTTATTTTAGAAAAGGTTGTCATCTAGGGATTTTGGTGGAAAACATTATAGATTGATGGATAATTTGTGAGTACTATAAGGATTACTGAACACAAGTTTCGTTATTTAGGCTTTAAATGGCAATTTAGAAGCTTAAGATATCCGAAACCACTAAATATAAGATGAAAATAAAAATATTATCAGACTAATAAGACCCTTATGGAGGGATTTTGCTGAGAAAAATAATCTCTTTGTGTTTAGTTCCTGAAAAATAAAAATTTAAACAATGCGAAATTATTCAGAAACTCTCGTCAAGAACATATTTTTTTTCACCAACTTATCATACATAATTTTTTATAGCAATTGCATATTATAATAGAAGAACATCTTATCAATAAATTACCATTTTTATATTTCAACAAAATTAGTTTTCATGTTTTCTACAAATATTTTAAAAACCACTATAAAACACGCTGTCCGACGTGGCTCAAATCAGACCGCCGCAAGGCCTTCTAGAGGGAGGACGTATCGCTCGTCGCTCCGGCCTGGCTGCAGTCGATTATGCCGCGCGTAGTAAAAATAGCCACGCGCGGAATGCGATTACCACATCTTAGTACTTTGGTAGTAAAATATTTAATTATTTTTATTACCTACAATGATTTTGTATTGAGTATGAATTATGTTTCAGATAATATAATGGGATGTAATTCCGAAGCTAAATTATGTCATGTATTGTAATATAAAATTAAATATATTTCGTAATTGTAAGGGATTGTAAGGCCCCTAACACTATTTATGTGTTCGAACACGAAATGATTAATAAAACGTCCGTAGTGTCTACTGATTGAACACTGATTTGAATGCAACTTAACAATGTAATAAGAACGAAAATATGATAAGTATCTAAATTTGTATTATTCTTTGCTTGCACAGTAATATTTGTCTACTTATTATGCAAATAAAATATTTTTATGATATTATATTACAGTTACATTTCAATTGAATATTTGAAGCGCACGGATCAAAGTTGTTTGAGCCGCTTGTATAGCGAGCCGACGCGGCAGCTCTACGCACACAGCTTTGGTCGCTTATGTGTGCGTGAAATTAACGAAGAAATACCTATAGTTGACTTTGCGCGCAAGGTGTATACGCTCTTAAGGTAAAATTGCAATATTCTTTAACACTTTGCCACTATCGAATAAAGCAACAAAATATTCTGCTATAGGCCTACTAACTGAAAGTTATGTTTGTTGCAACTCGAACAAAAACATATAGCTTTATCTTTTAACACACATTTAAAACATAATGACTCAACTAAAATAACACCTACAACCTGGAAGCCTTGGTGAATCACGCAAAATAAAAGCTATCACTGACCTACCCAATTAGATAACAGAAGTGATTAGATTTACCCTACTTTTAATATTATTTCAACCAAGGACGATTTTATGTGTTTTTTTTAGTTTTTTAGAACTACATTCTTTGCTTTGTAGTGCTTAATCGATGTCGTCATTTAAAAAGTAATGTATTCTATAAGCTACTACCATAGTCTAACTGGTCTAGTAGCGAACATTAGTTACGTGCCCTGCGCTCAGGCCAATACGATGCGATTGATAATACGATTCCCAGTTAACCTACAGCGTATAGTTATTATGAAATATTATTTTAACCGAGAAGCCTTAATTTATCTCATATTGGCATATTTCCCATCAGACATGGGGACGGTTGAATCACAAATCACCTGAGAATCTGCTTAAAAGTATATATTATTATGTCCGCCACTGTCACTTTCTTATATGTGGAGCACATGGACTTAAACAACCGATTTTTGATTCCGATTATACCTACCTTAGTCACATACTTCAACTAGAAAGAAACAACTTTGAGGAGGAGGCAATGAAGAAGATCCAATTGGGCTGGGTAGTGTTTGCTAAACTAAATCGTGTCGCAGTGCCTGAAAACACGATTTCTAAACAGTGCGTCCTGCGTGTCATGGCCTATAGTGTGCTGAGACTTGAAAACTTATCGTATGACTGATCCACCACCTTAAAGTCGCTCAGCGAGATTTGGAGCTATGCTCGGGGTTTCAAAGAGACTAAACGAATAGGATCCGTAATGATTTTATCCTGCAGGTGGCCAAGTCGTTGAGATAGCACATATGATTATCAAGCTGAAGTGGCAGTGTGTTGACCACATCTGTCAAAGGACCAGCAACCGCGGGGGTAAACGGGTTTTTTGGTGGAGACCAAGTCTTGACAAGCGTAGCTTAGGACGCCCTCCGACTAGTTGGAGTGACGATTTGCGAAAGGTCGCTGGCAGATGCTGGATGCGATTAGCCAAAGACAGTGAAATAGCGCAATTTAGAGGAGGTCTATATCCAGCAGTGGACAATGGTATATGATTAATCCATTAAGTTGATTGGTACACGTACCTAATATAGTAATAGAAATGTCTGTACTACGTTATAATCTCCGTTCATTCATTTTCACATCAACTCACAGTTTTTTACGTTATTTAAATATAAAAATAAAGCACATTGACTCATGAACAAACAATTAGATTATAGAATTTATGCACATATTTCTATATTTTTTGCATATTAATTCATTAGAAACATGCGTGCGACGAGCGTAACGTTACAGTAGTTGCTTAACTGTTAATATTCACTGCAGGGGAACGTTTGGCTATAATGTTGTTTATTCAGCTTAATTTATTTTAAAATGATTGATACAATAAAGAAAACAGTATAAATGTGAAATAGTTTTATTGTAGGCTTTATTTTGTTGTTGCTGCTTTGATTACTTTCAATAATTATTTTCAATATTGTTTATTTTCTTTATAGAATTACAGCCATTAATCTATTGTTATCATTTTGTTACCTGAGTATACAAAATATTAATCTATTGCCAGAATATTATGTATGGGTTTATTCCATTAACAAGACTCATTGAATAATAAAACTGCCCAGAGAATATCAATATTTTAGGTTTTGTATAAATAATATCGTAATATCTGTCGGTACACAATCAGTCCGTTAGGTAATTGCAGTGGTTGCTTTTTGTTAGCACACGGCGCAAACCTTGAACAAGTATTAGGTAGACCGTCGTTCAGCAGAATGAATGTTCACACAGTTTTATTTGTGGTCGTTGTTGAAGATCTTTCTAATCGCGCCGGCTTCAGTTGTGTACGTACTACGGTGCCGTGCGTTTGTGCGACTTCAGTTCGCGCCACGATCTTTAAAGTAATCACCGCGGTAAATACGCGAAATAATTAATTCCGCCGTTTGCAGTATTTCTAATCGAAGTTCAAGGTCGCGATTTCGGTTATGTGAAAATTCCGTGGTCACGGCAATAAAGTGAATTCATATTGCAAATAGTGTTGGAGCTTCTGCGTTGACGACTGTACATGCGTTATTCTAACCGTAACCGCGGCTGGTTATTTTGTTTCCCTTTTGAGTTTTAGATCGTTATATTAGATAGTTGCTTTCTCTGCTCAAAAAGTAATATGTACGAATATTTCGTTAAGGGAGACTTTTATTTACTTGCAAAAGTGTTATTTACTTGGGATCACGCGCGAAATAACTTGTTACATTTACATACATTGCACAAAATAGTGAATTCGCAGCGGCCGAGTGCAACAATGTATTTGCATAACAATTTCGCGAGTCGCCTTGAGGCATGTTAACTTCAACGCCATTGACCGCACCACTCGACCACTTGACAGAGATCGATGGAAAGTGATAAACAAGCAGCCAGAAAAAACACACAACATGATATTTAATATTGCAGGCAATTAACACGATGATTCATTAGTCTATCGGGGCCAGATTCATTGTAACCTGACTGTGAAGCCATCTGCTGCCACGAGAACATATTATAAATTCACAAACAAGTTTGCATTTTTATTCGCTGTATCTAAATAATGCAGAACCGCTTTATGCTCATGACCGTATTTTCAACAGTTAAAATATTTGGTTTAATTTGTTCATATTTGGTTTAGTTGTGCTGGCGAGACAGAGTAAACCGTAATTCTAATTTTTACAGAGACTGAAAAGTCTGACACATATTGCTTGTGTCGTAAATTATATTTTTTGCAGTGATTTAAACTATTATAAAACTTTTGGTTTTAAAGAGGATGTTTATGTAAATTACAGATATACAAAACCGTACTGACGCAATTTGACGCTGTTAAAATTCAGTACGCGGCTTTTCAATCCATAAATGCGTGCATTTCCGTTGGTGAGCCACGTTAGGGCAGCGACAAATTAGAGAACTTAGATAACAGTTCATAAATAATCATCGCTGAGGTGTACATACAATGTTTGGTATTTGTTTGTACAAATATTAACAAGGTTTTTTGAATACATTAATTTGTTCATGATATAATTTATGAAAATGAACATCAATCTCGGTTTATCACATAAAAATTGCTAGTAGAATTACTTTTTATTTTTAAAGTCACTGTTTACCTGTTATCATTCATTATAATGAGTGTTACTACAATGTGTACGCATTTACATCGTTATCATCTTCACACGTTAGTGCATACTGCTGTGGAACAGCGTAATTTCGTATTATTTAGGGTGTTTTAAAACATATTTGTAAATTACCTGCTTATGGGTTCATCGGTGTAGCAGTATGATAATTAGTAGGGCTACTATGATGTATCATGATATATCATCATCATTAGTCCTATTAGCCTTATCAGTAAATATCCTTTTTAACATTATTTTAGAATTAGAATATTTTAATTAGAAGTCGACAGACAAACCACGAGTTGTTAAGTTTTCATAGATTTGATGGTGCTGCTAAACCACATAAATCTTAAACCAAACTACAATTTTGGTGTCACAATTTTGCCCATATGTTTTCAGAGATTGATGATACAGTTCAAACTTTTAAAAGTAATATTCAATTGTAAGTAATGTAATTGTGTATTGTTTAAGTAATAGTACAGGTTCCCCAGAACAAATTTCATAATTGATTACTAACAAGTTGATTTTTCGTGAGTAGCTTCCTTTCGACTAGACGCCCAACTTTTTCCTTACAGTAACTTTGGGAAATGGTAGCTTAGTAGGGTAGCAAGGATAAAACATGTCGATTTGACGAATTTTTAAAATTTATTAGTAACCGAATTTTTCTTTGTTAATTATCGAGATAATTATCTAAATAACGTGAAAAACTATTTGTCCTACAAAATATAAGGTTTTATCACAACAGTCCCCCCTCTCCAACATGTATCATAAACAAGGTCATGGAAAATAATTACTAACCAGCAGATTTTTTTTTTATTGGTTAACTAATATTTGTATAGTTTACTACCCACAATGTCCTACAAATTGTGTGGTATGTCATCTTGGTCCTACGCTCAAAAGATGTAGTACTAATACATAATGTAAAAATAATTACTATCAAGTTGAATTTTCGAGAATAGCTTCATCTCAATGAGACGCCCAAGTAATTCTTATACGAAAATTCTCGATTGTGGTTTATAACTAAGATAATAGGGATGAAATATGTTGACTTGACGAATTAAAAAAAATTATTACCAACCGATTATTTTTTTGTTAATTATCGAGGTATCAAGTTAGGTTTCATAGTATGGTACTGAGAAAATATCACCGTTTAGTGCGACCCCGGTTTAAGCGACCAACTGCTTATAGCGACCAATAATTACGTCTAGTTAAAACCACAGAATACTAACAGAAGTCAACCTTGTGTATTTACTTCACTTTTGATGCCATACTACGCTCGGCGTTCGCGCAAAAGTTGAAACTCGCTCTCGCAGTGGTCTCGACTGGTTTGGAATATCATGTCGGTGAACGCTGTCTATGTGGGCGTTGATTAAGCGCGCTTTATATGAAGTTTGACTTCTGTTAGTTTAGTATTCTGTGGTTAAAACGACGCGCAATGTTTTGTTTGCACAACCTATGCACCAATACCTCGGTGCCCCAAAGTTACCCCGCCCCGCGCGCTTCACCTCTCCTTATTAGTGCGTGAATCCATGCTTAGTGTTTGTCACTTAAGACAAGTTCTAAAAGGTCGACAAAATAGTTATTTCGGTAAAATACCTATTTCCAGCTCCGGTGCGAAAAGCATCTAAATATATACCGGGTATATCAAGGGTGCTACTGAATACGAAGCCGGATGGTAGTTTAAGTGACTACAAAAACAATGTAACTGTGCGTTGGCCGTCTGTATTTTTAGTCGTCTGTGGTCCACAGTAAACCATGCTGTGCGGATGCGTTTGTGAGCAAGGAAAGCAGTGTGCCTTAGCTACAATAGCAAAATATACAAAATATTTTTTTTAATTTCATGAATTTCAACTTTGTAACTGGAGGACTGGAATAACGTACCACGCAATTTGTAGGCCAGTGTGGGTGGTAAACTATGCAAATGTTAGCTAAACAATAAAAAAAAATCAGCTGGTTAGTAATTATTTTTCATGACCTGATTTATCATACATGTTGGAGAGGGGGGACTGTTGTGATAAAACCTTATATTTTGTAGGACAAATATTTTTTTACGTTAATTAGATTATTACCTCGATAATTAACAAAAAAATAATCGGTTGGTAATAATTTTTTTTAATTCGTCAAGTCAACATATTTCATCCCTATTATCTTAGTTATAAACCACAATCGAGAATTTTCGTATAAGAATTACTTGGGCGTCTCATTGAGATGAAGCTATTCTCGAAAATTCAACTTGATAGTAATTATTTTTACATTATGTATTAGTACTACATCTTTTGAGCGTAGGACCAAGATGACATACCACACAATTTGTAGGACATTGTGGGTAGTAAACTATACAAATATTAGTTAACCAATAAAAAAAAAATCAGCTGGTTAGTAATTATTTTCCATGACCTTGTTTATGATACATGTTGGAGAGGGGGGACTGTTGTGATAAAACCTTATATTTTGTAGGACAAATAGTTTATCACGTTATTTAGATAATTATCTCGATAATTAACAAAGAAAAATTCGGTTACTAATAAATTTTAAAAATTCGTCAAATCGACATGTTTTATCCTTGCTACCCTACTAAGCTACCATTTCCCAAAGTTACTGTAAGGAAAAAGTTGGGCGTCTAGTCGAAAGGAAGCTACTCACGAAAAATCAACTTGTTAGTAATCAATTATGAAATTTGTTCTGGGGAACCTGTACTATAATGTTATTTAAAAAAAGTTTACTTGCATTCAAGGCTTGGGGTTTGGGTAGCGCGGCGCGGCGCCGCGTATCAACAGTTTTAACTATGTCAAACAAAACTAATTAACATTTCTTAATAGCACAGTATTAAGTTAACGATTCTTGTGAACGAAATGCCTACCGAAACTAAATATTACCTAACACACGTTATGTGTGAATACGGCTTATTTTGAACTTGACACGTATGCTTTTAATGTTATTGTTGTTGGAGCGGCTCTGCAACGCGAGTCGTGGACAGCATATTGTTTTTCTTAACGTCTTCTGAGAAGGCAAGGGGATCGCGTGCGCGGTCGATGTAGGCTGCTCTTGGACGCGTTCTTCGGATTCCATGTGTAAACGCATTTCCACACGGATTACATCCTCACCCGTAATGGTTTTGCGTTACCGTGTTTTGTTAGCACCATTTACACGCAATGCGCGCTTTATGGATTTATAATTATATACCGCCTTAGATGTAATCTTAAGTCTGATATACAGGAGATTACAATTCATCCTACAGTTTCCATCTACATGATTCCGATAATAAAGTCTCACGTCGCGACTAACTAATCCTAATACCTATAAATTTTGGTGCGTTTTTTTATTGCGCTAAATAGCGAGACGAGCATGCCGTTCGCCTGATGGTAAGGGATGCAACCGCTCATGGACAGTAGCAAAAAAAAAAACAACGCCATGAATTACAAAGCAATGCTTGGCATTCCACTGCGCTCGCCATCCAGAGTCAATTAAAGATTTCGACTTTTCCACTGCTATTTGGCGGGAAAAATGTACATTGTGGTGGTCCTTTACAGGCGGCCATATTTAACCAATCTACTGTAATCTAAAAAATATATTTAGAATGCTTTTAGTCATCTTTTCGTTTTGGATGCACCAAACTATAATAGGCATTTCGTTCGTCAGTAAAAATAACAAATCATTATTACTATGGGGCACAGTGAACATCTGGTGCAAGGCGCGTGAGTGGGAGACTGTGTTTGGTCAGTGGCGTGTGAAGGTCAAGGTTTTGTCCGCACAACTGACCTGCCCTAGAGCCTCTGTATTCAATGTTCAGACTCATTCGTGCAGACCAGCTGTTTCGACAAAATTTACTAACATTTTCTAAAACTTGCAGACGTAGAAATAATCCAAAAAAATGTAATTCGTTTCACAACTTCGGCGTTCAAAGTTGGTGAAATCGTATTTACACAGTTTTATGAAGAAAAATGTGCAAAACGAAAATAAAAACTTTGTTTAGTGCTGTGCTAGTTGAAAATGGCAGTGCGTGATGGAGGAGGAGAATATGACCGCTACAAAACCGGTGCCTCCGCCGCGACTTAAAAAATTGGCTCGGTTACGTGCCAAGGAACAGGCTCGGAGATCAGTTTCTTGGGTATTTATAGTTATACATCGAACCTATAAATCCCTTAAGGCTTTTTTTATTCCATAGATCTGGCAAATAAGCAAACAGGTCACCTGATGGTAAGTGATCACTGCCGCCCGTAAACATTCATAGCGCTGTGATCATGGACGTGTTACCGGCCCATCATATCGGCATGGGTACGGGAAGGCAAAAGGATGGGATAAGGAAAGGGGTTTTGGGCTCACAAAGCTGTTGCTTCACGTCGAACTCCTGTGAGAAAGTTGTCTATCCCCGGAGAGCCTACCCATTCGTGTTGCCTCATGACTGATAAAGCTCTACCACTTTTTATCAGTCTTAACAATCATCGAGAACTTAAAAATATTATGAATATTCAACTGTTTGTAAAACAAGTATATATGTATGTTTGTAGACGTGACATTCATGTAGACTTTCATAATTTGACTTTGTGGAATTAGAGATTATTGGACCAAGAGTGGAACGCCGAGGACCGCTGATACACGCGGTTTGACCCAATGCGGTTTGGTTGACTAATACAATCTATAAATTTGGTACTTAATCAGAATTTTAGGATAAAATGTCGAAATTTTAATGCCTCTGTGGGATACAGATTACCGACAACTGCTATAACCAAATGGCAATAACAAGCGTCGAGGCCTTAATATTCTCTTCACGCCATTCCACATAATTGAATATTGTATAGTGTATAAAACTTGTGTTAAAGTGACATAATAGTTGAATGGAATTGAAAGCTTGTATTAAAATTCAATTATAGGCCATAAACACAGATTGAACTCACTTGCATTGAAAACTCGTCGGAACGTAATTGTAAACCTTCTAAAAGCATAACTGAAATATTCATTAGCTGCTCATTTTATAGAACGAACTCGTAATGTCTATGCCATTAGCGATATTATTTATAAAATATTTTTATTACATAATATTATTGGGAACACATAATGAAATATTTATTCTCTGAATAACGTTGAATGATGAAGAATGTTCGCATATAAAAACTGTCTTTGAAATGAGTGAGATCTGTGCGACATACGAACAAAGGCAAGCGAGAAGACAAAACAAGGAACATACAAGCTCAGTGTGTTCTCTCCGATGAATAAGACGTAAATACAGCGTGGGAACACTTCAAAGTTCCTTTAGATTGTGTTGGAAAAAAAAACATTGAAATTCGCTCAACTGCCATACTGAGTATATTTATTTATATTATGTATGTTTATTATCAGTAAATTCCGGTATTTAAAACATTCGGATATTCTTTATATTAATGTTACTAATAATAATATTGGTCCACATTCATGGATTGTTAAAGATCAAACATATTAATCAAAGCCATTTCCCTACGACATATAATTAATTCTAACTATATTTTTTTACAATGTTCATTTTATTTGCAGGGTCCAGAGACATGGGTAGGCGTGCGAGCGTTACGAGCCAGCTCCGGGGGTATATTAGACCCCGATGACCGGGTGCGCGACGTGGCGGATGATCGCGAGACTCTCACTGCGGAGTGCGCGAACCCTGCGCCACAGCCGAGGGCCGCGCAGGCCGATGGAGCTAGCGGGTCTTCTGCAGGCACCGCCTCCCCCGACATGTTCCGGGTTAGTATTTACCAATAAGCCTACAAACCATTCATTAAATTCTATATCAACGGTGTGGGACTGCGTCGTATTTTATAAAAGTTTAAAAAAATTCCATCAGTAATTTAAACAGATAGATTTATTATTCAGCATTAGTAAGTACTTAATTATGTCGTAGAATTAAAATTAGTCTATTTCAAATACGTATTTAAATATACATTATCGCGTACCTTCAATGGAATATGGGTATAACGAGATTCACAGTCTTGAAGACATTTGGGAGTCAGACATTCTTCTTCTCCTCTTTCAGCTCGTATCTAGCCACTGCTATATAGGCCTCCTCTCGATCACACATTCTTTTTGGTTTTGCGCGAGTCTTATCTACTGTTTGCTCATATACTTCGCAATATCAGTCACCCATCAAGAAAATGGTCTGGCTCTAGCACTTTAGCCATATCTAGGGTACCATTCCGTGATCGGTTTGGTCCACCTGTCGTCTTGCTGCCTCGTCAAGTGACTCGCCCATCTCCACTTCATCCGGGCCATGGAAGTGCCCACGTCTTCAATTTTCGTGCGACGTCGAATTTCCACGTCAGGCACATGGTCTACCAGATGGATACCTAGCATGGCCATAACCATCAGGATTCAATTCCTATTGGCAAATTGTTCGTTAAAATTATATCTTCAAAAAAAACCTCGATTCATAATAGGCCGAGAAAAGCTATAAGGAACCAGTCACTTCAATTTTTTTTTTTTATTGCTGTGAATGGCGAGACGAGCATGCCGTTCGCCTGATGGTAAGCGATGCGACCACTCATGAACAGTAGCAAAACCAAACAACACCTTGAACTTCAATAATTCACATCTTCATTGTTGGAGATTCAATTTTTGTCTAAAATCCTATTTTTTCGATGCAATGAACACAACTTAAATAATGAATCTCTATGAAATAAATAAAATAAGAAATCGGCTGTGCTATGAAATTTCCCGCCAAAACCAGCAATTTGTTTTTTGGAAGGAATACTTTTTCTTTCCTGAAATGATAGGTAAAAGAAGTAATGACCATACAGTCTCATTTGCGGTATAATATTTTCCTTTACATTTTACTACCAAATGTAACTATTCACAAATGGCACCTTTACTTATTGTCTATATACAATACACTCAATACTATATAGATTATACTATTAATTAGATACTTTCCGGAGCCCTTATTTTTTTGCTTAAATTTATGAAAAACTTACATATATGTAATAGTTATATATATATATCAGTAATAATCAGTCTTTACACGTTTCTCAGAAAAATAAAATATGTAAAATGGTATATTTTTATTTTTAATAATTAATATAATAGAAAGTATTTATTACAAAAAACAATTTTTTTATAATCTGTGTTAAGGATGTTTTTATATAAATAATTTACTTATATCATTGCAAGGCTGTATGCTTAACCTTCCGTTACCTTTGAACTTAGACCTAAAAAAAATAATCGAATTAGCGCGGGATGTTTGATGAAGACATGTCTAGACCTGTTCAAACATAAATTAATTTGTCTGCTAGAAAAATTGATTTCTATTTAAACTTGTCATGTCGCGGAGCGATAAGTTTCACCAAAGATCAAACTACAATTGTAATATAATGGGTTCGTGTTATCCTAAATTTACATGTTTCGGGAAGAGCGAAAATGTAAGTTTCTTTGATTGTTATCACATAACATTGTTGGTTCTTATAATTATGTTAGTGCTATACGGAAGCAAAGATTTATCTGCAAGCTTAACATTTTCAAACGGATTCACGTAAAGACAAATCTATTATTGTTTACGAGTAGTTGCGTCCCTGCGGTATTATTATGTGTTTGTAATTGTCCGGCTTCAGTATACAGCATGAATATTGTCTTGCATTAGTCTGAAGGGCATACGTAAAATGCTTATTACGTAGATAAGTACGTGCCATAGGTATGTAAAACTCTTAATAATAATTATAACTCTTAAAAAATAACTCACATTCGGCATTCCAATTTATTCAAGGGGGTAAATATATTGTAGCAGTACTGACTTAAATAATTTAAAATAAATTAGCACTTATGGAAAGTGCGAAAACAGAGAAGTAAACGTTTTAGTTGGTTCCTTTTGTCGAAATTCGTTTCATGGTTTTCTAAATTAATTTGGTCTATATTGTCAATAGTTATAGTTTTATAATAGTGTACATAGTCACTGATACGCTGAACATAATATGGGCGGAAGTTTTTACAACTACCTTTTAATTATTCCGTCGTAAATCTTGTCTTTTTTTTTAAATATATGCTAATATTTATTTACAATACAGATCAGTACAATGCACTTAGCTTGATAAAGTGAAAATCGCTTGCCGAACATTCTCTCGTAAGGTAGATATGAAATTATGAACTATTTTTACTTGTCAACGGTGCTCATAGAAGTTCTTTCATATTTTAATTGACCGTAGATAACAATTAGGTGCGCAGTATTTACGTGTCTGTGAACGGTATCTGGCAGCGGTTAGTGACTAGTGGATACATAATCAGAACAAATGACGGTCGCTGAATGGCGGCCTGCTCGCGTTCGTTGCGTGCGCTGACGCCCCTTTTATAGGGCTAGGCGATTTTAAAACGCGAATATACTGGTACATGATTAAACAAAATAAAACTTGCTTCATTTTTTTTTATTGTAAAAAACATACATTCATTGAATCAAAATAATTTATTTTGTTCTATGTAAGGTAGGGTCAGAAAACTTAGAAACAAATATTTTGATTTATTTATTACATACAATTAATAAATTAAACAGTTAATCGAGAAGAATGACTTGAAAATATGTAACTGTGGAACGAAAAAATCGGTAGCAAATAAACCTGTATTCAAACGGACTGACAATCCTGTATTTAATACAGAAGTACTGCTACATAAGTATAGAGTGCAGTAGGTACATAGATAACCAGCTGAAACTAGGCTAACAGGATTACAGAACTTGCTGGCACGCATTCAATCGTTCATCTATTAAGTCTTTTATACTTAAAAAGTTGTTATCTTGATCATTGACATTTGTTGCACCTGTTATACCGATGACAATATTCATAGAATTATTTTGTTCTGTTGAACAATGACTATCCTATGAAATGTAATTCTATGGTTATACTTAAATGGTTTGTCTGAATATGGCAAGCACTTAAATCATATTTTGTAAACTTGTAGTTTATGATTGGCTGAACTTCAATCTTTACTTATTACTCATTAAAATTCCATTGTTCTCCTTAAACACTATTGATGGTTCTAGAATAGTTCTAGTACTTGAATATTCATAATCAATTTTATAATATCCTTGAACTCTTTACTAGCGACCCAATGTTATGGTATTGTAATAAAATAATTATCAAATAGATACGTAGCTACTTTGTGTCGTAGCTCTATCTTCGATATTCCGCGAATGTATCGCGGATTTTCTACTTTTTGTCCTTATCCTATCAGCTATTTATTTAGTTTAGTAATTTATACTCTATCAATCTATACTCTATTATTGTAAATCTTAAGCCTATCTCTTCTTACTAAATCTCCTTAGTTATGATATAAACTACAAGTATAATCTCACACTCGAAGGTGTTAAATCGACCATAGTGAAGAAGAGTAGTTTTGACTACTGACAGTACAGTATTTGTACTATACTTGATTAGTTAGTAATTTAAAAAAACAGGTCTGAGGTCTGACTACATTTATTAATTGTATAATTATACACACGACGTACTGTGGTACTCTGGTATCTCTGCCTACCTCTTCGATGATAAAGCATAAGCTTACACAGATTATATGTACGTTGTATTGCAGGGAGGCGGTGGTGTGGGTGGCAGCATGCGCGTGCCCAACTCGGACTCGTGCGTGGAGGTGGGGGAGGCGGACCTGGAGGACGGCGCCAACGGGCTCCAGGTGCGGCGCGGCAGCGAGCCCACGCTGCATCAAGACACACTGCCTCCGCAGAGACAGGTACACATAGAAGTAGCATTATTACTCTGACACGCAAAGTAAGCGCAATGTCACTAGATAGAGCATCAAATGGTATCAGAAATAATCATGCTGACCCACTCAGTTGCTTCTTTACGCGGCAGATGGATCCCGGATTATAGAAAGGAGAAAACATTGGGTAACGGTAAACTAATCAGCAGTTTGACAGTAGTGGCTGGATAATCTGTAAATAGTTTACTGAGTGCGTGCAAACCTGATCGTAGAAAAGTCGACTCAATACGCCGTGCCAAGACAATGATCAGATTTTGTGTATTGAAAGTAAATTACCACGCACTTTAACGGGAAAAGAATAAATATATAAGAAAACTTGGCTAGCTAATATAGATCTATAAAATCATTTATGTGGTTTGAGAAGCTCATCAATCCACAATAGTCGTGCTTGGTAGACTATTTCTTAAGCCCTCTCAACGAACTCTCGGTTGTAAAGGCGGCCCGTGCTCGGCCCTCGGCGTGAATGTGTTGATATGGCTGAATGCAATAATTATGTTTATATTTTGATTGTCTTCTTAACTTTTTGTCAAAACATGAGTTACACATTGATTATCTGCTTTAATCGTTGATTTCCAAATTATCAATAACATAAATCCATTTATAACGCGCAAATATTTATCGATTGAAATTTTGTAAAAAAGTTTTTTTTCGATCTTAACTATTTCAAGGTTTTTCCATTTAAAAAATAGTTCTATAAATAATAACTAGACTTTCTTAATACCTGTATGGGCATGATCGTACAAGATGGCAGAAAACCTATAATACTTAGAAATGCAACATACAAATTACAGATGCTTTTATCCGAATTCGAGCATAACTGTATAAACCGATGGGAGATACTTATCTCTCACTCTGCTTGGGTCGCTTACTTACCATCAGGCTTATAGGTCTATCATGCATTCCTAATATAATTAGCCAAGCACCGTGTTTATTTATTTAATCTTAACTTCACATAAAGAGCATAAGAACTTAAAGATATTACAAATGAACAAAAAACTACAGACGCCGATCTTATCGCTATTAGGGATCTCTTACAGACAACCATTGGATGGATATAAGAAAAGAAAACGAAGAGATGGTAGTCTAGAAAATAAACTATACAAGCTCCAATAAAATAATAATACACAAACAAATTATTTATAATGAATATGTTGGTGTTATTGCAGGTGTGTGAGCAGACAAAGCGCTGGTCTGCAGCAGTAGTATGTCGCGAGGACAGTTGTCGCGTGACGCAGAAGGTGCACCCGCTGCCGGACTCACGCGACCAACACCAGACACACCACGCCACCGACAGGCACGGACAACACTTCCAGAGGCAGTCCAATAGGCTCTCCATGCAGTTCTCCGGACCTGGGTAAGAGATTCTCAGGGTTATTGCCAGTGTCATATAAGTTAACATTCGGATGCTCTGTTACTTTAATCGTGAGAAAGAAACGGAAATCATTTAGTTCGAGGGGAGTTTTAATGTAGCTAATTAACATAATTGAGTGTGAATGAGAGAGTCGGTAGGGGTCGATCTCATCGGATCAACTCCAGCCAAATCGATGATAGTCTATTCAAGGGTCTGGCTCACCAGACCCTTGAATAATTTAATAACTTCTCAAAGTACCTACCCTGGAAGTCGAGCAAGCATGTGGAAATTGCTGCAGGTGTAAATATTTTCTATGTTCATTGCCATGCGGTATAGGCGGTTATGTTCCTATGTATATTCACATTAAAATGGATGCATTCGTCGTGTCGAGGTAAATAAAATAAAAATAAAAATAGCCTTTATTTACTACTTAATTCACAAAAATACTTATTCTAGGTTTTATTTATTTTAAGCTTAATTTTTAATAAAACAATTGTTAGTAAATATAAAAGTGTAAAATAGAAAATAAAATTATATGTTAGTAGTCGCCTTTGAGGTCGAGGTAAAAATAAGCTTTAAATATTTTCCATTGTATGCTGATACTTGTATTTCTATGCAAAAAGGACACATCGTAATCCTTATATAAAAGAATCGTAATAGGAATTTTACATACAGCCAGTAATATGGATATAAAGTTATATTAAATGTTTTTACAAATTGTTTTCAGGAGTGGCGTGTGGTTAGACGCTGTCGACAGGGTACAGAGTTACGGGAGTAAAAGTCTTCCTAGAGACGCGAGAAGAGAACCTTTAGGACAAGATACACCCGTTAATAATCATCAAAATCATAGGTTTGTATAATTTTTAAGTCTGTCTCAAGTTTACCTAAAGCTCCTTGTCCAAATTATGATTAATTTCGTAACACCAGGTATGAGCTTTTATACTTTTCCAAAAATAATTCTACCATGTTCTTTTATTACAGAGTGGAAGATATGCTACGGTGGGTGTCAGGTGTAAACAATGTGGCTGGAGTACCACATGTTCAAGAACGACCGCTGGATCTCCTACCGGAAGGTACTTGTATTATTACGTTGTTTGATTTGACCTGAGACGGAACTATTCCCATACTAATAAAATAATAAAATGTCTAAATACATAAACAATAATTTCTCCGATATTACAAGATATAGAGTTAATGCTATAAACTATGAGTGTTGGAGCCACGCTGTTGTCGGTCATGCTTGCGTAAATATGGGCAGGCTCGTCCAGGATGGTATTTCTGTCTCACATCGTATCGACGTGAATCGATAGTTTTGATTTCGTGTTTCGTTTGATGAATGAAATAGGCTGATGCCCAATAGTCAATACTCTTTTCCTCTTCCCATTCTTTACTGATTTGATGGGCATAACACCCATGATTCAAGCGTTGTAGATGTTCATGAGCATCATCAGGTTACCTGTTCGTTCGTTTCTTCTGAGTTATTCTGAGTATCTGATCAAAACTGTATTCTCTGATACCTAAAACCCCTCTCAATCGTATCCTCGGTTGCAGACAAGGTTCGTGCGTTGTCCGTGCACGTATAGACCGGTACAGACACATTGTATGTATGTATGTAGGCAGCACGGAGCGCGCGGTGTCGGGGCTGGAGGTGCCGGTGAGTCCCAGCAGCAAGCCGGCGCTGGGCGCCACGCAGAGCGTCGCCGTGTCGCTGCTCAAGGGAGAGAAGGGGCTCGGCTTCACCATCACCACGCGCGACAACCCCACCGGCGGACACTGCCCCATCTACATCAAGAACATACTGCCTAAGGTGACTACTATACCTATTCAACGCTATAACTCGTGCTCGAACTTCAAAAGGAAAATGTCCATTATTCTGAGTCACCACTACCATCCTCAGCGACAAGACGACGATGCAAATCGAGGTTCTCCAAGGATTTCTGAATAACCCAAAAATGCCTTTATTCCCATTCTTATGTAAGCTTCTACTTTAGAATCATACTGTGTCTTCGACGTAGTAATTTTTATGTAGAACAAAATGCCGTGATATAGTTTCGCAAATTTTAATGATTGCAAATAATTAATATTTTACTGAATTCATAAAATTAACAGATCTATAATGAAACGTCATCATTTCACAGGGTGCGGCGGTATCCGACGGTCGACTACGAGCGGGAGACCGGCTGGTGTCTGTCAACGGAGTGTCGGTATCAGGACTCACGCAGCAACAAGTGGTGACGTTGCTGCGGAACACGCCACCTGACTCCACCGTCGATATCGTCGTGGAACGAACTGTACCTAATAGGACACAGGTGAGTGCTGTTGAACTTCGTTTCGAAAGAGCCTAGTAAGGTCTAGGATTAATGTGGTCAGCAACAACAAGAAGACCAATGCTAACTTAAATTTCCCCAAAAAATAAATATAAATTATGAAAACACATGCTTCATTGCAGATTGCTTCTACGAAACTGCTTTATTTTTAAGGGAGGTTCAATGTTATAATTATATCGTTTTTTCTGTACGTCATAGTTAATCAATAACTTTGTGACTTTACTATGTTTTTATCACTGTAGTTTTTATGAAGCACACTTTAAAAGCATGCTGGTATAGGTCGCGGGACGTCACTAATTGCAGGCTGCCTTTAACAGGTTAATATGGAAATTGTTGAACGAGGCATATGTTCAGCAGTGGATTTCCTTTGGCTGATGGATGAATTGATGGATACTTTAACATTTTGTGAGGTGTCATCATTGTTCATTGATGAACTGTTTTATCAATTCTAGAGAGTAGAACCACAACAGAGTCCAACAAAATTCGTGGAGAAAGCGATAGGGCCACCAACCAACGGTCCTAATCAGATGGAAGTGGGGGTGAAACCTGAAAACGGTCGGGTGTCGAGTATAGTGAATGCCATCAACCAGAACACGGTCACCAATAACTCCATGAGAGGACGGATACCGAAGAGCTCGTCGAAAGACGACCTGCTAAGTAAGGAGCAGAACGCTGACACTGCGCTGCAAGAGGCTTTTAATACTTCTTCTAATTCTGTAAGTTGTCTTCATTTACTAAGATCTCAGTATTTCGAATACATACATTTTTTTTAATATATACCGAGTTAATAAATAATAATAATAAATAATAAATAACACCCAACAGTCACATACATAGTCCTGACCCTACACTAAGATCGAGTCTTGTGTCGTGGGTATCAGGAACTACGAGAGACTTTTCGGTCTCACAAACACCCAGACCCGGAAGAAATATTTGTAGGCCACACAAACATTTCTCTCGGTGCGGGGATCGAACCCGCGGCCTCTCGTTTCACAGGCGGCGTCTAACCAACTGCGCCACGGAGGCTGTCAATATGAGGATTTGATACAAATGTATCCTTAATATTATTTTGTTTTCCTACTCCGTATATTCTTGGGATGTCATGAGGTTTTCCTTCCTACGTGAATTTGATGTCCCTATCTTAAGATAATAAAATTCTCTACTATAAGATTGTAAGTAACTTGTTTTGAAATATTATTTAAATTTGTATATTTTGTTTCAGATCTTAGGTTTAAGAAATCGTCTGATCCTGCGGTTGGACGTGCCGGTGCACGACTCCGAGAAGGCGGGGCTGGGCATCAGCGTGAAGGGCAAAGTCACCGTAGGCCCTGACCCTCAGGACTTGGGCATATTCATCAAATCTGTGCTGAATGGTGGTGCCGCGTCTCGGGACGGAAGGTTAGTGTTAGCTTTATATTAATAGGGTTGTTTTATATTAATGTGAACATAACTTATAAAGTCTTTTAAGCGTGATTTAATTTTAGCAATGGTGTTTACCCATTTATTTATCTTTTAATTTTTATTATTCCTCGTGTTCGAGACTACTTTGGTATGAGGTTTGATTATACTAATGAAATTCGATTTATGATTCGAACAGATTTGAATTTTGTTTCAATTAGATCATATTTGTTGTGTAGTTACTTAGTACATTGTCTCAGGAGCATTAGTTGATGTTGTGGTAATAAATAATAATAATTAAGGCATATTATGATTGCCTATAATTTTAACAACAATTAACCTGATTTTGTAGAATTTAATGCACAATTTGTAATTGTATGTTATTTTGGCGATCCTTAATAAATAAAATAAAAGACATCAGGCTACACACATACATTATTGCTTTTTTCTCAAGAGCCTTACTTGATAACATGTTAAGAATATTTGTTACATACATCAGGCTACACACAAACGACCAGCTGTTGAGCGTGAACGGCGTGTCGCTGGTGGGGCAGTCCAACGCTGACGCCATGGAGACGCTGCGCCGCGCGCTGCTGCACGCGCCCCCCGCCGCGCCCGCCGCGCCCCCCGCCGCGAGCCCCGCGCGAGCAGCCATCTCGCTCACAGTCGCGCGCCGCACCGGTCAGCACGCACAATACCGTACTCACTTTACTAACACTAACATACACACTTCAAGTATAACTAAATTAAGACTCAATTGCACAAACTAACTTTGCCAATACCTTTGCCCTTGAAACTGACAACTCCATACATTCGCAAGGTCAAATACATCTCAAATGTATGGCGATGACATTTTCATAGGCAAAGGTATTGGCAAAGTTACTTGGTGCAACTGAGCCTTAATGCTCATGCATTAAGGCTCAGTTCATCAATGTCAGCGAAATATTGCGCGTCTACAGCTGATATTTATCTCGCTTTATTAGACTAAGTTCACATAACCGCGCGTCACTACGCGTCGCGCAACATGCTGTAAGTTGATCCGCGTGTAATTTGTTTGGTTTGAAACGGACGGACGAAGAAATCAAAGAAAAATGAATATAGAAGTAACCAGTCTGCCGAGTGTAAATACGCTATCATGTGAATGGTCTCACCGCGCGGTCCATGTGAACTTAGCCTTAGACAAAGATTCTTCTATGTAGTGTCCAATATAGAGAGTTATCTTTCGCTTATGATTCTTAAAATATTGCTTGATTCATTTTTTAAAATTTAATTTAAGATCCATATAAAAGACAGATAAATTAAATCCCTGATCCCATTACAGACAGCATGGACAGCCTCGCGAGGTGGAAGGACGACACCCCACCCAACGGCAACGACACCACCAACTCAAACGAGACCAGTTCGCAGAACTTCAACACCGTCATCTACTCCAGCAGCGACAAGGAGAACAAACCCGACAACTACGCAGAATACGACAACAACAAGAACGAACACGACTCACACGACGGACGAACAAAGAAACACGCCTCCATCATCACCATCAATAACAACAACAGCTGGGTCTCCAACCAATCAGACGACAGCAAAGGATACCTAGAAAGAGACAAGGATACCATTCCACATGACAACAAAAGAGACAGCTTCGAGTGGAGCAGACTGGACGGCTGGAACCCTGTGATAGACAGACTGACGGGACTGAGGAACGAGAGCTATTATATGGCGACGCAGACTGATGGGCCTCCCATGAATGGCCACCATTATCGACAGAATTTAGGGCATGTGCACATGTCGCGGTCACCGCCTGCGCATCATAATGTTATTATTGAAGAAGACTATGCTACCACGAGGTAAGGTTCCTTTAATAATTGTTTCATAATTTATTTTAAGAAATTATGTAGGAATCTGATGGTGACATTTTTTGCAAAATTATTTTAACATTGACGCCAATAAATATTTGTAATCTATTTGGTGTAGCATGTTTAAAACAAATTGTTAATAACTATCTATTCTTATAATATTAAGAAACGAACGATTATTATATGTTCCTGTGTTGCTTTTGCCATACTGTAGCATAAAGCTCAATGAAAGGCCCATTTTAGGCGCAACAATAGGGATGTTGATTGTTGACTCATGTTACAAATTCGCGTTTTTTTTTACTCCAAATGTTTTATTATTTACTCATTATCACGAGATTACAAACAGCCATCGGAGCGCGCTAAGTTTATTTCAAAAGACCGCGAGACTCCGTTACCGATCGTTAACGTAAACTACAGTCACGTATTGGGAGCGTTTTAGTGAAGTTTAGATTCTGAAAATCTATTTTTGTGTACGTATTTTTTAAATAAAAATACTGCTGTTTTAGTACATGTCCCGTTCTTTGCAATACTATTGCTAGTATTATAATGGCAGTATGTGTGCACAGAGGCGGCGGCAGCGCGTGCGGCGAGTCGGGCAGCGAGTGCGGCGCGACGGGCGCGGGCGGCGAGGCGTTCAGTCGCGACGCGGTGGGGCGCCGCTCCATGTCCGAGAAGCGACACGCCGCGCTCGACGCCAAGAACACCGGCACCTACAAGAAGATCAAGGAGATCAAGGCGGCGCACGGTGAGCACTATATATATAATATGTAGTCGATATAGTTACCATAAAACATTTGAGCACTATACATATATACATATAGCCCAGATAGTTAACATAACATTTACGACCTTCATAGACTGTTTATAAAACTCTATTAAAGGAGAATGCCCATTTTACTACGAAACTTAGCATCGGTGTGAAGATTGTTGTCCCTCGATAAAACCCACTTTTTTGTGTACGGAAATTATATTTTTTCACAAAATATAAACATAATTTAGATCCAGGCTCTGAGTTCTTGGAGAAATGACAAATTTTACATTTTGTTCACAAAGTCCCATACTAAAAAATAAACTTCAATTTTATTTCTCCAAGAACTCCGGGCCTGGATCTGTCGATCTGTCGACCAAAAGAGACGATACACCCTATAACTAAATTAATTTTGTAAACTCTATTGAATATGCCCGTTGGTGACTAACAGTATACCCCAAGTAAAGGGGACAAATTGCTTTGCGTTCACTGCTATTATCATTATTACATGATCTTGATTAACTACATTTACTCACTTATATCTACGCAAAATTTTAGAAACTATTCTTCTGAAGCAAGATATGAATATGGGTTGTTATCAATTCATATCCACTATATTCTGTCGTTTAAAAAAGTGACTTTATCTGGTGGTAAATGAGATAGGAAATCTCTAGACAATAAACACAATTATGCCAGTATATTAAAAGTTTGTTTACAGTATGTTTAAATGCTTTTTTTTTAATTTTAGCAATGCAAGTGGGACCAGCGTTAGGCATGCGAAAATCTTCAAGTCTAGAATCCTTACAGACTGCTATACAAGAAAACCAAAGGAATCCACGCAATGAGCCCATCTACGCACGAGCTCACCCACGTAAGATATTTATTGATATACAATATATAATTTAAAAAAAAATACAGTAGATTTAAGAACTTCCTCCTTTTTTGAAGTCGGTTAAAAACCAATAAAAAATGCTTCCATACAAATTAAAAACGACTCCCTATTACTGTTCCCCATTAACAAAATCTACTGTAGTTTTCCACTGCTTTTTATTCCACTATAATTAATGTCTGTATCATACATCCCACTGTAGTACACGTACACTGTAGTACACTGTAGGGCACGGGACTCCTCTACAATCGAGAGTACGATTGAGAGTAGTTAGGCCATATAGTCCACGACGTTATCCTAATGCGGGTTGGCTTACATAACATAGAAGTTCTTATAATGTATATAATATCAAAATGATATGTATTCTATATCACATTCTACTTATTCCAGCGTTAAAACATTGGCTAACTGACGACAACACAGGGCCGGACATAATAAGGGGGTCACCGCAGCAGTCGTCGCTTTCTCACAAGAAACCATCTTTACTCAAGTCTTTATCGACTATGTTCAGGTTAGTGATTAAACATTTTAAAAGTCACTTTCGGTATTATTGGGTTTTCAAAAACTGTTGCTTATGTGTACATTAATAAACTTGGAAACATATCAGATTTTTCACCACAAGTATTAAAAGTAGTAACAAATTGAAATAAATTTTCTTACGGATTTTATCACGAATTTGGTTTAATTTTACCGTAGTAATTTGTCGCGTGACTACGAAAGCTGCAAAGTAATCGAAACGTCGGAAAGGATAAAATCCGTAAAAAATAGTTTTCTTACAATGTGTAACATTCGCGTAAATCTAAGAAACTACTAAGTAGTAAGAAATATTTCATATTTTAGGATGCTTGTAGGATGATAATTATATTCTCTTGTATTTATGATTGCACCTGCTGTTGTCAAATCATCCTCTGGAAGTCTATGCCAAGTTCTTCGACCAAACTCATTAGCTTATATAAGTGCCTAATACTACGACCGTAATTATATCTGTATCAGCCCATATACGTCCCACTGAAGGGCACGGGCCCACTCTACAATAGAGAGAACGATTGAGAGTGGTTAGGCCACCACGCTGGCCTAGTGAAATTCTTGTGAATCGCTATGGTATGCAGGTTTCCTCACGATGTTTATATAATTACTTATAAGCATAAGTAAATTTTTTTTTTTTGGTGATACAGGATAGGCAAGCCACACAAGAAGGCGGAGGTCGAGGTGTACGGGCGCTCGCAGCCAGGCCGCGCCTCCGAGAAGTCACTGTCGCGCCACCACCAGGCCAACGAAGAACCGCCTGCATTGCTCAGGTATACTATTCTAATGGGCTTATGTACTTCTAATTTAATATCCATACTAGTTGAGAAAGCAATATAAAAGCGTGCAGTGTATCTGCAGAGCCACTAAACTCGGTATTACTGAATGAGGCCTTGCTTTTCTGCCAGCACTGATTTCAAGTTAATTTAATTTACTTTGTACTAAAATCTCACTGTCCTCCATCCATACATTATTTATTTTATCCACAACTAAATACAATACTTAAACGCATTTATGATTTCTTATCAGTTTTTATAGATACTGTATTATCAACCTGTCCATCGAGTGAGCCATTAGTTCGTTTTCAAGTATACAATTGTATGATTGTGACGTTCACTGAGAAAAAAATACGTGATGCAGGGTAGAGGGGCAGCACTCACGCCAGAGCAGTGGTAGTGGTGAGCGGCGGGACAGAGGAGACAGGGGAGATAGGGGAGACAGGGGAGACCGGGGAGAGCGAGCTGATAGGGGGGAGCGGGGAGCTCCGCCCTACCGCGCGCCACCTGCTGCCATGCACCATCAGGTATTCAAGATATTTTATTTTCCTATTCGTTGTTCATAGTAAAAAAATAAAAATTAAGGAAAAATATTTTGTTGTCTCCGATGTATTTTTAATTCACAACAATACCAATTTTTAATCCAATTAAAACTAAACTTGATATTTTTGCGCAGGGCATGGACAGTGCTTGGGGTCCCACCGGCCACTATGTAAACTACGAAGAAATACAACAGAACCTGAAGTAAGCTTCACGCAATTACATACACGCACCGTACCAAGTATATACGTAAGTCTAAAATTCAATTTAAATTCAGTTATGACGAATATTCTAGCGCGCGCAGAGAAAAATTGAGCGAGGTGCAGATCGGACAGATGCGGCGGCAGGTGCACGCGCAGAGGGCCAAAGCCGAGGAGGAGAGGTGATTATATACCACACAATTACTTTACTACTCCTTCACTTTATACTATTAACAATTAATAGCGTAGGATATCAATTATAGTATAAAATATGTCATAAATTAAATGTATAAAATTACTAGTGTTAGAATATAGGTTCTACTAGAAACTCATAGTACGTATAGTATTAGTCAGTATTGTCACAGAATAAAATACTCAAGTAAAACATTTGTATTAATTGCTTACTATAAGCTATGGAATGTATAATAATGGAAATAAATAATTTTCAAAAATAACATGACTTTCATCAAAAGATAACCCAGTCATTTAACAACTGAACCACCTATTACTAATTATAAACTAAACACTAATAAATGATTTCAAGTAAATTATTTCCAACAGTAGTAGTAAAATCCATAATAATTACGAATAAATAGGATATTTTTGAGTAAAATAGTTAATTAAATTATATGAACACTGAACATGACACTTGAACTAGATAATACACGAATGAACGCATAATAGCAAAAATAATTGATTTGATTTATTTTTTTCTGCTTCCCTGTGATTGTGTGGGTAAGATGCTTGTGTTTCGTAATGACATAATTTTTTTAAAGCTAAGTAGTTACAATAGAAGTTTACTGTTTAGACGCACAAAATGTTTTGCGATGACACAAATTAAAACTGGTGAATATTGTAAACAGCACTAAATTTCAGTATATAACAAATAAATTTAATTAAAATATAATTATAAAAGTCGTAAACATATTTCAAAAAACATTTCGTAATCATTCTTCAAATTATACTATGTAATATAAATATTTCATATTCTAAACAGTAACATGTGAGTTTCTATAATACCAGTATTTAATTTTATCAACGCTACGGTACCTTCGGTTTCATTTGATGTTTGCATTTAAAAGCTAAAGAATTGCTCAGCATTTGTGTCATAGTAGCTCAATAATATAGGTAATGTATTTTGGCACGGTAGCAAATAGGGTACATACACACAAAAGCGCCATGAGGAATACTTAATGTACATTTATTATTAGAATAATGCTATACAAAGTATAGTATAACATTGTACAGTGTACATTAGACATTTATTTTAGACATTAGATTGTGAGGAAATAGAATTAACAGTGTTATTAATACATCCAAAATATTAAAACCATTAGGCTTTCTATTTCTTTACTGTGACTCACTTTCCCCTGTCATGGTTTTGAATCCATCCCTGTACCCGTATGCGACATTGATCAATGACGGATAATCTTGTCCTCCATAACTTCCGGAAAATAAATTCTTTATTGGTTCCTTAGTCCGGGTTCATATTTCTTTTGTGAGTTATTGTCTTCGGTAAAAATATGGCGTAACATTACTCATGCTAATATTTTTACGAGTGTTACATACTTTATGGCACAGTAGCGGCAAACTAGACGTTAAAATATTTATAGGCACATTAGTTGTAAGATTTAGTTATTTTAGCTGGTGCTATTCAGTAGTTATTAGTTAAATAAAAAATGACTATGTAGTTTTTAATAGAGGTTTTATGATTATTATGGTTTTTTGCTATCAATATTTGTAATTTTATTATTAGTTACAAATATGTAAGTAAGTGTAAGTATCGGCTGGTGATGTGTTATTTGTAAATAAATGACTAAACAGTAGAATAACCGTGGTGTTTGTTGGTCGTCAGTCGTCGGGTGGGGGCGGGTGGCTACCCGTCGCAGCGTTCCTGTAGGGAGGGGGGCGCGCGGCCCCAGTCCAACTACTACGAGTACGAGTCCGCGCCGCCGCGCCGCCCCGGCAAGCTCTCGCACTACCACTGAACCACGCGACTACATACACACTGCGCTCTGGTTGTGGATCACCAATACGCAGACGGTCGTAGATTGAACTAAATTGCTATATCGCCATTGAGGTATTACTAGAGCGGACATCGGGAACAAAATCTCTGCGTATGGGTGCACACAGGTACACATTGAAGCGAGATGGAAGATATGTTACTTCGTAGGCGTGGCGAGAAAGAAATAGAATCTACCCTTTATTTTGTTCCAAACATTTTGTTTGCAGTGTCCCCTCTATTATATTATCTCAATGTTTATCGCCCTTCAAAATTGAATGTGCGTTATAGCAGTAGATATTAGTACTGATCACGTTTCGTTGGTACATGTCCTTTGAAAGGAACTGTGACGTTTTGTATTATTTTATTAAATCGTCAGTTCTATTTTAATTTTATAAACAATGTTTTACACCTATCAATTGTTATAAATAGATTCTAAAAATAAATAACTCCTGTGAACTACGAATGTGCCCTTGAAAATAGAAACAAAAAATATTGCTATTGTATGTTTAGCTCACAAAAAATTTAATACGTTTCCAAGTAATTTGTCATTGGATTAAAAATGTTTTGTACAGAAAAACCTTAAATCACGATAGCGCATTTTTTTATCAACGTGTTTTTTATGGATTAATTATGTTTCTATCTCAAGTGGCAAGCAATAGTTGTCAAGTCAAAAATATTATTTGAGAATAATTGTGTCTCCGGTGTCTTTTTAATGGGCGATAGCGCCTGCTCTAATTTTGTCACTTAATTGCCGCCATTCACAATAGATGCTGTGTACGGCAACAATTATTCACTGAGTATTGTAATATTCAGTGAATAATTGTTACATCATTTGTTACAATTATTATTTAAATTCATATTTTTGTTTACAAAAATATGTAAACTATTTTTATTAAATTAAATTGATATTAGTTTATGTTGGAATGGCATGGAATATAAAGACCAAATGGGAACGTTTTGTGCCATTTCTAATCAGTCAATGTGTTTTACTCCTACATACAGGTCCGTACTACGCTACGCGAGGGGGGTATTAATTCTTAGCCCATTACGTTGACTCAATGCGTACCTGGTAGAGTACATTTCTAACAATTTTGAGGTCGTTAGTTCCTGGGTATAAATACGTCATTCCATCGCAGTTTTATTGCAAATTATACGAAAATGGTGCCAATCTATAATGACCTAAATATGAATGACCTTGGTTGCCTCCAAACTTGTAACCTTTTATGCTGTTGCTACCAAACTTTTGTTTTTCTTGCGTCATTTTATAAATAGACCAAACTGTGGAAATTATTATTCATTTACCGTTATTTTTGAATGATAAGTGTAGAATAGTATACCACAACTATAACTTGGTAAACATTTACAGTCTTATTCACAGACAGTTGATAAACCCATTTTACCTATCGATTGTTTTGCGTTCCGCTAAATATGAATTCAAAAGCCGTTCCAAATAATAACACCCAACAGTCACATACATAGTCTTGATCCCACACTAAGATCGAGTCTTGTGTTGTGGGTATCAAGTACTACGAGAGACTTTTCGGTCTCATAAACACCCAGACCCGTAAGAAATATTTGTGCACCGCACAAAAATTTCTCTCGATGCGGGTATCGAACCCGCGGCCTATCGTTTCACAGGCGGCGTCTTACCGATTGCGCCCAGAGGCTGCTTCAAATGAACAAAACATTCTACAGTAGAACCTCTATAAGTCGAACATCAAGGGAGACGTCAAAAAATTCGAGTTATAGAGTTTTCAACTTATGGAGGATTTCGACTTAGGCGGATTTTGATTCGACATAAAGAGTTTGAGGTTTATTCTTATAAATTTTGAGTTACAGAGGTAAAATAAATAAAAATTCAACTTGCAGAGGTGACAAACATATTTATATTTATTATTTTTTATATTTATTATAAATCAACATTATTTCAAATAATTTTAAAATAAAAAACATGACATTAAAAAGTCAGTAATTTTTTTTTTGCTTTAGATAATTTGGTTGTTCTCTATCTATAGCATTGTCTAATCTATAAAGAGCAGAAAATTCTTCTTCTTCAGAGTTACTAGTTTGCTCTATAAAATTACGTAAGGTATTCAATGCGGTTCGCGCCTATTTGATGGAAACCAATGGAGCGCTTGTACTATTCACGTCTTCTATGTCATCTAAATCATTAGTATCGGTTTTCTGAGCTACTGAATCGATAATTTCGCAAACACGTGTTTACGTGAGTCATCAATTTATTATCGTATACTCCTAAAATGTTTTCTAAGACACAATAGTGTACTCACATTGTCGGCAAGTTCTTAAAGTCGGTAACTTATTTTTGTTCGAACAATAGAGGTAATAAATTCCAAATGATCAAGTTGTAAAGGTTGTAAAATAAAACGTTGCTATGTTCGAGATGCAGAGGTCGAATTTAATTTTTCGAGTCATAGAGTGAAAATATGTACCAAAATGGCTTGGAGGGACTCGGTGATTATTTCGACTAACAGAGGGTCAAGATTTCAAGTAATGGAGGTTTTGGTGTTTGAAGGGAAGGGAACAAAACATTTTTTCGAGATTTGGAGGTATTTGACTTATCGAGGTTCGACTTAACGAGGTTCTACTGTATATCTAAAATAGGTTTATAAATTGTCTATGAATAAAGCCGATAGTACTTATATTGATTACAAGCTAGGTATGCGTAATTTGTAAACTTAAGTTCATTTTTATATTTCTCAGCACTTTTAGTGCCATGATGTACATTAACTTATCCAGTAATAATTTATTATCACTTGTACGGTACACTTCGATGTGAATGAAGAGAAAATGCGTACGTTCTATTAAATAGTTATATAATTGTAAATATCACACATTCCTACTTAACTTCAGTAGCTATGAATCGTGGAACAATAAAGCTTTAAAGATTAGACTTATGTTAGATTAAAATTAAGTTTATTGAATTATATTGTGAGCTCCATTTTAATCGACTGAATATTTTTTATACGATTGTTGTCATTATTATTGCTAAGACTTTTCGTTTCATATAATTATATCTAATTTTTAATATTAAAGTCAAGGTCTGTGAGTTTTTTTAATATTTCCATTAATTTAAGTTCTGGTGGTTTATGTCGGTGTAATAATACGCGATTTTGGATACTGAAATTCATTGGATATTTAAATTCACAAAATCGGTTTAAAAAAATCCCAAATATTATAATGCTTACCATATTTATATATTTTTTTTATATCAATGAATGGCGAGACGAACATGTTACGATTACTGCAGACAATTTTTTTATTTATTTTGAATTTTTTTACACCCTGAAAATTTACTGAAATTATAACACAAAGCGCTTAAATATGTGTTACAAGCTGTGGGCTTATTGACATGTTCTTGTTAATATTATGAATGTAAATCCTATAAATTTTACACATTTTATAGGAACAATCAGATATTTCAAAATGTTCTCTAAAATACTTGATATTTAGACATCGATTTCAATTGGTATTCACATGCTTATTTCTTTATTTTATTTTCCAATACAATGTTTAATTCGGGCGAAACAAGATAGGCTTCACACGCCAACTGTTTTAAATATTACTTACAAGCATATCACAGCACTTAAAATCGCAATTCTTATGTAATTTATACCGACTTTAGCCATCAAAACTCCATACAAAATCATGTTATCACTTTAAGTTATAAATAGATATCCATTATAGAATAAAATTGTATTAGAATATGTAAATAATTATGTTAAATGATCATTCCGCGTCATTTGGTGCATATAAAATGTAAATGCATAGATTTGTTAATCCCGGATAATATGATAATACACGTTACAAATTATGTAACATTTGTTTAAGAATGTTGCACTACTGAACAATGAAAAAAAATTAAAGCTACTTAAAAATTATATTGTATCAGTAACATAGTATTAGTCTTTAAATTACAGTGAAATTATTGTATGAAATTAATAAGAATATAATTGCATTAAGTTCGCATTTTGCAATGTTTGTGATACGTATTCATTTTATGTAACCCAGTAAGAATATTCCTTAATGTACATATTATTGTAAAAATAGACATTATAAATGTAGGGCTACAGTAGTGTAGGCTGTATTTAATTGAGTTATTGTGGTCGTCGCGTGTCCATAAGTGACGCGTTCATAACGCGTTGCCAAATTAATTTTTATATTTGTCAAATATATTTCTGAATATAACAATCTGTACCTATAATAAATGAAAGTATTATTCAATTTTGTTGTTGTGTTTTTCATTAGTTTTAGTGGAAATCTGCACTGACATTAGATATTATGTATTTCATATTTATTATGATAAAAGCTTGATCCCATCAAAAACATCATGTAAAAAAAATACCAAGTCTCGCAGCTCAGTTTTTCTACCGCAAAAAATAAATCGACTTGGCCAGCAGCATTATTTGAAAATTCAGGCTTCTTGCTTTAACCACAACAAAGTGATACGGGGGTAAAAAATGGTCTGAATTGCTTCGAGAAAAGGATATTACGACCGTGCCGTTTTTTAGCTCGACTTGGAAGGGGGCACGGCTGTGCCCCCAGAACTACGATTAAACTTCAGAATTACCGGTTCCATGAGACATCTTGTATAAATACAGGGTATCTCAAGACTGCTACCGAAAACGAAGCCGGGTGGTAGTTTTAGTGACTTCAGACACATTGCAACAGAAAATGTTGAAAAAAAAAAGCGACGATTTTTTTTTGTTATTTTTTTCCTATGGTCATATTTGGATGGTAAATTCATTATTTTCCTAAAATAATAGTGTATACCCTTTTATTTATAAGGACTCTAAGGTATAAAAGAGTTTAAATTATTATTTTAGCAAAATCTACGGATTTACCACCCAAAAATTACGATATTTAAAAAATCATAAAAAAAAAATTGTCGCGATTTTTTGTAAAAATTTTAGTTGCATTGTGTCTGTAGTCACTAAACTTACCACTCAACTTCGTTTTCGGTAGCAGTCTTGATATACCCTGTATAATAAAATTGACGGCCTCCGTGGCGAAGTTGGTTAGACGCCGCCTGTGAGAACAGAGGGCGCGGGTTTGATCCCCGCACGGATAGAAATGTTTGTTCGGCCCACAAATATCTCTTTCGGGTCTAGGTGGACCGAAAAGTCTGTCGAAGTTTCTGATATCCACGACACAAGACTCAATCTTAGTGCGGAGTCAGGACTATGTATGTGGTGTTATTTATTTATTTCAAATCTGCTCCGCCCGTCTGTTATACTAAGTACACAGTAAGTTAAAGTTTAGAACAACGTACTCTGTGGTTAAAGTGCGGCTGTGTATGGAACGCTGTGTTGGCTTTAAGCATGGATTTCTTATGTTGCGTTAAAATAAATGTTACTTTAAATCCTCTTGAATAATTGTAATAAATATGACAAACTACAAATACAAAAATACCTTCGCTTATTTTATATGTTATTTTTTATGCCGTATGTAGGTAGTTTATAAATTAAAATCACGCGTTGTATGGTACTGCCGCGTAAGCTCCATTCGCACTTGGCCGACTTCAATTGTTTCTACAGAACAATAACATTTCTAATAATACGTAAAGTTACCTAATTTCGCACAACCTTGACACAAAATGTAGTGGGTGTAATCTGAATGTATTGTGTTACAATTTTTTATTATCTTAATAAGTGATTTAATGTAATTTAAGCAAAACATCAAGGTAAGTCACATACCAACATTCATAGTAGACTACAAATCGTTGAAATTTTTAAAGATAATTTTAGCTGATGTAGAAAAGGTTTACGCTTCTTTACATATCATTTACCCAGTAGCTGAACATTGATGCTTTTGTAAACCAGACCTTTTTCAATGCTGTTATGTCAGCGTTTGAGTACCCAACAGCCTTGTATCCACCCATTTACCCCTATTATGTCCAAGTGAAATCACTCGTCATGTCACATAAGCCCGCCTCATTACCCCCGATTGCCGTGCATCGTTTATCTCGACAATACGCTCATTATGAAGGGCAAGGCCAGGCATTGCGTGCCTCCAAGTGGTTACGGAGTACGGACAGGCGACTACGGCACACCGCACGGCTGCCCTTTATCGCGGCCTTCCTCCTACCAACCCCGTAAAACGACCTCAAGACGGCATAAATTGGCTTCAGAGCTAATAAAATGTGTTTATAGGTAGCTGAAACTGCTTTTGATACGCAAGTCAGTTTAAACAAGGTCGAATTGCGAAATGTTTTTATAAAATGTGTATTTTTGTGCAAACATTTTTGTTATTGTTGTTTACATGTCAATAATACACTATGTTAGGTAACAACATAATAAACAGCAAACGTGATTTTCGGTATAATAAACTTTTATTATCTACATTTTTTTTTTATATCATTGAATGGCAAGACGAGCATGCCGTTCGCCTGATGGTAAGCGATACGACCGTTCATGAACAGTAGCAAAACCAAACAACACCTTGAATTACAAAGCAATGCTTGGCATTCCACTGCGCTCGCCATCCTGAGACAAAAGATGTTAAGTCTCAATATGTCCAGTAGTTACTCTGGCTACAATGTCCTTCAATCCGAAACACAACAGTGCATTTAAACTGCTGTTTGACGGGAGAAATAGGCATTGCGGTGGTACCCACCCAGGCAGCCTCTCACATATGAGAGACCTACCACCACCATTAATATTGTCAAGTATTTTATTTTTTATCGCCATAACAAAATGCGTGACCAAATTCTAAATAGCGAAAAAATAAGGAATACTTAGTGGATATGACTAAAAAATTTGCACAGAGCACAGAGCTCATAATGAAGAACTTAAGAGAAGCAGTTTTTTTTTAAAATATAATAGGCTTTTAAATTTGGACTTTAGTTTATAGTAGAAAATGTGGCTGTTAATGTTTCGGGGAGTCGCTGGGCCCGCTTTCGACATTGCGCTACGGCAATCCGTGGGTCAGGTATGTGTCAAGTTGTTGACTTTCTGTGGCTTAAAAATGAGGATGATGAATTCTCTGGGTTCTCAGGTTTTTGCGTGATAACATTTTTCTCTATAGATATAGAATTTTCACTGTAATTTATTTCCCCTATGTGTACTTCATTGCATCACATTTTTACCAACATGTGACTATTTATATCTTTCTGCTGTTGACGCTGGCTGCTCATTACAAATAACTTATCTTTTTTACAAAATGAATGAACAAAAACTTCTCTCCCCTCTGACCTTTGCACTTTGCTAACAATGAGCGTTGGTCTTGTCACCGCCATACCATTGTTTAATTTTCATCTGAGTTTTTGTCATCCAAAACGTCATGTACCATGTAGAACTGAAATATGGCAGCATTTTAAATATTTTAATAATAGGCGACTGATTTCTGCTTGAAATCTAGCCCACACTTTTCAACGGACATGACAAAAGAGAAAAACGCGCCAGATAATAAGTGCATTGTAGTGCCACCCAAAAAGAGTAGAAAAGTAGTAGGTATATTTATACCACCTAGAGTAAAGAGTACTAGAATTGTAGTATATAAGTATACGCATACCACCCTGAGAATGATAGCACTCGATAATAGCGAGGGTCACGGACGAGTTTTCGACATCGCGTGTGGAGTGTGTGACCAAAACATATTGAACTGTCCTGTGGTGATGCTTATTTGGATGAGTAGAAATATTATCGTTAACTAACAAATATTAGTGTCCACAAAAACTAAAAAATAATAATAGAGATTTGATTTGTAGATACGAAATTTCTAGGCTCATCAACAAAATGTTTCATAACACAGTACAACCCGGTAAATCCACCAGTGATTCAGTCGAAAATAAATAAGCATATTGCACTTTTTGCGCACAAATGATTGGTAGTTTTTGCTGCCAACCTAACATACTAAACACATCAATATTTGTACAACATGTTTGCTACAAGTTTTCCTCCGTGAAGATCACAATATTTATTGGTGTTAGAACTTAGAACCTAGTTATCAACTTGATACTTTCCACTAGCGATATGAATAACATATAAATGGTTACATTTTATTTATGTTTAATTTTATGCTTTAGGCCATACACACAAAGCGTTTCAAAAGCTTCAATGTTGTGTTTCTGCCTTGAAAGATCAATCGTTTGTTACGACATAATATCTTCCCTTTAGGAGGGGAGGGGAAGCCCATTTAACGTAGTGGAATAAGTAATGTTCAATAAAGTATTTTACTGACGTCATATTTACAAGTAACATAATATTACTTAGAAATGGTTATGCTATGAGAAGTGGCAAGGTGTGTTCGTGACACGCCAGTAGAAGGCCTTTGCATTGCAAAAGTTTGCAAATCACATTACTAGATCACATTTAAGATTACTTGTACAAACATAATTGTTATATGCTTGATGCAATTGCGGTTTCAGTAAAACCCCGGTGACGTCAATTGTTCTAAGGTCGTTATTAATTATCATATGTGCGAGATCAAGAGTTCGAAACCATAATGTATTGCTACTTTGCAATTTAAAATGTAGCGTTAATGATAATATAGCGCGTGTATGGTTTGACATTGTCTAAAATAGCCACCCCCTTAGTCTGATAAAAGGGGTCGATCGAGGGGGCTGTCAACTGAGAGATATTGAATTCTAGTCCCTAGTAAAACAATCCATTTTGTTCTTGCCTTCCATATTTTGCTGTTATGTCTGAGTTTCTAGCTTTCAGTAATCATGTCTGATTTCCCTGGAAGTGGAAATAGAAGTTGCGTAACTATATGCTGTGGAAGGTAGACATTTAATCAAGGGTTCTATTTAGCTAGTTTTTCTCCTTGACTCTTGACAAAAATGTTTAAACTTAAAGCGCTAACGACGTCTTAGACGACGACGAAGATTACGTCCAACTGGGCTCTGAATGTGCTAATAATATTTAATTCGCGCCATTATGAAATCCTTTTCAAGTAGTATAAATGCCTGGGTACTATAATTGACTTGATAAACCAATGGGTTATAAAATTATATTCTCTAAGCATTCCAATTCTAATTCGACAGACTTCACCTAATAACTAACAGACGACGCAAATGATGCAGAAAAAAAAAACAAAAATATCTAACTTTGGACAACCATTTATTTTTGTGAACGGGACAAAGTAATTTTCCTATTAAAATGTCAATTTTGAACATTCACTTTGTTGTAGAAAGCTCGAATGACAAAACCACCGGTTGATATAATTGCCTTTGTTCGTGGTTGGCGAATGTTACGGTTTGTGTGAGTTGCTTAACTAGGGGTTCTGTTACAAAGAAAACCTCAGTAAAGAACTAGATAAACTCTACAGAGGCCGGTATCTTTCCTATTCGATATAAGAATTGTACAGTTGTTTGAATTGATTATAAGTTCATGTAAATCACTAATGAAAATTTTGTAAACCGCATTTTTTTGTGCAATACTAGTTTGGGCGACATAACTATCTAATAAGAATTAGGTAAGATTAGTTCTATATGCTATGCATTGAATAACAGTATCTGAAGTTGCTCTAAGCCGTATAAGATTAACACTGATAGTGTTTTGGAGCTCGAACAAAGGGATTTGTTACATAACTATCGGATCCCTCTAAACCCTAAAGGCCTAAACAAATCTTGGCAAACTAATCTCTTTAATCGAGATTTAAGAGATTCGCAGTTACTCTGCTGAATTCGTAGTGCAAAATATGTTTTGAATTATTTTTCGCTCGTATAACGAGTTCAACTATTTCTTGTATATAGAAAAAATTGTGATTAATAAATAGATTAACAGATTTTTCAGATGTGGTATTTTATCTTTGGCCATATTATGAAAATGAAAGTGCTTAAAACTTTAATCTCTTCTTTCTGCTAGGGCCTAAAATTATTCTAATATTTTTATAAAATTGAATCATAACATAATTCAAATCTTTCTTAACGATATTTTTAAAGTCCATTTAACTCAATTTGTATTGGTTTTATGAAAACGAACCCCATCCAAAATCCAAAAAACAAGAATTTTGTAAATACATTCAGAATTAAAGGAATTAGAAACGTTTTATATCTTGTAGTGGGAGTAATGGCAAAACGAAACTAGTGACGTCACTAGTCTTAATATGCTTTACGATGTGCGCGTCTGAAAGAGATGGCAAGACGTCCTCAGTACACTTCCGGTCTTTAATTTCTCTGCATCAGCCCATACGTCCCACTGCAGGGCACGGACCTCCTCTACAATCGAGAGTACGATTGGGCGTGATTAGGCCATATAGACCCCCACGCTGGCCTATTGCGGGCTGGCGAACTCTACATACCATAGATTTTTTTTGTAAATCGCTATGGCATGCAACAACTTGCAATGCCTTGCCTTGTGAGAAAACCCTCACGATGTTTTCCTTCACCATTTTAGTGCGTGGTGATCAATAAACACCTGACTCAGAAAAGTCAGAGGTGTGCCTTGGCATTTAAACACGCAACCACCGTGAACATGTTGGCAGCCACGTCTAGTCACGTCTAGTGTACGACGGGATGGGTAAAAAAATAAAAATCAACAAGTTAGCAGTTAAGACAGTTTTTTCTAAATTTTTTACTTCTGTGCCAAAAGAACGTATATCCCGGTTTCTTTTGCTAGCGGTTACGAGTTGTTATTATGTACAAATTACCGATTCCTTTGTGATAAGATTTTATCATCTTTATTTAATAGATTGTATTGAACTTTTTCAATCGTCTATTCAACTGTTAGGAAATTTATGATTAAATGAATTTCCATCCTTACCTAAGTTCCATTCTTTATGTTATTATACATAACTGATACGTAATTGTAAACCATCCATGGCAGTGATTCTCAACCACTGTGCCGCGGCACTTTTGTGTGCCGCCAAATTTCAAAAGTGTGCCGCCAAATTTTGCAGATATATAATAATGTTAATATTATTAAATTATATCATTTAAAAAGAAAAATATTTTTAACATGAATATATTTAAATCCACAAAAAAGTTAATTATTGTATTATTTGCTTTGCAACGCGTTTTTTCTTAGTGCCAAATTATGATAAAGCGGCGTGCATAGCAATAGGAATATGTCTCAAGGCGGCGCACACTTGCCACTTCTGCGTACAAAACGTGTTGTTTTAGTGATAGTTGGGATTCACAAGGTGTTGCATAGTAGTAACTGCACCTTTTCTTTACGATATGAGAGTAGCATTGTCATTTTTACGACCAAATATAAATGAAATTATCAAATATAATAGTTAAAAAAAACTAAAATACACGCTTTAATAAGATATACAACTAAAAAAGTAAAAATAATTGATACTGAATTTAAGATAAGAAAATGGAGTAAAATACATATATTTTATTGTTACAAAGCGTGGGGTGCAGGAGGATAAGTATTTGTTGTAAACACCCCACGCTTTGTAACAATAAAATATATGTATTTTACTCCATTTTCTTATCTTAAATTCAGTATCAATTATTTTTACTTTTTTAGTTGTATATCTTATTAAAGCGTGTATTTTAGTTTTTTTTAACTATTATATAATTGTTTTGACTAAAAACATCCATCTACGGCTGTATTTCCAATCAATAACGCCATCTGTTGGTCAGTAGTAACATTTGACACTTGAAGAATACAATGTTAACGCCATCTAGCGATGAATGTAGCAATGGTCATCAATTATAAGAATAATTAATCCTGGCGAATCTAATCAGGATAATTATATATTTTAATCGAATTATTGTATTGTCATCGGTCTTTGACAGGTGTGCAAAATTTGAACGAAATCTGGCCGTTTAAAGTGGGTCAAAATCGCGCCCAAAGAAGTCGGTTACAAACAAACATACAAATATACAAACATACAAACATACAAGTGAAGCTAATATAAAGCGTGTAAAAACATCAAGCTCTTTCGCATTAAAAATATTTTTATTATTAGCTTGTAATTAATCCCTTAATAAACGTTTAGTTATTATTGTAGTATATATTAGTTTATTTCGTATATTTAGTTATATTTAGTGTGTTGTAGTAAGTAAATAATTTTTATCTTTTTCTTTGTGTGCCGCCAAATTTTGAAATCGTTAAATATGTGCCGCAACAAAAAAAGGTTGAGAATCACTGATCTATGGTATTAACTGTTTACAATGAAAAAGAATAACCCATGTAGTACACCTGGATCATTGCAGGCTAGTGTGTTGAAAGTAGGTATGCATATATAATGTTAACTTAGGAAACAACGCCAATATTTTGGCTCAGAACAGAGCAATATACTCGTAAGTACTTAAATTTAAAAGTTGCCAAACTCAGCGCAGTTGTGTCAGTGGCCTTTGGATTAAAGATGACAATATAATTTGATTAACTTCGGAAAATCTTGTTATGAAAAATGGGCCAAGTGACAGCGAAAGTGAGTTATGCAGGCGGTCGCTCCACCACACGCGTTTTCTAGGGCGCCATCGCGCGATTCTGTCTGCTTTTGTTGGTGAGTGAGAGAGCGTCGGCAATCGGCAACTCGGCCCACCTCCTTGCGCTTTCGGTCGGCGATGGCGGCGCGGGCCGTGACGACGCTGAGGCTCGCAGTGTCTCGGTGCCAGTGGTGACTACTGCATCGCCGCGCCGCACGCGCCTGTCTCGTCATCTGCACCCGCGCTCGCGCCTCTCTATCAGCGCCGCGTCTCAACGGGCCGTTATTCTGAAATTATAAACTGTGTCGTGTCCGTCGTGTCCATGACGATCTCGTGCTTTCTAAGCAGCGAAAATAAAAAAGTAACAATATAAATAGCTAGTAGTTTTGAGTGACCGTGTCGCGACTCGTGAGCGGTAAGAGGCTGTGTTTGCACAAACGGAGCGAAAGCGGTCAAGCGTGTGCTAAGTTGGAATGAATTCGGCTGTGTAGGTGAAAACCCTTGGTGTCGTAATGAAAATAAGTGCTGAAGTGTCGAAATCTGTTTTGTGAGGTGATTTGCGTGCGTGCTCATGCTGATGTTAAAAACGGGCACACGCGCTTATGTAAGCCTGAATTGACGCATAGAACAAGTGAGTAACTTTTAAGTAGATAGTATATATCTTTGCTTATGCCTCTACGGGAAATGCACAAGTCAGTTTTCTTTTATACACTGTTGTACCGTGGAAGATAGTAATAGTTTTGATGACATACAAACGGTAGTCTCTGACGCGACTTTTCTAAATATAAATTCCATAAACCTGACACACGTAATGAGGACTGCGTTTTTCAACTTTGAGCTGTAATTAAATAATTAATCCTGGCGAATCTAATCAGGATAATTATATATTTTAATCGAATTATTGTATTGTCATCGGTCTTTGACAGGTGTGCAAAATTTGAACGAAATCTGGCCGTTTAAAGTGGGTCAAAATCGCGCCCAAAGAAGTCGGTTACAAACAAACATACAAATATACAAACATACAAACATACAAGTGAAGCTAATATAAAGCGTGTAAAAAGTTTCTGCACATTTCATGCAATTAAAATACTATAATCGTCGCTGTAAGTTCAATGTTTGACGGCATTACGACAAATGATGACTTAGAATACTTAGTTATGTCCTGATTATGTATTAGAAATATGGGCAGAGGCATTGCAAACTCAAAAAAAAAAACAAATGAAAAGTAAATTCATTAAAAATACTTTTATTTATGCAGTTCTAATAGTTAACGACTAAGATTCACTCTGATATTAACATGATATATACAAATATCAGCTTCAGAATTAAACTATAGCATGAAACTGGCATTATCTTTCGCAACTAAGGATTTTTTCACGCACTATTTGAATTTGATCAAAGAATAGACCACGAAGATTGATTCTAATGGTAACACAGACATGATGGCACATCTACTTGCGCTGGCAATATTTGATACAACCGTTTTAAAGAAATGTAAAAATAGGATGATCTAACTTCTTATTTAGGGGTAGGCAGAGGTACTACTACGACACAAGCAGGTATTTCTATTCGATATTTTATTAAAAAGCTAGAACGAATTAGGTATTAAAGTTACAAGAACTAACTAAGTATTAAATTCTTGTTAAACAATTATTATTGTCGTATAATTTACACTGCTGTTTATCTAATTCTATGACCAACGATCATACGGTAAGTGGTTATTTATGGAATATCCGTATTTGACCTATACACACGAGCAGAGAAAAACGTGACACCTGTGCATTTACGTACATATGTATGTATCTACTAAACTCGTGAGATATTTGCTTAATCTAATCAAATCAAATCAAATTAAATTTTTTATATTGGGCATAGGTTTATATAAGCTGTTAAAAGTTTATCTGAACAACTAATGACTGATGCCACAAAGGTCAGTAATCTATGGCATTAATTTATCATTAAATCGAAAAGGTATACAGCGATATTTTTATATGTGTTAAATGATTCGGGAATCGGAACGCTTGAGCATTAGCGCGACGAGTTCCGGGGAGTCGCTTTGGCTCCGTGCCGAGGTGACTATTTGCATTTGTTTACAAATATTGAAAGCACCGTCGAGAAGGACATTCACCATTACCTAGTTTAGGAACAGCTTCAAAAGAACTTGTAAACATTTGTATACAACAACACTAACTATGTGTAGGGATTGGAAATTAATGTCAAAATTCAATTAGGTGATGTGATCATACTTATTGAATACCTACCTAAATGCTACATGGTAAAAAAAGCTAAAGTGTTATAACAGATATAATGCTGGGATATTGTAGTTAGGAAAATTGTACAAACGTAATAGAAATAAACAATTTATTCATAAAAGTCCGAAACATTTTCTTCTTTCTTTCTTGTATCATACAATAACCAACATATACTTGTAATTTATTTATATTAGAATGAATCTAAACTTATAGATTCAAATGGCGTGGCCAAAGTCATAAGATATGCGGGGATAGTATAGAAAGTTAATGTAGTGCACAATGATAATCACTCTTATTGGTAACGAAAAATATTTTCCTGTACAACGTTTAGTCGAAATAGAAATGAGATTGCTTTTAAATCATAACAAGAACTCAACGTTAAACTTTTAAAAATCTCCATCTTCGTTATAGAGACGGTCTAAGAATGCTTTTCATAAGGTTTTATCCAAGAAATTTGTTGACGCCACCACAAGTTTTTGCTGATCTTTGCTAAATTTAAATAGCGGATATAAAAACGCATCTTGTGGGCAATGCTATTTAATTTACATGAGCCACATTACGTCACTGTTCGGTTGAGAAAAAACATGTCAATGTATGGCGCAACACGCATTCTCTTGCCAAATATTTTATTACGAATTGAATATTTATGACGAACCGTTTGCCTATTTCCTGGATACGAATTGCTGAAAAAACCTACCAGTTATATTTATAAAATTGATTGACAGTTTAGTGTGAAAATAAATGATTATGCATGCCCACAAAATAAAACTTAACTTCCGTTTATATCATGACACCGAAAATATTTATGATTGTTTGACTTTTAGCGTCTTAATTTAAGTCATATCAGTATTGATAGTTCGTGTTCCATTAGGTTATTATTTCTTTCTAGTAATCATTTGTTTTCCTTTCACGCTATGCGTTTTATTTACAACACTCATCTATCGGGATACCCTCCGCATAGTGACACAGAAAATATCGATAGTAAATAGACAAGATAAGAACAATACCCGGACACTCTCATTCTAGCGTTGCACTTATCAATGGCGCTCGTTTTTGCCTCTGTCCGAGTCTACGATAAGCATCGCGGGTCACAAGCTATCTCACTGCACCCGGACCAGCCTTAACCCCGACATTTCGAAACAAGATCCCTCGGAAACAATTAAAAAATCCTCCAATTCAAGAACTTTCAATGCATTAACAATAATATCTAACATTATCCAGCAACTGAAAATAGTTATGAAGCGTGAAATTTCTATTAAAACCATGAGTTACTGAACAACCACGCCGCAGATGAATTAATAACTCTTTCCAACCTGCATTTGAGATGGCAGTGGCAATGCAATTATTATCGCAGAAACTATGTCATTGAGTTGAAGTTTTGTTTAAAATTGCATATCGAGAATTGTACCAACTTTCGTGTACCTATTCAGCGACTAATAATACTGTTTTAAATGTAATATTATGTTGTGAACTCTACTGAACAAATTAATAAAACATGTCCCCGGGTTCGCAGGAACAATACATGTGAATTTGTAATATAATCGCCGATAAGTTCTAGAAACCGATACTTGCTCAATTCAAAGGCCGGCGCTGTTGGTTCGAGTCGTATTTACTTGCTCGCTTAGTCATTAATGAGTAATTTAGGCACCATTGTAACTGAACTGTAAAATTTTGTATCCGGATCGAAACTGTGATTGACAAAATTAAGAGTAAGAAATAAAAAAGACTTAGTTATACGAAAAATAATTGCATACAAACAACATATTTTCTTACTTTAATGTTTATGTGCTGAAATAAACGTGCATAAAGAGTGTCTCCATACTTATATGTTTGTATGTAGAGAATCACACGATACGCATCAGTTGCCATCCATTACAATACGCAGCAGGCAAACAGCACAGCACACTTAGCACACCAGCCGGAACGCCACGTAACGTGTACTTACCACTGTCAGCTCACAAACATAAACCTACAGTGATTCCAATGTATGTAATAACTAACTCGTACATTGCCAGAACGTATGAACTATTATAAACAACGAATTACACTGAGAAACCATCGATTGAATATAAACTTTGCAACTACTGTAACTTGATGGTGTTTATTTAGGTTTAGCCTATAAGTCCCGTTTTCTATATAAACACACCGAAATAGACCTGAGACGACAGAGATTATTTTCATTTATTGATTGGATGAAATCTGATATGTCGCCTCATGGACAGTAGGTACAAAATTAGCTTATTAAATGTAACTTCAGTAGTTCTCAGTCTATGCACCGTCCTTTGCGAGATCTTGGCGACACCGAACCATGTCCGACCGATTACTTCATAACGATGAAAGGTCACGCACAATGGTACAATCAGGAATAATGACAACTGTCACGAATCCGAACTCGCCGTATCTACACAGTACATACAAATTTATCTGCAAATACTGCTTTATATAAGTTATACAATATCTCTTTTTGGCGACCCCTAAAATTGGTATGTTTAGTTTGTTTACTATCGTTCAATAAAAGTCAAAATAGCATAACGCCTAAGCTTCGTCGAATAGGAGGCAAATTGAGATCATCTCTTTGAACATGTCAGTAAAGCTAACAAAGAGACGGCACGCTCGAATCGATTGCATCTCAACGTTTGCAGTTGGACTTTCAAATTTTAAAGTAAAAGAATCGTGAGCGCTCGCAGTCTCGACTGTATATTTACATGCGGTAAATAATGTTATGTTACGTATATCTCGAACCCAGACATTGATTTTTATTCACACTTGTTTGACGTCATCCATGTTCGTATGTCTTTGCATTCTTTATTTGGGATCACTTAAATTTTCCAAAAAATTGTTGTTGTTTTAATGGCGTGTATCATAATCTTGATATTAAATTAATCATCATGAGATTTTAGGGATAATATATTTCTAAAAATAAAACATTGATTAAGTAACGTATGGAAGCTAATATTTAGTGAGTTAATTATTACATTTATATTTAAAACGCAATTATAAACACAGTATAACACAAGCTTTGTTAACAAAGTTAGCATTGATACAGGCCGTGATTTATAACAGCAGGTCCCATTGATTTATGACCAGTTGCATGTAACTGGCTTTAAATTTTATCCTATGACACATCAGTAGCTATTTTTAAAAACGTACCATCGTACGTGCTGAGTTAAAGCGTCATTTTATAATTGTATTATTTATCCTTATATTCGTATCAAACCTTCAAAAGGTCGTAACCTGATTTTTATGCTAGTCATAATTGGATTTATCTATACCCAGCAAATCTTTTGGTAACCATATCAATATGGACGAATCAGGTTTTAAACCGCTTAAAAATATTTGCAAAATGAAGCCAGCAGTTATAAGTCCCTAATTGTTGTTACAGTAACGACCTAAAAGTTTATGAGTTACAATATATATCAGTTTTATTTCAGCTAAGAATATATAAAATCATATTTTATAATGGTACAATGACCCCACACAATGTATACATGAACACGTTTCCAATAAAGTAATGTAATAAAACATTATTATACACTGTCATCACGAAGAGTTAGTCCAAAATAAACACCTAACTCGCATAGCTCCCTTAATTTTAAAATTTATTAATTTACCTAATTGGCACGTGTTTGTCATACTCGAAGGACTAAACAGTAACAAAGATACTTTAAATATTAAAGTGTATGAATATTTCAAACAAAACACACCTGTCCGTATCCCCTAGGAGACATATACTTCAGCAATGTTATTTCCATTATGCACGATATGGGCGGCAATCGATCGGTATTTTAGGACATAGGAGCGGCAAGAAGGCTAATTATGAAATAGTAATACCATGCCTATCAAGTCAGCATTCTTGTTGTAGATCAGAATGTTTATAAAGTGGTAGAGTTATATTATTATCAGTCCGGAGTCAGAAGTTTGTTTCATCGTGGTACGACATAAATAAGACGAAACGTAGGTTTCCTGGTTACTACCAGGAGAACCTCTGCCTACCCCTTCTAGGAAAAAGGCGCGAGGTTATGTATGTATGTAGAGTTACACCTTATAAATTTGAGAGTTAAGACGATACCAGGAATTCGCCGGCGCGATCAGTATATTAACAGTATTATAATAACTTTATTTATTAATTATCTGATACAGTAATTAGGCACAAAAATAAGTTTTTGCCGTTCACAGAAAACTGATGTGAGGCGACGATTTTTCTGTCGTTTTTCTTTCGACTAGTGACATTCTGTCTCTTCTCTTTTCCTTGTTTCCTCTTTACATTTTGTAAATCCGACTACGTATCATGAATCCTTATTGTATATATTCATTATATTCATTGGTACAGGTAATTATTTAACATCAAACGAGCCGTATGATCGATTGCCGATACTATGCAATAAAAAAGAAAAAAATACCAAGGATATATGCCAATTACAAAGAGCTTTTATTGCCTATTAGCTGCAATTTGTGCTGCCGACATTATCATAATCGGACATAAGACACTAACATATTTATATTATTTCGCTATGCAGAATATCTTGTACGCTAAACTTTTTACGTGAAAAATATACAGGGTATATCAAGACTGCTACCGAAAACGAATCCGGGTAGTAGTTTAAGCGACTTCAGACACAATGCAACAGAAAAAGTTGCAAAAAAAAGCGTAAATTTTGTTTTGTTATTTTTTTTATGACCATATTTGGGTAGTAAATACATTTTTTCTTCCTAAAATAATAGTGTATACCCTTTTATTTATAAATACTCTAAGTTATAAAAGAGTTTAAACTATTATTTTAGCAAAAACTATGGATTTACCACACAAAATTGACGATATTTAAAATATCATAAAAAAAATTGTCGCGTTTCAATGCGAATTTTTTAATTGCAGTGTGTTTGTAGCCTCTAAAACTACCACCGGCTTCGTTTTCGGTAGCAGTCCTGAGATACCCAGTATATGTATGTATGTTGTCGTTACTCACACTCAATGACATGCAGAACATCTAATTTAATGATAAATAACTAATCTATCCTATCCCAGTATTAGGATGAACTAGTTTGGCATAGGCTGTACTGTTTTTTTCTGTCACGTGTAGGCAGTGGCGTAACTACCCCATCGGGGGCCCGTGGCAAAGTTCATACAATGGGGCCCCTCGTACATATAAAAAAAACTTAACATTGTAATTTCGTTTTTAAGAATACTTTTTAAGGTGGCCTCATGTTGTAAGCGGACCAGACGAGACCGCCATCTTGTTTATGGTCGTCTCAGGATCGAATCCCAGGGCTTTGACTTTTCGGAATCATGCGTTAATTGATATCCTATCACCACGCAGTATGACGGTGAAGGAAACCTGCTTACCATAGCGATTTGTAAGAATTTCTATGGTACGTTAAGTACTAGCCCGCACTAGGTCAACGTGGTAGATTATATGGCCCGTGCCCTGCAGCAGGACTTATATGAGCTGATGCAATGTACTGTTGTACAGAATCATTTTTAATGATATGGCTTCATTTTTACCATCGTATTTTGAACATAAATCATTTCATGAAATCTAAAAATGATTCTCATTGCTTGCAGTGCTTTTGGAATTCCATTTTCATTTCTTTCTACAACACAGTACCGAAAAACTTATCTTGAGTTATATCGAATATAATGGAGTAAATTTAGGCCCAAAACAGCAATTAGCTCATTTTGTATTTTCGGGCTTACTTAAGTATTTTATCTGGCCATTTAACTTTTTTAACAATTCCTCTAAATCAAAATCACATTTTGCTAGTAACAACCTAAAAAAGTTTCTTTATTACCTACTATCTGCGTTATCTCTATGGCCACGAAAAGCTAAATTAGTAACTTCAAGGAGTACCTATTGTAAGTTCTTGGAGCCATAAAATGTTCCTATTTTATATGGATTGTTGCTCGTCGTCTAATGTCCAAAGCAACCGGTATTTTTCATACAAAAGACATGAATCCAAATCCAAGTGAATTTTCGATATTTCGTGTCTCTCTATCGCATTATCTCGGTTGGGCAGCGTTCGGGAAACTACGCGACGTCTTCTCGTCCAAAATACCTCAGTGCCTTAAATCGAAAGTCTTCGATAGTTGTGTGTTGCCAGTGATGACTTACGGCACCGAGACGTGGCCTCTCACTATGGGCCTTATTAGGAAGCTCAAAGTCACTCAACGAGCTATGGAGAGGGCTATGCTCGGGGTTTCCCTACGAGATCGAATCAGAAATGAGGAGATCCGTAGGAGAACTAAAATAACCGACATAGCCCACCGGATTAGCAAGTTGAAGTGGCAATGGGCAGGGCACATAGCGCGGAGATCTGATGACCGATGGGGTCGGAAAGTGCTCGAATGGAGGCCACGTAGCGGAAAGCGCAGCGTAGGACGTCCACCCACAAGATGGACAGACGACCTGGTAAAGGTCGCAGGACGTCGCTGGATGCAGGCTGCCTCCAACAGGTCTCTGTGGAAATCATTGGGGGAGGCCTATGTTCAGCAGTGGACTTCCTTTGGCTGATGGATGGATGGATATCGCATTAACAATTCGTTTCTAGTCGTCATAACCCTCAAACATTTTATTTAGTCATCTTCATCCTTTTGTTGTCCACTGCTCTCCTCCAAATTGCGCGATTTCACCGTGTCGTCAGCTAGTCGCATTCAGTATTGGGCAGCGACCTTTTGCAAATTGTCACTCCACCTAGCTGGAGGGCGTCCTACACAACGTTAGCCAAGACGTGATCTCCTCTCAAAAATACGTTTACTCCAACGGTTATCGGTTCTTTAAAATGTAGCCAATTATTTATTATCATTAATTAATTTAGTTATTAATGTTTTATAATTCTCTGCTTACACCCTGTTAGGCTTCACCCCGAGACCTTATCGAACCAGGGCACTAGTGGGCCGGGGGCCCCTAAGGCCGGGGGCCCGTGGCACTTTGCGCACTCTGCCACCCTATTGTTACGCCACTGCGTGTAGGCGGAACTAGTTTGGCTTAGGCGAAAAGATTTTATCATAATATCGGATTGACCGGTAACATATAATATTTATGGTGTCCGACAACCCCTACAATATACTAGAGTAATATATTCTATGTAGTTAGTACTATGGGTGCGTGGAAAATTGACTCAAATGGAAATAGATGTGGCGTGTTCAATGTAGTTTTAGCTTCCCTAAAGTGATATAGTAAACACAATTTAAGTAATTAGCGACCATTTAATAAATATCAACAAAGTAACTTGAAATTGACCTCGTTTGCTAGTATACATTTGATAAATTGATATATGGATTGTTTGTACAGGTTTGGGACCGTTTTCCATGCGTAAGAAATTAATTCAAAATAGTTTTTCATCATTACGTTACGCTGATAACTTTGTGAGAACGTTATTTGTTCGTCCGCGAATAATTAATATTATTTTTACAGCATTATAAATTAAATATAATATGATTACATTATAATAATTATGATATTCGTTGACAGAAGAAGGCTTCATCAGTTTAAAATCTACCGAGCCAAGCCTATACCTACGTCTTGGTAAAGGTCACCACCAGTCATATACCTTTTAAAAGTCCTTGGTGAGAACTCTCAAAGTTGTTTTTTTTCCGTCTAAGTGAGCGAAATTAAAGCATGTTAATAAACACCGAACTCTAATAAATCTAAAGAGCCTTGATTTCGAACTCGAGACCTCCGTTATCTTTTCCATTCTGCACATAAACGAGCTTCATATCGCTTACCATAAAATAATAAACAGTAATTATTACAACACTGGAGACATAAAACTACTAAAAGGTCCATTTCAGGTTTTCCAATGTGAAAGTTTGACAACAACCAAAAATAATTCTGTCATCAATTAATTATGCACTTCAAGCATTAAGCAATAAATGGGATCAATAAAAAAAACAGTTACATGCAATATTATTCAAGGAATAAAAAGATTAGTATTTACTTTAGTCCGTTTTATTGTGCCATGTTTTTTTGAGGATTCAACTTTATAGTTTTGAATGGAAAAATTACGCCTGATTTCGTGTTGTAAAGCTATTAGTAAAGTCAGAGATATTGATTTCTGATTCGTCCACTAATCGTAAACCGATTTCTGTAATAGCTGAGTAACCCTGATTAGAACAAGAGGGTCGTCGCTAGCCGTGGACGGCGAAGATAACGAAAGAGCTTTTGGTCTTATAGAAACTTAAAGGATCAAAGAGAGAGAAACATTCATAATAACTACTATTCGTATAAAACCATACATACATACATACATACAAAAACTCACGCCTATATCTCAGAAGGGGTAGGCAGAGGTGCCGGGACACCCACATTTCGCCTTGTATGTTCCGTCCCACAATGTGATAGGTGGCGAGCCTATCGCCATATCGGGCACAAATTCCTGACTCTGGGCTGATAATGAATAGAAAAATCCAATATCACTTTGCCCAACCCGGGATTCGAACCCGAGACCTCAGCTTTGTAACCGTACCTTAGTACAACCACGCCACCGAGGCAGTCGAGCAGTATAAAAACATTTATAATGAATTAAAGAGCCTAAACTGGCCGGCACAATGTTTTTTTGTTGCTTTAATTAAAATCGAATACGAACATTTCGTGAAATTTATTCAAAACGTGATAATCAGAATAAAATTGATTTTAATAGATTAAACTTGTTTAAGAATATGCATCACATGTTTTATTTAATATTCCGAATGGCTATTTTCGGCGATAATTTCAAAATCATAAGAATAGGTGTGTAACATTGAGTTATCTTAGAACTTTACCTAGGTACGACAGAGAGTTTTCCCACGAACTTGTTCAATAGAACAAAGCTATTCTTATGTAATCTGAATAAACTTGCCTATAGCAAATATTCCACATACAAATGTCAGCAGAGACCGCTGATGTAACGTTTAACGTTTATAGATTTACACAACCCGCAAGAATCCGTGACAACGTTAGCTCTTGACCGATCTTTGAGTTTAACACCTTAAATTTTTTTTTTTTTTTTTATTGCAATGAATGGCGAGACGAGCAAGCCGTTTGCCTGATGGTAAGCTATACGACTTACTTTTAAGAATACTTTTGAGAAGATTCCTTTTAAGATTATATGGATTATATCAATTAATATAATATTGTAATTGCTTGTTGGGACTTGGGAGGACGTGGCTGGCAATAATATGTTCACTGTAGTCGCGGGTTCGAATCCCAGGGCACACCTCTGACTTTTCTGAGTCATCTGTGTATTACAGACTACAGGTGGACTATACGGCTAAACCCCTATCAATCGTACTCTTGATTGACCTGCAATAGGACGAGTATAGGCTGGTGACTCTGAATTGTAATTAATAAGTGGTCAATTTAGATTTTATGATAGTGACCGTGGAAGTCCACCATTGCCTTGTTATAATAATTTAAATTTTGAAGTATTTATAGAATACAATCATTATCCAAGTGGAATCGGTAACCGCATTGTAAAATCTTTCCACAGTGTTAAATTATCATGGAAGTGTATAAATGATATTCCACAGGTACAATATAATAAATAAAAAACAATATGGGTTTTGCGGCGACACGACAGCGAAAAATTTCCACTATGAAGGTCAATGATGATGAATTTCGAGAAAATGATTGGGTGGTTCGTTCGATGACGGTTATTTGTTTATGCAGACAGAACCCAATACGTCATTTCTTTAAAAATTGTGTACTAACCGAACGATAAATGTTTCCGCTCTCGTGATTTATATATTTTTTTTTATGTGTTCTAAGTAGTATCAGAGCTGACTGGGCAATGAAAGGTCGGAGGTGAAACTCCGACTCTTCTGTGCTACTGAAATAACGTGGCAAACACTTCTTACTTCTCGAAGTAATGTGTATAATACATAGCACATTAGAATCGCGGGGTAAAAAAGAACATTTTGAAAACACTACACGTGAAAGATTTCCACAAGTATTTCCCAGATATGTGAAGTCCATCAACCAGTCTAGGCGAGCGTGTAAGTCGAACTCCTAAATCACATTCTAATGATAGTTGGACGTATATAGTCTGTTATTATATTATGGTGTTGTTACATGCATGGAAACGTGTTAATTTATCGACGGTTCTTACACGTGTATAGCTTTAATGAAAAATTAAAGGACTGAATACTTTTGAAAATGTTTTAAATCCTTAAATTGCCATAGGTCAAGTACAAAATTATAAATACTTCTAGACGTTTCAGTGGTATACCTAATATGTAATTATACGGGTGTATTATTTTTCTTCGTTATCTGCCAATTTCGTGTTTTTATCAATTCTTATCAGAAATTGTTGAGTGCAATGACACGTATTATTACTAGAATGAATGGTTTTTCGATTCCGCACTCTATTTCTTATAGAAATGAAGTCGTTAGCAGCACGGTAGCCCATAATTGCCCACAGCTGAGCCCATAATCGCTACAATGAGAGTTTGGTTTAATTTATGGGGATGGACCATAAATTGACCGACCTACTGAGGGTTGTCAGACTTCACTATTGCGGGTACGCTTTACCTTGTGTATGTTTTTTTTATTTGAAAGGGTAATTAAAATCGTCACGTTATTTCATGGCTTTATATCTGTTAAATTGGTGAAAATTCAAATTCTTATAATAATTTTCGTAGAAGCAAACTTATCGTTGAGGAACTTATAGTAAACCTCAAAAACTTTAATATAAGATTTAAAAAGTATATTGAATTATATTCCAATCTGTGGTTAAAAAAATCAAAATCTTATGTTAATATTTTCTAATGTACTTTTAATTGGGAATTTTAATGTATTAATACCCATGTTAGCATTTTCACAAAACGGTCGGACTTTTCACGTTATAATACAATCATACTATTGCCCAAGTGGAAAAAAATCATAAACGGAGAATAATATTGCACATTGAGGATTTACACGTGCTTAAGTTTGTTTTTGCTTGGTATAATTAATTGATAAGTTGTTGCCTAACGCAAAAATTCGTTAACCTTGTGTTATCAATTTCCTTATTTTACTTAATTATTCAGCATATTGCTAGTCTGTCTGGTCCACAAAGATAATAAATACGCAACGCCAACGTCACGTATATTTTGCAACGTAAGCAAAATGTGCAGTCGTTAAGGTAACTTGACTATCTTCGAGTGTCATTTCACCATTCTCTGTATATCTTACTCTGGCGTGGTGGACAGGGGCAAGTCTGAGTGAATAGGCGCATTTGAATTGACGGTAAGTTGTGCTGTTTGCGATATGTTCGGCAGGGTTCGGTACAGTTCGGAGGAAGCGGCGGTAGTTGATGCCGGCGGCTCGGTGCGGAGTGGCCGTGCGTAAAGCGGCGTCGCTCGATACTGTTAAACGCTTCAAGCCGCTGTAAACAAATACTTATTTGACATGAACGTTTTTCTTCAATGAAAACAATTAAATGAACGTATAAAACGGTGAATATTAAAGTGTTACACGTCGGAGCGCGGCGGTTTGTAAAAATCTAGTCGACCGGCCGCAATGAATTTGGTAACAGAAGACAGGTTACAGTAATGTATTTGGTGTTTAAGTGAAAGGAGCTGGTTAGAGGTGGTGATTCTTGTGTGTGTTGTTTCCATCGCTGAATAACTGGACCGTCTTTATGTGCACTATGCACGTGAAATATACGAGCTGTTAGCCAGTCCAACCTGTCAAGTTGAAGCACATTGACTCGTATTTATTGGCCTTGCATGACCTCGCTGTAAAACGTAAGTAAACACTAATTTATTTGAGATCATACATTTTCTAAATTTAATTTCTATTGATTTATTTTTAACCGTTCTATGTATAATAACTAAAATACAAAATTTGAAATTTTATGTTGGTACTCGCTAAATAATGAATTATAGGACACTTGATGTTTGAAGTTGATATTATATTCTTTCATCTATTTACCATTAATACACGATTTTGCAGGTTGTTAAAAATTGCAAGTATAACCACCTTATTTAAAATAGTGTTAAGATCAAAACACCCAAAATATAATCACATTCTCCGTCCCCACTCCCCACAAGTAGCATGCGTCCCCTAACAAATAAATCTACCAAGTTAGGGTTATTCTGACTCTTTTTTCCTTGAACGTATTAGCCGAAATGATATGCACAAACAACGACGAACTAAAAACCCTTATTTTTACACATTAAATATCCGTAACAACTAACACGCTTACAAAATATATTTTTTCGTTCAATTATCATTGATATAATTAATCTTAGCGACATAGATAGGTATTTATTGTTGGGATTAAGATGCGATACAAATTATATCGCAATGCGCTACGCATCACTTCCTGCTTGTAGTACAGGCCTCACAAGTCACAGACGTGAAATCTAATGCCCCGTTCACATAATCGCCCAACATCGGCAACTATAGGCGATGACGGTAATGTGTACGGCTTATTGCCTTTCATTGCCGATATTCGTGTACATCAAGCAGTGTTGCTAACGAAATATTTTTCATTCCCAAATCTGGAGAATGTAGCGGTTCCGCGAAGTATAGTAAATAAAATTATGCTTATGTTAAAATAAGTAACAAATTATTTATAATGTTGACTCGTGTAGTGTTTTTTTTGTAATGCATTTTTATTGTTAATCTTATATTATTATAATACTAAATAACTCACATTACAGTGTAATGACTCTGATAATTTAACTCGTTATCATAAAATGAACCAATTAAATTATTAAGATATACACCCACAATTTAGGGATTTGTTCCAAAACTTATAACCCTGGTAAAATTTTACAACATTCGTGTTCGGGGTTTTTCGCCAACTGTCGGTAATCAGAGTGAGAGTAAAGTGAGAATACCCATGTTTGCCTGTCATCGTCGACGATCCGCTAGTTATGGATTTCTAGCCACATGCCCCGCGGGTTTGTGACAGTGTATTGCTATAGAAATTTAATTTTTCATTAAAAAAATATCGAAATACAAGTTTCAGTAACAACAGCTAGCATTTTCCGGAGCTATCAGTTACTTCCGTATAATAATTGGTTCAGTTTGATCACAATACGAAATCTATTCAGAAATAAGTATCATAGTTTATAAGTGTTTGTACATGATTTAAACTATATATTTGAATATTATGATTTATATCTGTATGAATATCACTCCGCTTATGCCGATGACGTGCATTGCGTTTACAGAAACCCGGTCTTCTCAAAATATTTGTTCATTTATTGTTATAAGGTCCGCCTACTTCCACTTTAGCTTGCTATTGCGGGTTGATATTTCTACAATATATACTAAAAGAAAATAAATAAAATTATAGATGTACAGAAAATGTTTATTTCAAACAAGAATATACAAAAAATACTTTAAAATAAATAAGTCGAATTATAGGACAGGGCACGCGTGCGTTTCAGCTGTATCTGCACCTAGTTGCCTGCTGCAACTTCTTCGGTTTCATTTTCTTATTATAAAATTCCACACCATTGTTCAATTCTCACTACATGCAATATAGTGTACGTAAAAAGCACAATTACTAATTGAAATAATTCTAAATAAACTGTTTGTACATTATTATTTAATTACACCCCATACTAAATAAAATAATCATAATTTTCGCATATTTTTATATTTTTGACAAAGATGACACAATTGACATCTGTGGACGTCTGTGGATATATACGACCAAAAACCTTCATCGTCCATTACCAATTCAAGTTTTTAATCCAATTAATATGTCTGTTATTAATAACTTCGTTTTTTTTTTATGAAATTCTACTACGAGTTTTATGAGTACCTGCTTTAAAAAATACTAGGCATTGCGGGCTTTGCGATTAGTTAAATGATTGACTTCCAAAATGAAAAATAAATGTCGTTGAATCATATGCCAGCCTACGTGGCGAAGTTGGTTAGACGTCGGCTGTGAACTGAGAGGTCGCGGGTTCGATCCCCGCCCCGCTAGAAATGTTTGTTCTACCCACAAATACTCCTTTCGGGTCTGGGTATTGTGAGACTGAAAAGACCCACGACACAAGACTCGATCTTAGTGTGGGGTCAGGACTATGTACGTGACTGTTGGGTGTTATTTATTATTTTCCTTATATTTATGGCATCTCATCTCAAAACCAGCATTCAACCATAGCCAATTCACCCATTGATTTGAACCAGGTATTAGTGGTACTTGTTATAATTCAGAGCTATGTGATGAATAAGGGTTCATCCACCAGAGTTATTTGGTTTATAATTTTACGACCAGCCAATTCTATCAATCCAATTAATTCTATGTCTCTGCTCGTGCTGCTCTGATTCTGTACATCTTATTATGTCTACTTAATATTATAAATTCAAACGAAACTCTTTGTCTGTCGTCTGTCTGTTTTTATTAATGGAAAATGAGAAAACAAATCACCTGATGGTAAGTAATCACTACCGCCCATGAACATCCATAACGTTCGGATCAAAGATGTATTGCGTGTCCATGAAATGGCAGAGGAGTGGAAAGGAGAAAGGATGGGAAGAAGAAAGGAGCATTGGGAATCCAGCAATCTCACTTACCGAATGCAATGGAAAAGCTGTTACTTCACGTTGATCATTCATGCTGAGCAATAACTGACAACAGCGTGGCTCTAACACTTCTGTTTGTTTGACAGTCTAGTGCCTGTTAAACTTTTACGCCTACACCACTGAACCAATTGCCTTGTGTGAGCTGTGTAAACGGGTAAAGTTACGTTATCTATTACGTTTATAAGGCAAAATTTTTAATCCTAATAAATTTCAAAAAATATATCCGTCGTAATTTATATAAGTCTATCTTCTTGTTATTCAATATAATCGTTTCAATAATTATTTAAATAATGTATTATTTTCTATTTTGTGTTTATAACCATGATATTAATCGTAATACAAATAATAAGTTACTTTAAGGGTTGTTCTGGCTATCTACGACGCTCTATTTGCATGTAAGTGGATGGTATGCTAGAAAGTATGAGGCGAATAAAATAGGACAGGATTGAGGTATGGCATCGAATGAAACTTGATAAGACGGGATGTAACGGGAAGGAATCAGAAATGTTAATGATGATTCAAAACAACAACAACTCAAGGGCGATAATAAGAACATATTGTTTTCTTATGTAGTGTAAAATATATCCCTAGAAAAAACGCTGTTTTTACGATTACAAATACCTAGTTATGTTGCGGTAAATTCTTAACATCCACTATCTTCTACTTATCTGTTTACTCGGTATTATTTGGTTTTTATATATATTCATAAAACTCGTATCTATACGTGCTTTTTAAATAAATGTCGTGGCAACTGCTAATGCATCGACGTCGATCGACGTCCATTTTTGACGACTTATCTATTGACAACTCGCTCAAATACGTGGCGAGGTGCGCAAAATTTGTGGCAATGATGCGCAAACGTGTCATCGCCTATCATCGGCGAACATCGACGATTGTGTAAACGCACCATAAGGTTTGACTTTCAAGTAGGATTGATAACTTTAAAAAAATACGTAGAAGGAGGCTGACGTTAAAATAATAAGCTGAATCATTTGTAAGATACAAAATCAAGTAATGATATCATTGGTATGAGATGAGTAATAAGCAGAAAACGAACAATACGAAGGTAGGTACTTTTAAGTATTAACATAGCATAATATGAAATACACTATAACATAAAACATTCGCATTTTCTTCTGTGTCAATCCGCCACTTTTATGTGTAAAGACGGCGCAACGTGACTTTTGGCATGACATTTTTGAACTAGCTGCTGCTTCATAGCTACCCTTTTGAGAGTGGACCTTTTAGTATTTCATAATTGTCCCAATGCAATTAATAAACTTTACATACGTGCATAAATTCTTGTGACTTTCAATTCTGTATAATATAGGTACAATTGGAATCTAAGAAGTGATAACAGGGCAATATAAAAACCATGTCATAAATTATTTGTAACACTTGTACACATTAAAACATCGTGAGGAAACCTACATACCATAGCGATTTATAAGAATTTCTAAGGTATGTAAGTGCAACCCGCATTAGGCCAGCGTGGTGGACTATTTGACCTAACCACTCTCAATCGTACTCTCGATTATGCTCCAGAGCCCTGCAGTGGGACGTATATGGGTTGATACAGTACAGTACCTGTACACTTAAAAACTTACTAATAATATATACAACATAGAATTATTGCAAATATTTGTGGCAGGTGATGGAAACTGCATACACCATATTCGAAATTCGCTCCCAAATATCTGCACAAGAATATTGTGGTACAAAATATCCTATATATGTCTTATAACGTTTAATTTATTCACGGTTTCTAAACACACCTGTTGTACCTATTATTACAAGTTAAACATATAATATTTATTTAGTTAGTAGGTATTCCACGGTCTTTGAATTAAGAATTTTACGTATTTGTAAAGTTATTGTTTTGATAATATCTGAGCAGTTCAAGAAAAGTTCGACTACGCAAGGAAAATCGGAAAGAAAAAATTCAAAGTAGAAGAAAATCGCGTTCTTTGTATACTCCGACTTTGCGAAAGGCTACTCGCAGGGAATAGTGAACATCAAATATTCACTTTCATTACACAGACGAAAACTAAATATATTTATTCTGGAAAAGAAAATAAAGTAACGACCTTACAAGTACATATTATGTGCGTACCGGGACCACTTTAAATTACTCGCATCTGAAAATGTAGTAAATGTTATATTATCAAATGTATTTATTTTTAAGCAACCCGTATTACCCTTCATCACAAATAAATCTTTATATCTATTTAATAACATGGTATGAGCGGTGTAAGTATTTTTACATATACTGCACATCTCTTGATAACAAACAAAGGCATACTAATTTGATACTCCAAGCTAAGTGTAGATTTTTTTTATTGATTATTAACCCAAAGAATCAAACAAACAGGGAAGCTAAATAAAACCGTTTAAAAAACAAGGGAAAGAGCATGGTACCAATTTAATTTTAAAAAATAAACTTCCATATACAAACATTACTGTATTTAAAAATATAGCAAGAACGTAACATAAAATATATTCACACATAAATTAAGTGAATTGAGCCATTAACTTGGGAGTGATCTACCCATAGTGACGAGTTCTTGAAAGTCAATAAGACTTCCATTTCCTTGATTATATTTAGATCGAACGGCAATATCCAAGTTGCACCCTCGCCCTCTTCGAATTCCATTAAAATAATTTTATTACTATTCCTCGTAGACCACAATTTATTGGTGTCCGGCGCACTTTTACCCTTAGTATACTGAATTCGTTATTTGGGAATGCACTTAAGTTTTAAATTTTATCAATGCCGCCATCATCTTTATCTAAAGAAAGTCTACTGCTGAACATATCGTGTATTCTAAGTGTATTTCCATATTGATCGGTTTGAAGCAACCGGCATTTAAGGTTTTCTCTACATTTATTATGTAATCTCTCGATCTTGTGTTTAGAGATCATAGGAATGTTCTATCCTGATTTAAGACCTTTGAAACCTGTGGACTAATATAATAGGTAATCCAAACATTGTGTACAATAATGATTTAAGAACCTTGGAAGCTGTGGAAAGGTAAAACGTTGCAAAGTTTCGAGCAAACCAATATCCAATGTCATGTTATGAAACAATGTTGTGTACCAGAAATTCTGTTAAATGAAATTGGAAAGTAAATTGCATTTCAAACGGTACATGTGTGAAATTATTTTCCATTGTTCGTAGCACCGGCGATTATTCGCTTTCTTTAATTTTGCCAAAGCAATTTTATTAATACATCTACGTCACAAATAGGAGACACAAAAAAGAAGATTACTTTAACTACGTCGATATTTCCGTCTCAAGATATAACCTGGTTCGTAAGATAGCGTGCATAAATCCAATCACGAACACGAATGTTGAATCATGCTCTTCCAAGAACGAATGGTATCGACATTTTTGCCACCAAAAATTCTGGCTCTGTCCTGAAATCGATTTGGTTTAAAAAGCCAGAAAGGCAGCGCAATACTGTCGTGTATTAAGTGTTGCGAATAGTTGCGGAGACTCGCCAACATACGTGCTTCCGGAAACAATAGCTGTCATCTCCAACGTCTTCAGTCTGTACGCATCTACTGCTGATTTTGCTCGTCTATTAATTTCTATGTGTATCAACCTATAAACGTCCCACTGTAGGGCACAAGCCTCCTCTACAATAGAGAGTATGATTCAGAATGGTAAGGCCATTATAGTCAACCACGCTTGCCTAGTGCCGTTTGGCGGACTTTACATACCATAAACATTCTGACAAATTGCTATGGTATGCAGGTTTCCTCGCGATTTCTAGCTTGGGATAAATTATTCTAAGAATTTTTGGTTTGACCATTCACCTGATGCTGTGAGCTTATCTAGCCAACGTTTCGTTCATTCAACCAGCGTATCTTATTGGTCAGAGCTCTACTCCATGTTGAACTCTGCAACTTGCACGTTGCCTATTGGCCATTGAACCTGCTCAATCCTGAAGCTGTTAGAAATATCCTGGAGCAACATTCGTCTATGGAATCAGAAAACTTAAAGGTGAAATAATGAGAATAATGTAAGAGTGCGGGTTGACTGAGGGCACAGTGCAGTACTCGTGCGCACCCATCAATATTCAAGTCAGGTGTGCACGTGCGCGCGCGTGCGTTTCAAACAATCATTACATGATATCACAACATCAACATGACATTTGTCCAAAACAATTTAGATTTATGATTCGTGGTTTCCTTTGGCTAACCAACTCACAACAAAGTAAACTCAACGGGCCCATAAATACCGACATCACACTGGTATTTCTAAATTTTAAACGTTTTTTATTTAACTCTGTTAAATTATACAAAACAAAAAATAAACGTAATGGCATAGAGTTTTATTAGCGAGTAACGTAGCCTTGTAGGACGAGTTATTAAAAAATTATAACTATTTACGTCAGTGACATGATTATATGTCTCCAGCTATCAGATCCACGTTTCGGCTAACCACATATGTTTAATGCCCGTTTTCACCAAGAACAGAAATTACGTCAATATCTAGGACATTATTAGGGATAACTTCCTAATTTACAGCACTAACACACTTGATCCGTGAATAACATTTTGAGCCTCAGCATTTTTATGAGACAATCCCTTACCAGTTATTTATTACCTAATTGCAAACTTCCAAAAATCTATGAAAATAATAGTGCAACTAGGTAAGTACTGAAATAAAACTATTATTTACGAATTTTATCGCGGATTTTCGCATACAGTTTTAAAGCGACAGCTGTGAAGTAATCGCCGAGATGTTATAGAATGTAAAAATTCAAACAAATCCGTGATAAAATGCGTAAATAATAGTTTTATATCAATGTGTAACATTTGCTTAAATCTAAGAAACAATTCTACTCGGTAAACACCGAGCACGTGTTTGATCTCTAATGTCCAGCCTTATAAGTGCGTTGACCGTATTTGTTTAAGTAAGTAATTTGCTCGAATCCGCTACATAAAAGAAACCTACCCTCACTCAATATCTTGTTGGTAAGCCCAGCTTAAGAATTACAACGCAATAAATCCGACATATTGCAAAGACCACGCTATCCCATTCATTAAGTTCTTCGCTCGGCGTCTGCGACCGTAAGACTTCCTTCGGTTTCATTTGTTGCCACATCTAAAAATGATTGCGAAAAATCACAACATTTCATAGTTCAAAGGAGAAGATATTAACATGTGTGCTAATAATAGCGGAATTTTATTATAGATGTGGCCTTGTTTTTATCTAAAAATACTTAAGATTATCAGGTCCGTATTGATAGAATAAAATCGAATTATTGTCGGGTTTAGTGATCAATTAATTCTTAAAATGTTTTTGCAACGATATTTCTCGTTGAAGGTACTCTTCCTCATATCCACATGAAGAAATACATATAAATTCCCAAGCTGCACCAATGCGATGAATAATAATGAGACAAACTATTCATCAATTGGCCACTCCATTTCTAGAGCCCCTGCACTATCCAACAAATGTCTTACGTAGCCACCACGATTCTCGCCTTTCTGAAGTGGCAACAGAGATAAGAGGGAATCAACAACATAAGGAATAAGCGGCACATAATAATTAATAATAAGCTTAACATTTTTATTTCCGCTCTCAATTTGACCCGCGTCACTCCAACGCATTGCTATCAGGAAATTGGTGTCTATCAACTGACCCATGACTACATGATTCATAGGTATGTGTTAATACATTTTATAGATAAAAGTAGTCTCGGTACTGCAATTGATAAAGCGTATATAAATAATAAATATATTAATATGTGTTATATCTATACCCAACCTCCTAGGATTGTAAATGTGCAAGTTTACAATAATAGAAAAAGAAATGTAAATGTGTGTTACTTACTCTTTATAGCAAAAACAATCGAACGGATTTGGTTTTATTAACAATATATGATAGTTGATGTATATATACAGGGTACATCAATACTGCTACCGAAAACAAAGCCGGGTGGTAGTTTAAGCGACTTCAGACACAATGCAACAGAAAAAGTTGCAAAAAATAGCGTCATATTTTTTTGTTATTTTTTTTCCTATTACCGTATTTGGGTGGTAAATACATTTTTTCTTAAAATAATAGTGTATACCCTTTTATTTATTACTAATCTAAGGAATAAAGCGGTTTAAATTATTATTTTAGCAAAAACTACGGATTTACCACTCAAAAATGACGATATTTAACAAATCCTAAAAAATAATTGTCGCGTTTCTTTGCAAAATTTTTAGTTGCATTGTGTTTATGATCACTAAAACTACCACCCGGCTTCGTTTTTTGGGATTTTGTTATTCCACTAATAGCATTATATCCAGAGGTCAATAAATTCATAACATGCAGTATCATGGACTGAATTCAGTTTGCATGTAAAACGTAGAACATTTACTTTTGAACTTCATATCCCTCGATTTGTTAAATCTGCATTATGTGCCTGTCTGGTTTCGTTAGAGACATTAGCTGCATCAGTCGTTTCTTGATGGTTAAATTAGCTGTAACTTAGAAATCTAGGTCACAGAATTACTCTTAGTTATCGCTTAACAATTTACTTAAATCAATCACTAATCAGCGTCACTATAAAACCTTATTTTCAGATACTTATACCACAGATTTTGATATTTCGGTGGTGGCTATAGTGGCATTTTAGACCTAAAGTTATTCAAATCGAGAACTTTAAAATTAGATTAACCGCTCGTAAATCAAGTTGCATATTACATAATTATATAAATGTTGTCTGCATTATTTTTAAGTGGAATTGTAATCTCAATTTTATTTCTTAGCGTTGAATATACGGGATGCAAAGATGTAATGGCAAACTTTCCACGCTTCGGGTCGTTAGTTTGTCACCCATTGTAATCAACAAAGACACAGAAGTCCATTAATCCACCATCTTCCATGGCCTTTGCAAAACTTTACAGTCCAATTAAGATTCCCATATCAGCGACATTATGCGGACTAATCTTAGTAATTGCAAATTAGATTATCATGACACGTTCTGGCTGTTGTCAATACTTGGTATTTGTAATAAGATAAATAATTTATTTAACTCTAATAGCTTGTATCCGTTAATCTAATTCATCGATTATGATATTCAACAAGTATGTATTATGATTTGTTAAATTCCTTTCGAATTGAACCTTGAGTGAACCACCAACACAAAGCAGTGCATAGAATTTTATTCTAAGTAGAATATTGTTCCAATATCCGTAGCTTGGTTATGTTTCGTCAACTGGCGTAGCACTATGGCGCCTCTTTTTAGTGGCTTGTGTAATAAATTTGGCAAGGATGGTCGAGTTATAAAAGTCGATTAAATCTCAACTGGCTTGGAAATACTTTGTCATACAGAGAATCTGTAGTTTGCAACTATGCTATATTGCACTTGCGATTAAGCAGATAACTTATGTTTATATGCCCAACAGGGATTAATAAACGTAAATAGGCACACGTGCCTACGTAAACGATGCAGAAGGCAATGTTTGGCTCGAAATTTACATAAAGCTCAACATAAACGCAAATGTTGGTACTTGCCCACAATATTTTATGCAATTCCAAATTACAATATCACGCACCACGCGCACCCGGCCATTTGTAGCAATTGTAACTTAAATTCTACAGAAACAAAACCAAATAAATAAAATACGCTTTAAAAATTAAAAGTTCAAAACAGTTTATTGACATTATGAAAAACGGCTTATGTCTACCAGTAAAATGTTTACTTCGAAACAAATTGATAGCTGTATGAAATCGCATGATGTATTGTAAATATTAGCAAAAGCTTTGATATGTGGATGTTTGTTTACTAACCTCGAACAATACTAATCGTAAATTACTTGTATTTCACTGAAATTTGTATACGCTGTTCGCTTTTCCCAAAACAATCAATAACATATAAATACATACAAGTAATAGCCATTCACCAGACCCAACCTAATAGTAATGTATGGGTTTATCGTTCCCCAAACACTTATAAATATTATCGCAGAAAGGTTAGATTTACAGTTTTACCACCGGTCGTTTATCTTCCAGCAAAGCTTTCGGCAAAGTCATGAGCATTTTTTTTTCCAACAAAGGTAAATGTGCAATATAGAAATCGTTTCTAGAACCTTACAATTTACAGCCCATACACTAAATGGAAATAACGAGGCAACTGCTTGAAAAATTAATTAAAAATCCAAAATATCTAAAGCATAGAAATATATTTCTATGATCTCTAACCTCCACGCAAACAAAACTAAAACTGCTAGCATAATTCCGACGAAGCTCTAGTTTCTATGAAACTTCCTTGAAAGCATCCAAATAGTTGTGCCCAACTTACTGTGTTCCTTTATACTATAGTACATTTTGTTTATGGATTATCTACATAAATAATTAAGCCATTGCTAACGTTCATAATTAACGTCTTAGGCATAAAAATGTTGAAATTGCGCACTGTTTTGAAGCACGTAATACTTTTAAACATATAAGTATTAGGCATGGTACTTTATTACACGCTCTTGATTAATTCGTGAGAATTGGGAAAAATATCATTTCTAAATATTAATCCGTTTAGTAACATTAAAATGACGTATTTTTTTACTTATCTCAAGATTTTTTTAGCCCGCTACATAGAACGTAACGTTTCATGTGTCATTTCATTCATTTCCCTATACACTTGCGCACGAATACTGGAACGCAACTTAAATATAAGTAGCGCTTAACTACATTAATCCCGCTTAAATGTACTGGCTAAGTAGGTTGCGCGCTGTTAAGAGAAACTTATTATTTCAATTTCGTTCCAGTATTCGGGCGTAAGTCATTTATTATTGAATATAATAAACTTATTATACAATAAGCTATTTGTTATCCGTAAATTAATTCATATTTGTCTCAATATTTTAAGTAAACCACTGTTCTGTATCAGCCCATATACGTCCCACTGCAGGGCACGGGCCTCCTCTACAATCGACAGTACGATTGAGAGTGGTTAGGCCATATAGTGCACCACGCTGGCCTAGTGCGGGTTGGCGGACTTACATACCATAGAATTTTTTTTTATAAATCGCTATGGTATGCAGGTTTCCTCACGATGTTTTCCTTCACCGTTTTAGTGCGTGGTGATTGACTATCAATACACACATGACTCCCGAAAAGTCAGAGGTGTGCCCTGGGATTCGAACCCGCGACCACCGTGAACATGTTGGCAGTCGCGTCTAGTCCGTTTACCAACAGGCCACCACGCAAGTAAACCACTAAATGTTATTAAAAAATGGCTAGAATTTTCCAACCGTGATATTCTATTATTTAAACATGGCTATTTTTTATCCAGCAATATTTTAATACATAAATATGAAACGTGCATGTGTTTCTGCTTCACATATATGAATCGAAAGGAATTTCCTCTTGCAGATTGAATTTTCTCGACGTATCGCACCTCAATCTTATTTTCTTGAATATCACTTTTCGCAGTACAAAATTGTCTACGAAAATATATTGTGGAGAAGGTCATTGTCTATTTATGGGCCTTAGTAATAGCAAAAACGTGACTTAGATATAATAAAAGAAAAAAATAAACTGGGAAAATGAATCGCAAGCTATTAATACTATAATATTGTATGGTATGGTAAATGTCTAATGTTGCTTAGACTAGAAAATCCTGCGTAATGAGATTTTAGATAACTAAAAGAGCATTTTATATAGGTAGTTAATTTTTTGTTTGGAAGTGGTAGACATACGGCCGATGCCAATAATCAATCGAAAAAATTTGATTGAATTCAATCTGGATTGTTTTCTACTTTTCGATTGGTCTCTTGTCATGTTGCCATAGTTTTTTCACTACTGAGATTGATTATTGGCAATATAGTATCCCAGCGTGGTGGACTATATGGCCTAACCACTCTCAATCGTACTCTCGATTGTAGAGTAGGCCCGTGCCCTGCAGTGGGACGTATATGGGCTGATCCAGAATATAGTATCAGAAAAAAGATTGAGCTGTCAATCTAAAACGGCAAATTTTGGATTGGGTTTGTTTATTGGCAGCGGCTGATACTGTTTTCAGTTATGAGTGATGACCCAACACGAATGGGCAGGCTCCACAGATCTGTGGCAGGCTCATACAGAGCGATACCTGTGTCTCACGGGAAATCGACGTGAAGCTACAGCTTCGCGCACTTTCCCTCACTTTGATCACTTACCATCAGATGACCTGTTTTTCCGTTTGCCGGACCTATGCAATGGAAAAAAATTCAGATAGCAACTAACTTTTATAACATTACATTAGTTTAGTATTCTGTGATTACAGTCAAAACATATCAGAAAAAAACGATAGAGAACATGTTATTTTTCATTTCATTAGAATGTAATTATATTACGTAATGATGCCGTTTGATTAGCAATAAAATTACATTATTCACCCGTGGATAATATTGTACTATTGAAATCGACTTGAGTCATGCACCTCATTTCGCTCTAAACTCAGATCTGTTAAGGAAAAAACATTCTCACGTAGAAACAGAAGATCACGTTTCTTAAATTATAAAATTGATACAAAAAAACAGCTCACGTGTAGAATGGTGGAAGGATAATTTTAAATTACATTAGTAAATGCAACTCTACAACATCGCGGAAAATAATATAACAAATAATCTAATATTGAAATAATATTACTTTTATTATAAATTAGATTTTGTCCGTGACTTAAAGTAGATTTTTAAAACGTTTTAAGTAGTTGTTGACATAGGAAACATTAATGTGGAAGCGTAGCGTTATATTTTTATCCTTCGGGAATCGTACGTTCGGCGTACCCCATCTGCTTTTCTATAATCTTGTCAACCTGTTTTCCAGACTTCCCCATGACTGGTTTATGACTGCCTCAGTGGCTACGGTACGGTTACAAAGCTGAGGTCTCGGGTTTGAATTCCGAGTTGGGTAAAGCCCGTGTTTCTCAATCAGCCCGGAGTCAGGAATTTGTGCCTGATATGGCGATAGGCTCGCCCCCTATCACATCGTGGGACGGAACATACAAGGCGAAATGAGGGTGTCCTGACCCCGCTGCTTACCCCTTCTGGGAAAGACGCGTATATTTATTTATTTATTAAACCTTTGATAGACAGAGATAACTAGGTCCTATAATACCACTTAAAAGAACCTCCACAGGCTGAGAAAGATAGATCTTGCAATCCTTTAAACTTTAAAGAATTATTGCGGAGCATAACTAAGCTTTTAGTATTTCAATTCATAAGTACTTTGTCGGTCCGTTGCAACCCACTTCAAGTAATTAGATAATATTATTGGTTTATGATCGCTAATGGTCTTGCTTTCAATTGTCAACATATAAATTGATTCCGTTTGTCATGAAAATACTTAAATGAGATATTCCGGTACTATTTAAAAACATGATTACACATAAATTAATTACCAAACTAATTCAAAATATGTGCCTTTAAATTTCCGCCAATTTAAGAGGTAATATTATACAAAGTAATAAAATATTCCATTAACAGCGCTGATTTAGCTCAAGCAACAATATCAGTATATTCTAGTGAATACACAAGAAAAAATAAAGCTATGTACTCAAATATAATTTTTCACGTTTCTAGTACACTGCGCGTTGAGTGCTATGAAAATTACAAGTTATAAAAGAAAGGGGACGAGTGAAAGCCTAATCCATTTAGCAATCTTGATCGAGTGTTGATAGCATCTGCATTTAACGGTAAACACGAGCTTGTAGAGCGCAATAAACGGAAGTAGTACTGACGCGTCAGTACCTATACAGCCATGAAACGCAAATGATAGAGTACGGCAACTGACCACGAAGACAATTATTTCATAGACTACTATTAAAGAAGCAAAACAACCTCTACAAATGTTTACGTGTGAAACAATCGGCCTATCATCGTACTAAAATATTGTTGATAATTACAAATAAATTAGAGGTGTAAAAGGATGAAGGTTGAACACCATTTATCCATTCGAACGTAGTGTTATTTATGTGTACAATTTCGTGAATTGTTTTTCGAACCACAAAACTTTATGTGAGTTTTCTTTGTTTGTAAGATTTTAATGGTTTTTATAATTATACTGGTTATATCTATTACATCATGTCTTACATTTGTCTACCTACTGGCAAACAAAGGTCATTGAAAAAGGGATCAGATGTAAATCATTTGTCGAAAACAAGCACAGAGCTGCTTCTGTAGCGTGCATTGTTACTTGTATTTTATGTAGCAAACAATAATTTCCAACAATTCGATAAATTCCATAACATAATAATGTGATGTCACTTTAAATTTTCCCTTCTACTTTAATCTTATTTGATTTTACAGATAAATGTTATCATGAACGCAGATAATCTGTTTGAAATGACCATCGGGGGTCCCGTCTGTTCATGTATTATGACTTATCTACGAAAGTATAATGTTTGCGATAATTACTAATTTGTCTATTTTAAATTACTGATTTTTCTAAGTTAGTATTGTTCCATTACAAATTATATTTTGAAGTCCTAACTTCCAAACTATTAAATTATTCTCTCTTGTTTCATCATAATTAAATTAAAGGCATATATCGTCATAGTTTTTTAATACTTTGTTTTACATCATAATGTTCATATCGATAGTATATTAAGTCCAGAGATGCGATTTATTTGAAATATTTCCATTTAAAATGCAAATACAAAATGAAAATTCCTATTTTGTATTTGGCATTTAAATGCCTTTTAGTAAAAAACATTTTGTATTTTATTTGAAATACATTTTGAGATGTATTTTGCATTTTTAATATTCATTTCAAAATGCAAAATACTTTGTGACTAAGTTTATAGGTCAAGAGCCCGTGGCCGCCAGACCTTCGTAATTTTATAAAAGCTGAAAGTTTGTCTGCGCATGCCTCTAACATTGGCATCATACGATCAGCTATTACGAAGTTCCGATCATGGTTGTTTTGGAAGTTATGAGCTTCAATGTTTCTGACAAGGTGAAAGAACCATCAAAAGTGTCTCAATACCAAGAAAATAACTATAACGCTGACATATATGTCCAAAATGACACGCAAAAAGTGCTAGTTGGCTCGGCATTGTATCTCTATTACATTTCTCATGATAAATACCTAAAATAAATAAAAATATCATTCAATTTGGTCAAAAGGTATTTTATTTTTAAAAGTATTTTGAAAATACCTATTTTGCATTTAACATTTGAAATACAAATGTAAAACTATTTGGTATTTTGCATTTGAAATAGAAAATCTGAAAAGTATTTTGCATTTTGTATTTAAATGCTTTTTTAAAACTATTTTGTACATCTCTGAATAAGTCATATTTTGCAGTTATAAAAAATGTAGGTATTGGCTAAGTTACGTTTGGTTTTAATTAAAGTAAGTAAAAAATTCGGATTAATTTGCCTTTTGAAAATCAGTAGATGGTTTCGTATTTTTATTTTACGCACAAAATCATCATAAAACGATAGCATATGTATAGATATATTTGATAACAAAGTAAAAATATGAGCGGCACGACTATAAACAATATGGATTTACAGTTTCCACGTAACTTCATTCACATCTGCTGACTGATGGCTCGCTTTGTTTTGGTCCTCTGTTATAAAATATATCTACAATAACTCGCATGTTAAAATTAAACCGTCGCGTCGTCGTGAAATTTATTTTAATTTATGATGAGTTTCGGAAACTAATTTACATGAAGATATGATTTATCTTCTCAGTAATTATCAAAAGGATGGCGAATACGAAAGTATTCATTATACAGACACAGGAACTAATGCTTAAGTTAATATTAGAATTGTTAATTAACAGACTGAAATAGTTAATTATATTAGTCTGTTTATATTTCAATCCGCACTTGCGAATAACGACCATTTCCATTAGAGTATCACAGAATTTTCATTTATTAAACTTGCTCATTAAAATTTTCTCGCTCTCTGCCGTGAGAGGCACGCCGACTTAGTTTTATTTCACAAAGCATTGTTCCCAAGTATTTGTGCAAAGCAGAATACTATTGATAATAAAAGCTGGCATCATTTCTTAACCTCGTATTATGCTTGCTGTAGTATTGTATTATAATTTATAATATTGTAGCATGCAATAGGTCAAAGACTTGCCGTGCTCTTGAAATTTATTTGAAAACCTTGACATTGTTCCATTAGGATTAGTGGACTTTGGTTATTCCTACCATCCTACATTTTAGGATGGATCTTGGTGTGTGATGGCGTGGTAAGTATTTACTATATATATATATATATATATATATATATATATATATATATATAGTAAATACTTACCACGCCAACTACCAAATATATATATATATATATATATATATATATATATATATATATTTACATCCTAAAGTGTTTTTGGCGTCTAGTATGTAGTGCATCATTACGACGTCTCCCAGTTCCTCTTACATTTTTTTACATGTCTTAATGAATAGTGCTTAGTTTTTCGATTTCCAGCTCCGTGGGGTACGTTATTTTCCGATAAGTTTATTTTTCGCGATATTCTTCTTGCAGTCGGGCCGCAACATTTTTGAACCCCGAACCATGGTAAAACATTAAAGGCATCCTGGATATATTGATCCTGATTTACCTAAGGCACCGACAATTTCACATCCTCAGAATGCGACGTTGCCAGCTTCATCACTTGTCTCGTTCTTTTACTATCACTTGTTTGTATTACACAGTTTCATCATTCAATTCATTCCAATTCGTAAGTCCCTTATATATACGGATGTCCGATATTGATATAAAATGTATTTAATAGTACTTACCTACTTTATATTACCGAATGATTATTATTAAAATGTCGGTTGAAATCATATGGGCATAGATAAATGAATTGAATGATAAATACGTGTCCCTCTTCCACGCAAATCTTATTGAACGGACTTTGATGAAGTTTTGTTACACAGATGGTTTAAAGTAATATAAATAAAATTGAATTGTGTGTGATTTTTACATGAGACGCCGCGGACAATATAGAATAACATATATCACTACATAGTATAAAACAAAGTCGCTTTCTCTGTCCCTATGTCCCCTTGTATGCTTAAATATTTAAAACTACGCAACGGATTTTGATGCGGTTTTTTTTTAATAGATAGAGTAATTCAATAGGAAGGTTTACATGTATAATAACATTCATTAAATAGTGGAGAAATACTGTTATTTTTGAGGTTTCTAATGTGATGTCGTTAATTATCAATTTTTTTCCGATTACATTGCAAACGCAGGCTGAACCCTACGAGATTTATCAAAATAATAATTATTTGTACACATTGAAAAGGTCTACAAAAAACTCCGCGATGGTATATGTCTATCTCTTATGGATAACCAACAATAACATTTTTTTTGTCATTTACTTTTTACGAAAAATAATGGCTAATTTTCGAAGCGATTTTAACCAATACAGCATTAATCCTTATCCAATTAAATAGCTTAAATACATTGTTGATTTAATATAGATCTATATGGTCCTTTACAGCACTAGATTTAAATGATTAGTTTCGAAGATATTAAAGATTTAAAATTGCAGGACGTAGCGCTTGCGGCGGTACTGGCCGGCCGGGGCGGCGGCAGCATGCCTATATAGGAAGGTTTATATGTATAACTAGCTGTACCTGCGACTTCGTCCGCGTGGAATTTAAAAAACAAACTTTATTTTTCTAAAGTAAAATATTTTTTCTAAAATAAATGTAGCCTAAGTTACTCCTTATTATATCAGCTACCTGACAATAAAAGTCCCGTCAAAATCGGTCCAGCCATTTCAGAGATTAGCTGGAACAAACAGACAGACAAAAAAAATTTAAAGATCATTTTCGGCACAGGTATCGTGTATATAACGATATGTAGTTGGACATTTTTTTAAATTTTCACTTTACAAACGGACACTTCAATTTTATTTATGTGTATAGATAATAATACGTACATATTATTGTACAGAAATCTATTTGTACCCGGGCGAAGCTGGGCCAGGCCGCTAGTTATGTATATATTTGTATTGTCTATTTTTTACAGTTCAAGACGTACCACAAACTTCATTAGTAGGTCAAAGTTTTCGTAAGATAGAACCGGGCTTAGATCTTGCCATAGCCTGCTGCACCAATATTCTTAATAAGTTAAGAAAGTGTTTGTAAAAAAACACTACTGGTGGTAGGTCTCTCATATGTGAGAGGCTGCCTGGGTGGGTACCACCGCAATGTCTATTTCTCCCGTCAAACAGCAGTTTAAATGCACTGTTGTCATCGAGGTATTATACTAGAGCGGACATCGGGAACAAAATCTGTGCGTATGGTGCATGCGCAAGGGTACACAGTGAAGCGAGAGGGAAGATAATGTTACTTCGTTGGTGTGACAGAGACAGAAATAGAATGTACCCTTCATTTTGTTACAAAAATTTTGTTTGTAGTGTCCCCTCTAGTATATTATCTCAATGACTGTTGTGTTTCGGATTGAAGGACATTGTAGCCAGAGTAACTACTGGACATATTGAGACTAAACATCTATATGTCTCAGGATGGCGAGCGCAGTGGAATGCCAAGCATTGCTTTGTAATTCAAAGTGTTGTTTGGTTTTGCTACTGTTCATGAGTGGTCGCATCGCTTACCATCAGGCGAACGGCATGCTCGTCTCGTCATTAACAGCAATAAAAAAAAAACCATACTGAAGACATCAGCGTATCTAATAATAACAAATTCAAGAAAAAAATGAAGTAATTCTGATGATCGAACCTGTAGGTAATGGGTTATAGAGGTGATAGAAACCTTCTCCCAAAGGTGAGACTACCCTCGGGGAGTAGATAAAAAAATGGCCAGGCCCAGACTGGATTTACCTGAAGACAAAAGTGCGAACGAGGTGTCACGATATCTGGGCCAGAACGACTGGCGAACTGGGAACATTACCTCCACCTTAAAATAGCTTGCAGCTTATTAGTATTAAATTCTCCAGGCAATTGAACGTTCGTGTATGGCTATTGGGCGTCCGTAATCAATGTCTACTGGACCTTAATATTATTAAAAACCACGTTATTAAAATGTAAATTACCCGAGTCAACGTGGCCATCCCTGAGAAGATCCGTCCGTATATGACTATTGAACGTCCGTATATAACTATCGGGCGTCCGTATATTGCTATTTGGCGTCCGTATATAGCTATTGGGCGTCCATATGACTGCAATCTACAAGATTTTACCGTCTTTCCGTGTTCCCTTAACTTCAATGACATTAAACAAAATTTAATGTGTCTTTTACCATATCAGATAATTTCTTTCTATTGGAATTTTTATAAATATAAAGCAACATAATTTAGATTACGCGAAGCCGAGGCATGGTGTAATTTTTAATATATATCAGTCGTCGTTGTTGGCCAATAGGTTTGGATGGCTTTGTAACAGTTTTTTTTCTGTACATTATAATGTTATATTGTGATTTAATGAGTGTTATTTTTATTATTATTTGGATATTGGGCGTCCGTATATAGCTATCGCGCGTCTGCATATCTCCAAATTACAAAGCTTTCAGCGTCTGTTTGTATTGACATAATTATAACAAACCATATAATATGTATTCCTCTATCACATTTTTATTCAATTATAAAAAGTCCGTTGACTGAATTTATATATTATTATGATAATAAAAAGTGTTTCACTCTTAATCTTATATATATATTTTTATATAAAAAGCTATGTATTGCTGTTCGTTAGTCTCACTAAAACTCGAGAACGGCGGAACCGATTTTCCTAATTTTGGTCATCAAATATTCGTGGAAGTCCAAGGAAGGTCTAAACGGTGAGAAAAAATGGAAAATTTGCGAGGAAAAGTCAATTTTTTAATTGTTCAAGCGTGATGCGACCAGCCAATTTAGGATGATCTTTGTTTTGTTGACGGGAGAGGTAAACGACGGTCAAGCTTCAATTACCAACCAACGTAAAATGATCTATCTTTCCACTGTCTTTCATTGACGGCTGACGAAATAGAACAAAATTCAAAAAATGTGTACATTGTGTATATAATATCTAGATACGGCGTCTTTCGCGTAATTTGTTAAATGTAAAATAAAATGATGTCCATATCTACAAAAATAGCCCATAGTTTTTTGAGAGTATTGCAACAGTTTTAAACAAGATATACTCTATCGAAGCGTTTTGTCGGAGTGCACCAAAATATATCTAATTATAATTTTTCGTTTTCATAAATGACATTGTTTATTCAATTGACCTTTAGATGAGTTGGGGGACAAATTTAATTCCGCATTAGTATTGTTTTCAGACTCAAGAATTATAATAGAAGTATTGGTATGTACGTTGATGCCGCATCTAGACATTATAATGAAACGATATGCAGTTTTATATTTTTAAATATTTGTTTTATTAGGTTTTATTGCTTACGTCACCTGGTAAGGCAGTATGAAGGTTTTATTAATTTGTATATGTATAGATAGTCTTCTCAAATAAATAAAAGTAATTCACAGAAGCGCGTGGTTGCTCGTTGGTAACGTACCAAACGCGACTGCCAACAAGTTTACAATGGTCACGGGTTCAAATCCCAAGGCATACCTCTGACTTTTCGGAGTAATTTCTACATTAAATAAAATCCATCAACACGCACTAAGCCAGCGGGGTGGACTATATGACCTAATATAATAACAGCACTATTTGTTTTCTCTCTGGAAGGAAAAACGAAAAATGTTGTTCATTATAATGCAATAAATTAATTAGGTATTAAAATCTTGGACTTTAGACAGTTTGATGGCAAAAAATGTGGCGATACGAAATTCGCCGGGTCAGCTATCATATATATTAATTGATTTCAATGAATGTCGTCGGAGTAGTAACAGTGTTATAATATCTACGTAGCAAAATAATGTTTGAAATCTGGAGAGATGGGATAGAATAGAATGTAAGGTGGATAAAATGGGACAGAAGAATAGGTATAGAATGGGATTGGATAAGCAGTTTAGACAACGGCAGTCATGTTGATTTTAAATAAAATATGGACTGGAATCTGTATTTGCACCCAGGCGAAGCCGGGCCGGGCCGCTAGTTAATTATAATTTCGGTTTATTAAAACTCTATACTTACATAGTTTTAATTTTCGTTGTTATTAATTTATTATCTAGGTTTCTTTAATTATTATTTACCAATGAATATGCCGTAGATGTCCTTTGCGGTATAAATCTTAGAATTAATATTAAGATTGTTTATGTTTCCATTTTTTATTCATTAGAATTTTGGTACATGTTTTGATATCAATTGTGTAATTAGTACGTGGTGGCCTGTTGGTAAACGTACTAGACGCGGCTGCCAACATGTTCACGGTGGTCGCGGGTTCGAATCCCAGGGCACACCTCTGACTTTTCGGAGTCATGTGTGTATTGATAGTCAATCACCACGCACTAAAACGGTGAAGGAAAACGTCGTGAGGAAACCTGCATACCATAGCGATTTATAAAAATTGTATGGTATGTAAGTCCGCCAACCCGCACTAGGCCAGCGCGGTGGACTATATGACCTAACCACTCTCAATCGTACTCTCGATTGTAGAGGAGGCCCATGCCCTGCAGTGGGACGTATATGGGCTGATCATATCAGATCAGTGTAATTAGTGGCGTTATTTACTATCATAGTATATTACCTAGTCTACATTGCAATAGGATCATAATTCGTATCTCAATTTTTATCATTTAATAATTTTTGTTATTATTTAAGTGTTCAGTGGGAATATAGAGTAAATAAAACTTAAGTATGGAAAGTTCATTGATCTATTATTGACTGGTGGAGTTGCGATTAGGGTATCAAAAGATTACCTCCAATCACAACCCCACCAGTCCTTTCTTTTGGGCATTGCAATGGGCGCCGACGGTGGTGGACGCACGGCGATAGTCTGCAACGGTGCCACAAAATTGCGTCGCCGCGCCTCCCACCGCTTTCTTGCCCAGAGCGCACTCCGCCTGTCCACCACTACGCCATCAACGACATGCCGTATTTGTCTTTGAAACAAAATTGAATTGAATAATTTACACACTGATCTACTAGTGATATTATAGTTTATATAAAAACTTTTGAAATAAATTATAAAAGACGGTCGACATATTAAATCAAATTAAAATTTTAAACAATGCAAGATAATATTATGCTCATAGCTTTGATAACTGATACAAAACAATGAGAAGTTACCTCCTTGTAATAGTCCAGAACATCAGTTGGCCGAAGATAATCATTTTTTTAGCGCCCCGGACGGCTATTTTATTATAAATGTCTAAAAACCGTACGAAAGTTAACATTTTTGAATAGTTTCAAAGTGTTAAAATTGATCAATGAGCTAGCTGACAACGTCGCAATTGCGGACGCCAAATACGCGCATTCTTAGTCAGGAAATCCACGAGATATACGGCTGTGGATATACGCGCTACAGCAGCGCCAAACCTGCGCTGAGATTTCTCCGTGAACTTTTCAATATATTGTTGCAGCCATTTAAGCGATTTTTTGGCTTCTGTCGATTTTTTGCCTACGGCCTCTCAGGAGTAAAAGGACCTAAGTGGCACCGGCCACCAAAGTGGCGTCCGGTATACGGACGCCCAAAGCAGGTGGACGCCAGTTTAAATGCACTTTTTCCTTCAGGGGACGCCTATTTGTTTGCGGGTTAAATATATATATATATACAGGGTTACAGGTTAAGTCGACCTAGATCCTTTAAGAGCTTGTAGTTTCCATCATTCCTGACTGATTTGACTATGAGACCCTATACCCTTAACTTAGCCGTTTCCACATAATTTGACTTTGAAGATTTTTCTTTAAAGTATCGCTTTTTTGTCTATTAGTCCATTTTTTTTATTTTCTTGCTATAAATTTATTTGTATTTGCAATTTTTGTTTAGTGTATAAGTTACTTTATTTTATTCAAGACTAAAATTACACTTTACTGAACCGGCTGGGACGTGTGAGACTGTTGAAGTTGTAACTTAAAATAAATTCGTTAAAATATTTTTTTCTTTCCTAAATATTACAAAAATTTTCTATGACAGTTATACGTTTAATAATATTTCCGTTTAATTGGCTATCCATCGAGGTATAACAAGCTAGGATATAGGGAGCAATATTTTAAAAAATACTGATCAAAGGCTCCCAGGTGGTAGCAAAAAATAACAGTACTTAAGCATACATTTTTTTACTTGGGTCAGAAAACACAATAATAGGTACAAAATAACGTTTATACTATTTTTACATACATACATAAACACGCCTATATCCCAGAAGGGGTAGGCAGAGGTGCCAGGACACCCACATTTCGCCTTGTATGTTCCGTCCCACAATGTGATAGGTGGCGAGCCTATCGTCATATCGGGCACAAATTCCCGACTCTGGACTGATAATGAATAGAAAAATCCAATATCACTTTGCCCAACCCGGGATTCGAACTCAAGATTTTACTATTCTTGCAGAAAGTAAATGATTACAGTTCATGTTCCACATGTCTACCTCTGTTTCGCACACATATTCTCATTCTGTATCTTAATCCACTTTTTACTACACCAGTTGTTAAACGGCTTCGTATGACATTTGCCGCATTGATAATTTTCTGTTTCAAAGTATCAACAGACGTGCTTGGGGTAGTCTCGTAGTAAACTCTTTATGTGTCCGCACACAAAAATCCATGGGGGTCTAGTCTGGACTTCTAGCTGGCCACGGTATGGGTCCACCTGTTCCGATCCACTTATTGGGATAATTAGTGCCTAGCCATTCTATGACACTTCTTATGTAAGTCCGCTAAACCGCATTAGACCAGCGTGGTGGACTATATGGCCTAACCACTCTCAATCGTACTCTCGATTGTAGAGTAGGCCCGTGTCCTACAGTGGGACGTATATGGGCTGATACAGATACAGACTGTAAAAACGTTATTTTGTACCTATTGTGTTTTCTGACCCAAGTAAAAAAATGTATGCTTAAGTACGATTATTTTTTGCTACTACCTGGGAGCCTTTGATCAGTATTTCTAAAAAGATTGCTCACTATACCCTAGCTTGTTATACCTCGCTGGATAGCCAATTTAACGGAGATATTATTAAACGCATCTGCAGCATAACTGTCATAGATTTTTCTTGCAATATTTAGGATAGAAAAAAAATATTTTTAACGAATTTATTTTAAGTTACAACTTCAACAGTCTCCCACGACCCAGCCGGTTCAGTAAAGTGTAATTTTAGTGTTGAATAAAATAAAGTAACTTATACACTACACAAATTGCAAATACAAATAAATTTATTGCAAGAAAACAGAAAAAAAATGGACCAATAGACAAAAAAACGATATTTTAAAGAAAAAACTTCAAAGTCAAATTACGTGGAAACGGCTAAGTTAAGGGTATAGGGTCTCACAGTCAAATCAGTCAGGAATGATGGAAACTACAACCTCTTAAAGGATCTAGGTCGACTTAACCTGTAACCCTGTATATATATATATATATATATAATTACGTTTACTTAATGGTCCACCTGAGAAATGGCGGCGTACAGTGCGAGGCAGCAAAAAACAAATTAAACCAACGAAACGTACGTTTAAATACGGACTTTAGTAGCTGGTAAACGCGTCTCAAAAATATCTGATATCTGGAACGGTGTGCGTCAGAAATACATCCATGGATCTCGGCAGCTGCCAAATCATAACCATTGATAAATCAATACCGATGCATTATGACTGTATTATCAACCGGAATTCATGTTACTGTTTACTAATAAGTAGTAGTTCGTCGATTTTAGCTCACAATTTCGTCTCAGTTAGGGATCCCATGAGGCTTCCTAAATGCCCGATGTCGAGAAAATGGTGTTATGTGTTCTAAAGCTTTAACTGTCTGTATGTCCCAAAATAACTGCTTTAAAAGAGGTTTTTTTAGTTTTTAAATATATATGTATTTTTTATTAAATATGTTCGTCACTTTTGACCTTTTGAAGTAGAGAAATAAAATATTATTTACTTTTTAATAGCTAATGCTTTATTCGTCGGCGTATTATTAACTACTAGCTGTCGGGCCCGGCTTCGCCCGGGTGCAGATAGTTTTTGAGTCCAATCCACATCAAGAACATATTATTTCGCGTGTCTACTAACTATATTTCCCGCGTGCCGTCGACTATATTTCCCTTCCGTAGGAGAGGACATCCCGTGCCAACAATTTGAATTTGAAAGAGTAGAAAATATGTATATTTGGTTTCCTGACTCATCCCACGGGAACACTACATTTTTCGGGATAAAAAGTAGCCTATGTGTTAATCCAGGGTGTCAGCTATCACTATACCAAATTTCATCAAAATCTGTTGAGCCGTTTTTTCATGAAAGAGTAACAAACATCCATACATACATACATACATACAAACTTTCACCTTTATAATATTAGTAAGGATTTAATTAAAGTTCTGTATTGAGCACTTGTTCAAAGAAACTCATAACTGTTTAGTGAAATGAAAGTAATACGAGTACAAATATCCTGCAGTATTTACACTTTTCCAATAAGAAACTGAGAGATGTTTTAAAAATAGTTGTAATGTAGGTACTTTTCTTTTTAAAACACAATTTCTTCCAAGGCATTTGAGTTTAACCGAATACCCATTTAAATGAAAACGAATTCTGCCTCTACCACATATTTCAATACAGTGAAGGTTTAACTTTTGTTTGTGTTGATTTTACTCAAAAAGGAGACGCTATATTCGCAGACGCATTCATTTCGCTACAAGTACGCCGGCAAATAAGGCATGATTTATTTAGTGTTATGAGTACACGCGAAGTGTTTTAGTTCGTCCCGTGAATGTCATGTTAAATAGCGTTCGACCGTATATAGACGTCGTGCTGGGGAACATTCCACATCTCGAAGATTTCTTACAGTGTATAAATAAATATTTAACAATGAAGTCATAATTGAAGCTTAGGGATTTTTGCATAAGCGTGGAAAATAAACTGACGCTCGTGATATGTAACTGTCCCAATTAGTACCACAAATCTATTTATGAATGGAGAAAGGATGTTGGAAGGAGTATGGGGAAGAAGAATAAGGGTTATTAAGCATTCGTCATCTCGAAATAAAAATGCCATATGCCTAGTTACTGCATGTGGCCAGGTCAAACCGACTCAATAAGCCTGTTCTAATATTTAACGTTTGTGATAACTGATAACAAGATGAATTAAAATCACTTATAGCATTATTAACATAACAGTATACCATAAATATTTTTATCTGCCGAATGTTTTATACCTTTTGAACGAATTTTGAATTCAATTTGAGCGAAGAAGACAAAATAATCGATACGTAACTAATTCTTCTAGGTTTTAATACTGACTATGAACATTTCTTATCTTTAACATTTAATTAGCAATTATTTTAGAAATAACCAGGTAAATTACATACAAATCCCTTATTTACATAACAATATTAACAGAAAAATTCAACACAACATCAAGAGTCTAACATTCGATAATATATATATCGATAATTAAAATAATCAAAACAAAAAGGTTATCATAATCAAGAGCAATTTGTTCGCAAAACAATGTAACCCTATCCTAATTAAGACTTGGTACTTACACATGCGAAGTTCAGCAGTGGAACGGTCGAGTCGATATTGATTTTTCATTAGATACCAGTGCCATTGCGACGTCATCAATTTAAAATTAAAGCCGATTATACTTTCGCATATCGAGGTCACACATCGGACATATCGATTGCATCTCCAATTTATTAATTGACTAAGTTATTTTGAAGTCACATGAGAGGGACACGATACAACCGGGACATTCTATAGAGACGTTATACCGAAAAGCGATTTCATTTTAGTAATCGATAGCAAACCTTTAGTCTCATTAGCTTGACCCATTTTTAGGTAGATATTATACTTGTCCTCAACATAGCAACATTGCAGTATAGAAGAGTAATCAACAAATGAACGTACACATATTTTCCTAATACATATCAATAGTGGTAATGTATATTCCACAGGATAAAAGTATACATGGAATAATATTAATTAGTACGATTAAAGTTAAGCAGTGACTATTATTATATAGGTAAATATATAAGGATAATAAATAATGTGTTTTTCTCATCTACGACAAGTATCTTATGTAAATGAAACCTATTAAAATTTCTAGTTATATAATTTTAAAACCATAATAAATATGTATCGGTGAAGATTATAAAAGATTAGATTCTAGTAGTCAACCAACTAGTAATCGTCGTGTTACCAGGAAAAATTTAGTCGAAATGCAAAGGATATAATCCGGTACAACTGGTATTCGTGTCATGCTTTAATTATTAATACGTCGGATGCTATACACGCGACGTGATATCCAAGTTATCGGAACCAAAGGAAATTTCTAACCTGCTTATGCAACGCAGATTATTCACTTGAGAAATTTAATTTACTACCAATCTCTTTCTTTATACCGTGTGTGGCACGCTCTGATTATAAGGATTTAAAATTAATTTCCAAGCATAACGTCAGACCCCGGCGTGTTTACTGGCCTTCAAGTCTTTCATCGCGATTATTTTCGTTAATGTAGAATTCTGATTCGTGCTTGACACGTATTTATTGGCGCAACACGTCACAGGAACTTTGATGTAAAGTTCCTCTTGATATGTTCTATCGTATCTCCTTTACAAATATAGTTCAGTGATACATTCGACAGGTACAAATAACTTTCGCGATACGTATTCAATATTGAAGACAGTTGTTTCGATCAAACATTGACATTGCAAACACCTTCCATTGTCTATTCGTAGCAGATGGCAGGCTGTCAACTAAACAACAAATGGGCGGTGGTGGAACAAGACCGACGGACCTTGCGGGTTACACAATCACTTAGCAACAAATAATCTGTTTTAATTGAAAATCGATCATTTAGTACATCAGGCAAGACAAACAAGGTTTCGTACTCAGCAATAAATCGAACACTGATTATTCATAAAATATTTGTTAGGAATTTTTAGAAACTAAAAACGTTGCAATGTGCAAAAGTGAAGCAGTAGCTTCTTCACTGAATGCAGTAGAAACTCATTACTTGCGCTTTGCTAAATTTAAATTAATTCGGGTTTTAAATAAAAGATGCTGCATAAACGGACATGTAAAATGTGGTTTCACTGTCAAATTTAAAACTCATTCTTGGTTTCCCGAAACTCGACATTTACTGCGACCGCATAAAACAAACGAGATCCGAGGGGAAAAAACGTGGATATCTCCCGGTGTTTGGGGCCGCTCTCATTTCGTCAGGTGTAATGTTCCAAGCGGATGCTTTCAAATATTAAACTGTAGCCGCTCGCCACTCCAAACTCATGTAAATTGAGAATACATATATAAGCACACATTACGGTGAAGATCCCCTACACCGCTTGTATGAATATCTTAAAGTTCTCTGCAAACTAGCTCAACTAATTACCAACTTAAACTCTCATTTGCGTTGCTTGTGAATGTGCTTGTTGCTTGTGATTTGCAACCTTATTTTTCGTAAATGCCCATGTTTTCTTCAAGTAAATTACTAGATTAACTAACTGTGTTACTCTACTCATAAAAACCCCCGTCTTTTTAGTGTAGTCATATGAATATTTATAAGTGTACATATAGACAACTGCTTTGTAGAGCAATTGTGGGAGCGTCACCGATAATACATTCAAATTAAAACCTGATCTCAAAGCAGAAGTAACGGTCCACTCTTGCCGTCTAGGATTCACCTGACCCTAGTTTTTGCCTACTTGAGATCATCATAAACTGTTAGGTTCGAGATTGTATTAATGAGTGCTACATTTCACAGAATGAATTGGTCATCAAGTTGCGTTTTTAAACCAACTGTAAATTTGAAAGGTGTTAACAAATGTGACCAAAAATGACTTGTGAATCGTATGTATGACAGGTAGTTTTATAAAGTTGTTCCGAGATAAGTACGCCCGGACGGACTTGTAGCTCTAGTATAGACACACATATTCATATGTAACTTTAATAAAGACCTGAATAGACCTTGATAAAATGAGTAGACCACAATAGTAAATTTATGATATCAAGGAACAATTATAAAGTACATAACACATGCTACGCGGTGATTTCGATACATGTTATTGCTCATCTGTTACATAGAGCCAATTACAGACGACAAGAATTTGATGTCTTAAAGTCAGTGTAGACTTTCAGAAATCATATATCTATAATAATAATTTCTTTGGTACTTTTATTGTATCGTTTCGCTTGTGAACTTTGGCCTTTGGTTAAGTTATATTATGCAAGGTAATCTGATTGAGGGCGGGGCGTGGGTAGACGCCGCGCCGCAACGGTGCCTATACAATGCGCCAGACTCACTAATTTCATATTGATGAAGCTTGTGTGGAAAGCAATAACCATATTTCACGTGTTTCACTCTACTTGCAATTTGCTTTTGCGCCGTAGTTGAAAATGTTTTGCGTATTTATTTATTTGTATAACAACGTTTGTTTGAGATCGCACGTTCAAAGGAATTTAGATGGATATTAACATAGTTTGTCAAAGAGAATACTCGCAGCTCCGGCGAAATAGTAGTAATGTTTGCTCGGAATAGGAATGGCGACTTTTATTTTGTGACAATTCCTAATACATTTTGCATCAGCGCATTTGAATTAATTTCTCGGGATTTTTACGCGTTAGGATCACAAAACGTAGGTATGTTTAAACATATATGGGGATGTGCGGAGTGTTGTTAAGTTGTCGGTGATCAGATGAAATGTATGTAGAATGAAGCAGAGAAAAGTTCAGAGTCAAGATCACAGAATTTAATTTAATTTAACACAACACACAATACACATAAGAAAAGAAGGAGAAAGAGCAAATTAGGCAGTAGAAATATAGCGTCCAGAGGCTAGATCACGATGCTGTGGAGATGTGGACCATAGAGTAAGTAATCACTACGTTCATGTGGACTATCAGCTCGTCGATACCAAGAAAGACTATTCAAAACATATTCAAAATTTTATGTTACACAACTGACAACTGATTTTTAAAACAAAAACGAGTCCGCTATGTAAATAGGTCGGCGCATATATACATATATAAAAATAATGTTTATAGTATCAAATTGTTTGTCCGTGTGTTTAAGAATTTATTTTTATATACATAAATAATTATATGTTGTGTGTACAAATATGGTGATGATTTAAGTCACCCACATATATACAGACGGTGTAGATTATAAGAAGTATTTAAAAAGAATGTAATATTCAATAGGTACATTCGAGTACTAACTCTCTACGTACACTCTGTACGTAGTGCATTTTAAAGAAATCTTACCAGAGAATGGAGCACAAAGGCTTTTGTCTGCTTTTATCCCGTTATCGGGAAGCTGCCTGAATAGAGATCAATTACTTTCGCTGCGAAACGCTCCCACCTATGGTGTCGACAAACGTATTGTTAGCAAACCTGTCTCACAATAAATGTATTAAATCACAAATGGAAGCTATATCTCGTATCCTTCGGTTACGCCAGAAATAGATTGATATTTGAACTGGCTTACATACAGAAAGGTGAACATGACATTAAACTGCAATGCAACTGCAATCGCTATAATCAGATGATTGAATACTGCGGTATTATCCCTTTAGTCACCCTTAATACCTTTTATTTTGAACTTCAACAACAATCTAAAAATAAATAATTCAAACAAACAAAACGAGAGAAAATAATTTATTCGGTGTTTTTTGTGGTTAAACCGTCGCGTCATCGCGGCGCAAACTCTGTATGTGGTTTCAATTAATTTCGCCGTGTATCTACCACCCTGTACATCGGAAATAACTAGTACCAACAGCCCTAACCTTATAGTCACCTGATACATTTACATGTTTCACACAGGAAGATATTCTTACGATCAAACAAAATTTGGAATTCAAAGAGAATTGCTGATATATTACAATACTCCCACAAGACTTGAACTTTCTGGTATTCCCACAAAGGAAGCAAAAGTTTCGTGTTTACGTGCCCCTATAAAAACTTGCTCTGTCTGCGAACACTGTATTCCGTTGTTGTCTGTGAAATATAGCACCTATTAGTTTTTTCTCGAAGTCATTTGCGGGCTATTTTTATCCGTTCCAGGTAATGGAAGAAATATCACAAAGTAATAAAATGTAACTATCTTTTCACAAATATACTACTATATATTATACTATATAATATCCCAGGGCACACCTTTGACTTTTCGGAGTCATGTGTGTACTGAAAATCAATCATGCACTAAAACGGTGAAGGAAAACACCGTGAGGAAACTTGCATACAATAGCGATTGTGCCACTAAACCAGCGTGGTGATTTATATGGCCTAACCACTCTCAATCGTACTCTCGATTGTAGAGGAGGCACCAGCCCTGCAGTGGGATTTATATGGACTGATACAGAATCTTTTAACAAATAAATTCTATAACTGTCTGGATCATGGTTCTGTTAGTCAGTTTGTCGCCAAGTTTAAAAAATCAAATGTACTCCCAACGGATATTGGCCATTGAATGCTAATTGGTATAAGGTCACATCTGTACATTAGCTACTGCAGATGTAACGAGCACTCATTATAATTGTCTCTTATTGTCTTATTAGAAGTGTTTATGGATTTCTCCAGCAGTAGGCTATTGACTATCAACATTTTATAGTCCATAAAGAATATTGATTCACTCACAGTTTTTATCACGGGTTTTTATTCCCTACTTAGTTGAATACCTACTCGAGAACGATCTTCGATTCTAAGAATTATTGTATGCTTTCTGCAGTATCTGTTCTCGTATGTGATTTATTATTCAAAAGCTCGAAAATTTATTGTTTATCTATAATGTTTACTAAAAAGTTGTAAAAGCTATTACTTTCTCTTCTATTCTGCTGATGCGGTGACCCCCATAGCCGGTAGTGCACGAGACTTCTTTAGAAGCAAGAGCTCGATTGAAAGTATTTACTGTTTTGGCCTTTGTCCATCACGACGGCCTCTTGCGGGTTTGCGGACTTCACATTCCATCGAAATTCTTGTATATACTATGCAGGTTTGTCCACAATGTTTTCCATTGCTTTTAAAGTACACTAAACTCCAAAATAATAAACAGAATTAAAAATGTATATGTACGTAATATTAATATTATTATTAATACGAATTCACCCGACTGTCGTCTAACAGAGACAGATGGAGACATGGACATCGTGCGGCGAGTAACACCAGAAAAGGAAACATAATGGCCGAGACCGCTCCGCCAGAAGTATAACGAAGAAGATGAAGAACGAATATAATGTATACCTAACTACCCTTATCGTCTTTCGTGACAGACTTAATATAGTAGCTATTTACCTGGGGAGATAAAATTGTAATTTAAAATTTCTCCCCTCTAAAAGTAGACAGGGTAGGGAAGGGGTGATTATAGTTAATGAATTGTTGGTGTCCACGTATAATTGAATTAATTGGATGGTGTTGGAGCCGCGCCGGCACGCCGCCACACCGGTCGTGTCATCGCTTTCACTCAATTAATTAATTAATATCTTGCGTATCTGAGACCAAGTGGTACCAGCATCGATTTTTTTTTTGTTATAAATAGCCTAATATTTTTTATACTTGTGCAATCTTATGTTAGGTGTAAAGAAAACGTGACCATCATCTTGGCGACGGGACGCACCGCAAAAGTACAGCGTTTCGAATTCAGCAGTTTAGGATTGGTGTAGAAAACTGCGATGCAATTTTGCAAGGTAAAATAATCTACGATCATGACGCATCGCAACTCGCAAGAACTTTGGGATCTCTAGGACGTGCTAACGATTTTTCTCTGAAATGATTACAATGAAATTATTAAATATTTACAATGTCGGTTCAAGTTAGTTTCTTAAATCTCAATCTGTGTTAAATATCTAGAATTGCAATAAGTTAAAATTGTGACCATAACTTGGTGCACACAAAATATAAAAATCGAATTCACGCAAAATCTTTATTATTATTAAATTGTGTCTCCCGTGTAGGAGGTAATGACGTCACACGCCAATTTATTCCAGAGCTGGGAATAAATTTATTAGTTGTAAAGCCCGGGCTCTAGACAACCGTCTCCAAGCGGTAAATGATGTGTAAATAACCTTTTCGTGTATAATTAAGGTAAAGTTTAATTATAAAAAGGTTTGTGATGATAAAAAGACCGTGGATTCGACAAGGCGCGTAATAGATTTTATATTGCATATCATTCTCTTATTGGTGATTGCCAAAGTTCTCAGTACAGGCAATCTATTTGGTATATTTTTCTCAATTTTCAGAGAAGCTGCCGGTCTTAAATAAAACGAAAGTCTTATCTGCATCATGTTTCATAAAACTTTTTGGAATTCGCAAAGATGCGACATTAGTGCAAGTACTCATACACTGTATTACTGCAGATATTGTTCAACTGTCACATTATCAATTCCTCAAATATGGACAATCAACCTCCTTCACTCATAAAGCTCCCTTAAAGTGAATGGAGCAAGCTGTGAAAGCTGCGACATGTTTATAAGCCGTGTCGAGCCATAAACATAGCGAATACGTCGTAAATAGTGGCAGCAAACAATACATCACGCTATTATCACTGGCTAGTCGTGTAACAGCTAGAACGGGACTCCCGACTACAGCTAGTCCGGCAAACAAAGCCTTCACAAAGAGAAGCCATACTTATAATAACATAGCGAATGAGCACACATACTCTTTGTTCTAACCTGCTTACACGATGATACATTATTGACTTTCTCACATCGAAAACAACGCTGTTCCATTAATAAGTTGGGATTACTTGCCATAAGGAAGTATATTTGAACAGTGAAATAACTTCGACACGTTTTATTTACGAATAACCGGATAAACCCCAATTTTTAGGATAAAGGCCAGTAGTTTTGGGACACAAAATTACGACACATAAAATTATAGTTAAGGTATTTTGGAATGGAAAGATAGAACATGTTTTTATCTCAACAGAAAATAACCTTAAGCTTAGATAATGTGTACATACGTAAGTACTTCTATCGATGTTTACTGTATTCATGTGTAAAATTATACTTGCGTGTCAAACTACATTCAAGATTTAAAAAACTTAAGAAAAAAACGATTTTAAAGTTTAAAAAAATATACTTTAAAAGTACAGTGACATGACGTCCATATTGCATAGGTCCTTAAAAGCGACAGAACTTCATCACGCGAAAGTCAATTACACAATTATACAGTTATAGCAGCTGTAATTTTTTGCAAAAAACACAATTTAATTCTTATATTACCTGTCGCCTGTTAATCCGAGCTCAGCGTCTCCCATGGTCGACTACACGACCCAGGTTGCGAAATAATTAACACATACATACATTCCTCTAGTTCGGTGCAACAGTTACACCAACTGTCTGTAACGAGTTCTCTACGGCAAATGTATTTTTTTTAATATGTACCCAAGTAATAATATATTATTACATGGGTACATATAAGCTTATGTACAGCATTGTTTATTTTATTTTTCTGATGACTGTGTTACATAAAATCAAATTGACCTATGCACTTTACATCCAAGATCTATAAAATATATTTGTAGCCTAGTCATCTAAATTAGAGTACACACCAGCTCCTTACATCTAAAGAAATGGGAGTATTGACAATTCTAACACAAGACTGACCCCTAGTCTAATAAATTCCCATTCAACCGCTAAACCGCCTTAAGCCACCGTAGTGGATTAAGGCGCAAACCCTTTCAGATAATACGGTCGAGGTATACCTAACCATACAACGTATCGACTGATAACAAAAGAATAGGTTTGCTAATATATCAAGGGAATAAGTATCCTATTTTTTCTTATTTGCTCATATTATCATTTACTATAATTGGTATTTATAGTATACGTAAACGAAGCCAGTTTGATAGTACCAACCGAGAAAATGCAACTAAAATATCGCAATGAACTAAAATAATATTTTAAAACTATGTATTAACCACCCAATCAGGATTAAATAGGTAAAAAGTTATTCAAAAAATCGTCGCTTCTTTTGCGATTTTTTGTTGCATTGTATTTGAAGTTACTAGAAGAACCATCTGATTTAGTTTTTAGTCGCAGCGTGAATATAATTATCCTTTTTTTTTTTTATTGCAATGAATGACGAGACGAGCAAGCAGTTCACCTGATGGTAAGCGATACGACCGCTCATAAACTGCCAAAAAATAGCCCACTGCGCTCGCCATCCTGAGACATAAGATGTTAAGTCTCAATATGTCCAGTAGTATCCTAAAGGCTAAATGCAATAAATATCCATTATAGAAAATTATTTGAGCAGTTGGATATTATGAACAAAACGTTGCACTGCCTGTACCATAGGTAAGCATAAAGAGGTATTATAAAAACACAAACATACGTATACTCGTATTCCATACAGGAATCGAACCAACAACCTCCGACATAGAAAGCCAATCTCGTTACTTCTATGCCAATCGGTCGTGAATACTATACTATATTAGCCCGCATATGTCCCGCTGCAGGGCACGGGCCTACTCCAGAATCGAGAGTACGACTGAGTGAGTGACTGAGTGAGACTAAGTGGTTAGGCCATATAATTCACCACCACGCTGGCTTAATGGGAGTTTGCGGACTTTACGTACTACATAAATCCATACAAATAGATGTAGTATGCAGATTCCCCTTGATGTTTTCTTTCACTGTAATTCAATAGATATTAACATCCCGATGTATTTACTAACAAAAAGCATGTCAAACCCACTGGAATCCTTCATTATAAATAGTACATATGTGTCTATGTCGCGTCGAACGTCTTTAATCACAACTGCGCTCTGGAAAAGACAATCTCGGCATGAGGTGAGCGATTCCACACATTCCCAATTTACAGCTCGTATTTCCAAGCCAAAGATTTTATACCAGTGCAGTTTTTGTACTTGTTTTTATAAGCAAAATACACATGACTTACTTTAATACTGTAAATGAAGTTGTCCTTGGGTTTTTACACAACGCAGCTTTTGCTTTTAAATATGCATGAATAGACATTGCATTGCAAGTCGAAATATATAACTACGATTTGGAAGCCAATGAAATAAAGAATTTAAAATGTATACGAAAAAGTAATGTATGACAAATGAAGGCTAGAAGTAATATAATGAAACGCTGGCTTCTTTGCGGGTATAAGCCATGTTGGCCCAGTCTCTTCTTCTTTCTATAATCTTACAAATAAAATCTATATTACAAATAACGATAAAAACCAGACTAAGAACAGAGACAAAGACGATCACACGACGATAAAAGGGTTTAGGTACCTTAGCAATCAACTCTAATAAATGTATAATACGGGCCCCGTCTCACACGTGCCTCACCTCACATCTCAGGCGTAAAAATCAGAATAGTCAACACACAAAACCGGTCGACGACCCCACCGTGACGTCAATCGGAATCTTGCATCGCTGCAATAAGTGACCGAAGCCCAAAATTGAGATTAAATATTATAATAAGCTAGGATGAAAGACTAATCTCCTATTGTAATTATTTTATAAGCAATAATATTAGAACTAAGAATATAAAAAATCATGTGATCAAATAAAACAATACCACGAGATATTATATTGATATATCTCGTTAAGTATAAAGGTTTATGTTTCTAGGTTAATAGTATTCCGTCTGCAAAAATATATTTACATATATGCCCCCTTATTCATAAGAAATCGCTAATCAACCATAATAACGTAAATTAGTTAAATATTTTTAAGAGGAGATAAAACGTTGATAACGGTCAGCCACGCATAATTATTCATAAGATTCCTTTTGACGTTTAATATCTAATACGGCAAATTAGGCCGTGAATGTTGCCACTATATGGAAAAAAATTGATTTCATTCCCTCATCATTCACTGTTCAGTGCTATACTCTGTAATTTCAAACAGATTTTGTCTATGGAATCCAAAAAAGACAACGTATTTGTCTATGTTGTTTGTTTTGTTTGTTTTTGAACATATAAATTTATCTTAAAATGTTGAAATCGGAGTGCTTTTGAGAGCTAATGTAGTGATCTTTGTGGACGGCGTTATTGTGATATTTACGCCTAAAATGCGAACTGGACAAAAGTATGATTATTTGTTGTAGTAAGTATTTTAAACATACGTCTTCATATTGTATTTCCCTAAGGCTACATATTGGTAATAACATTTGTTTCTTTTTCAGCACTCAGAAAATAATGGATTTGGCTATATTAGAAACATAATTTACTGACAGCAAGGTTGTCGGTAACAATATTTTGATACAAGGATAAGAAGAGAGGTTATATCTTGCCGGATCACCCGATATATTAGTTGGCTCAGAAACTATTCAAGAAACAAAGTGTACTTAAGCAAATAGATTTCGAGAAATTACTCCTGAAAATATACCATTATTGGTAGAACTCAATTACATATTATATTAAACTTTACTATACTTCTCATCAGAAAAATTGAAACACCTTGCAAGTTGAACGTTGTGTAATGATTATCAGAAGAGTGTGTTTATATTTAATTTGAATTCGGAACATCAACTCATATTATTCACTACTAAACAACATTTGACATTTATACCTAAATACACATATTTTTCTTATAATCTTCACACAACATTAAGTTATAAGATATTCCAATTTTTCTTATGAGACGTATATTTTATTACTAATATAATATAGAATTATTTGTTTACTAATATAGACTTTTATACAAAATAATCCCACTGCATAAGCTGCCGGGCAAAATAAGCATAATATAAAAATACCAATAAGTGCTGTCAGATCTATTTTTGCCAACATTCCCATTACCTCCAATCCCGAATTTATACTACTACAATTATTAAAAATGTGATATAAAGAACTGCTGTAAGGAAGAAAATTATGCTATTAAATAATCCTTCAACAACCAAGTAGTGTATATGTCTTACATTGACAAATGAATTAATATACACATTTTCTCTCACATGCATACACACACACACACATCCTAACATACATATTTCCTATTATTATTAATAATGTTACATAAATAGTGTTGGAGTTACATTAAGTTTGTTTATTTTTTATTTTTTAAATGTTGTTTTCATAAATTGTTAACTTTCCACACACACCCATTGTTGCAGGGTTGAGTGCCCAAGACAGGGGCTTGTTACTTTGGGACCCAAATATTATATAGTTAAATAAATGTAATTTTTCAATAAATAAATACATATTGTTACTAAAATACCTGACCATATTTTATTACCCTATATTCAAGGATATTGTCCGGGCAAAATACACAGCAATATGATTATTTGCAACATACTTTTATAGATACTAAGGTATATAAGGAAAAATAATTGTGTAATAAATATTATAATTTTGAAATAATATTTAATTGTCTAAACTACTTTAAAGGTGCATTATTTGAAAAATATATTTGATATAAATGTAACTATGAAAACTTAAGAAATAAAATGTAGTACATGTAGTGGAAAATTTTTATTTACATAACCTCTAAATCTATCTACATCATGACTCAAATTGAAAAAGAATTTGATGCTTGCATTATTATAGACCAAAATAATGATTTGTTTTTAACCACATGATGCAGGCAAGTTCCAAAAGGTTGATGTGAACATAATTAAGAGACTAACAGTGGACTTCTGTGGCTAAAATGAACAAACAAACTTGTTGGGACGTTATATCTTTGGTAATTGGTACTAAGTCCTCAATGCACTTCAATGTTGATGACTGATCAAAAATATGTCTTCTTATTTATCTTCTTCTACTTGCTTTCATTTCTTGCTTTAACCTCTTCAAAAATTGTTTTTTAATGTTCCATGGATATATAGATGGTACAGCACCTCTCTCCAAATATTTGTGTTGTTGTTCAACTCCTGAAACAATTGATTTTAACATTGAGATCAGAATGTAGCCATTCAATAAGATAAATTTGAAATTATGAGTAAAAAGGTTTTGATTAGGTTAGTTCAAACAAGCTGTGTGGTTGTTTTAATGCAGAAACTTGAAACATTACAGTAACTTTGTTTCTCTAATTAATCGTAAATAAGACCATTTCGAATGCACTGTGGCCTGTTGGTAAATGGGCCAGACGCGGCTGCCAACATGGACACGGTGGTCGCGCTTTCTAGTCCCAGGGCAAACCTGATTTTTCGGAATCATGTTTTTATTGATAGGGAATCCTCATGGCATGCATTAAAACATCGTGAGGAAACCTGCACACCATAGCGATTTGTATACATTTCTATGCTACGTAAAGTAATCCGGCACCCAAATATAGGCTGATATAGTATAGTATCAGTTCGGCTTACCTGTTTATTTACTGATAGTTTCACAGCCACATCGAACACTCGAACTACATCAACATCAATATTCACTACTTTATATATTTTTATGCCGACGGATATTTCGACGGCCAACTTAGAGAACTTTTTGCACAACACATTATAATTAAAATAATTTATTATTTATAACTTTATTTAAATAACCAGTGATGACAATTGACAACGCTAATTTGACAGTAAAAATCCGCCATCTTTCTGCTTAAAATTTGCTTAAACATGGGTCCCGGCCATTTTAAAGTTAGTGCGCTATATTAGAGCTGATTAGTGATTTTTGACGGTTATGAATAAATTTTAAGTGACAGTTCATATTAACGGCAACTAAACGATGCGCTAACTTCTTTTGCATAAGGGGGATGGTGTTAATATAAACAATGTTTCATACTATTATTCACGCATTGTTGGATTCATGGACTATTCTTCATTCTACTCTTGATACTGATTTAGTGACATCAATATAATTATTCAACAAAAATAACATTTAATAGATTAATTAATAAAATAAACATTTGTTATAATACATTGAATTTCTAACAAACTATTTAAAAAATTGTAGTCCCAAAAGGCGCCCTTCAGAAATATCCACAAAAAATTATTTCCAGCCGGTCCAATCATAAATTTCCAGGTCAGTGAAGATATTTGTCGCGCTTAGTTGGATTTATTTCAATCATCCGCCTTTCAAATCTATTTATCCTTAATTGCGATCAGCTTCCGAACGCTTTTATTTTATTTATTTTCCATATTTAAAAATTCTGCCGCGCTATAAAACTGTGGTCAGTGGTTCATTGCCGGCACGTGTTTCCTACTTCTTATAAACCTGGGTTCTAACTCCGTGACGTGAAAAGCAATAAAACATAATTGTTTCAAGTGGCAAGAGATAAATAATAGTCTATTGCTTATCGATATTTTATCAACATTTTACACTCACCATATTAAAACATCTTGCTGACAAGTACGGTTTTATGTCGCGTTCTTGGAAAACTATTTAACAGTGAATAGGATTACGCGCGTGGTAATCACATTAATCTTTACTTGCCGAGGGCTCGCGGGCGTTGGAACACGTGTTGAGTGACATAGTGTAACATTGTTTAGAATTTCCCTCCCCACTCAACGTCATGTGGAGGAACTAATTCGATTTGTGCGGCCCAGAGAGTTCCATTTAGATTGTTCTAAAACAATTTTAATCCGTCCGTCTCATGTCCATTCAGATTGGAATCGGAATAGGCGGTTATTCATCTAAGCACGTTTAACTGAATTTTGGAAACAACGGAGTTAATTCAATTATAGCCTCGCTCGGTCCGCGAGGCCATCACAGCTTGTGATATTCGTATAGACACGAATTTTCTTTATTTTACCTTCTCTCGATGCTAGGTTTATGACATGCATACACGGTCTTTCGGGATTCGATTCAGTTTTGTCACCTTTATTGACATAAGAAGGAATTATTATATCGTTTGATTGTCTAATATTTTCTTTGAGTAGCTATATTTAATTTAGTCAGTTATACCAGTCCAAAGCTAATATGCATTATCTTTTGAATAGCATGTTTTGCAATATATAATCACAAAAAGTGAACAACGCTCCTGTTTTTCAATTCTATGTTCACAAAAAGCAGCTAGTCTTTATGCGTTTTTCTATACTTCAACAGTAAGCAAGAACAATATGGCGGCAATATGGCCTATGTTGCATTCGAAGAAAAATACATATACTGCTGTTACGTTTTTTATGCCTCGTCTCATTTTCCTTAATATAAGAACACAAACTTCTACACATGTAAAAACTCATTTATGAACACTTTGTTATTGATTTCTTGAGTACTAGTTAAATACCATGATGGGTCGATGGTGCCATTATGTCTGTCACACGCCATGAATATTAATGAGCCGGAAACCCCACGGCGACGACTAGTAATTTACAAAAATGACCATGAACATAACCAATCATGATTAATTAACTAATATCGTGATATTAAATTCTAATTTAAATTTTGAGTTTCATTACTTAAAACCTTTCGAGTTTCCATATTTGGGGATTATTTTTCAGCACTAGACATCATTCCAGCAACGTGTTCCAAATCATAGTATTTAATTAGGTTTTTACTACCATAAAAAGGAAATAGGTATAAAAATAGTAATAACACGATATTTTAAACGACATTTCAATTTATTTTGCTCTATCTCTCGACAATTCGAGTTTGAACTACTGTTTCGGTGGAAAGTACTTTCAACTACTGAATGAAATTGTAATAACATTGTAAACAGTCCTCACACTCATTGCTCAACCTATGTTAAATTATTTTTAGTAAGTATGTACTTATAATAAAACGAATACTTTCATAATTTTACTGCATTAAATAAAACAGGTCGTGAGTTTGTAATTTTTGTTACTTGTTACATTTACGTGATTCAAAGTGTGAATTGGCAGTTAAAAGTTAAATATCCCAGCGACTGGTAATAATGCTCAGCAGTACGTGACGTTAATTTTGACATTATTCCGAGCAAAAACTGTACTAAAATAGCTATTTAAAATGGAAATGTGAGCGAAATGAAGACTCGAGTCGTCCAACCTTCAGTTTATAACCTTTACCCTCAGGTTTATGCGCTCTGAGATATTTATCTATCTGATATTTTCACTTTGTATATGTTCCATTATGTAACCACGAGACTAAGTTGGAATGGTTTGCGTTACCCGGGTATAGGGTATGAAATTACTATGCAATTTAAATCCTTATTTCTGAAAAACTTAAGAACCGCAACATGAAATCTTATGATATCGATTGACCTTACATACCCTTTATTTCACGACAAAATTAATTTTGATCCAACAAATATCACTATCATCATCATTACTAATAATTTAATTCAAATATATAATTATGTTTAAAAAATATAGAAATATGTATGTTTATAATCTCTACTTCCCCTTTAATTCATATTTAAAAATTCTGTAGATGTGTTGAAATAAGTGATACAAACATTTTATATCGACGTATTGTAAATAAGTAAAAAATGCTAAGTGTTTGTATTAATAGATTCTCATTTAAATCTATTAGTATCGCATGATTAATGTACTTTATAATTATATTATTAATCACTAAGTTTACACATTACGTAGTTATAAAATGCTAAAACATACTTGCACATCTTTTTTAAATTTAACTTTTTTTTTATTGCAATTAATGACGAGACGAGCAAGCCGTTCGCCTGATGGTAAGCGATACGACCGCTCATAAACGGTAGCAACATTCCACTGCGCTCGCCAGTCGCCATCCTAAGACATAAGATGTTAAGTCTCAATATGTCCAGTAGTTACTCTGGCTACAATGTCCTTCAATCCGAAACACAACAGTGCATTTACGCAGTGTTGTTTCACGGGAGAAATAGACATTGCGGTGGTACCTACCCAGATGGCCTCTCACATATGAGAGACCTACCACCAGTAAACTAGCATTTAAAATATGTTTAGCCGCTTAAAACTCTTCTTTTTGCTTAAAAATTTATACAAAAAAAGAGCACATAAATATCTATTGACTTTAAAATTGTTTTTTTATTTTAATGTCTCCTAAAATAAAATAATAAACAAGTGTCTTAATACATTACACTTCGATAGATAATCAAACAGCAGTGTAAATACACTGTTGTTTTTTCGGATTGAAGGACATTGTAGCCAGAGTAACTACTGGACATATTGAGACTTAACATCTTATGTCTCAGGATGGCGAGCGCAGTGGAATGCCAAGCATTGCTTTGTAATTCAAGGTGGTGTTTGGTTTTGCTACTGTTCATGAGCGGTCGCATCGCTTACCATTAGGCGAACGGCATGCTCGTATCGTCATTCACAGCAATAAAAAAAAAGATAATCATAAATAATTATAATAACCTGATCCTAATGTGCTATATTCCTTCAAAACACCTGTGTCATCAAAGGGTATGTATTACGTCAACCCCACGTTCAAGCGACATTATATCACCACATGTTAGGGATCGATTACGGGTTGTACAACATAATTTCCATAAACAAGCTACTAAAGGGAACCCTAACCCTTCAGACGCGGCGAAATTCAATCCCTTATTGATACTTTGACATTTTCTCGCCGTGTCCTTTGTCGCAGAATTCTAATATGTTGTGAACGGTGTTCAGTTCAGCCAAGTGGAATTGTTATTGGAATGTAATATTGATATTTCCAGTACAAGGTGTACGATTCGTAATTTTTCTAAAGTGCTCTCTTTGACACTCTTTTGTCTTTTCAAGTATTTGTTGGGGATTCTTATAGCCCGGTATCTTATTGAAACTAAGGAGTTAGAAGATGATATGTTACAGCGTTCGTACAATAAAGTATTAAATTATAATCAACGGTAGAAATAACTAGGTTTATATAGACATTATGTTCTCGTTGAATATGTGTAAAAATATTGTACTTCAGTTTTGCACCAAATTTAACAACTTTAAAATATCCTCATCGGCTCATAAGTCGTACAGTCGCTGCACACTTCACATTTTTTGATAACCTTTTTATGAATTAAAATTTGTACGTACTACTCTGTAGTCGTAAAATATAATCAAGTAAAGTCATGTATGCCGAGAAGTGTCATACGATATTGAAAATAATTATTATTTTGGATGATAAGACAATTCCAAATCTTGTGAATGTGTACCGACTTATGTTGCTGACTGTACCTATTATGTCGAAGTTTATTTTAGTCGTGTTTCTCTTGTATACACGATGTACAATGCGTAATACGTAATGAGGTCACTCAATCACGTTCATTAGGTAAGCGTGGGGTTATATTCCGTGACTATACATATCATATGACATCGACATCTCGTTGTATCGCGGGCTGTTGCCGCAACTGTAAATGACTGCGTGTTTTAAATTTTATCGAGATACTCTGCGAGTATTCTTGTAGTACAATTGTGTTCAAATGGAAAAACTTCACTTGCATAATCTGGGAATAGATTTCAAGAACTCCCGAACCCGTACCAGCTTGTATGGGATGGGATTCTATCCCATACAAGATGGTACGGGCCCAAAGACACAATATCATATAATTATGTTATCAAATTATATCTACTAAATTCACAGCATTTCAACTTGAATATTTATGAACATTCTTGCCAAAAATAAATTAATTACATGCAAAATATATACAAGAAGGATATTACAAACCAAAAATAAATGAAACACGATGAATGTGCAGTTGGTGACAACTGCACTCACTGCATAAATTAAAGAAACATGTTTAGCAAAATTAACATTTTTATTCATAATGATTCATAGTAGTACAGGCAACGAAGCAACGGTTTACTCTTGTCCGCAATGCATAATTTGCCAGGAGTTTTTTGTTTTCATGAAGAGGTGGCATATGACCCCACTAAGTTAAAAACCCAAAATACTTACAAAAATGGCGTCCGCTAGAGCCGCCATTTTGGAAAACGCGTTTGAAGCCATATCTCCGGAACCGTCCACTTTGGCCCATCATGCTAAGGACCTTTCTTGTAGATAATTAAATTTCCCATCTTTTTTGTTCAATATTTTTTTTGTACCATTAACCGTTCGCGATTTACAATTTTCATTTTATACCTTTTTTACAATAAATTTTACATGGATTTTTAACAAAATTTACTATTTCCTCATTGCTTTGTTCCCTTATGCCATCAGTATTTAATTAATTACGTGATAATCATGGAGAAATCATTGGATTTCATAATTACGCTATGCATCTATCGTTTCCATTGACCTTGATTCGGTAGTAAACCATTCAACGCGCGATAACTTCTAAAATATTGATTTTAGAGAAAAAAAGTATGGGTGAAAAGTTGTTAAGAATTTATTGATTTAAAAGTTTAGTCATTAACAGTTTTTTGTTTAAACAATTATTAACAGAGATATGGGCAAAAAGGCAAGAAACGAATATTAATAACCTTGTAAATCGCGATCGGTAAATGGTACAAAAAAAATTATTGAACAAAAAAGATTAGAAATTTAATTATCTACAAAAAAGGTCCTTAGCATGATGGGCTTAAAGTGGACGGTTCCGGAGATATGGCTTCAAACGCGTTTTCCAAAATGGCGGCTCTAGCGGACGCCATTTTTGTAAGTATTTTGGGTTTTTAACTTAGTGGGGTCATATGCCACCTCTTCATGAAAACAAAAAACTCCTGGCAAATTATGCAGGAAAAAATGCTTCGTTGACTGTACTATAGTTATAATAATACCAATGATTCGTAATATTCTGTATTTCCGCTTATAACTCTCATCAACGAAATACAACAGAAAAATCTACAGAATAGAAATGAAGCAGCAAAAGCAGTATTATTTTAAGAATAAAAGTGAATATAGTGGGGAAACAGCCGACTCGAGTCGCGAGTTCATCTGATAAGTGACGTCTAGTTCGCCACTTATCCATTAGCCACTTAACGAGTGACGTCACTACACACTCCTCAACACAATCAACCATTAATTCAGCTGTCGTGTTGCCCTGTCCATGCAAAGCATATCCAGAATGCAACTGAAAGTCGGGTTGTAATTTTAGTGACTACAGAATACAGACACAGTTCAACAAAAAAATCGAAAAAACATTTTATTTGTGATGTTTTAAATATCGTTGTGTTTGGATGGTAATCATAGGTAGTTTTTCCTAAAATATTTTGGTGCACTTTGTATATAAGAAAACGCAATAATATATAAAAGTTCAAATTATAACTTTAGCAAAAAAATATATATGTATGTGTACCACACAAACACGATGATAATTAAAAAAGTGTTAGTGGCCATTTAGTTGCATAGAGTCTGTAGTTACTAAAACTAGCACCTGGCTTCGTTTTCGGTCGCAGGCTGGATCCACCTGTATAAAATATTCATTCCTAAAGACATCTGTATGAAAAACACAATTGAAGGATCATCCAAATACACACTTTTATTTCCATTGTTTTTAAATTTTGTTACTGATATAATGTGTAATGCCTGAGTGGTTTTTTCAATTTAGGGTCGATCCAGATTGTATTATTTTAATTTATTGGTAATAGGTCTCTCATATGTGAGAGGCCGCCTGGGTAGCAACCTGGGTAGTACCACCGTAATATCTATTTCTCCCGCCAAACACATCACATGTAAGTAACATCAATTGTTATTTTATTTTACGTATAATCATATTTTTTTAATCTGTAATAACTAACTCTTAATTAAGCGGTTTACATATTTACCTGCGATTATGGCGCTAATAACTCAATTTTTACATATTTTGTTGTTGCTTTTTTATATTTAATAAAATCTGGCTAACTTAGTTCTTACTAACAGCATTAAAATACATATAAAACATGATTAAACTGAATATTTTTAGATAATGGTGGGATATTTATAGGTGTATGTCGTATATTAAGTTTGCACCAATTAAAACGTGACGTAATGAAGAGCGGTGACGGTGGCGGTGACGTAGCTCCTGTGGGCGAAATGTTACGAGCCACCGCGGAGCTATTTACCGAACGCCGAGTAATAAACCAAATCGCAATGACCCACGCGCCGCCCAAATTACAAGCCACCATTTCAGATACTCAATTATGCAACAAATGCGATTTTGATGACATTTTTTATTGTTATCGCTCGGGGAAATCTAGATAAAAATGCTCGTCTGACCTTTGGATGTAATTTTTAGATGAATATTTGGCAATGCGCCAGAAATAAAACCTTTTCAGTGTTCTTATGAATTTCTCGGGCGCATCAAAAGCTGAGTATTCCTCCAGCTTCATATCACTGTTAGTATTGCCAGACGATAAAAAGGGAAGACTGGACGTAGTGGATGCTAGATATATGGCGCATTTCAGTAAAATACTTTATCTCGCCGCAATATACATAATGGAAGCTCTTTCGACATGAGGTCGACCCCGACTTGATTTTATGGATCGCAGAAAGATTGATCAAAATGCTTTTACGACTGGTCTTATATAAACCGTCCTGAGAAATGTACACCGATACTCATCTCTGAATTGGATTCTAAATTTCTTTATCTGTCGCATAATAGGAATAGAGGCCCTAGTTAACCTGCCTACTGAGAAATAAATATAACAGCAAAACTATCGCTTCACATATCTAAAAGACTGAACTGAGTTTTTTTTTTAAATAATTTAGATTTGAATGCGTTAATCTCAAACTCCTAATATCTCTACAGTAATGTCTAGTTATAACCTTATAGTCAACTCTAGTAGCATAAATCTAAGTGGTTTCCTGATATTATTTACTAACAACTATTAGATATCTTTCTACAAAATGTGTAATAAAAAACACATTTGTGTCTGTGAGGGAGTAGTACTAATTTCGTCCAGCATGCTTTACAGTCGGTCTACTGTAGTTCTATCGCTTTCTGGATCTCCGTTAACCCCTTGCAACTTGATAATTGCATTAGTGAGCCTACATTTTCAATCAGTTAGTGGTGAACTCTCAATAATCTTTTTATAAAAACTGGAATTCCGTTCTCGGTATCAAACTGTCCTGAGCACTTTTGTGGTAAGTAGTAAAGCCTTGAATGCAACTAGTACTAGGTTCTTCAAATTTAGAGAAAATACATACATACATCATTTTTATATTTAAATGTCTTGACAACATGCTGTTGATCTATGTATATTGTATTTATATGATATATCTGTGAAAACCCGTAATTGGCTATTAGTTACTCAATTGTCGTCCGTATTTTGTATTTAATTACTCAAAACAAAATATGCAGTGTGTTTCGTCGATAACTTGTATTGAATACTCGTGACGTCAAAGTGTGGATTCTCTTTGAAGAGTCACTTGTGTGTTGAGTGTTGAGAAAGTATCTTAGAAGGGTTCCTTCTATATACGAATGTGATACAGTATTTAAACAATGCCTGTGTTTATTCAAATTTGAAATTGTTGATAAAATAGTTCGTAAAAAATACCTGTCTCGCTACAAACTGACAAGCAGTATTATGGTAGGTCGTGGTTGGGTGACCGCCGAGAGCGCCATAAATGAAGCGTATTAATATTTACTGGTTCTAGATGGGCTTGAGAGGAATATATGAAACCCAGCAATCGCGTACGGCGCCGATAATCGGCAACCGGCGTTAGCTTTCGAAGTATAGTAATGAAAAACAAAACTAAAATATTTATATCATCTAACTAGGTAGTCGAAGTAATAAAAGACGTAAGAGAACAATCATCATCACTCACATTGTGTTTACAAAGCAAGTTACACTACTCGCGCGTACGTTTATTTATACAACGCGATGTTTCAACACATCACTACAACGGCTACTGGTAATAATCTATTTCAAGTTACCGTGTAATAATGTGAGTGAATTATAGCATCATTAATTTATTATATCAAACAAGGCAGCTAACGGTTGTTTATACGATTTTTCTCCTACAAATACCTCTATTAATAAACCGGACGGAAACTGCTCTTAAATAGAGCACTTGAGTTTTTGTTTTGCATACTAAGGAGGTAATTGACTCTTAGAAGCTCTTTAGAGCGAAAAAACCGTGTTCGGAATCCGGGCGATGCTATTACCACTGCAGTGGATTTTGCATCACTATTATTCGTTCGGAAAACTGTAAATTGGGCATACGTATTTCATGACTTACTAGCTCAAAATATTATTAAAGTTTCAGATGATTGATAGCCTCTGTTATTGAAATGAGGGATCCGAAAATGAAAAGATTGACGACTTCTTTATTGGTACTAAAATATTGATTGGTTACTAATGTAAGTTTTTTGCTTCAAATTCGATCTGTAACAAGCATAATGGTGTAACAAGCGTGTAAATACTACGTATGTCCTTAAAATTTCGATATTATCTGGATAAAAATAATAAATTGCACCGGCGATTTTAGTTCACATTGTTTATGTTTTTTACACTTTATTGTACAAAAAAAAAACAAGAGACAAAATACACAATCGGCGTTCTTAAGGCCTTCGGCGATATCTTTCAGACGACTCTGGATGGAATGGACTAAATAGAAGTAGAAAAACACATAGTAGATATATATGAAAATGCAACACATCCGTACGACAACCTCCGAACATTTTATAATAAATATTTATGGTTGAGACACTGACGTCGCTCGGTACAAAATATACTAAATCGAATTCAATAATCATAGTACCAGACTCTCCCGCACTGTGAGTGCATTGCTCGTAAATACATACTTGTATGTCTTTCGTAAAATCTACTCACTACACTAAAACCAAATCTATTTATCGATGAGTACGACAGAGACAGTGTGCAATGGGATCACATGCTTGAATAAATTATTTATGCTTTAATTAGTAATAAAATAACATTAACAATATTCGTAACCCACCAAAAAATATTTAAGTGTACCTGTGCAATAAAATCGATTCTCTTTAGAAACACATTTTTCAGATTTATTATTAAAATACACACAAAAAATTTTAGTCTAAACACCGTACTGAGGTAAAATTTCAAATAACAGAATGCAAAATGTGGTTCAAAGTTACTTTGACATTCCATCAATCTTGTTCCAACATCTGACGTGGGTTTATGGCTCCCTCAGATCAGATGAAAGTTACATAAGGCATTACAAAGGTGTTTATAGAAGAACCCGTCATTATAACGTTGTTAATCCTTGACCTTTGTGGAACAGTTTGCCAGCGTGAGAGCTACAGCCTACATTAAACACGATAAAGTTCGAGCCATACAAAACATGAGCGCAAATTGTTCCCCACAGAGCTTTAATGTGGCAAAAGGCTTTTAGATTAATTTACTGGGCCACTTTATAATGAGGACTGTTTGGCATTTTGCAGTCCCTCTATTCAGTAGAAATAAATGGAATGGAAATACACCCAACAGTCACATACATAGTCCTGACCCCACATCAAGACTTGTATCGTGGATATCAGAAACTAGGAGAGACTTATTCGGTCTCACACACCCAGAACCGAAACAAATACCTGTGGATCACACTAATATTGCTCGCGGTGTGGGCATCAAACCCGCTGCCTCATGTTCCACAGCTGGCATCTAACTAACTGCGCCACGGAGCCTGTCAAATGAAAAGAAACCCGTCTATCAATGCAGCAGCGGGATGATGGAGAAAGACCTTAAGACACGAAATAATATGTTGCTGATGTGGACTGGACTCAAAAACTATCTGCATTCTGTACTCGGGTGAAGCCAGGCCTGACCACTAGTGGCATTATAAACAACTATGTTAGATACCAATATGAAGAACATTGCATCCTACGAACTAGGCAATACAATGTTCATGAATATGTCAGTTCAGTCAGGATTTAAATTTTCTAATAATCCTGACAGCCAATAAGCTTTTCGCTATGTTAATCGTCGGCATACGTTATCAATATTAAAATGTTTTCCCAATATGTCGCGAACCGTATTTTCTCTATCGGTTTGTAAAAGAAAATATATTTTTACTTGGCAATAGGCGATTAGCGCGAAAACTAATTACAAACTAAAATTAAATTATTTAGACCACAGATGGCAGGCTTTTGATCGCAGGTTGACCTAATATTATAAACAAATCGCGACTAATTTGTTGGACCTTGTATAAAATGTAAATAAAACGAGGTAAATAAAAGATTAAAAACGTTATTAACGACAAGTAATAAAACTTTGGCGCTTATTGCTTAATTTCTGAAGTGGCGGATCATTGTAAAACAAAGAAAAACAAAAAGTACTCAACAAGCAATTTAATTTCGTATTCAAAACGTATAATAAAAAATTCTTGGAACAATATAATAAAAAGTTTTCCGCTGACCGAGGCCTAATTAAGAGATTACGGTAAACAAAGTGTAAAAGGTCCCTTCTTCCCGAAATGCCAGCTGGTTCAGCGCACGGGAATAGGGAACGAGGCGCCCGTAACAAATACCCAACAAACCACTTTGTAACAAGTCGCGGAAGTTTTGTAACTTAATACAAACTCGTTCCGTCATATTAACTGTTCGTGAAAACGATGCGTTATAATTAAGTTTTATTCGCCATTTTCACAGTAATTTCACAGGCGATGTAATTTATCACGCGTGTTGTGTAACCATAATTTAATAGGTATAATATCGGTGCTACTTATCTTCATTTAATACTAGCTGTCGGGCCCGGCTTCGCCCGGGTGCAGATAGTTTTTGAGTCCAATCCACATCAAGAACATATTATTTCGCGTGTCTACTAACTATATTTCCCGCGTGCCGTCGACTATATTTCCCTTCCGTAGGAGAGGACATCCCGTGCCAACAATTTGAATTTGAAAGAGTAGAAAATATGTATATTTGGTTTCCTGACTCATCCCACGGGAACACTACATTTTTCGGGATAAAAAGTAGCCTATGTGTTAATCCAGGGTGTCAGCTATCACTATACCAAATTTCATCAAAATCTGTTGAGCCGTTTTTTCATGAAAGAGTTACAAACATCCATACATACATACAAACTTTCACCTTTATAATATTAGTAAGGATAGAATGAAATAGTACAATTTTTAACAAACTGTAATGGCAGGTAATAGGTGTGAAACTAAAATCGCATTTCATGTGATTTTTCACATGCTATTTATAAAATGTCACTCAACAGCTACAGCTGACCTTCTGCAAAATGTTACAAGTAATTTTAGTTTGAAAATAGAGTTTTAATATTACTATTTTTGTGACTAAGCTACATGCTATAAACGAAACGAGCTCCAAGCGACTAATGCTTTCTAAATCCATATAGTTAATGGAATATGCAAATTTGTGAAATGTGGACTTCTAACAATACTTTCAGGGATGAAAGTATTAAATTCATAGAATTTCTGAGTGACTATAAAATAGGTTAATAATTATAATTACTTTGCCTTCAGTGTTATTTTAAATTGCCTAATAGTCTAGGAGGCTTTATCATTTTTTTATGAACGAAAATGGCGAGACCAGATTTTATTGCCCGTAACCAGGACCAATACCGATCTGAATGTAAAATAATTGGACAACTATGTAAAAAAAATACCAAACATTTTATTCAATATCTGCTGCGCGAACTGGTAGTACAAAATTTCATAACTGGCCATAATAACGTTTTAAAAAAAAAGGAAAGAAGGTTATTCATGTTGTTGAGAAGCTATCGGGCGCCGATTCTCGTTCACTGCTACAACACGTTCCGAAGCCGTTGTAATTTTAATTAACGATTCAAAAAATCTTGCGAACAACTATTTTAATAAAGAACTTTTATAATTAAAAAATATAGTGCGTGGTGGCCTGTTGGTAAACGGACTAGACTAGACGCGGCTGCCCACATGTTCAGGGTGGTCGCGGGTTCGAATCCCAGGGCACACCTCTGACTTTTCGGAGTCATGTGTGTATTGATAGTCAATCACCACGCACTAAAACGGGAAGGAAAACATCGTGAGGAAACCTGCATACCATAGCGATTTATAAGAATTTCTATGGTATGTAAGTCCACCAACCCGCACTAGGCCAGCGTGGTGGACTATATGGCCTAACCACTCTCAATCGTATTCTCGATTGTAGAGTAGGCCCGTGCCCTGCAGTGGGACGTATATGGGCTGATACAGATACAGATAATTAAAAAAAGAATCAGATCGAGCTCCTAAAGACGTAATCGAGAAAATATATCAAACGCTACCCGCCTGAGTAGAAGTAAGCGGCACAAAAATATCCTTTGATATAAATTCTTTAGAAAATCCCCTTAAAATAATATTGAGTACATTAAGCGCCGAGCTAATAATAGGAGCTCCGTAGGCGGTGGTAATAGAATCTGCCGCCAAGGTCGATGCTTTCAAAGGACTGTTTATTATGAACACCGACGTGAGTATTAATACCTCTTGAATTCTAGGAAAATATCGTGTTCATAAATAATAAATATTTTGAGTCGTAAATACCGCTCAATGGTCTAGCAGCAGCATGTATGTATAGGTTAACTGTTATCTCGTGTGTTCGATTCGTAGGTAGGACAATCCAAATTAAGTGCGCTTATCGATTTACAAATGCTCATATGTAGCCCAGAATTTGGTCCCTGGCATTTGTACTTAGGCATCCCTCTCACATCGTGTGTCGAAAATAATCCTTACTTGGATGACTAAAGAACAGTTGATTATGCAACTGTTATGTATAGGTGATACAGGATACTAGATCCACCTATTCTGAGGACATTGAGGCGAGAACTCACCTATACATGGTTTATAACAACTTTATGTAATCCTGATCCCGCAATAAAATTAATTGTGTAATTGTTAAAAACCTCAAGGAAACCTTCGTCCCACAAGCCGGGCCCAACAGCAATTATTAATCTCAATCAACAAAAACATCTCGCGGGAACTGCGACCTTTCATTACCGGTCGCTTTTATTTTAAGGAGCGACTTACCGTCAAGTTTATGTTACTTTTACCAGTTGTAAAATCAGCTTAATCTTTATAACATAAATATTGCATCATAATTATATGGTAGCACAAAAAAGTAAGTGGTAAGTTCAGAGAATAAAAACACAAGAAGTAGTGATTATAATTAAGTAAAATATAAATCAATAAATACTCCTAGTCCTAACAGTCACATGCATAGTCCTGACCCCACACTAAGATCGAATCTTGTGTCATGGGTATCAGGAACTGCGAGAGACTTTTCGGACTCACAAACACGCAGACCTGAAACAAATACCTGTGGTTCAAACAAATGTTTGTTTCGGTGCGGGGATCGAACCCGCGGCCTCTCATTTCACAGCCAGCGTCTAACCAACTGCGCCACGGAGGCTGTCAAATATGATAAATAAATAAATAAATAACACCCAACAGTCACATACATAGTCCTGACCCCACACTAAGATCGAGTCTTGTATCGTGGGTATCAGGAACTACGAGAGACTTTTCGGTCTCACAAACACCCAGACCCGGAAGAAATATTTGTCGGCCGCACAAACATTTCTCTCGGTGCGGGGATCGAACCCGCGGCCTCTCGTTTCGCAGGCGGCGTCTAACCAACTGCGCCACGGAGGCTGTCAAATAAATTATATGTTTGGTTGTTCATCGCATTTAAAGAATACGAAATGTTTCATCATTATGTATCCCGCATACTCGGAACCGCAATCTTACTAGATTTATACTCGTACTCGGCCCGTTTTCTTTAAATTAAATCTTGCATGGGCAATAAACCGCAAGCGAGACTCATAATATTATTCATCACCGTAATACACCCACATTATTGGCGTAATACATTTTTATAGTTCATTTTATAACGTCCAGACGGTCACTAAAATATAGTAATGCTCCGATATAGGGTAATTAGGTAATCAGGTATTGTAATTTTATCAATGTTGACTTCCTTTGACTGAAAAGAGAGGAAGTGATTGGTCGTGACTACTACTATACTGATAATTATGGAAACACAAATCAAATTACTCATCCAGTCGCCTTTTTAGGCAAAGGCAACATTTTAAAGCCTTTTATCCTCTAAATCAAATTATTTTCACAGTATGCATTAAGTATTTATAATGTATTGCCTATTAGAAGTGCTCGATAAGTAATACAGACAGTAGTGTATTATTCTTTTGAATACAGAACTACACTTGTATGTGCATCTACCATCCTTAGAGAACGAAGGAAGGAGAGCGGGACGATAATGGATTCGGAGTTATTACAAATGATTATCCATCACATAACTATATAAGTATATTAATCCACCGCAGCACGTTTTTCCTGACACTTTCTTCGACGTACTACAAATTTGTAGAACCGATTTCCAGCAACGGTATTTCCGGACAAATACGACCTACCGACCTTTAAAAACCCTTATATGCCAGCAACGCATCTCCATGCCTTATGCTGTTGCAGATGTTCATGAGCGGCGATGATCACTTACCACTAGGTGAACCTTATGCGCGTTTGCCCGCTATAATATAAAATATTAATAATATATAAGGCAACAAAAAGACGGTGATTTCACGTGGGCTGTCTTTAATAACCTTAGAGTTAATCCGCTTACTAGCGTCTCATACTAATTAGAGCACGTGGATCCAAAATAAAAGCAGTACGTAATTCCTCATGAATATTAATATCCACGGCAGTATGCTCACTGTTTAGCCCCGGCAGTCTAACCCGACGTGCCACTGCCTTACGAGACTACTGACATCTTCACTCTATAATCTATTAAAAGAATCTCAAACAATGACTCAATGACTCGTTTAGACGATATTCAATGCTACGTGTAAATAAATTTATAGATTTACGTTATACCTATGTGCTATCATCGATGAATCATTTTCCCATCAGCATTACGGAACTAGTAATGCTTTATGACAATGTGTTTGTATCCTCAATGGTTTGTATATGCTTCGTCAATAAACTCCCTGAGGAATTTAATGGACTATAGTTACTCAGGGGAATATTAATGTTTGGTTTGAATAAAAACTTAATTTTAAATCGTATTTTAAACACTGTTAATAACAAAAGAAAAGCCAAACTGCGTAAAAATGATTTGAATTGCCAAACATTGCACATTTTTGGGATTTTTTTGTCATACTTCCTGTCCTTTTAGTGATTTCGTTAGCATAATATTAATTAAAGGCGATTAAACATTTATTTGTCATACAATTCTAAGATTATCAGCCTACCTAAAATTATATTCTTTCAATTTATTTATTACTAGCGGCCCGGCCTAGCTTCGCCCGGGTACAAATAGATTTCTGTACAACAATATGTACACATTATACATATACCTCTTCCTCTTGAATAACTCTATCTATTAAAAAAAACGCATCAAAATCCGTTGCGTAGTTTTAAAGATTTAAGCATACAAAGGGACATAGGGACAGAGAAAGCGACTTTGTTTTATACTATGTAGTGATTTCCAGATATAATAAATTCCTGAAATATTGGAACAATGGTTCGCGGCTTCTCAAACTTATTCCTTTAACGTTTTTTGTGGTAAAAATTATACATTATTTCCTTGCATTTTCTATCACACTTAAAAAGGCATATAATAAAAGTAAAAATACCCATGAAAAAAGAGGACTTGACAGACCCAGTAACAAAAGAAAGAGAAACTGGATTGTTTCTATATTGTATTTATGACTATTTAAATAATAAACATCTATGTGTGAATGGGTTTGGTAATAACAACTTTCTCTTAAAGGGATTTCTACACTCTATGTCATGTGTTTCATTGACGCAGATTCTCTTATACTCTTGTATTCGTATAAACAACATTAATCGCCAGTAATAATACATAATAACGCACTTAAACATAAATCAAGAAAATTGAAGTAATGTGAAAAGGAAAGGTTTGTCCCATTTTCTCACAGAGATGGATTATTAATATATATTAAATAGAAAGTTTTTAAACCAGTGACATTAGATCAAGTATAATACTTTTTATCTCGAAAGGTAAAGTTTACAATGACTTTAAGTTTCCGACTCTCGTCTTATTTTGTAACTTAAATGGTTTATTTTAAGCATATGACGGCATTTTACACTTTATACTATTATTCTTTACTTCCTATAAATACATGAATACAGGTTTCGTTGTCAATAAAACCAAGACTTTCGAAATTAAGATTTAAAAATACGGTAACCGGTTGCAGGCTTTCAGAACAACCTAGTGACATAATTGTTTCCGCTTCTGTTACTAACAGACTATAAATAAGTTTATTTTAAAACACAAGTAATAATAGTGGTGTGTTTTTTGCAGCATGCCGGCGCTCCGGCTCCTCGGGCGCAAATGGCTGGCCGCCTCCGACGACCTCGTATTCCCCAGCATCTTCGAGCTGCTGTTCCGATTCGTATGGTAATTATCACAGAGTTTTTAGATCATCTTATAAAGGTCTGGTCTATCAGCGAACGAGACATAAGCTTTCATGTAAGGTATCACGTATTGGTTGATATGGAAGATATTAACCGGAATTGATTGCCGGTTTTTTTCTTCATGGAGAAAATCCTCTTAGATTCCCGTACTTAGCGAGAATGCCGGTGTTTCCCGACTGAATACCCCGTCTTGCTCCTGGACCTCACAAATAACACTTTGAATTTTTTCCAAAAAGTAGCTTGTAGAAGCACTACTCATAAGTTGTTTCTTCCTCCTCTAAACTTCTATCTAGCCAGAGCGACGTCCAACATCACCTCGGCTTATACGTCTCCGAGCAGGATCAGCTCTCCCGGTTCCGCTCTGCTGTCTCCTTATTCACCATTAAAGTTTCACGGAAGGAGGCTACGGCGTTCTTCCCCCAGCTTGGAGTGGAGGGCCTAGTGTGACAGCTCTCTACATTACAACTGGTCACGTCCCGTCAGCCTCCTGTTCTGTCCCGCACGCTGTTTGTAACCTTAAATCAAGTGAACAATCAAACGAACTTTAAAGTCGTGGAATCAATTTTCAGATCTATTCTGTTCGTGTATTTTTCAATACGTGAAATATAAATTTAGGACTGAATAATTTTACATTTATATCAGTCGGACAACTTCCCACATGAATGTATTGATATATGTGTTATATCTAGATATTAAAACTGTAATATAGGCTGGAAAAATATTTTGGAAGTACTGCACGCGCTATGTATGAGAAAAAAAGGTAAATACAAAGAACACTCAAATATGTACCTACATATGTATGTAAATAGTTACAATGTAATATATAGCGCCGGCAATTGGGTGTCGGCTCAACGATACGCTTTCCTTTGTAGAAGTCTTCTGAAAGTTTTGTTATTGCTATTTTGTATGATCTATTTTTGGTAAATACGCTGTAGTGATTGCCAAGTGTGTAATTAATGCACATCATAAAAATGAAAATGTATGCCTTTATTAAATTTTAAAACTCTTGTGATGGCGTCTAAGGAACAAAGAAATTCTTCCTTTTAGGCTCAAACGATTTAGGCAATTAAACCGGAAAATTATAGCTATTTAAAGAAAACACCATACCAGTGGTAACCAAAACATTCGTAAGATAATCTTATTTCTTTCAATAATATAAGGCTCTATTTTAGTTCCATTTTGTAAATTATTATGATTTATGAACAATAATGGACTCATTTTAAAAAGTATCTACAAAGATTGACGGTGTAATAAACGCACACACCTACACATGAATATGAAAAAAAACGTGAGGTTAAAAATGCATCTCAATTGCTAAACGAAGCCAATTCCAGATATCTATAAGGCCTGTCAGCTGTAAATCTAGCACATTATGTGCGAGTCTGGCGGCCCTTCGACCTCAACATTTGTACTTGAACTTTCCCGATCGATAGTAGGTAGGTAATGATCGAAAAATAAGCGCATGGACTAAATTCCTTGTTTTTATTAAAAAAAAAATGTTAAACATTACGGACCTATTTGAATAAACTTGTATTTTGTTTACCCTGTTGCTCTTGACCCAAATTAACCTTCCATAAGACCCTCCAATTTGTTTACAAACTCCTAATTTGTCTTTTCAATATTCAATAAAAACTTGACCTAAGCACTTGACGCAGGCTGTCGTGCCACAGCTACGAGTGTGTACGCTACCATTGGATCAAGGCAATATTATTTCAGGTGTTTTGATAAAATAGAATATATTTACACGAATATTTCCTTCAATAAAACTACAGTGGTAAGGCTCACACCCGCATAGTCATTGAATATAATCAACTAAAATAAAATCTACCATGAGAAATAATATCTACCTAGTACGTAGTACGTACGTTGTCCACAAAAACTAAAGCGTTCCATCCAATTTCCTCCAGTAATATTTTTAATCTCCGTAATAGGCTCATCAGTCGGAGTACAGGCTAAATTAATCCCACTCCTTAATTAATAAAGCGCTAATGGTTTCGGTTATAAATAAAAATTACTTGCACTTCACGGAGTTGTGAGCAGCACGGTGGCGCTATCTTTAGCTCAATGTTACTTGTGATTCCCGGCCTAGGGATGTCATACAAACTAATTATATGTACGCACACAGAAAAGTTGCATATGGCACCTACACGCATTACTCGTAATGCTAGACTATAGGTAATCGATAGGTAGTAAAGATTTTGTTGACCCGGAAGATTCGACAGTCTGTAAACCCCGCCGTACATGCTCACACTCGCATTGGCCGTCACGAGCCGCGTGCGAGTGGCAGTATTTAAAACCTCAACCTTTAAACATCCATTTTATAATATTTCTATCTCTAGAGTCTAGTTGCTTATTGTTGGTGATGATTAGATCCCTATTCAACTGTTCTGTGATTACACCTATCTATAATAATAAAACTGATTTTCCATTTATACTAATATTATAAACTGGACAGGTCGTTTAATTAAACTTGCTTGTCTAAACAACTCTAATACCAGTACAGTTATATAAATAATTTACCGACTAAATAATACATATATACTATATACTGTTCCATAATCCAAGAACCTATATCTAATTCTACTATCCAAGAACATATAATAAAAAACTAAAGGAACGCCATATCAAGAGCTTTTATTTATAAATACTTTATACTATAAAGAACATAAGATATTTCTGTTCACGTCCTACAAGATAAAAATAAACTGGATCATGTGCTTTTGTTATCTATCAGATGTCTTAGATCTTATTATATAAAGCGATGAAGTTCTCTGTGATCATAGACAATCTGTCTATTATAGAAAAATATTAATAGGAGTGCGTGGTAGCCTGTTAGTAGACGGGCTTGACGCGCCTGCCGACGTGTTCACGGTTCACGGTTGTCGCGAGTTCGAATAGAGCACACCTCTGACTTTTCGGAGTCATCTATACCGGGTATATCAAGACTGCTACCGAAAACGAAGCCGAGTGGTAGTTTTAGTGACTACAAACACAATGCAACTAAAAATTTCGCAAAGAAACGCGACAATATTTTTTAATGATTTTTTAAATATCATCATTGTTGGGTGGTAAATCCAAAGATTTTGCTAATATAATAATTAAAACTCTTTTATACCTTACAGTTTTTATAATTTAAGGGTGTACACTATTATTTTAGCAAAAAAATGTATTCACCACCCAAATATGACCATTGAAAAAAAATTACAAAAAAAAAATTGTCGCTTTTTTTGCAACTTTTTCTGTTGCATTGTGTCTGAAGTCGCTTAAACTACCACCCGGCTTCGTTTTCGGTAGCAGTCTTGATATACCCTGTATATTGATAGTCAATCACCACGCACTGTACCGGTGAAAGAAAACATCATGAGGAAATCTGCATACCATAACAATATTTTGTAAGAATTTCTTTGGCACGTAAAGTCTTCCAACTCGCACTAGCGTCAATGTCAGCGTGATGGACTATATGGACTAAACAATCTCAATCCTACTCGGCTGTGGAGGAGACCCGTTTTCGGCAGTTGGATGTGTATGAGCTGATACAGTATGAATAGAAACAGGTTGGGTATAATCTGTGGGGAAAATCATAAGTAATATAATTATAACAAAAATTATGGCAAAGTAAATCTCATTTATCTACCAATAGGAAACCTGCGGAAATAATTTGAAAATAAAATATGTAAATGCGTTGTTGCTATTTAAGCAAATATGCAATTAAACTATTATCAAGCCAATATGTTTCATATCCTAAATTCAGTTCGTTTCACTGAAATTTAACGCAATATAATTTCTGAAACAAGTGTAATAATTCGTGGGAGAAAATGTCACAACAGCATTAAATTCCTTGCTCTCAATAAATAGTTTTACGACAGATCGGTCTAAAAGCATTCAAGCGCCGCCAATAAACTGCGATGAAACGAAATTGTTATTCTCAAAAGTATTTAGCTCAAACTCGTGAAATGTCAACTGAAAGTGCAAAGGAAGCTAGTCATACAGCCGCAAACAAATGACTTTCCCCGTTCTAAATATTGTTTTATTTGTGTCGCGTCTCTGCGACCTTCGTATCATCGTAGTATCTCCGATTGCTTTGTAATGGATTTTAAATTGTCGTAATATTCGACATTTTCATTGACCCCACTCATTGCTGGCGCTTGGATCGAATGTACCGATTTTTTTTTTGCAACTATGTTATTGGTTGTATCGTAGTGTATATAAATTTATTGGTGCTGCTAGTTTGTCTTAGAACAAGCTTCGTTTACTAATAACAAACTAAGAATCTTTGAATAACCTAAAATTTTAGATTTTGGAAATATAAATAATCTATTTCAATCCTGACTATCGTTCACCAAACTTAAGGAACAACCTTAATGCAGGAAATGGACAAAATTATTTGATGTCCTAAGAAAGCACATTTTTAGCGTCGTGACTCGTGCTTAAGCTCTTACTGAATATGGAGAGAACAAGCTCTATTGTAACATCTTACGTCCATACATTTTTATACCTATACGATATTTCAACAACATAGGCTGTTTCAAACATAAATCTCCTAATATTACTTCAAACTTTCACCTGAGCTAAAAGAATCCCATACGATCCACTGGGATTAGTTCCACTGGGAACATGAATTTATACGAAAAAAAAAAACCTCTTCCAGAATAGAATAATCTTAAAGCATTACATGACTCCTGGACATATTGAGACTTAACAAACACAGTAAAATACAGAACATAGCTTTGCAATCATGGTGTTGTTTGGTTTTGCATGAACGGTCGTCTCGCTTACCATCAGGCCAATGGCAATCTCGTATCGCCGTTTATTTCGATAAAAAAAATCGCATACGACAATGGCATGATAACACTCTCCGTGTAAATGAGGCTTAATATTGATTAATTTATACATTGTGAAGCTAATATAAACTTTGTTAAATACCAAAAACAAACACAAACTTATCCATTAAAATCTTAGTAGGGGTAATTAATTATACGTTAATAGCACTCAACAAGACATTCCAAAATCTAAAATAATTACGCACAACAAATTTAATACAAATCACGTGTTTTCGAGTATTGCCTTGCATACTCAAGTGAGTATTGTGTTTGTAATTATTTTTGCTGTTTTACTATAAAAATAATAGTCAGTTCTTAGTAATAAGGTAAATGGGATCTTAGCAATTACCGACAATCACAACATAATAAATCTCGTGATAACAAAAGGCGCAGTAGGTGTGATAAATAATGCATAATGCGGATGTAATGGATACGAAGTTTAAACAATAACTCATGTCGCACACATTGAATAATGCATTACTTTTGTACCTAATAAATAAATTATTTTCTTAATTGTAGGCCGTGTTCCAATACTTGCAATGTGTAATTATATATTGGTAAAAAAGGACGGTTTAAAATTAAAAACAAGATCTACAATAAACGATTCATTGATTGAGAATTAAACATGAATATATTCATGCCTTTCACATATCCTTTTTGGCTCGTTCCATGATACCCGATATTACCTTCTTTTAAATCATCCAAAACTATTGGAAGCCCTCCTCAAAAATAGTGGCCTTCCTCTTTATATTATTTCTGTCATTTCTTTTAACTGTTTTCTGGAAATACAATATACAAATAGTCGTGGATCGTACAAGTATTTGTCTTGGTGCGGGGGTTAGACTCTGAATCTCGATTCGCCCCAACAACCTCTGCAACACGAAGGCCGTGTTGACCATTAATAAAAAATATACTAAAAAAGTTGATTTGCAAAAACATGTTTGAATAATACTTAAGAATCACCTAAAACGTGCTTAATTAGCCATATCTGCGTGTGAAATCAAGATCTACGTCAAAGCACAATGAAAAATAAAACGAATTACATAACGACGGCGAATTGCCAATAACTCCTGACAAAGTCATAAATTTACACAAACTATAAAAAAGGTTTATTTTTTTGTTAAATAAATTAGTAGTTAATATATTTATTAATGGGGAATAGTAAAATTGTAAATGTATAGTAGAAATACACTTAGGAGGTTTCACTAAAACATCGGCATAATACCTTTATAATTAAAACAATAAAAAAGTTTATTTCTTACAAATTTTCAGATAGGAGGTATTGGCACTTCACCGTCGATAAGTGTTTTTATTTGCATTACTAATTTATTATTATATTGGTGATCATTCATCTTTATTGAGTGTTATGTGTTGTGTAGGTACATCTATTAGAGGCATAAATTATACTCATGTCATTTTTAAGCTATTGCATAGCTTCTATCGCGGGCTTTGAGCGTGGAGACCGAATCCAGAAATTCCGTAACGAAAATAACCTAAGTCCGACCGAAATTTAAATTTAATATTTTTATTTTGATTCAAATATGTGCCAGTACTTTTAAATGCGAATTGCAAAGCTATTGCGTGGTTAATTGTAATCTAACCTCTTTTGATATTTAGTTTTGCCATCTATCGAGAAATAGCAGAACTTTTAATGACTTTTTGAAATATCAGGCTTGTCTCTTTAGTTCAGCAACTCGCCTCTAGGTGGCATTGGTTGTATCGGCGTTACTGCGCATGCGTAATCCCCCTCTTCGCCCCGCAATCTGGTGACTCGTGTCTGCTTAGAGTTTCGGCGTTAGGGCACCTCCTCTTTGTATTTACTTCATGGTACGACTCTACGAAGCTCGCATGTACAACAGTGAATATTTGTACAATTAATATCAAAGAAAAACAAAGGAAAAAATACTGCATAAATAAAAAAAAAATATTATAATTACATAAGTTGATAAAAAATGCTATGCAATAGCTTTACCGCGGCAGCCTCCGAGTGCCACACGTCTTTTTTTTTATTTATTTATAAATACATCCAACAGTCACATACTTAGTCCTGACCTCACACCATAGTGTGAGTATCATTTACTACAAGAAACTTTTCGGTCTCACAACAACCAAATTCAATAATATACAGGTTATATCCAGACTACTACAGAGAGGCGTGAGACAGGGAGATGTCATATCTCCGAAACTGTTCATTGCCGCGCTGGAAAATGCCTTCAAGCTCTTGCAATGGAAAGGATTCGGCATCAACATCAACGGCGAGTATATCACTCACCTTCGGTTTGCCGACGATATTGTAGTCTTGGCAGAATCGCTGGAAGACCTAAGCACTATGCTCGAAGACCTCAATCGAGTCTCCCAACAGGTGGGTCTTAAAATGAACATGGACAAAACGAAGATCATGTCGAATGTCCATGTTGTGCCCACCCCCATCGGTGTTGGGGGCTCGACTCTTGAAGTTGTTGACGAATATGTCTATTTAGGACAAGTGGTCCGGTTAGGCAGGTCCAACTTCGAGAGAGAAGTCAATCGTCGAATCCAACTCGGTTGAGCAGCGTTCGGGAAACTACGCGACGTCTTCTCGTCCAAAATACCTCAGTGCCTTAAATCGAAAGTCTTCGATAGTTGTGTGTTGCCAGTGATGACTTACGGCACCGAGACGTGGCCTCTCACTATGGGCCTTATTAGGAAGCTCAAAGTCACTCAACGAGCTATGGAGAGGGCTATGCTCGGGGTTTCCCTACGAGATCGAATCAGAAATGAGGAGATCCGTAGGAGAACTAAAATAACCGACATAGCCCACCGGATTAGCAAGTTGAAGTGGCAATGGGCAGGGTACATAGCGCGGAGATCTGATGACCGATGGGGTCGGAAAGTGCTCGAATGGAGGCCACGTAGCGGAAAGCGCAGCGTAGGACGTCCACCCACAAGATGGTCCGACGACCTGGTAAAGGTCGCGGGACGTCGCTGGATGCAGGCTGCCTCCGACAGGTCTCTGTGGAAATCATTGGGGGAGGCATATGTTCAGCAGTAGACTTCCTTCGGCTGATGGATGATATATCCAGACTGCTATCGAAAATAAAACCGGGTGGTAGTTTAAGTAACTACAAACACAATGCAACTAAAAATTTTGCAAACAACCGCGTCAATTTTTTTTCGTTTTGTTTTTTATAATATCACTCTGTTTGGGTGGTAAATCTATAATTTGTGCGAAAATAATTATTTAATTCCTTGTGTACCATAACGCCTTTAAAAATAAAAGGGTTAACACTATTATTTTAGGCAAAACTATGTATTTACCACCCAAATACGACGATAGGAAAAATATAACAACAAAAAAACTTGACGCTTTTTTTGCAAATTCACTAAAACCCGGCTTCGTTTTCGTTTTCAGTATTGATATATTCGATCTTCAACCAACAACAGCGACAGTCAGTCTATCGTTTTACCAATTACTAATTTTATTTGTTTGTCCCCAGGCTAGTACTAATAGCACTGGTGGTAGAAGTTCTCTACCCGGTGACATGGCGATGCCAGTCGGACGGGTGGCAGGGCGGCGCGTTCGTCCGGCTGTACCTGTGCGGGACGCTGACACTGCAGGCAGCCCTGATGCTGCTGCTGGCAGGGCTGGCGCACCAGTCCGCGCGCGGCACCATCACAGACCTCGACGCTAGGAAGATGGTCTCACCTCTGTTACTTTTCAAGTAAGTTTGTATTTCATTATAACCGACTTTTCAATTCTTTTCATAGTTTTCAATTCCAAAGTGCGATTTTTATGCTAATTGATTAATTTCTACTCGTATAAGTAGAATTGACGTCAGAATCTGTCTTTAAAATAGGTATACAGTTTTAGTTGTTAATACTGTTAATGTTGTTGACATAATGGACAATTTCATTATTAAATTTAATACGCGACATTGTATTAAACGATCAAGACCAAAGCTGTACAAAATATTCATTTTCTGTACGTACTCGTAAAATGATTTTTTTTTGACATTCCTGATATCTCGACTACTTAATAAGGAAAAATATTCTACATAATTTTATATGCTATAAAAGCATTTCCCTGTTTATGTCTCAACATAAGAAACAGACGGGAAACGGTCTCATTATTACATTCTTTTAATTTTAAAATAAGTAAAATAAGTTACAACAATTTATTTATAAACTACATCTGTATTTGATTAATCATGTGTACACATGTATTTTTAGATATGTATAGTCCATTGCCTATTTGATATCAGTATCATGCTTACAAACGTACAGGTTATATATTTTACAAACATTTTCCAAAAGCATAACATTCATGCTTCCAACATCAAGGTAATAATTTACAAACAAATGAAATATATGTTTGAACAATGGACAGTACGCATGTTATCATAAGTGAGGCGTCATGGAAAACATTCACTTTTGAATCAGCATTCGTACTACCAGGCAATTTATACTACAATACTGAGTCACATTTTGTTTATTTTTGTCGCTGAACCTTGCTGAGGTTGAGCTGAGGTTTTGTTGTTATTTTTTGCGAAATCACCTTTTTTCTATCTGCTTCAATTATTTTTATCTACGCTATACAGTAATGTAATTGAATATTACATATATTCAATCAGTTTTTAGAAAACAAATATACCTACCTCTTTAACTTATTTACATAAACAAATCGAAAACGCATAACTCACGTCAACACTTTGAACTCTCAACAAGTTCATAAGGTTAATCAAGTCTTGTCTACAATAGATCTATGTCTAAACTATAGATAAAAAATCTCGCGAAATTAATAATGTGCAAGACGATTTATTGTGTTGTTTTGCGTCATGAAAAACCCCGCATTACACATATGTATCAGATTCTAATTATAACGATGCTATAGTGATTCGAAACGAACCGGATAAACAGTGCAATTATTTTTAAACAATCAGATTTTTAATAACGTAGTCAAATAAAATTTATTATAAAAGTAATAATAATTCATATTGACTGTAAATATAAATTTTAAGAATTTTTTGATCTAAAAAAAGGTTTTAAACTCTTCACACGTTATACCGAGATACCGAAATAGGTATTCCCATGATCTTGGGGCTGAGCTGGCCCCTATTAATCCTACGCCGTAAAAGGCGGTTGCAGATATCTTACTGCAAGAAGTAACCTGACCCTTCCAGGCGCCTTCTCTAGGGGCACATATAGCCCTACTTACAACTTTGTTGGGACAGATTTGGTTTGGTACTTTGGTTTACTTTGATTTGTAATGTGCCCACGATGTATGCTAAATACTTTATCGCCCAAATTATTGTCGCTGTCGGCGAGGTCGCACCACACCCAAGTGTACGCAATGTCGCCGATAATCCCTTTAACTCTCCTCTCACAACGTGCAGAGAATACTAAAGCGTAATCTCTATACTCCCAAACTTCGGGGTGGACCTCCCTAAACGCAGATTTCTACCGGCTTTGATTAAAACAGCGCAATAATCTCTTTCCAACCCGTTTAGATTCATAATATTAAGATTATATGGTACAACATTTAAATATTTTGCATCAAGTGTTCGCCATCATACAGCAACACTAAAAGCCTTATTTATGCTCGTAGGCAGTCTATAAACCTATTTGAGTTACCGAAAGTTGTATTTTCTTCACCCAGACTAAATTCAAATGTTGTTCGAAAGGGACAAAACATTTGATTATTGATATAGAATTATAAAGTGTTTACGAATAAGGCCGTAAAACTTCAACCTTTTCCTATAAATATGAAGGGAACTAACCCATAACGTACGTACAGCCTACTTTGACGCATAAAATAAACCAACCTTAAGTAGAGCGGAATCGCCTGTGCCCTAAACTTTTATTATAAATCGTTACCTTGTCAAAGTGGTAAAATTTCATAGCCAGTTACTTATTTATTAGGCATTTAAGGATAACCTATTATCAAGCATTTTCCTTTGTTACACCCGACCTTGGTTTAAATTATATTTATATTTTGTATCCAGTATTTAACAATCTCGTGTCAAATAGATAAAGCTTTTTCACTTCATATATTTTATTCTGCAAGACAGATTTAGTCAGATGAAACGCAGTTGAATATTATATTACAGTTTATCGTTAAACACAGACCGCAAAGTAATCAAAACAAATCAGAAACCTGTGCTAGATTTAATTATACAATTACTATTCACAGAACGCGGCCTTTTGTTTGCGAATACTGTATTGCACAAATACGGTAGTAAAATAATATCTTAGAATTTAATAAATGGTACATGATGGTAACACAGTTTCCTATAAGCGTAATCAGTATTGAGGATAATTCTCGTCACAAACCTCGCAACCTGATAAATGGACGTAAATGATAATTTTCCAGTAATATTGTCCATTAAGAATGCACTAATAACCTTCTAAGCAATGATATTTTAATTATAGCATTCTTGTAAATCCATACGTGTATTAATAACATTTAAAGCCAATGTTACAGGTGGCAGGTCTCTCATATGTGAGAGGCCACCTGGATATGTACCACTTCAATGTCTATTTCTCCCGCCAAACAGCTTTGTAAGCGCACTGTTATGTTCCGGTTTGAAGATAATTGTAGCCAGAGTAACTACTGGATATATTGAGACTCCACATCTTGGCCTCTTACAATTATTGAAATATGGTTTGGTTGGTTTGGTTATGCTACTATTCATGAGTGGACGAATCGCTTACCATCAGGCAAATAGCATGCACGTTTCGCCATTCGTAGCAATAAAAAGATAATATATCAGTCCCAATTGCGTTGTAAAGTCTATGTTCTTGTATCTCTACCAATACATGACTTATACACGGTTATCTAGACTGCTACCGAAAACGAAGCCGGATGGTAGTTTTAGTGACTACAAACACAATGCATCTAAAAATTTCGCATAGAAACGCGACAATTATTTTAATTATTTTTTATGATTTTTTAAATATCGTCATTTTTGGGTGGTAAATCCACAGTTTTTGCTAAAATAATAATTTAAACTCTTTTATACCTTAGTTTATTTATAAATAAAAGGGCATACACTATTATTTTAGGAAAAAAAATATTTACCACCCAAATATAGTCATAGAAAAAAATAACCAAAAAAAATTTGTCGCTTATTTTTGCAACTTTTTCTGTTGCATTGTGTCTGAAGTCGCTTAAACTACCACCCGACTTCGTTTTCGGTAGCAGTCTTGAGATACCCTGTATAATAACTTTTTAATGTTACGACGACGATTTATGTAGCATTTTATAAAAAGTTTAACAAAGGCATATGACTTTAAGTCCTGTGACGCAGGTAAACAAATTAAAATACAAATTGTAATTTCAACTGGCATTAACAAGTCTCTTCCTTAATTAGTTTTTGTTTTATGAATATTCCGAGCTACTTCACCTCTGACTTGTGGTATAATTAGAATGAGTTATAAGTCTATGCAGCAATCTAATTAGAAAAGTTGCGAAAATGATTACTTCAGTAGATTGTTCTAGTAAGACAGTAATAATAAATGTAAGGAAGGGATGGATTAATCTGAGACAATGAGGAATAGCGGAAAATACTCGAAGGTATCACAAACCCAATTTTGATGAAAACTAAAACTGCGTACAACTATGTATATCACGTCTATAACTATCTTGCTTCGACTTATACACAAAAAACTGAAACCAAAATCCATTTTCAACCATCAAGTACGATAGTCGCTAATCAGGCGGTACCCACAACGCGGTTAAAAATCTCGGGCCACAAATGTACAAAGCTACAATGCTGTTACCAGTGGAAGTATCACCACGCTCCATTAATCTTTTAAATATGTACGAACTACGAAGTATAATAATAAACAAATAAAATATTTCCAAATGTAGTTATTAAAATATATATTTTTAATAATTAAATCAGTTGCGCGCGATGATTATGGTTTGGTGCTTGTGCATTGAAGCCGCCATTATTTTTTGACGAATACAGGTTGATATCATAAATAAGTATTTTATCGTTTTGTTTTTGTTTTGGCAAAATATTACTTAAATTTGTAGAAATACATTTAATTTAAAAATAACTTTAATTTTATTACGTAGCGCTTGTTACGCACCTTCAATCAGGGTCGGACAACCGAGACCTAATTTTCGTTACTGCTTTACTTTAATTAGTTCGCGTTCTTTTTAATTACCGCGAATGAATTTTATCGTCTCAGATACTCCAACACTATTTTAAATTTTGGTAAGGAAATATTTTAATTGGAAGTGCGTGGTGGCCTGTTGGTAAACGGACTAGACGCGGCTGCCAACATGTTCACGGTGGTCGCGGGTTCAAATCCCAGGGCACACCTCTGACTTTTCGGAGTCATGTGTGTATTGACAGTCAATCACCACGCACTAAAACGGTGAAGGAAAACATCGTGAGGAAACCTGCATACCGTAGCGATTTATAAGAATTTCTATGGTATGTAAGTCCGCCAACCCGCATTAGGCCAGCGTGGTGGACTATATGGCCTAACCACTCTCAATCGTACTCTCGATTGTAGAGTAGGCCCGTGCCCTGCAGTGGGACGTATATGGGCTGATACAGAATATTTTAATACTTAGGTATGTTAATTATTGAGTGTTACATAACCAAATTGTTTTGATAAAAAAAACGTATTGCGTCTTGAGTGTTCGTTTAGGCACATTTTGTTTTTATTTTTGTCCGACCTAACTATACGTGATGATACTTGTTTAAGTAGATTTCGATATGGGATATTGAAACCTCTAAAAATAAAATAAATATATTTAAAACACCCAACAGTCACCTAATTAGTCCTGACCCTGCTCTAACCCTCTGTAGCATATTGTAGACTGTAAGCAACATACCGTTTGATCGCCCATAAAATTAAAATGGTTCATTCTTTGTCGATAAATTGCACTGTAGTCCGTGGTCTACAAACCGAAGTAAAGAAGTAGTACTGATAAATTTTACTAGATGGCGTTACGTGTTGCAAATCAAACTTCATTTGTCAGTTGTGGGTAATTTGAACAAGTGCGTGCGTGCTTCGATTTGAAAAATAGTAAATAATTCGTTTTTGGATGTTTTTTGGTGTTATTTTGGTAAATATGGATAGGTAAGTATCTGAATTTCAATATCTAAAGTTATCTTTGCCAAAATATTGTCTTGTTTTGTTCATTTTTTTAAATTCTTGTTTGTTGCTCGTAGGCTACATTGATCGAAAAGGTGAATTTATTATGAGTTGTTCTGTATGATGGCCATAGTGTTTATAGGAGTTTTTTTATGTCCTAGGAGGGCTCGAAAGCAATCCCTTGCGGACGAGTACATTGCTGCAGCGCTGGAAGATGGTGCGGATAGTGAGGATGGGCTAGATTTTGACGATGACAGCCTTGCGGACCCTGATTTTATACCAGAACTGGAAACATTTGAAGATGACAATGTGGCGTTGGACATTGACATGGATTCTCTTATCGAAACTTTAGAAGATAAACAAGAAAACCCATCTACAAGCGCAGAAATTGACCCATCAAACGTAAGTGTTCCTCAACTTTCTTCAGCTCAAGACAGCCAACAAATGAGCAACGAGCAATCCCAAGGTAAAAAAAAGCCTGCCAAGTTGGTATTACGCTGGAAGAAAAAAAATCTTGAGTTGAATGCCGAGCAGCTCATGTTCAAGGGAAATAAGACCTTGGGTCCTGATCTTCTAGACCTTGATACTCCCATACAGTTCTTTTTATACCTGTTTCCTCAAGAACTCATACACAAGATTGCAGAAGAGACAAACCTTTACCGAGTTCAAAAGGATCCCAATAGCACTTCACACATGACAGAAATGGATGTCAGGCAATTCATAGGAGTGGTGTATGTAATGTCTCTTATCCAGTTACCTAGAGCCCAATCCTAGGTACAACAATAATTCAAGAAACGATGCCATTGAACAAATTTGAGAAAATTCGTCAGACTATACATTTCAACGATAACAGCAAGGACCTTCCAAGAAACAGCCTTGATCATGACCGAATTTTCAAAATAAGACCGGTCGTGGACTCTTTAAATGAGGTCTTCAGCAAGGTTCCATTAGAAGAGCACCTTTGCGTTGACGAGCAAATGTGCTCCACTAAAGCACGAAATACATTGAAGAGATACAATCCCAACAAGCCTCACAAATGGGGTTACAAAATCTTCGTGTTGAGTGGCGTTTCTGGATTTGCCTATAAAACTGAAATTGAAACTGGTAAGGAAAATATTGTCCTACAAGATGAGCCTGATTTGGGAGCATCATCCAATGTCGTCACAAGACTAAAGCGCATAATTCCAAGACACCAGAATTTCCAGCTATATTTTGATAATTATTTTACCTCTCTTCGTTTGTTAGAGTATCTGGCTAAAGAAGGTATCCACAGTCTCGGTACAGTGAGAAGAAATAGAATCCCAGATTGTAAATTACAAGCAGAAAAGGAAATTATGAAAAAAGAACGGGGTTATTCAGAAGAATACGTAGCTGACGTCAACGGAATCGATGTGTCGACTGTTGCTTGGAAGGATAACAAAATAGTCGTCCTTGCTTCAACTTTTGCTGGACAAAAACCAGAAGCTGACGTTCGCAGATGGGACAAGCAAAAGTCGAAGTATGTGACAATAAAGCGACCCTATGTAGTTGGAGAGTACAATCGTCACATGGGTGGGGTCGACCTCATCGACAGCATCATGGGGATCTACAAGATACGGCTACGTTGTAAACGATGGCAAGTGCGGTTGTTCTACCATTATCTAGACCTCACGATGGCTAATGCATGGTTACTTTATAAAAGAGTCGCTAAATACAAAAATCTTTCAGCGTCGAGCATTTTATCATCAGCAGATTTTCGTCAGGAGGTTGCAGTGACCCTATGTAAAATGGGTACAAAGTCTGGTATGTCTGGCCGGCGTTCGCTGTAGACCAAGATTCAAGCCAAAAGGCACAAAGGACCTGCACAATACATACCTCCAATGGCAGTACGCCAAGACCAGATAGGCCACTGGCCACAATGGTCTGAAAAAAAAATGAGGTGCAAGCTTCCAAAGTGCGTTGGATTTACGTATAACATGTGTGAGAAATGTGGGGTAGCACTGTGTTATACCAAAACTAAGAATTGTTTTAGAAATTTTCACCTATCATAATTTTTTCAGATATAGGTTTCTAATACATAGTTTTATGTTTTTTAGTCTTATGGTCCAGTGTTGCTTTAAAGCAACACTCCCCTTTTAAAAAAATATCTTCTAAACTATTTTAATAAATGAAAAATACTGAAACACGTGTATTTTATTTTGTCGTTTTAAACCCGGATCCAATTTTTATTTTAAAATCCACGTTCTTGAGTGATAGAGGGCTAAGATACAAGTCTTGTGAGTTGTGAGTGATGAGTATGAGGAGAGAGACTCCTTTACTCTTGTCGTCCATTTTCCTTCCCCCTCCCCTTACGACTTCTTGACCGGCAACACATCATTAACATGATCCAAGCGTTATGGATATTCATGGGAGGCAGTAAATAGCCTTTACTTACCATCAGGTGACCTGTTTGACTATAAATACTACTTAATTACTTTACTGGTGGTAGGTCTCTCATACGTGAGAGGCCGCCTGGGTGGGTAAAACCGCATTGTCTGTTTCTCCCGTCAAACACCAGTGTAGAGGCACTGTTTTGTTTCGGATTGAAGGACATTGTAGCCAGAGTAACTACTGGACATATTGAGACTTAACATCTTATGTCTCAGGATGGCAAGCGCAGTGGAATGCCAAGCATTGCTTTGTGATTCGAGGTGTTGTTTGGTTCTGCTACTTTTTATGAGCTGTCGTATCGCTTACCATCAGGTGAACGGCATGCTCGTCTCGCTATTCATTGGAATAAAAAAAAAGAACATAATTTTTAATTGGGCCCAATGATAGTCGCCTTAACATGGATAATTTTGGATTTTACTTAAAAATAGTGCAAATATCAGTCATGAGAACATTAACATGACCAAAAAGAAATATTGTTATTAACAGGTTAATAACACATAAACCTCGACATTCCCACGAAATTATTTTGAAATTCACAGTAATGTAATTAGCATGTATTATACAAACGTCCAATACAAAATTAAGGGTAATGAAACAATAATCATAACATGAAATCACTAACTATCTGCTAATTAACACCACAAACAATTTTAATGCATATAACATTTTGACAGATTGGTTACAATGCGTTTTTGGAACAGTCATCAATTTCTTGGCTGTTGGATCATAGTGGCATCCAACAGTACTAGGAAATATGAGGACCTTAATTTAATTTCTAGGTTGCACAGTACACTTCTTGTAAATGTATAATGTATTTCCAAAAACATATTTTATTTTTCGTATTAATATTTTCGTCAAAATTAATATGCAGGCGTCATAAAATGACAGTACTCAATCGTACTGTCGATTGTAGAGTAGGCCCGTGCCCTGCAGTGGGACGTATATGGGCTGATACTGATACTGGTACATAAAATGACAATGCAATTCATATTCTGACATGGGTCTATAAAATATTAAATCAGATACTGCCGATCCTACGCAACGGAAGGCATGCAAAATTATACAGGGTATATCAAGAGTGCTACCGAAAACGAAGCTGGGTGGTAGTTTTAGTGACTTCAGACACAATGCAACTAAATTTTGTGCATAATTTGTGACGATTTTTTTTTCTATCGTCGTTTTAGGATGGTTTCTTCTAAACTAATAGTGCACACCCATTTATTTTCAAAGGCACTATGGTACCCAAGGCCTTAAATTATTATTCTAGCAAAAACTATGGATTTACCACTGAAACTGGACGGAATTTAAAAAAATTGTCGCGTTTCTTTGCGAAATTTTTAGTTTCGTTTGGTTTGTAGTCACTAAAACTACCACTCGGCTTCGTTTTCGGTAGAACTCTTGATATACACGGTATTTGTAAGAAATAGACGTCAACGTGTTCATGAAAAATATTGCTACTGTTGTATGTTTTGACTAATCAATATCTTACAGCTCACTCTACGCTTAGAGTATATATATATATATATATAGAGGGAGCGCGGGCACTTCAAAAACGTAGATAAAAATGGTGGTGCCGGGCCACCTTTTTCTGCCCTCCTATTGGTTAATATTGGAACAGGTTGTGCAACATAGGGTACATAAATTATTTGAAAAAAAAAATTTTAAATAAGTAGTTTAGGTATATTTAATTCCACTCAAACTCGTTTTAAAAGGATAATAGCTAAATATAATTTCGGCGAATAAAGGAATTTATAGCAATTTATTGCTAAATAATTAATTCAATTTTTACTAATATAGGTGCGCTACCAACATTACGAACAAGAAAATATCTACGTTTTTCAAATCGCGAATGTATGACAGCGCTCCCTCTATATATAAATACTCTAAGACTCTACGATTCTTCTTTTTTTTTTATTGCAGCTAATAGCAAGACATACCATTCGCCTGATGGTTAGCGATACGACCGCTCATGAACAGTGGCAAAACCAAACAAACCTTAAATTAAAAAGCAATCCTTGGTATTCCTCTGCGCTCGCCATCCTGAGACATGTTAAGTCTCAATATGTCCAGTAGTTACTCTGCCTATAATGGCCTTCAATCTGAAACACAACAGTGCATTTAAACTGCTGTTTGGCGAGAGAAGTAGGCATCTAATATATATCTTAACACACGATCATCGTATAGCTGACTTTTGGTAGGATAATCGACATCTTCTATACTTGCCGTAATTATAAATTTCCTTTTTTTCCCAGGGTGGTGCTTGTGGTTCCTGAGACAGCTCTCAACGTGATGGGGACCATGTGGATGTTCTGTGAAGTCATACAGTGTTCAGTCGACGACAAGTTTTCTAGCATAGTTATACAAAGTAAGTCATTTCATTAAATATAGTTACATAATTACTATCCACCTAAACTAATAGGTACCTTTTGACCGTTCATACTTTTCGAGTATAAAGCAATTTTGTACATGCGTAACACATTTAATTTTACCTACAGTTTCCGTAAAACCATGCAATTGTGGTCTTACTTAGTGGTGTGGACAAAGTTACGCCTGTACAAAGTTGAAAAGTATGAAACGTCAAACAGTACCTATTAGTTTAGTTGGGTTATAGTGCTGCTGTCTATACTCGTTCATGCGAGAAGCTGTGATAGAGGTGACAGAAATTGTATCTAAAATAATTTTTATGTTACTACGAGTATACGAGTTCTTTTTTACAAAAATGCGTACCTACGATATTTGTACAGTTCTATTTAATTATTATTTACATTTTGCATGTTTTTAAAGACTCAAATTGATTTTAAAAAAAAAACTGCTATATTTGAAATTGCGTCACGGTATGGTAGTGAAAAAGTGAATATAGTGCAGTAATATGAGAAGATATCCTAGTAAGAAGTATTTGCTGAGATTACCTTCTACCTACCGGCCTCGTCAAGTCTAATCCGTGGGGATGTGTGACTTGAAATGACTCAAGTCTCAAATTTTCCACTCCTAAAGGTTATTTAAACTTCGTAAACGTTATGACTCTAGAAATAGCTTTCTCTCGTAAATATTTTTTTTTATATCTGTATCCATGCTGAGAATATATTTCCCCGCTTAGCTTTAATATTTTATTCCTTTTATTTTAACATATATAATATAATACCTTTATTCAATTTATATAATATGAAATTAGTTTATTATTTGTTTAAAAGTCAACTTTAACTTTTATATCATATAGGCTTTGTCAGCGCCGTCGTAACTTTGCTTTTGACATTATGAGCATTATATTGTTTTTTGGGGCTTCTATTTCCAAGCCTTGTGTTATATCAGATTTATAGAGGCAAAAAAATATATTATGTGATACATATAGTGAAAAACACATCATGCTGTACAAAAAATGTCCTTTCATCGGCTATAAATAAAGTCGAATAAAATATTCTTTAGATTTGAAACTGCTACCTATAAATGAATAGTTCGTAATAAATCATAACACATTAAAACAATATATATATTAAAACAAAATATAAGACCTGCAATAACTAAGTACTTCTAAAATGACCAGTAACCAGATTCCATAAATTTAGAATCGGTAAACAAACTACTTTACAAATGCATTAAAAACATTAAAATAAATCTAACCGATACAAAATAATGCGTTCTTAAGATTTATGTGGTATGGTGGTGTACTTTCATATTTTTTGAGTTTGTTCGATTTTGACGTGACAACGTCTTAAATTAGGTTGCGGCTGGGAGTAACTTATGAAAAAGTGTAACGCCCGGTAACGTTACGATGAGTCACCGAACGAGAGAGAGGCCCGCCGAATGCCTTGCGTCTCTCTCCCACTCAATTTAATTATATTTTTTTCCAGTTTCACCCACTTTTTCCAAAATTGTCCCATAGCCCCCCCCCTGCCTTCCCTCACCCTTATTCCGAAATAGTGCCTATTAGCCTTCCCACGAAACCTACCCCCCCCCTCCCCTACCCCCACCCCGAAAATTTACCTCACCCCCCCCCAATCCTATCTCGGCCAACATAGGTCGTAGACCCACCGAGTTTGGTATCCTCGGAACCGTCTTGGTGAGGGCTACAAATTGACCCCGCCAGAAATCCCAAATTACGCAAAAAATTACCCCCCCAAAAAAAAATATTTTACCTCCAAAACAATTAATTTAAGTTAGCCTCCCCACGAAACCTTCCTCCCCCCCCCCTCCCTTACCCCCACCCCGAAAATTTACCTCACCCCCCCAATCCTATCTCGGCCAATATAGATCGTAGACCCACCGAGTTTGGTATCCTCGGAACCGTCTTGGTGAGGGCTACAAATTGACCCCGCCAGAAATCCCAAATTACGCAAAAAATTACCCCCCCAAAAAAAAATATTTTATCTCAAAAATTTATTGACGTGACAACGTCTTAAATTAGGTTGCGGCTGGGAGTCACTTATGAAAAAGTGTAACGCCCGGTAACGTTACGATGAGTCACCGAACGAGAGAGAGGCCCGCCGAATGCCTTGCGTCTCTCTCCCACTCAACTATGATCGGTCTGCCGCGCGCGCAGCACTAGAGAATTAGGCGCATTGAATCGGCGCATGCTTGTGTCTCTGTCTTTGTCTTTCTCGAACGTTCTTGGCGTTGGAAAAACAAGAAAGCGTCACAATACAAGTTCACACGTGTGGTTAAAGTATCGTCAGCTGTGTCTGTAGTGAAAATATGGAGTGCTTAGATTCGTCATTACATGTACAATGTTTTAGTAAACAAAATATATTTCTATAGTTAAAATTTGTGCAATTCTTATTTTCATTCAATTCCTTGTTCCTATTGTGCAATTTAATTATATTCATATCAATAAATATTCTACCGAGAAAAAGACGTTGTCACGTAAAATCTTCGCCCGTAAAACCGACTTTACAGGCAACCATTTTTTTACACGCTTTATATTAGCTTCACTTGTATGTTTGTATGTTTGTATGTTTGTATGTTTGTATGTTTGTATGTTTGTATGTTTGTATGTTTGTATGTTTGTATGTTTGTATGTTTGTATATTTGTATGTTTGTTTGTAACCGACTTCTTTGGGCGCGATTTTGACCCACTTTAAACGGCCAGATTTCGTTCAAATTTTGCACACCTGTCAAAGACCGATGACAATACAATAATTCGATTAAAATATATAATTATCCTGATTAGATTCGCCAGGATTAATTATTCTTATAATTGATGACCATTGCTACATTCATCGCTAGATGGCGTTAACATTGTATTCTTCCAAGAAGCTTATACCCAAATGGAGATTGCATTCCGTATAAAACACTGAAGCACAAAAATTTGACCTTGAATGCAATCGCTGTTGCCTGCTATCCTTTTCTTTAGAGTGACAATGAATGAAGTTCACGTGAAGTACATTCATTGTTACGCTAAAGAAAAGGATAGCAGGCATCAGCGACGTCATTCAAGGTAAAATTTTTGTGCTTCACTTTTATATACGGAATGCAATCTCCATTTGGGTATAAGCTTCTTGTATTCTTCAAGTGTCAAATGTTACTACTGACCAACAGATGGCGTTATTGATTGGAAATACAGCCGTAGATGGATGTTTTTAGTCAAAACAATTATATAATAGTTAAAAAAAACTAAAATACACGCTTTAATAAGATATACAACTAAAAAAGTAAAAATAATTGATACTGAATTTAAGATAAGAAAATGGAGTAAAATACATATATTTTATTGTTACAAAGCGTGGGGTGCAGGAGGATAAGTAATTGTTGTAAACACCCCACGCTTTGTAACAATAAAATATATGTATTTTACTCCATTTTCTTATCTTAAATTCAGTATCAATTATTTTTACTTTTTTAGTTGTATATCTTATTAATTTTATTCTACTTTCACATTTTTCTTTACACCTTGATACGACCAATGAGATCAGAAATCCGATAATATCCGATCCATAAAATGCATCCCATATACATTCCGTATCTATGCATTACAATTTACATGCATTTCTAAAGTTCTTTGAAAATGCCAATGTGCTTTAAAAATGTATTTCATTCATAGTCCTGAGATGTGTATGTATTTTATTCAATATTCGTGACAGTCGACAAGCTTTGTTTGCCTGAGTTCGTACTTAATCATCATATATTTCAATAGATAAATAACAAATAGGCATTAGGGCGCTTCAAACTTTTCGAAACTGATTAAATACAGAATATACAATCTATGTAAACTTATCCATTAATTCAAGTTTCGACCCTGCGTACACAAGCTTCAAGACTTTGTTAAGTTTTTGTTTTTCTTATTCAGTTTCATTGAGACTTATAAATAGACCGACCGAATATATCTTTGAAAAGTAAAAATAAACCCTACGTATTTACTGTTGGGTAAAATTCTGTTCATATTCAACAACCTTATTTGCTTTATTGTCTGTTTTACATTACTGTTTCCATAATACTCCCACTTCTTAAGAACTTACGAGTCGACTTAAGTTAGAAATTATGCGAGAAAAACAATGTTTTAATTAACTGGCTTGCCAGAAATAACACTGGTTCCGAAGAAGTTTATTTTCTGCCTCTAAAACAATGTAGTTTTATTCGATATAATTATGTATAGAACCAAACTTAAAATAGATTGATTCTGATTGTTGGATTTTATATAGGGTACTGAGTAAGTGAAGTTGATTGTTATCAACTATGGAGACTGGTGTTTGTTTTTTAATAATTGATATTTACGTTTTATTATCACTTTATAGTACACCTGATATGAAACATTATTTTCTTTCCAAAATTATTTACCCAAGAGTTATATACTAAAATATTACATTTTGTCCACAGGTATAGTATTATTTAACTGGGTACAACTAGGCCTCACTATATTCGGTCTATTTATGGTGTTCGACCCCTTGGGTTCCGTGAACTATGGCGACATGCAAGACACGCCAAACCAGGTCCGACATCACAGGAAGGTGACAGGACTCTGGTCGAGGCGGTTTCGGTGGGCCTTCTGCTGGCTCAAACGAGACGAACATGGGAAGGAAGCGTTTCAGCAAGTCGCAGGTAAACACAAGTAAATGCCTTACGACATACTAAGCTTGCTCATCGTGGCTAACGGCCGATGCCAATAATAAATCGAAAAAATTAGATTGAAGTCAATCTGGATTGTTCTCTACTTTTCGATTTGTCATTTACCATGTTGCCATATTTTTTTCACTACTGAGATTGATTTATTGGCAATATAGTATCAGAAAAAAGATTGAGCTTTAAATCACAAACGGCAAATTTTGGATTGAGATTATTTATTGGCAGCGGCTGTAAAACGGCACGTGGCTAAACCTTTTTTTTGTGTGTGTTTTTTATATGTTTTTATAGAGGTAAACGTGAATATGCGCTTCTTTAAATACTCACCAAAGAATTCTAATTTAATTTAATCTTCATTGTTTTTTCTATTTTTTTATAACATGAATTCTCTCACTACCATGAATTCTTTGGATTTTCAATGCTTATGCAATATTTTTAATGCAAACCACTTTTATAAAGCTTTAACTTTGGTGCACACTTTGTACTATCGCCTACGTTAGTCCGCCAACTCAAAATTTTATAAAAACCTAAGTGGCAGAAAGAGCTAGAATATTTGAGCGATGTTTATCGAACGAAGAGATTAAAAAAAAAACACAATAGAGGTGGGGTGTATGCATAGAGTTTACATTTAATCTATGGTTCGAAGCTAACTTTTTAATTTTTATGTTAAATGTTCTTTCCTGTTTCTGTCTGTTTCCCATCAAATCCCATCAATTACAAAGTTATTTACAAGAAAGTAATTTATTTATTATAATCAATAAATAACAGCGCAAGTTAAGTATATCGCACTGGTAATGTATACAATAATAATTTATCTTGCAGCCTTACTCAGCGCGTTATTCAGATCGACTGATCTAGTCCCCTCCGACGTGGTGGCGGGCTGCGTCCTACTAAGAGTAAGGCAGAAACGTGAAACAAGAGAAATGCGACGAATACAGATGCTGAACGATGAAGAGCCTATCTACACCACAGATGTCAACAAGATATTCTCAGAAACCCCGCCGTGGATGAACTTGGAAGACGCGCTCCATTACTTGAGGCTGTCGATAGCAGCGTACGGCTGGCCCTATGTGCTGTATCGTCATTGCTTCACCGGCTTCTGCAAGCTGGCAAGGCATCTCACATGTTGCTGTTGTCGGTGAGTCTATTTTTTAATAGCTTAATTTATCAGATCGGATCGCGAAAACCAAATTACTTATTAAATTAACTTTTTAATTTAAGAATTGTAAAATAAGGGTAACTAAATTGTTACAGTCACACCGGATAGGTACCTTAGTCCGCCCTCTTATCACGAAAGCTTTAAAGTAGTCAAAATGACGGGAAGTTAAAAATGAATGTAAAAGTAAACCGAATGTGCTATAAAATGCGTAAAAATAGTTTCATTTCAATGCGTTACATTCACGTCAATCTAAGAAACCATTATCGTTAAGACATGTTAGGTTTTTCCATTACGAGTTGGCTTATTGATCTTTTCAGCATTAACTTTAAATCTGGGTGCGAATTTAAGGTTGGGCATCTTACTTTATGAGAGATTGAATATTTTATGACCAAATCGAGGAACATAATTTTACTCTACCTTGCGTCCTGGACGACGGGTGAAGGTAATAACAAATTCAAAGTTTAATGGACTTCTGTAACTATGTCTGCATATCAGAGAAGTGGTTGTGAATAACGTACATAAATGTGAAATAAAAGTTAATATGTTTTATTAAAATAATAACGGCAAATACATGTTTACGGTTTTTTTATTAATAAATGTTATATAACTTCCGGTTATTAACATGCATATTTATCGTAATGATAAATGTTAACAACTTTAATGAATTTCACAAATACTTACTAAACTATATAAATATATGCAGATTGTAAAATAAAACATTAATTATTTTATATTTTGTTAATCTGACGATGATGTGATTTTGTCATATGCAATCGAATTGAATACTTCCCAAATAATAATTCCCTATTTTTATTTTGGTATTATATTATAATTTTAAACTAATCATATTTAATTTTATTCAAATAATATGTTGCAATATAAAGTTTAAAGGAAAACTGGCCGCAAAACAGAATAAAAAAGAAAACAGTTATTCTTCAGCAGCTCAGAAAAGTGAATAAACTACGTCGGATTGTAAATACAGTACCGTACAGATACAGTAACGCGACAGATGATTTTCACTCCCCATCCGACAAATTGATACTTTACGATTCGTTTAAAAACGCCTACGTTCTAGGAAGGAGAGAATACGTGGGCGGGAAATCTGTTCCACAGTTAATGGTTCGGCAGAGATACGAACTAGCAAACTACCCGGTTTGGTTTATATTTGAAAACAACTGGTGGAAAATAATTTTAGTTTCCTTGAATCGTGGCGCAAGAGAATTTAGCAAACGTAAACCAAATAATACCATCTAATTATGATTTTTGCCGACTTGCGTCACGACTCAAGACACTCGAGGTCATTATTTAACGTGTCCTTGTGTTTTGTTTTAGAACTAAATTATTATTTCGCAGAGTAGCAAATATTATTGTTAGAGTATTTATATATAGAGGGAGCGCTGTTATACATTCGCGATTTGAAAAACGTAGATATTTTCTTGTTCGTAATGTTGGTAACGCTCCTATATTAGTAAAAATTGAATTAATTATTTAGCAATAAATTGCTATAAATTCCTTTATTAGCCAAAATTATATTTAGCTATTATCCCTTTAAAACGAGTTTGAGTGGAATTAAATAGACCTAAACTACTTATTTTTATATATTTTTTTCAAATAATTTATGTATGTTGCACAACCTGTTCCAATATTAGCCAATAGGAGGGCAGAAAAAGGTGGCCCGGCACCACCATTTTTATCTACGTTTTTGAAGTACCAGCGCTCCCTCTATATATATATATATATATACTCTAAGATTGTAGCCATATTTTTACTATGCACTTTTTTAATTGATCCACGTATGAATTTATTTTCTTCTTTTACTAATTGTTATTGCAGAACAACAAAATACTGTATCCAGTACGTATATTATACTTGAGCAAATAGCAAACCATCATTTCCAAAAAATCTACATTACCTAAAGAAAAATATTTTTTCCATCTTTCATACATTTGTTTATGTTTCAACTTTTTGTGGTCTGTGTGTAATTCTGTGTATTTCTTGTATTAAAAGACAAACCTAATGAAAAACTGCAGTGTTTTGCACCTTAACAAAAAAATACCCAGTCTAAATACACTAAGCTCGACACAAGCGTATAAAACATTCCCACATACCACAGTATTTTTTTACTTTTCCTTTACAATACACGTGTTTTCCCTGTTATGTAATACTTGGGTGTATCGAGATTTAGCTTGTATATTCCTCCGTATTAATAATATACAGCGCATATAAAATACCCCCAAAATGCAAACACATTAATTAATTCAGTTTGTAACCATCATATTATACTCGTTTTATCCGAGTGGTAGGAAAATAAGGTTATTTTAAATTTATCACTAAAATCTACGAGTTCATGATTTTTAAAAATAGTTTAATTGACTCATGAGAATATTCTCATACATATAAAAAGAAAAAAAATGTACATTGAAATCTATGTACCTACCTTAGAGTCTTAGAGTATTTATATATAGAGGGAGCGCTGCCATACATTTGCAACTTGAAAAACGTAGATATTTTCTTCTTCGTAATGTTGGTAGCACTTCTATATTAATGTTACCGATAAATGACTTTTCCACGAAAAATAAATAAATAAATGGAAATTAACATATTCACATGACATTGTTTTTAGCTATCATAATACAAAATATTAATAATAAATGTAAAGTAAAACTCACCCTTGCCTTAGTATAATTTTTTTTTCGATCCAAATTCCAATATTTTATATTTTCTACGTAAAATTATTCCAGAACTTTTTCGGAATTTCAACAATTTAATTACTTGCAACATTGAATAAAAAGGCGTTCGAAAATTCAAAAATATGAATGTTTTTCTGTAAAATGATTTAAATTATTTCTTGTTAATAAATAAGAAATTGGATTTATTGTCGGTGATAAACGAATACACAGTTAATAATTAACCCCTAAAATAAATTTGGAGAGTATTCGATAGCGCTACACTACATTTTTTGATTTTTCTTTTCCATGTAAGTCATGCGTATTCCAAGCTGTGACAATTCACACTGGATGTAGGGAAGAAAAAGGTGGCCCCGGCACCACCATTTTTATCTACGTTTTTGAAGTATCAGCGCTCCCTTTATATTTATATACTCTAAGGTACCTACGTAAGTGCGTGGTGGCCTGTTGGTAAACGGACTAGACGCGTCTGCCAACATGTTCTCGGTGGTCGCGGGTTCGAATCCCAGGGCACACCTCTGACTTTTCGGAGTCATGTGTGTATACTGTATTGATAGTCAATCACCACGCACTAAAACGGTGAAGGAAAACATCGTGAGGAAACCTGCATACCATAGCGATTTATAAAAATGTCTATGGTATGTAAGTCCGCCAACCCGCACTAGGCCAGCGTGGTGGACTATATGGCCTAACCACTCTCAATCGTAGTGTCGATTGTAGAGGAGGCCCGTGCCCTACAATGGGACGTATATGGGCTGATACAGAAGGTACCTACGTACATTACTTACGTCAACTACGTACATAGATTTTATAAAAAACAAAATATCGATTGCCTGTATTTTTAATTACTTTTCTGTGTACTAACTACTGACGTTGTACCTAGGTAGTTTAATTTGATGTTATCTTGTCCCTGGCATACCTTTGTGCAGCGCTTATGTTATCGATTAACACTTAAAGGAAAATACTTTATGCTATTCGCAGTACTCAGTAAAATCACTTGAAAGAGTTGATATACATATAACCATCACTTTATGTGGGATTCTTAAAGTAACATTTTATTTCACGGAAACCAAAATTCAATTATCTTCTCGTGCGTAATTTGAATGCAAATTATTTTCAACAATTTCAGCCACTTGCAACTTAGATATGTGTGATTTTATCACCCGAAAAATCCAAATAAAATAGAAATATAATAAAATAGTACTGAAAAGCTAAAGCTAAGCTAAATAATATAATAAATACAATAATATAATATAATAAATAATATAATATGTAAGCTGAATGAGGGTTCCTGTTGTTGGCACAAATAGTAACAGAATATCATTATATAGTTAAATAATATTTTTTTGTCTTATATGTAAATACCTTATATTTTCTATGTTCTCGAGTTGGAATGTTGTTATTATTCTTATTATTTTTGTTTATTTTGCTTTTGTATTTGTACCAACAATAAACTTTTCTTTCTTTCTTTCTTCTTTCTTGAAAATTGACCAATAAAGCGCCTCTATTTTTTTGTGTACGGTAAATAGTATTTATTAAATGTAAGTTATGAATTAATTTTAAACTTTTACAAACAGGCCGAAGAACTCCATAGTGACTGACGACAACTGCTGCATGTGTAACTTCGCAGGAGTCAAATACATGTCCAAATTACCAGCAGATGACATCGTCTTCGCGTCCTTCAACAACAGAGTTTTTGAGGTAATAATGGCTGTTTTCATCTTTATCAGCGTATTTCCATTAGCACCATTACGGTACATTGCAAAGGACAAGGTTCCTCTTCCATTTACAATCTTATTCGTAGACAATTATAAAACTATTTTAGTTATCGATCGTTTTGTCTCTTTGAACGACTTTTGAATACGGTTTAAGCGATGAAGACAAAACATGATATATCTTAATTTAAAGGAAAAAAATTGTTACCTAAAGTTGATTATAATTTAAGAATTTTTGCTACATTTCGTAGTTCGAAATTCAAATGTATAAATATAAGCAACCTTGGCCACTTTTGGCGTGTGATTTTGTTCCGGTCCCTGTATCTAATGTATACTCGTCAAAACAAAATAAGGGCCACTTAATTTTTTGCAGTTTGAGACAGATTTTTGGCACCCCGTGTTTTCGAATGAGATTTTTTTATGGTCTTAAGTGCTTGAGTTAACGACGACGGTCAGGTATAACCGATGTTGTTGTCAAGTGTGCAGTTAAATCGCTTTTTTAACAATATATTCTAAAGTGGCTAGTTTCAAAAAATTTGAAGATTTACGTTAGATAAGTTTAGCCTCAGTCTATTGACTGCTGCGGTGGTTTTTGATAGTTTTGCGTATAGTTCGTTTACTTTTCTGTAAAATGCCACGATTTCGTTGCCATATGGACTCAAATACTGCTTCTAGAGCCGTAACGATGATCGCAGCTGGTAATTCTCAGCGTTCCGTGGCTTTAAAGCTGAGATATTCACGTAGAGCTGTCCAAAACCTTTGGAACCGGTATTAAAAGAAGGGCAGTGTATCACGGCGTCGTAGCTTAGGAAGAGTTCGTACTACCAGCGCCCAAGAAGACTGTTATGTGCGACTTTATGCACGTCGAAATCAGAATATAACACCTCGCCTTCACTAAAATCGCTTACACCGGATTACGGGTACCCTTGACAGCGACCAAACAATAAAAAATCTGTTGCACGAAGACCACCAGTTTGCAAAAAGGCCAGCAGCACGGACTAAACTGACCTAAGCTCACCATGTAAGCCGTTTAGATTTGCACGTCAACATTTGGAATTGGGTAAAAACTAATGGCGTAACGTGCTCTTCACGGATGAGTGTAAAGTGAAGTTTTTTAGGGATGTTAAATGTGGATGAGTATGGAGAAGAAGTGGAGAACGTTTTTCAGATGTTTTTATCCATGAGCGTGATAGATTTAGTGGACCCAATGTTATGGTCTGGGCCGGTATTAGCTTATAAGGTAAACCTGACCTTGTTTTTCTAAACCAGGATACTGTGACAGCATAATTTTACATCGATCGAGTAGTCAGACCTCATATCATTCCATTTTCACAAACAGCCTCTGAAAGTTTCATCCTGATGCAGGACAATGCTCGACCGCACACAGCACGAGCAACTTTGGCGGTCCTAGACGAAGCCAATATCCAGGTTTTGGCGTGGCCTGCCAACAGTCCTGACCTGAATCCGATTGAACGACTCTGGGATCAATTCAAACGATGGGTTCAGGTAGCTCAAGAAGATATGCATAGTCACCAGCAGCTAATAAACTTATTAAAAAGTTGTTGGAAAGAAATATCTGATGACAGAGTCAAAAATCTTGTGGAGATATTGCTTTCAAGGCTCCAAGAATGCATTTCAAAAAGAGGGAGACTTACTCGATATGAAAATGAGAAAAAAAAACTGCTTGTTATCTACCTATTAGTTAAAATTTTAATATTAATGTTGGGCATAAATTTCAAAAAAGATTTATAAAATATAATATCTTACAAATACAATTAGTTTTTAATTTAATTGAATTTAGAATAATTTTATTTAATAAATAATAGTTTGTTTTATTATATAAAGACAATTTCTAACCTTGAATCCTGAAGAAAATGAATGAATGTCGAAAAGTAGTGGTGGCCCTTATTTTGTTTTGACGAGTATATATTTGATCGAAGCTTAATATATTTGTATCCACGTTATTCACCACAGAAGTATCATTCGGACAATATATTGATTTTCTATCAAAATAAATAAAATGTTAATACATAACTTGCTAATCATTTTTAGGCAAACATATTTGGAGAAATGTAAGAACTTAATAATGTATTGCTGCTGAAATCAAAGAAAATGCCATTTGTATAACTTAAAAACACGTTCAATCACTTAATAATTAAGAAAAATTTTAAAATCTATTTAAACACAGGTGCTTAGACAAAATATTATGTTGTTCTTGCTATAACTAATAATAGTTAAATTATGCTGCTTGCGTCAAGAGAAAGAAACTTGTATCAAAGCAGACGTAAAATATTCCTCAGACGTCATTTGAAACCACAAAAAGCGACATCCGTCATTAAAGTTGTTTTACAGTTCAAAAAATTACACAAATTATTGTTTGTAGCTTAAAAAAAAGTCACGAAAGACATAGGTTAAGTTTTTTACTGCTTACTAAAAATGTAGTGTTTTACAAACATAAAGTCATTGTTTTTGTTTAAACAATACTTTGGTTTAAACAATACACATTATTTTAAAATGAATAGAAATTCATCGCGGTTATTTTAATAAATTTTATGCATTATATTTTAAAATATTCTTTACGTAAATTATATACGTGAAAAAAAAAACCATGTAATGAAACGTATATTTTATGTAATGTTACGTAAATATTCAGTGTTATTAAATATGTGGAAATTACGATGGCTTTTACTTAATTGCAGAATGAAAATACGTTCGGCAGCTAATTGTAAAAACAAGAATCGAAAAATAACTAAAAAAAATCTTTGGAGAAGTTATCTCTTTTACCGTTGATCCAAATGACACAAGGATTATAATAAAATAAAAACATAGGAATTAAGTTTTATTCGTTGCGTTGAAAAATTTACTTGGAATTTCGATGTTATTTCTTACAAATAAATAATTACTAATTAAGTGTCTATTTGAAGGCTAGGCTAAGTAATTAAACGCAGTTTTGAATATCGTGATAGGTGTCTGACAAACAAAAAATCGACTATTGCTTTAATTTATGACACCATTTTGATATAAATAGGTACCTACATCAATTTTTTATAATATCACAGTTCATTAACTATTTCCTTGGCTGTAAATAGTAAGGTTTGTCATGTACTGAGTGTTGTGGCAGGCAATAAATTTTATCAGTGTTTTTCCGTATACTCTAGCAACATAATTTCCTTATGGATCCCTGATCATACAGGCGTGAATTTAAAATGATGTGTTTGACTGTTATTTATTTCGCAGCTGCCATTCTGCGTGATTGCTGACCACGAGCGTGAAAGCATCGTGGTGGCGATCCGAGGGTCCATTTCGCTGAGAGACATCTTCACTGACTTCACAGCTGGATCCGAGAGATTTGAAGCTGATGGTAATTTTACAACATGTTTCTTACCGTTTGTGATGGCTACCTACTGCCTATTAATTCTGTAGTTACATCTCTTTTCAGTGATTTCTTATAATTGCTTTTCCTATTTATGATATATGTCCCATCTTTATTTTTTTATTATTTAATTGTTATCAATGTGAAAATAACACAATTTATTATCCTGATAAATTTATTCACATAGTTATACCTACATTGTAACAAGAAAAATGACAGGTTAGCCTACTCCATACCTAGTATTATTTATTTCAGAGTTTTACAAAATATATACAGGGTATATCAAGACTGCTACCGAAAACGAAGCCGGGTGGTGGTTTAAGCGACTTCAGATACAATGCAACAGAAAAAGTTGCAAAAAAAGTGACAATTTTTTTTTGTTATTTTTTTCCTATGACCATATTTGGGTGGTAAATACATTTTTTCCTAAAATAATAGTGTTTACTCTTTTATTTATCAATAATCTAGGGTATAAAAGTGTTTAAATTACTATTTTAGCAAAAACTATGGATTTACCACCCAAAAATGACGATATTTAAAAAATCATAAAAAATAATTGTCGCGTTTCTTTGCGAAATTTTTAGTTACATTGTGTTTGTAGTCACTAAAACTACCACCCGGCTTCGTTTTCGGTAGCAGTCTTGAGATACCCGGTATAAAAAAGAAACTTATTTTAAATAATAGCCCAAAAAAAGCTCAAATTATACATAACAATGAGGCAGCAGTATTTGCATCAATAAAATGTATCTATTAATTTGCCGGGTATTTTTTTCTAGTTCTTATATAATATGCTATAAGCATGTAATTTCTATAAATAAAAAATACCTCGGTTTATGTTTCTATAAAATTAATAACTCATATTATGTTTAAAGATTGATTGTGGAAACTTATACTGACAATGATTTAATACTTCCTAGCAACTCAGATCCGACAACCAAGGTGTTGATATTTCTGTCTTATAATTTTTCTTTCTCGGATTAGAGTGCGGCGGAATTTTAAACTAAAAACATTGAGGTATTATACTAGAGCGGACATCGGGAACAAAATCTCTGCGTATGGTGCGTGCACACGGGTACACATTGAAGCGAGAGGGAAGATATGTTACTACGTAGGCGTGACAGAGACAGAAATAGAATGTACCCTTCATTTTGTGACAAACATTTTGTTTGCAGTATCCCCTCTAGTATATTATCTCAATGACTAAAAATAACATTTTAAAAATATCCAATATAGCTTTCTTTGAGAGCAGTCAGGCTCAAAACTCATTGTAAAATTATAACCTACTTACATTAACAAATACAAAACTATTTTACGTCGACCTATGTAATTTTGGAGCTAAAGGCAAAAGACTAAAGACCATTAAACTGACACAATGCTTCAGAATTAAATGCAAATACATTTAATATGCATTGTTATCTTAATTGTACGTATTTTCCTGTTGGCATAGGTACACCATTAATGAAAATGAAAATATCGTAGGAAAATAATTTAACCTTAAATTAATAAAACGAGAATACGCATTAATTAAATAGTTCCCACTTTGCCCTGATTGGATTAAAATAATACAAAAATTACTCAGGGAAATTACATTATGGTCAGAATATTTTGTTGCCTAGGTCCTAGTGTTATAAGATGTTGAAACATCATAACTTTAGACTTGCGTGGAAATAATATTCTATTCTACATTGATAAGTATCTAATCTGTGTAATTTTAAGCGATTACGTCTCATAAAGAATCTAAAATGTTATCCATCAAAAAGCGATGGGAAAGAAGGATACACTAAAAATATTTTTAAAGATTTGAAGAACGTAGTACCAAACCTAACCTAACCGTAAAAAAATGTTATATTATTATTACTATAGAACATTATCTGTTATACAGGTTTGCCCGAAGACACTGCGGCCCACAAAGGAATGGCCATGGGCGCTGCAAAGATGCTGAAGCGACTACTGCCGGTACTTGACCGTGCTTTTCAACAGTTTCCACATTACGACCTCATACTCACCGGTAAATATTATGCTGCTTAGTTTAACATATTACATTAATAAATAATGTTGTTTCTGTATCTATGTTGTCCAAATTACCTATTCATAGAGAAATAAAACATATGAAATTAAATGTTTGAGAATCATAATTTATGTAACGTTTTTCTTAAGCTAGAAGCAGGTTAGATTATAACATAAATCATTTCAAAAAACCTTTTTTAATAATTGTTATGATTTGTTTGTCTAAATTTGAGTAGCAAAAAGCGTATTAATTCTACAAGCTAGCACTGAATATTTTGCATGTTTTTATGTACGACAAAAACTGTTACAATCATTACTTGACTTTAATAACGTTTTTCACAACTGTAAGATATATTTAGATGGGTCACACTTTATATCAGACATTTTTTTCAGGTCACAGTCTCGGGGCGGGTGTAGCAGTATTAGTTGCTTTAAAATTAAGGCCGAAGTACCCACATCTCAAAGTATTCGCTTTTTCAACACCAGGTATAATATTTTTATAATTCATATTGATGTTTAACATTTCATCATTTCGTAATGTATAATATTTTACGGAGACACTTCTTTTAGTTCATATTAAGTTTAAAGCTAAGTACGTGAGTGAACTACACTGTGTTTGAGGTAGATGTTTTTTATTAATGTTTGTGCCACACACGTGCCACTTTTTCGTAATATAATATAATATAGTTTGCCGAACATATTAATTTTGAAAATAATGATGTCATAAGAGAAAACCTTCGTGCTACTATCACTTACACGCAGGATGTGATCGATCGAGACTTTAGATCCTCGCATCGAGACGAATGTTTGTGAAGCCCACAAGTATTGCTTTGGGTTGAGTGCTTGTCAAACTGAAATATCTCTTGTAATTGCTAATCCACATTTTAAAACTTAATATGAAGGAAACTATGTATTTGACAAATACATCATACATACATAAACTCGCTTTTTTTGTCTTCTGCCTTTTTCCCATAAGAAATAGGCAGAGGTGCCATTACACACAGATTTCGCCATTCCGTCCCAAAATGTGATAGGGGGCGAGCCTATAGCCATATCGGGCATAAATTCCGGACTCCCGGCTAATAATGTATTACATATATATTTGACTGCTACGTATATTGATTTATTTATCTAACATGTGTACTCTACAGCCGGCCTAATTAGTCGAGAAGCGGCGCGGTACACGGAGAGCTTCGTGCTGACAGTGGGAGTGGGAGACGACCTGGTCATGAGGCTCAGCGTACACAGCATAGAGAACTTACGGACCAAGATCATACAGACCATACACGCTACTAAACTACCAAAGGTATTCTTAGAGACTCTTCGTTTTATACATTACGTACCTAGGTGGGTTTTAGTCATTGAGATAATATACTAGAGGAGACACTGCAAACAAAATGTTTGTAACAAAATGAAGGGTACCGTACCGCTCCTTCTAGTTCTGTCTCTGTCACGCTTACGAAGCAACATTATCTTCGCTCTCGCTTCACTGGGTTCCCGTGTGCACGCACAATACGCAGGGGTTTGTTCCCGATGTCCGCTCTAGCATAATACCTCAATGGTTTTAGTACATGTATTTTTTACATCACCCTCATATCAAAATACCTATTGAACATAGTGCTTAGATACTATTCTATATAATATCTTGTACCTTCATATAAGAAAGTATATTTTCTTGCATTTGAACCTAAAAAAAAGTATTTATAAGTGTATTTATGTTAGGTGTAAATATATTACGAGTGTTATCTAAACTGCCTTTGTATATCCATCCAAAGATTGTCTGTAAAAAATTGCCTAGAGCGATAAGACTGCCATCTGTACTTTTTTGTTCATTTGTAATATATTTAAGTGATTGATCCTTTTGTTGTGCAGTTAAGAATAAATAAATAATATAACTTCTACTTACGTCACAAAAAAATACGTAACTATTTTGCATAAAATAGACAAAGAATAAACCAGTTTACGATCGCTGATACTTAAACTTTTAACTGCAAATAAAGTTTATAGTTCAGCCATTAAATTATAAGTTTTAGCATCGTATTATCCTATCGTAATTAGACTGCTTTGTTGTGCAGTGTAGTTTTCTAGTATCTATAGACTATATTCATATTATATCATTTTTTTGGCCTTCACATTAAATTATGTGGTCCATCATTTAGCCAAATTATAATATTTTTTTAAGTTATTTAACCGCTAATTAGAACACCCCAAACAGATTTTCAAGTCGTCTTTTTAGTGTCTACTAGAATTAATATAATAAAATAAAAATCGTTACATTTTTTTCCGTCTATCTCTGTTACTCTTACACAATAGGGATGTTCTCAATGTTTAATTTCGATCAGTTTTTAATAAGCACTATAAAATGTCCTTTATTACAAACATTAATCTACAACAAGCTTCAAAATTGGTCGTAAAATGGCTGAGATATTATTATATTTTTATTAGTGCAGTAAGGACACTTGCTTTCTCTTGCACACCCACGCGCTTTATGGAAGATGACGTCAGTAGACGACAGGACGATAATTTCACCCTTTTCTATTCCTCCTACGACAATTTGAAATAGGTGTAATTTGTTTATTAGTAAACGGATTTGTTTTTCTGCATTATCTTTTGATAAAAAAAAAATATCAAAATTCAGTCAACATCTCTGTTATTCTATCTTCCGCTTCGGTTCACTATGTTCATGCTCTCCCTATAGCTCAAGTACAGTACGTACAGATTTCTTGATGTGCAGTAGAATATTAACCCCACATTCATAGACTTTTAAAGCCTGTTATGAATATCGTTTGTTGTTGTTGTCTTCTTCACTCAAACTGAATTCAAAAGTCGTTCGAAAGGCATAAATCATAACTAAAATATGTTTTAAAATCGTCTATGAATAAGGACGTCAATGTTTATTTATTTATTTAATCCTTTCTTGCACTGTACAGAGAAATCACATAATAATAATAGTATGCGGCAGCCTTATCACACTAACGCCCGAATACTCTAACGCGAATTATCGAATCGAATTTTGAATCTTGCTTAAATGTACTGGCTAAGTGGGCCGTGCGCTGTTAAGATCAACTTATTATTTGAATTTCGTTCCAGTATTCGGGCGTAAGTGCAACATAATATTTAAGTTGCGTTCCAGGGGCCCTACTATATTCATCCGAAAGGAAGTTCGAAACTTCGGACGAACGAAGTTTGTGACGATACGAATGTACCTACTCTGTCAATGTTCGGATTTGTATAACGTACATCGTATCCATAAGTCTATGGTTACGAGTTTACGACCATAAGTCAATAACGACCATAAGTATATGCAGGTACATTCGTATTGTATATAAACATAGTTGAAGTTCGTTTCGGATGAATATAGTAGGGCCCCAGTATCCAGTATTAGCAAGGTTAATAAAATCTTAATAATGATTATGTTGATATATGCAGTACCGCATAATGTTGAACGGGTTCGGGTACGCGTTGTTCGGCGTGCCGGCGCGCGACCTGGAGTCCACGTGGCGCCGGCCCGAGGAGCTCGAGGCGGGCGCCGCGTCCGACGACTCCGCCGACGCGCTGCTCGTACAGAGCGTGTCCACCGTGAGTGCTGTCAGTCAAATGTTATACTATACGTGTGACGTCACCATCACTCATTGCCTTTGTATTCGCTTTGTACAATTTAACAGTAAGTTTTTTTTGCTATTAATAATGGACGACGTTTTGCGTTTCATCGGTTCATAAAGGTAAATTAATATTTAAGAAAAAAAATTATTACGGTATGAAAATAACTTTTGAAATATAATAATATGAAAATATACTAAATTTAATTGTTTTCAATTCATCAGAGCTCATTTGTACCTGTTTTAAAATTAGTGCAGATTAAATTAAATTACTTGTTAAATAATTTGTTTCATAAATATTTATGAATTTTAATTTCAGGATAGAAAGGGCGAAGATTAGATGAAAATAAATTCAAACTAACAATTCAGTGTGCTTAACAAATTAATACTGGTTTTGTACAAACATACTATTATAGTACAGAAACATAATTTAGTAATTTATTAGCTTTTATAGTGTAGTCTACGCTTAAATTTTTTAAAAGTAACATTTTAGACCTACTTTATTTAGATTTTTCAAGCTGTTTTGACTTTTTTTGCGTCATTGCAATCATATATTTTTTTTAATAATGTATACTTATATTAGTACGTTATTAAATTTAATAACAACGACCTGAAACCTAATGATTATGTATCAATAAACTATCCAACATTTTCTTCTAATCATTTAAAAATACACGTTAATATAAATACCTACTTTAGCAAGTATTCGTTCAAATGTGTTTAAACAAATCTTACTATACTTTCTCAGGAAGCAGCGCTAGTGTCGCGCGATATTTTCGTGAGGCGGTTCTCTTCAGCCAGGCTTTTCACAGCAGGGCGGATTCTGCACATAGTTCGGCGCAAGCGCATGGGAATTGAAAAGTAAGTATCTGTTTCACTCTTTATTCTCTTTGAAAATCAAAATACCGATTGCTTCTGTATGCTACCTAAGTAAAAAATAACTAAACATATAACAGCGAAAAGTTTTAAACACCGAGCACCTTATATGGTGATGTCTAATTATAAAACAAAATGGTGTGCTGTTTTCAATAAAATATTTTATGTAAACAATTGAACAGATAGCTGGAAAATATATGGCTTTCAATCAATGAAGAACTCTGATTTGCGTTGATTTATAATATTTTCTATTTTCCGTCATGTCTGATCACAGCAATGAAGGCGATGAGGAAAGGTAAACTGACTTCAAGAGTATTACAATGAACATATCGTTATGAATATTTACAGAATAATAAATTCACACATTTCGTTTCAGAAAAGTGCGCACGCAGGAGCCAACGTACGAGATGCGGTGGGCGTGTCCCGAAGACTTCATGGAGCTGCAGGTGATGCCGCGGATGCTGCTGGACCACCTGCCCGAGAACGTGCACCGCACCATACAGACAGTACTAGAGGAACGCCACACCTACCGCGTCACACACATCGTGTAAGCCAGTACCAGTCCCATGTCATTTCCAGTCGTAGCCCACGAGGCTTGCCAGAACCAAACTCGTAAACTAATGTTACTCGATCTTAAATATCGTCTCAAAGACATACGCCGTACACGTTAGTTCGACTTTACATATTTACATGTATTGAAAATATTTTATTTTCTTATTCTTGACATTTAACGTTCTGAGCTATCATGACACGTTCTTTTGTTCCTACTTCATACTCGGGAATCATGACCCCATATGTCACCAGTCTGTATATATTACGATTCACAGTATTTCGTATAGATCTAATAATATTGACAAAATCAGTGTATGCGATTAAATGATTTAGTTTAAGTAAGTGAGAAGACTGTGATGATGTTATAGGATGAAAATATTATTATGTGTAAGTGATACGCTGTGAAATGCGAGGTGTATTTCTTAAAAATATAAGGTTCCGTTTTATGTAAATAAAATATTTAATAAGAAAATTGTTTAAGTTTCAGAGAAACTTTGGGAACTTTACCTCGTCCCGCTACATATCAACGTTTTGAACGTTTGTTTAAAAACCTGTTAGTTAATTTGTTGTTTTATAATCGCTTCATAGATGGCGTTGATTAATGATTGAGGAGTTATAACGTTGCGTTGCTCAATTGAAAAGCAATTAAATCGTTTCTTTTATAGATCTCCAGTTTCAATTACTGTTAACAGGATATTGGCTACGTAATACTATGAATGGGCTACACACGTGTGAAATAAATTATCATAAGAACCTACTTACGTTTCTAAATATTGCTATAGATGAGTAAGACTTGCAAAGCTACCACTAAGTACAATAACTAGATAATAGTTTAGTGTTACCGGAGTCAATTATGTAATAAAACAGCATAATACTATGTACATTGTAAGGACATACGTAGTAGATATATATTATTTTCTATGCTTATTACACCAACCAGTAACACCATTTGATGATATGTAGACATATAGCATTTATAATTGTGCTTTTATAAATACGAACAATTTATGTAAATATTTATTGTAGACCGGCTGCCTAACTCTTGAAATTCGATTTCAATCTGATCTAATAAATACTATTGCGTTCAAGCAAAATAAATTTACGGCATTATTCACAGGCATTTTATAAATCTATTTTCTTTATGCAATGTTTTCTCTCTTTCGCTCAAATTGAATTCAAAAATCGTGCGTGTTGTATATTGGGGCATCCCTATTAGATTTAGACTAAGATGATTGTATATGGACATCACTAGTGTGTTAAGCAAGATGGCTGATTAATAAAACCTACTAAATGGAAGACTCCTGTGTAGCAATGTGCAATTCGTTCAATTTTTAAAACCCGGATCAATACTGATACAACTATGAAATGAACCGGTTCAAATGACTCGATCAATCGAACGATTGGTTCCGTTTAAGTCATTGATATAAATGAATAGGCCCTTAGTAGAAGTATAGGTAGGTAAACACGTTTTAAAGTTCATATTACCTATTATTTTACACAAAAATATAACTTTTACAACTGAAACACGTGAAAAACAATTTTACAACAAACGTAATAGGCAAAATATTAGGACAACGGGATACTAATTACGAAAAACGAACAAAAAGGAGTTATTACTTGATGACAATATTTTCAAACGCAATTCGCAAGTAATCATAAATCAAGACGTAACTAACTTCAACTCACTCAAAAAGACAAAACTATAAAATTGTAACGCAAAATAAACTTTAAAGCCTACCACTCAAAGCATATATTAACCTTGTCATTTACATTCTAACGATTTAGTGTCTGTATTCGTCTCTAAAACCGATGATATCCGAACGTTTGTTTGGCTTGATTCGGCTCGACTCGGGTCGGGTCGCACTTCACAGGACATTTACGGCTCGCGAACTGTTGTTCGCGGGTTATGGTTCTCGGCTCTCGGCTCTCGGTTTTCGGTTCTCGGTTCGTTTGAACCGACGCGATTCTCCTATCGCGATCGATCGAATGAACGAGTTTTATTGTACATAAAGATCGAATCGATCGCGTGGTTCTTGCGAGCTGGTTTATTTGACCCGTTCAATCGCGAACGACTCATATCTACTCCTGTAGGGATGGGCAAATGGAAAAAAAATATCGATATTTATCGTATCGATATTTTTCAAATATATCGATATATATCACTCAAAAAATATCGATATTTCGATATATCGATATTTTTTGCCCAATTTGCAATTATTTATAAAAATTGCCAAAATTATCGAAATTTTAAAGCAAATACACATCTGGCTGTTTCAACATAAGTCATATTATTTAAAAAAAAAATTGAATTGCTCGACATAAAAAAAGAAACAAAATAAAAAAAAACATTATCCAAACCAGTATTTGTTTGATATTGATATCAGGAGCACTCTTTGTTTGATGTGTTCCCCTGTTAATCTGCTCCTATCATTTGGCACAGCCAAATTTACCACTGAAGCTACTCTTTCAGATTACACTGAAGATGCTTGACAAATCAAATATTTTAGAGCGATATCCAAGAGAACCGGCGTGAAATGTTGACAATTTACCCAGAACTATATTGAATCAGATTTTCTTTCTAAAAGTGGTTCGTCCAAATACTGCTTCAGTTCATTGGGGACACAGCTACTGCTTGGAACCTCTGATGAACCTATGCTCAGATTTAATAATTTCCCATATTTTCTAAATTTAAGAAATCGGATTGGTCAAAAACATGATGTGACGCATGAGCAGACAGCAGAGCTTAAAAAATATATCGATTTTGATATATGAAAATAAATATCGAAAATTGATATATCGTGGGAAAAAATATCGCTAATTTATATCGATATTTTTCTAAAAAAATATCGATATTTTGATATATCGATATTTTTTGCCCAAGCCTATACTCCTGTGTTTGATATAAACCCAGCCTTGCCCAAGCCCGAACACCAAAATATAAAGATATAACATGGCGCTGAGGACCGGATAAAGAAAATACGGCGGTAAAATAATATATTAGAAAGAAACAAGAAAAATAAGATACACGTGTTTCCTCCAAGATGCAACAGGCACAAGGTGTATACGGATTAAACACCCCAAACCCTTTGGAAAACCTAACGGCGGAGACATACAAGAAATGGAAGCAACAGTTCGAGTTGTACAGAATAGCTTCGGGCGCAAACGCTTATACAGGGCAGGTACAAGTTGCATTATTGTTACATTGCATGGGTGAAGCTTGCATTGATATTTACAATACATTTGATTTATCAACGGAAGAGCAAAATAATTACAATAAAGTAATAGCATGTTTCGACGAGTATTTTAAGCCGAGTGACAATGAAAGCATTAACACACATATATTTTTTAAAAGAGATCAATACCCAGAAGAACCCATAGATAAATATGTAACAGAATTAAGGAAATTAAGCTCAGGTTGTAACTTTGGCGAATTAAAAGATAGGATGATAAAGGACAGAATTGTAGCAGGAGTATATGAAAGCAGATTAAAGGAAAGATTGTTAAGGGAGCAAAATTTAACTTTACAAAAAGCTATAGGAATATGTAAAGCTGCAGAAATAGCCAAAGAACAATTGAAACAAATAGAAAATAAACCAGAAATACAAACAATACAGTACAGGAAAAAAGGAGAAAATAGATATGAAAGAAGTTCTAACAGTTACATGCTTAAGAAACAAGAAAATTTGAAACCGGCAGATAAAAGGAATAACTTTACAAGTCAAGGATTTAAGAAAGTAGCGTGTACAAGATGTGGATACTACCACAAGCCTCGGAATTGTCCAGCTTATGGCAAGAAATGCTTGAAATGTGGAAAACCAGGACATTTTGCTGTCAGGTGTGGCAAGAGAACACTAATAAAGGCAGTCAGGGAACAAGAAGAAGAAGACAGTGGCGAGGAGAAAAAAGAACATTCAATAAATATGGGCAGCATAAAGGTGAATAAAATAATGAAGAGAGAAGATGGTTGGTATGAATCTGTTAAATTTAAAGATTGTAGTGATAAAATAATTCAATTTAAACTAGATAGCGGTGCAGACTGTAATGTAATGTCATTAAAATATTGTAAAGAAATATTGAAAATACAGGAATACTATCCTTCTCCACAATTAAGTAATTATAATAATTCAAGTTTGGAGACAGTAGGTAAAATATATAGGGAGTGTGAAATTGCTGGAAAAAATTGTAATATTGAATTTCACATATCAAAAGGTGATTATGAACCAGTATTAGGATTTCCAACTATAATTCAATTAAATTTACTTCAACGGACAAATATTAAAGTAGAATTAGTTCATGACAAAGTAACAAAACATTACTTGTTAACAGAGTATGCAGATGTTTTCAAAGGTATTGGTAAAATTAAAGGGTATGAATATAAAATTAAATTAAAACATGATGCAGTAGGAAAAGTAGAACCATGTAGACAAATTCCATTTAAAGTAAGGGATAAATTAAAGGTAGAGCTAGATGACATGGAAAATAAAGGTATTATAAGTAAAGTGCATACAGCCACTGAGTATGTCAATTCATTGGTTATGACGTTGAAGCCAGATGGGTCAGTGAGAGTTTGTTTAGATCCACAACACTTAAATAATCAGATATTGAGAGAACACTATCCTTTGCCTAGATTAGATGAGATAACAAGTAAATTAAAAGGTTCTAGATATTTTAGTACACTTGATGCAACTACAGCATTTTGGCAAGTATGTTTAGCTGACGAGTCAAAAGAATTAACAACATTTAATACACCTCATGGTAGGTATATGTTTAATCGTTTGCCTTATGGTTTGAATTCAAGTCCAGAAATATTCCATAAATTGTTTAAAGAAATATTTTCAGGAATAGAGGGTGTAGAAATTTACATAGATGATTTGTTAATATATCATGAGACTAGTGAAGGTCATGACAAAATATTAAAGAAGGTATTACAGAAAGCTAGGGAATATAACATTAAATTTAATGAGGTGAAGAGTCAAATAAAAGTTGAGCAAGTTAAATATTTAGGACATATTTTGTCAAAAAGAGGGATTGAAGTTGATCCAGATAGGACTAAAAGTATTTTAAAAATGACAGAACCTACTTCAAAGCCTGAACTTCAAAGATTTTTAGGTATGACTAATTATGTATCTAGATTTATTGAGAATTATTCAGAGACTACAGGACCTTTGAGACAGCTAATTAAAAAAGATGTTCCTTTCATATGGAGTCAGATACAACAAGATGCATATGATAAATTAAAGAAAGTTTTATGTGAGCCACCAGTTTTGGCATATTTTGATGTTAATAAGCCTATAGTACTTAGCGTTGATGCTTCAAAAGATGGATTAGGTGCAGTTATATTGCAAAATGATAAGCCTATAGCATATAGTTCAAGAGCATTAACAGAGACAGAAAAGTTATATAGTCAGATAGAAAAAGAAAGTTTGGCAATATTGTTCGGATGTAAAAAGTTTAATCAATATTTGTATGGACAGGAATTTGTAGTTGAATCAGATCATAAACCATTAGTTTCTATATTTGCAAAATCATTGAATAAGTGTTCTGCTAGATTACAACGAATAAAGATAGCATTGCATCCATATAGTTTTACAGTAATTTATAAACCAGGGAAAGAATTAGTTGTTGCAGATCATTTAAGTAGATCATATTTAAAAGATACAGAAAAAGGTTGTGATAAAGAGATAGAAGCTCATGTAGCTATGATTATGAGTGGTTTTAATGTCACAGATACAAAATTAAAATTAATTATAGATGAGACCTCCAAAGACCAGGAATCACAGGCATTGTTAAAATATATTAGAGAAGGTTGGCCTCAAAATAAAAACCAAGTTGATTCAATAGTTAAACAGTATTTTAGTTACAGAGATGAATTAAATTATTGTAAAGGATTGATTTTGAAAGGATGTCAAATAATTATACCAAAAAGCTTAAGGTCAGATATGTTAAGTAGAATTCATTATGCACATTTAGGTATAAGTAAATGCAAACAATTGGCAAGAAAATCTGTATATTGGCCATCAATGAATAAGGAAATAGAAGATTGTATAAATAATTGTGACTCATGTAAGAAATATCAAAATGCTAATAGAAATGAACCTATGATTTGTAAAGACAGAAGAAGGAGGAGTAATAGTCAGAAATAGAAAAAGTTTAATTCCAAATGGAAAATATGTAACAAATAGATCAGATATAGATATTGAGGATAATTTAAATTTAGAAAATTGTAATGAAAACAGTGAGAATGTAAGAACTGAAAATAGAAATTGTAGGCCAAAAAGAACAATTAGAAAGCCAGTATATTTGTCAGATTATATTACAAATTAAAATTAGTTAAGTATGTATAGGAATTGAAAAAATAATAGTAAATAACAACGTTGTAATTTTATTTTTAAAAGAAGGGAGATGTTGTATATTGGGGCATCCCTATTAGATTTAGACTAAGATGATTGTATATGGACATCACTAGTGTGTTAAGCAAGATGGCTGATTAATAAAACCTACTAAATGGAAGACTCCTGTGTTTGATATAAACCCAGCCTTGCCCAAGCCCGAACACCAAAATATAAAGATATAACAGTGCGAAAGGGACAAAAAATTCGAAAACTAAAATAGGGTTCAAAACTGTGAATAACGCTGTAAAAGTACGCGCTATCGTTTAATAGTAGGTACCAAAACTTACAAGTTTTGACCCTTAACATAAATTTCAAATTAAATCGAGGATCAAGATTAGGCTGGCAGATATTATCAAGTCCCTGCAATGTTGTGTTGTCATTCCAATAATATAGATTTTTATTAATGTGTCTACTTTTAATGGACTAATGATATTTTTCTTAGACAAATGTACTAACATTCCTGTAAATAGAGGCGTGTTACTCAAACCTATGTATATTTCAAAATACATTTCGAAAACAACGCAAATTTTTAACACCGTTGATATTAGGAGTAGGTCTATGAAGATTCCTTTATTCAATATGTGTCAAAATTTTATATTAGGTCTTGTTATGTGTAGTAATATGTAACTTTAAGTAGGGACCCAAAATCAGTAATTGTGTAGCAATTGCAACCTGACGTACCTAAACTTCGGGAACAAAATTATTGTGACAGTGAACAAAATATTTGACGTTTCTGAACGTTTTATTGTAAATAAAAGCATTTATTTCTAATAATTTACATTCCAGTTTGTATCTATAGTCCTCAGTCCCTTGCCGATGTGTTGATGATGTATGGTGCCTTTGTCGTCTTTAATTAATTACATTTAAATAATTAAGCTGCATTATTTGCTGTGAACACTTGCATTCACTTGTTTCAAAAGATCTATAACCATCAAAATCTTTGTAATACAATATAATCTATGGTATGTAGAAGTCTGTTTAAAATAATAGCATAAAAGATGTAAAAATGTAGAGGATAATGTGTGAAAACTTTTTCCAACCAGAACCAGTCAATGCAAGTGTTAAAAGATCTTGCCTATTTTTATCTTTTAGACCTGATACAGAGGGTTCTCATGTTTTAATATAAAATACTTTTAAATTTTAATAGAAATCTCATATTATGCTGTTACTATTAGATTTAAATAATATATTATGTATATTCCATATAAATTTGTATATAACGTTGTTTTCTCGTTCTGTATTGTTATCGGATACTTAAATTGCTAATTATTTATTTACATGGTTTATGTAATTATGCAGAGGTTATGAATCGCGTGTATGTTCAAGTATTAGAAGGACTGAGGTTCTTTTCACTTGTACCCTAAATTAGGGCTTTGTAAACTCTTTCTTCTTATGTTTAGGGTATAGCCAATGTCTTGTGTTGGGTTTGTGTTTATTTATATTAAAATATATTTTAAGTATGCGTTGTTGTTTATTTAACACACTAAAGAACAATATTTCACACAATTAATGGAGGTCACAAAAAAAATACTGCGTCTTTAATGGGTAACTAAAATATGGTAAAATGCTCAGTAAAATGCAATGCTGAGTAAATTAACAATTTTTTCCAACCGATTGAGATTAATTTTAACATGATTAATTTAGTTATGATTGAATTGAGTGATTTATAAACAACTTTAATAGCATTATCGTCTATACCAGTTGAGACGGGTAGACTTGTTTTAATAGATCTGCTCTTATGTATTTTTTGCGGGTAGATCAACAACAACAACAAACAAAAGATTTGAGGTTGGATCTTTCATTCGGTACTAGGAGATAATGTAATCGAAGAGGTGTCAATGTGTACTTGCTTATGTAGGCGGGTGGGCGTGGCTTTGAAGCGAGAGAGATGTATTGCACTCTCTCGCTCTAGAGGCGTGTCATCGAGTACGAGGCTGTCAAAAATATGGTTGTACTCTTCACACGATGAGTTACTCCTTTACATTTATGCACTCCTAGTACTTCATGGCAAATTTTGCACAACTTGTGTGATGAATAATACTTTTTATGTCCGCCCCGATTCTCGGGTTTTTAGTCTCGTTTGCAAGTAGGGTCCCAAAATTATGTTGACCGACGAAATATAACCGTCAATAGAGGATGAAAATACCGTATTTTTAGTTACATTGCACTTACCCAAGAGGCTTTGTTCATACCATTTACCTAACAGGTTCATTGTAGTAACTATATTAGTGCGAGATCAAACTGACCGCTAGTTTTTTAATAAGCACGTTAGGGAGAACTATCCAGGGAGAGGGTTAATTTTAAAACATCGAATATTTCAGTCAATCATGATTATTTTACTCAGCTTAATCTAGTCACTTGTTATTTCCACTGACTAATTTAATCTTTTATTTGTCATATTGATGCTGCTAATACTGGCCAAAATCATACGAAATCCCTTGTTATATTCACAGTCGTGTAAATATTCTTGCCCATTCCAGGTGCAAACTAAAACATTGCACAAAAATAACACCAGCACCGTCTACGAAAAAAATAAGACAAAAAAGTAAAATGATTATCTTTATTTATCATTAATTAAACATGATATAAAAATACGATTAAATCCATCAGTCGAGTCAAGATATATCACAGAAATTTGAAAAAAATATATAATTTAAAACAATTTTGACAGGAGAATAAACATTAAAAAAATAATAACGACATTTAATTTATATTTGGCTTAATCTTAATTATTGCGATTACATCTACACATCGCGGAATGTGTTCACAGCTCACTCAACCGAAAATAGACATACATAATGAGCATTATACATTGGCCTTAAACTTAAATTTTAATCTTATATCATCTACACAGATTGCGAAGTTCAGTCATTGCAGCTTGAGACACTGCTGTCTTGTTCCTCTCGGTCTTGTATCTGAAACAATACGAATTAAGTTTAACAAAAGAAGTGGCGTCATAAAAAGTTATGAAATTGAGTCATGACGCAAATCGGCAGCTTATTTTGAATAACATTGTATGTATAATAGGATCAAACTTTGACAGAAAATTATCATTTCTCTAATTCTTTATTTTTACCCAATGACCTAATATAAGATCGTGAAAAAACAGTCTGAGGCGCTTGAATCGCAGGTCGGGCAAAGTGATATTGGCCTGTTCTATTCAACAGAAGCCCCATGTTAGAAATTTGCGCCCGATATTGTGATGGACTCGCCCTTATCACATGGGCCTATTATGCCGTACACAGGCCGAAACATGGGTGTCTTGGTAACACTGGCTACTCATTCTGGGAAAAAGGTGTATTTATGTATGTAGGCCGTCCGTCTGCACGTATATTATGTGAATGTATAGAGTGGTTAGTGATGCGTGTAGTGTGTACCTGTTGAGGAAGTGATGCGCGACATCGGGTCGGTAGGCGGCGAGGTCGCGCAGGTAGGGCTGGTCGTTGGAGAGCGCGCGGCGGTACGCGAGCTCGCGCCACGCCGCGCCGCCGCGACCAGCCACCAACACCAGACCCTCCATCAGGCTGCACACACACACACACATATTATAGTGAAAGAAATAGATCATTATGCCATGGCCTGCTCCGATTTAAACCAACTTGTAAATTGTCTAATAATCACTACATTTTAAACTGTTTTTGAAAAAAGCAACACTAGAGTTTCTTGCACGTTTTTCTCTAGTGAAAAGCGCTTTCCGAACCGGGTGGTCGATAAAAAAATGACTGAATCTAAACGATGTTGAACATTTTTTTAATGGATTCAATAAATTATTTTCATTTCATTTCATTCAGTTCGCCTTCTATACTTTTCTGTACATGAGGTATATTAAACAAAAATAGAAACATCTCGTAGGGATTACGTATGATGATTATTTTAGGCTAGCAATTGAAAAAATATAAACAAAATAATAGTCTGCAAAATTCGGAAATTTTCTATATTCTAAAAAATTATAATACCTACAAAGTTATCAAACGAAATGCCAATGAATACAGTCTAGATGAATAAATTCCACCAAAACAAAAATAAGAAACTACAATAGAAAGGACATCATTTCATACTACTGATAAAAAATACTTTGTCGTAAATACCGTCTAAAAGCAGCCAATACAAGTATTTTAAAGCTATTTTTCTAATATCAAAATCACACATGCAAAACTCACCTTAAATATTCACTGACAAGCCTGTACATCTGCTCAGTGCTTCTATTCAATATGAGTCTGGTGGGCGAAGCGTTCAGCAGCGACATCTGCAGGGCTATTTGTTGCGCGAGGGTCGCCATCTCTCCCGCGAACCCAGTGCATCCGCCTTGGAGGTACAGTTCCGCAGCATCCGTGCAGTGGTTGAGAGCCGTCTCCAGTAGTAGCCTGGTCGGCTGGCTATCGTGAATCAGAAGCCAGGTCGGCGGCTTGAACGGCTTTTTGGATGTGGCCTAAAATAAGCGGAGTTGGCTGTATGAAAAGATTAGCTACAGAATATATACAGTGGACAGAAGCGGTAAAGCTGGGTAGCAACATCCACAACCAGTGAGTCGCATCGACCACGGTGTTGGAGCTGTCTTTTAGAAAACCGAGGAGAAGTAAAAGCTTTGTTGAGTTACTTTCGGCTAATGAATTGAATGAAAAATATATCTACCCGAATCTCGATTATCGTACATCACAGTGAACGATGCCCCGATAATTTCCAAAACGACCAATTTGCAATAACCTATATGCATTTTATAGTGCCTTCCTGCATACCCTTTATTACGATCGTTATTACTAAAATAAAATGACAAAAACAATACATATGAAAAACAATCATACCCTCGCCGCACCCAACGCCATTTTCTCCAAATCCTCGATTAAATTGAGCGCTTGTTTTCTCTTCACGTTGGCCGCCTCTGCGTACATGTTGAAGTGCAGCGCCACCATGATATAAGTATCGGTGTCACCAGGACAGTGCGTCTTGAGGAAGTCCAGCAAGCCTTGTTTGAACTCCGCGATCTTGTCCGGCTGTTGTCCTAACATGTAGTCGAACTGGCCGAGGAGGTACTCGAATTGGTGGTTGTCTCGTAAAGCCTAAACACAGGTGAAATAGGTACGTTATTCATTGTGGCACGTGTCAATATCGCACAGTAGATAAAGGTAGTCAAATAATTATATGTATATGTTAGATTATTGATTCAAATCACAGCTTGAACACCAAAAAATTCAAGAAAAGGTTCAACGTTTGACTTCGTCCTCGAAGTCAAACTTACTTTATACGTCTGTGGTAGGAAATTCATAATCGTGCAAACAACAACCTACACGATGGTGAAAAATCTTAAAGGTGAATACATAATTTAGATTACACCGAAAACACACATTGTGGTATTTAATCGTGTCGGTATACAAAATCACGCAACATATTTGACACCACGCCGCTCGTAACTAACACGAAAGCTACGTGCATAAGAAGCAATATGTGAGACCGAAATGTGTCTCAATAGTTCCTGATAGCCACGACAAAAGATTCGATCTTAATATGGGGTCAGGGCTGTGTATGTTACTGTCGGGTGTATTTATCATTTCAAAAAAGTATGTTGGTAGAATAGGAATATAAATTTATATTAAATATATAGTAATTATAGTAATGTAATATAAATAGTAAGTACCTGAAAGAGACATGTGCGACACAAAACGCATCAAATTGTATGTTCCATAAGTTATGTTACAAATTTTAAATCAACGTTTCCCATAAAATAAGATTTTTAGTTAGCTGTCTTTAATTCTAAAGGTGCGATATGTAATAGTAAGTAGGTATATAAAATAGGTAGTATGTATGGAAAAAAACATTACCTGGAATATATAAGCGCACTCTGCATATCTCGCGAGTCCTGTGAGCAGGCGCACCATGAGTCGCCACGAGCGCGCGGCCAGCAGGCGGCCCGCCAGCGCCTGCGCAGAACGCACCGACACCGCCACGCCCTCCGTGTCGCACGCGCTGCTGAACCACTCGTGCGCGCACACCAGCAGCTCGATGCAGATTATATTCACCTGCACGACACTCGCGTACTTTATGTCACGTTTAAGGCGCTTGCATAAATCTTATTTTTTATAATATGTCTAGATTTTAAAGAAAAGAATTGAGACCCTTCTCCTTTTTTTGAAGTCGGTAAAAAATGACACCAAATTGTTTTTTCATATTTACGTGAATGTTACCTACTGCCTAATCACAATACATAATACCACATCGAAATGAAACTATTTTTTACAGACTTTATGGCAGATTTGGTTTTATTTTATATTTTACTTTCTCGATGTAGTGAAGGATTTACAATATTCGAAGTCACGGACCGACTGAGTCATCTGTTCAATTAAAGTGTGAAAACTACCTACGTTTCATAATTATAAAAAAAAAACAACAATACTTATTTTTAACCGATCTACGCAGCAGGATTACCTACGATTTGAAGGATTTTTTATTAAGAAAATTACACATTTGACGTTTTATAAGTAGATTTTATTTTACTGGTGGTAGGTCTCTCATATGTGAGAGGCTGCCTGGGTGGGTACCACCGCAATGTCTATTTCTCCCGTCAAACAGTAGTTTAAATGCACTGTTGTGTTTCGGATTGAAGGACATTGTAGCCAGAGTAACTACTGGACATATTGAGACTTAACATCTTATGTCTCAGGATGGCGAGCGCAGTGGAATGCCAAACATTGCTTTGTAAATCAAGGTGTTGTTTGGTTTTGCTTCCGTTCATGAGCGGTCGCAACTCTTACCATCAGGCGAACGGCATGCTCGTCTCGCCATTCAATGCAATAAAAAAAAAAAAAAGATTTTACACATAAATGTAGTAACAAAATTATTTTTTTAAAAAGTATCATAAACAAAATTACCAATTGACAACTATATATTAAACAAAAACATTCGTACCTGCTTTGTAGACAGCCTGGCTCCTTTAGTTATCTTCCTAATGTTCGACTTCACTTCATACCGAATATGGACATTGTTCCTTGTAATAACATCGAACAGATTTCGTCTAGAGTCTCTAGACAGTTTACTACCTGCATTGTAAACAGTAGAAACAGAGTACACGGATTCCGTTTCAGCAGACATCATCGTTCCTTCTTCAGTCAAAACTGATTCTATTTCATCACCCTCGACATTTTGGTATTCTTCGTCAATCAACGTTTCCACATCGAGACAGCTGTCGTCAAAAGTGTTTTCGGGAAGACGTAGGGCCACATTGGCTTTGTAGATCTTTTGGAAAGCCACCAGATGGTCGAGGATCAGTCTGCCAACTTGGCTGCACGCGTCTGGTCGCATGTTGAGGAACATCTCCATATCGGAGTTGAGCGCGTATCCCCATAACGTGTATTGGAAGTGCTCCTTTTGTCGGAACGTTGAAGTTTTCACCAGATGCGGTGATATGATCGCCGCTACCATTTCACGGCAGATATATTCTGCTATCTGAGAATAAAAAAATATTAATTTCATAATAACGGCAATTATTTTAACTGAATCATAGGACATGAAATATGAAGTCATATACCTGTTTAGTAGGGATATTAAAGGTTTTGAAGACGAGATTAGCGAGCGACATCCTGGCTCGTCCGCTGACCAAGTTAATGAAGTCTATGGCACGGTTTTGATATTTCAACACCGACGCGTAATCCCAGCCGATTTGCAACGCTATCCGGAAGTAACAGGCAACCTATACACAAAAAGCAAATAAAAAAAATAAAAGCAAATTTTAAATCTAAAAATAATTATGGTAATAATCAAATGACAGACTCCGGGCGCAGTTGGTTAGCCGAGGGTTTGGTCCCCGCACCGACACAAATATTTGTGTGACCTACAGGTACTTGTTTGTTTGAGTGTTTCTGAGACCCAAAAATCTCTCGTAGTTCCTGATACCCACGTCACAAGACCCGTCTTTATTATACAGGGTATATCAAGACTGCTACCGAAAACGAAGCCGGGTGGTAGTTAAAGCGACTTCAGACACAATGCAATAGAAAAAGTTGCAAAAAAAAAGCGACAATTTGGGTGGTAAATACATTTTTTCCTAAAATAATAGTGTATACCCTTTTATTTATAAATAATCTAAGGTATAAAAGTGTTTAAATTATAATTTTAGCAAAACCTATGGATTTACCACCCAAAAATGACGATATTTAAAAAATCATAAAAAATCATTGTCGCGCTTCTTTGCGAAATTTTTAGTTGCGTTGTGTTTGTAGTCACTAAAACTACCACCCGGCTTCGTTTTCGGTAGCAGTCTTGAGATACCCGGTATATTCTTAATTATTTATTTGCTTTTAATTTTGATCAAATAAAATCGAAGTTTAAATGACACAAAATAAAGTAAAAGATAAATGAATGAAATAAAAGTGAAGTATATTCAACCTGTTTAGCAAGAGTGAGTCCACTTCGTACTGCGAGCGCGTCTAGTGCAGATAGCCTGTCTGCCTCTTCCCGCGCCGCCAAGTGTGAACTCTCCGGCACATTATCCTGTTTCTCTTGAATTACCACCAACTCCTCGAAACTGGTCTCCGACACACCCGATACTAAAACATAAGAATAATTACAAATTACATACATACATAAACTCACGTCTTTTTCCTAGAAGTGGTAGGCAGAGGTGCGGTTGGGGCACCCATATATTTTCGTCGTGTCCTATGTCCTACGATGTGATAAAGGGCGAACCTATCGCCATATTGGACATAATTCCCTTACTCCGGACTGATAATGAATAGAAAAAAAACTACATAATTTAATATTCAAAATCTACATGGTATTAATTTATCATTTAAAAAATAAACTATCTACACAATGATACCCACTTGATAGTTTATTCTGCAGACCAGGCGACGCAATAACAACTCTCAATTCTTGCGGCAACTCATACGGCGAACAAGTGCCCTCGGCCAGTTTCAGGCAAGTTCTAAATATTTGCACCGGACACGCTGGCGGCCTGTATCTATACTCAGGAGGAGTATTAAACAAAGCCGACAAACGGAACGCACCAACTATGAGCTTCAACTCAAGCAGTTGATTGATAACTTTGCGCCAATTGTCAATCGCTTCTGGCTCTTCCAATAGCACAACGTTTTCGATATTACCAACGTCTGACTCCATTTCGATTTCATTCAACATCATCGAGAACGGTCTATCCAAATCAACTGAAGCTATTTGTTTAGAGATATTCATGTCTTTCTGGCCGTTCAAGACATAATGTAGAATACTACGGTAACTACTCAGAAATATATTATTCTGATCTGCTTTAAAGTATGCATCCCACATCAAATGTTCAATTTCTTCTCTATTTCTACCATAAACGAGATTCTCTTCAAACCAACTCACAACTACTCTGTAAGAATAAAACTTCTGGACTGGATCTACTATTTTATCAACATACTGTATAAGGAACTCGGTTGCATGCTTGAAAGAAACAGTGGCTGCTTTAAATGCCTCACTGCATTGAGCTATAAATAGCGTTATGTCTTTATCTCCAATCTCATCTGTTACAAGTAGATTTTGGTATTTATACATCCATTCTGCAGTTAAAATATCGTTCACCGGTATGCCTGACAGCTTGGCGATCTTAAGAGCAACATCATAATTTTGCGTTGATGTGTAAATCTCCACACACTGTGTTAGATATTCCAACGAATCATCTTTTAGCATCTTTGAAATATTCACAACGTATGAAGCATCCATCGATATTTGCAATATTTCGTATATTGTTGAAAAACTTGGCGTTGGCACTGCAAAAAGATGGATTACATTTTAATTTTTCTTTTTGACAACTTTTCTTATAAGAACAAAATTATAAAATTGTGTTTTTACCTATAAACCCTTTCTCGAATTCAACCGCAGATAAGAGTCGTAAGAATTCCCTTTGATGATACGCGCTATCAAAATTTTCTGCAAGGGCTAATTTAACCAATGATATCGCGACCTTTTGAACACCCTCCTTCGACATGTACCACGGGAATCCGTTGGCGTCCACGCTATATTTCCTTTGACAATGTTGCAAGAAACTCGTCAATAGTTTGGTGCTTTCAGAATCGAAATTATGCTCTCGGATGCATCGATGCAAGAAAGCCGATAGCAGTGTTAACGGACTTTCCTAAAATAACCAAATATAAATTTTACAAATATGTAAAAGCAATAATATTTTAACAATTATTATCTAATTTTTAACACATATATTTGAATATAGTGCTAAAAAAGTATTTTTGAATACATACTGGCATAAATATGAGCATGGATTCGTGTAAGGTGGTTACATAGCCTTCTTGCAAACAAAGTTCTGCAACTCTTTGGAACTGCTCATCCGATGAATATTGTTGCGATATTATCGTCTGTAAAACATTTTGTCGGCGAGTACTAGGACCTAAGGACGCGAGAATCCATTGTGCCCATAAAACATCCACTGCATTAGGCTGAAACAAAACAAGTGAAATATATTGTAATCCAAGAAGAGATACAGCATTCAAAGTGTAAACATAGAAATCCTTTGTAATCATCGCGTTTTCTTACCTCATAACAACTGGCAATAAGCACAAGCAATGGCTCCCGACAAAGGTCTGCAGCTCGTAGTAAAGCTGCCGGCGGATCTTCTGGACCGTGGCATGCCGCTGCCACTTCCCACAACTCTCGGCCCATGTATGCACTCGACGGAAACTCAAATGTATTCACATGCGTCGGACTCTACAACATCAAAACATATTTATTTACAAACTTATTTACTTGTATGATCTGAGTTAAACAAACGCAAACTTACAACATCCACTGAATTCAATCTTGAAAGCCTTCTTTGTCCGTTGCTTGAGTTTGATTTAAAATCTTTCTCGGAGCCTTCATCAGCGCCTCTATGAAGCATGATGTGCTTCAGATGCTCGGCGTACGATTGCTTGTCAAACTCTTGGGATAATTGCAACATTTGAGTTAAAGGATATCGGAAGACGTCACCAAAAAGCAAAAAGTTAAACCATGAATTCGTTTTGACGAACTCCTTCAACTGCATTTCAGGTAATGGCAAGTTGTGTAAAATAGCAAATTTAACCATAACTTGAGACTCGTACAACACGAGCGCCATGTCAACTTTCCCGTCAGCCTGTTGTTTCTGTCGCAATTTGCATGTGGTTATTTCTTCCAAATACTGCAATATATCCTTAGCAGCTTCGTCGTTGCTTTGTATCAACTTAGACATGTAGTCATTAACAGCCTTGTTTGCTTTTTCCTCAGAAAGGGCTTTATAATCCATCATATGGTCTTTCATAATTTTAGCAGCAGACATGTGAACGCGGCACCGCGTTGGATTGCATCCGATCATAGCTACAAATGAAACTGCACAAGCTGTCATGGCAGGGTCATACCAGTTCTGTAACGCCAATGCGTGGGCTTCGCAACATGCACTCTTGATGCTTTTATCTTGAAGGCGATTGTATGTCTGATACTGCTGCGCTACAAACGCCTGACTTGCATTGCACGGACGATATTGTTTCAAATAATATACGTGATTCAATTTTGCGACATAGCCGTATCTTTTCATGAGTTTTTCATTGGCAAAATCTGGCATTTCCATAGCTCTCTGCGTAAGCGCTTTAATGCACGCAGCTTTTACATCAACATCATTGGATAACAGGCTACCTAAGCTTCGTCTGTCAGGTTTATCAGTGATGACATTGTTAGTGTTCTGATTAATTAATTGAAATTCGAATATTTTTGAAACATCCAAGCCTCGATATCCGGACAATAACTGATAAACATTTACATCTTTAGTTTCAAATGTTTGGCTACAGTGCTTCTTATAGACATTAAACAAATGCATTAATTTATCTTTGTATTTTTTGTTAGGCAGTTTAAAATCTTTGAATTGCAAAAAGTCTTCTTTGGAAAATATATCAAACAATTTTGTAGCATCTTCTAGTAAAATCATTCCGAGTACTAAATGCGGGTTCGAAGAAATGTAATCATCAATATTGTCCTTGGCTATTTGTTGGCACGTTTTGTAAACTGGTAGCACGTGACTCTGCCTATCAGACGTTTGTTCAATACTTTTAAACAATAACCAAAGTTCAATACAATCTTTTGCATCCTGTTCCACTTCTGATAAATCAGTATCCAATATATTGCCCTCCACGCACATTGTTAGCACTTTATAAAGTTTATTTCTTACACAATACTTTGCCAGTTCTACATAGAAGTGAGCTTTGCTTATAGTAGAACATGATTCCGTAAATATATCATCAATCAATTTCAGATTTTGAGTGCGAGCAAGCCTTGCTATAATTTGATACAAATTGTTTCGTTCATCTTCGTTGACTATACCGTAAGAACAAAGTGTATCGTAAATGCACATTTTGGTATAACCAAAACAGTTACTTTTAGCTACATTGTCAATCATTTCATCTGTAATAGGCCATTTCCGAAATATTAGATCCAAGTTTTCTAATACTTGTTTTTCAAAACCTGTGGTATCAACATTAAGCAGTTTCTTTACAAAACTTTCGTTATTAAAAAAGTTGTATCGGGCGTTCATGTCGCGCACAACTTCTGATGTCTGAACATTAATCCAACGTACTAAGATCATTGCTTTATTTTGATCCAACAAATAGTTCCACATTTCGAGAGGTGTGGAAAAGTCTAAAAGAGAAAACTCTGTAACAAAGTAAATTTTAATATTAGATTCATTATCTGTAGTCTGTATCAGCCCATATACGTCCAACTGCAGGGAACGGGCCTACTCTACAATCGACAGTACGATTGAGAGTGGTTAGGCCATATAGTCCACCACGTTGGACTAGTGCGGGTTGGCGGACTTACATACCATAGATTTTTTTATAAATCGCTATGGTATGCAGATTTCCTCACGATGTTTTGCTTCACCGTTTTAGTGCGTGGTGATTGACTATCAATACACACATGACTCCGAAAAGACAGAGGTGTGCCCTGGGATTCGAACCCGCGACCACCGTGACATGTTAGCAGTCGCGCCTAGTCCGTTTACCAACAGGCCACCATGCACTTATCTTCATTCAACTTCATTACAACTAACTTAAAATTTATTCAATGTAAATATTCAATAACTGAGTATTGGCATTGTCCCATTATTGAATATTTAAGTATAACATTGTGAATGCATAGTGATAATAACAAAATTTGTAAACATTGATCCAAACTGATATAACTAGGCATAATGTATATTTATTTGGGTAAACCAATCAGTGACTATACATATTATATTGACACAAATATTATAACCATCCAGCCTAGTTTTTTTATACCATTCCACTATTAACTTACATCCCACATTTGTAATGTTTGAGAAGAGAAATATATTTATTACTTACCAAAGGAATTAAAAAACAATGATGTTGCTATTTTACTTTTCCATTGTAACGGATATTCTCCAATCTTTTGAATTGTCAGCAATTTGATTTCAGTCTCAGTGACAAACACTCTGTCCTTGCCGACACCAAAAACTTTGTTCTGTTTAAATGTGCCTTCACACTCAAAAGATTTTTCTAAGTATCTCAGGAGATTCCAATTCCTTCTGAATTCTTCCCATTTAGGAACATTTTCAGGAAGCATATCCTTTGAAATCTTTTCGAGATGTTCTACTATAAAGTCTCTGTATTCAATAGATTCTGATACTTCTGCAAGACTCATGAGATGTTCCTCGGGATTTATTTTTACTTTGCTTAAAATGTGTAGAACTTTGAAAATTTGTTTCCGCAGTAATAGTTGTATTGTCCATGCTTTCACCTGAAAAGTTTATGTTTATTCTACTACTTGTATCTTGATGACTGGCCCATTTTGAAAACCTTACATAACAACAATACTTCAAAAACCCAGGTTGTAATTCTTTGTAAGCTTCCAATATTTTATGCCTTACTAGATAATATATATTACTACACTGTGTTAACAACCACACAATGTGGGTCTCACAAGCTGCTTAAAGTTTATTTATGTGCCTGCAGGTCCTGTATTATATCATAATTATATGGGTAATCTAGCAATGTATTCCACACCATGAAATATATCTTGTAATTAAAAAAAAGTATTATTATCCATTTTGCCTGAAATGTCTTGATGCATGAAATGATGTTATACGAAGAGCATAATATGACATTATTTTGCTCAATATTTTTATGAAACTCTTTTTGACACAGCTGTTGCCACTCAAATTGAATTATTACAAACAAGATGTACCTCGTAGACTACAATAAATCAATATTTTCTGTCGAATATCTTTAGGTTTAACGAAAAATGTGAGGGTGATAAGTCGAAATTTTAATTTTAGCCTTACCTCTGCCAAAAACCATTCTCTAGCAGTTGACTCACTCCAAGAGTTTTTCTGCATCAAGTACTTGGTGGCCAGAGCTATGTGTGTGCCCTTGGCAGCCGCCTCCCTTACCACTTCTCGGGGAGATTTTTGCTCCCAACATGACCAAATTATTTTCTCATTTTGCGTTAACCCCTCCATATTCACCTTAACATACGGATGAAACACACCTAAATCCTAAAAACTCATGTTACTAGGAGAAATTAGAACAATGAAATCTCTAGAGTACCTACACTATAAATCTTCGTACTAAACAAAAATAAATATGTGACATATAGATATGGTATTATAACTCTTATTTCTTAGACCATAAAGCATAATTCGTTTTATCGAAATAATTAAATTGTTGCACAGCATTGCACAGTATGACATTGACGTTTGTGATCACAATGTTACCAATGAAAATATGTATTAAAAGCTTAAGGAGGATGTAGTACATGAGTACAATCTAGATGTATATATATTTGGTGCATACCGGGCCGCGCTTCCTTAGATATCGTTTTTACATAATTTGTAAGCAAAAAATATTGTGAGAAAATAATATATCCTAAAATGGTATTATTAGATAAATACTAAGTACCTGTACCTTGGACTTGTTTTTATCCAGACTAGATTCCTGCTTACCTTGCTGTAGCGTTTCGTTCGATGAGTGAGATTGCCGGATACCTCATACCCTCAGCAATGTAGCATGGGGTATCAGACAATCCATACCCTCAGCCCTCAGGAATAGTCTACTCTTATCACAGACTCTTATTCTTTTGTCTAACTGTTCCACTCTCGACTTGATGTGCCGGGAACATATTATCTATGATCCACAGAGTACTATACTATGAAACATGAAACTATGATCCTTAAGACTTTTGAATGTTCATGGGCGACAGTGATCACTTAGGCAGTGATTTTTTAGTATAGAAAACAACAAGTTTATTATTATAGGTACGTCCCACTGTAGGGCACGGGCCTCCTCCAAAATCAAGGGCGGATACAGGGGCGAGGTCACAGGGGTCATTATGACGAATTGGAGTAGTGAAATCAGACCAGTGTTCTGATAGGAACTATATGCTCCCCCCCACCGGTGTAAAATCTGACATGAACTACAATGTGACCCTTGATGTGACCCCTCCCCCCCCCCTGACGAAAAATCTGGATCCGTCCTTGTTCAAAATCAATAGTAGGATTGAAAGTGGTTAGGCCACCAGTCCACTAAGCTGGCCTAGAGCAGGTAGGCGGACTTTACATACCATAAAATCAAAATATTCTTTAATCAAATAGTCTTTACAATAGTTAATTTCTGGTTTATGCTGGTTTACCAGTTGGTAAACGCGGCCACCACACATTTAAACAATAAAACTATTTATGACCTTCAGTATCTATGTTTATTGTTTACTAATGGAAAATATTGCTTAGCAACGGTGACTGCAAATCGCTGTAAGTCATACCCTAGACAGAAAATAAAACGTAACTATATACGCTGCAAAGATAATAACTTTACACTACTTCTTTTGTGAAAAAATAATAATGGCAGAAGAATTACAAAAGGTTCATTTGTTCTACGATGATATCAACAAAATTAGAGTTCTGGAATCTAAAGTGTTAAAGGAGACCGAAGACCTAAAAGATGCATGCGAGGATTATGAGACAAGTTAGTATGTATAGTATTCTAATGTTCTGTATCAGCTCATAATAGGCCGCTGCTGAATATGGGATTACTCAACCAAGAGTTCGATTACGACTGGTTAGAGTTTCTACCAAATAAAATATTGCAATGTTTCCATGGTACGCAGATTTCCCCATGATGTTTTCATTCACATTTAGGTACAGTGCGTGGTAATGTTAACTGGTGACAAATTATATTATTTGTAAGTACTTGGGTATTTTTTTAGTCCGGCATACGTCCGTCATAAGTGCGTGGTGGCCTGTTGGTAAACGGACTAGACGCGACTGCCAACATGTTCACGGTGGTCGCGTGTTCGAATCCCAGAACACACCTCTGACTTCTCGCACTAAAACGGTGAAGGAAAGCATCGTGAGGAAACCTGCATACCATAGCGATTTATAAGAATTTCTATGGTATGTAAGTCCGCCAACCCGCACTAGGCCAGCGTGGTGGACTATATGGCCTAACCACTCTCAATCGCACTGTCGATTGTAGAGGAGGCCCGTGCCCTGCAGTGGTACGTATATGGGCTGATACAGATACAGAAGTCCGGCATACAGGTCACCAGAACATCCACAACGCAATCCAATCGGGTGGGAAACAGGAAGGAAAAAGAATGGGAAGATTGTTAGGTATTGAGCATCCGGGAGTCTCACCAAAACTCAACGCGAGAGCAAAGCTGTTGCTACACGTCAATTTTCTGTGAGACAGTGGTACCTATTGCCCCGGAGACGCCGCGCCTGTCCTTTCAGGCTGAGCCATAAATGACAACAGTGGGCCGTGGCATCTACCAATGTATCATTTTGTCTAGTCTCCTTCTTTTCTCCTGTATATTTTGTTTAAACTATTATTTATTTATCATTCACAAGGAATAAATACCATAACTTATTAATTGGTACCTATGTAATATGTATGAAAGGCGGCCTTAGTACACTATATAGGCAATTTGTACCGGGCATTTTTGGGAATGATATATAAACATAATAAGTAGGCATTAATTGCATCCAGCGATTTCTGAAACCTTAGTCAGGACGTCCGCCCCCTTGTAGGGGGTGTCTTACATTTCGCTAGCCTGTACGTGGCCTCCACTCTAGAAACTTCCGGCCTCAACCTTTCAAGCACACTTTCAAGCTTTCATACATAAGTGTTTTTATCTTTATTTATGAAATCTTTACAGAAGTACAAGATTTTGGAAAAATAATTAGTAATTTACTGGAAGTATTAAAAGAACTTGGCGACAACGTTGAAAAGAAGAAAATGGCAGCCATCGGAGCTATGAATCTTCTAAAATCAATAGCTAATGAAAGGGAATCTGAAAAATCTAAATTACAAGTATGTTGACTGTTATGACGCGTTCAATTTATTTTTCAATCACTACAATAACATTGTTAAACTAAGTCATTGAGATAATACAAGATAATACCTCAATGTACTAAGTGATGATGATGATGAAGTTGAAGATTTATTGACTGGCCCATTAGTTGGTAGAGTTAACATGATTTGTATTTTTCGGAAATATTCTTTATTTAGATAAATAAGCACATTTGTAAATTTCGGCCATTTGTTGTTATAATGCGTCGATTATAGTTTTCTTTATGTTTCAGGCTGAAATTCAGGACAAAACTATTGTTTTGGAACAGCTGGACAGTGAATACGATGCCTTACAAATATTGGAAGCGACACAAATGGAAACCATAGAGTACTTAACTCAAATAAGATAGTGTTTTATTGTATGATGAAATAAAACAATTACTCAGTCTGTAAAAATGTATTTTTTATAGAAACACACATTGAATGAGAACAGTATCATATTGAACCTGCAAATAAGTATCATGGGGTTTTCTGCTCTAAATTTGTGGCATTTGTAATTAATAAAGTTAGTCATACAAATCACAATTAACTTGGAATATGACAATGTGTTCACATAATTATGAAATAATTTTAATTTTTACAATACAATACCTGTGATTACAAAAATATAACTACTTATTACTACAGAGTAACACATAAATAATTGAAATATACACTACATTCCCTTGACTCCAAATTTTATAACTTTTTTTTTGTAGGAACATGCCAATGTCATTATTATAATTGTATTGTACCAAACACCTTAACATTTTTTGAGACTGTGTTTCACATGAATTAATCATTACAACTACATATTTTGATAGATGCAAAGGAAAAAAGAAAGATAAATGAACAGCAAGAAACCATAATAACTTGTATTATCTTATTGAATGTCGATGAATAAAATAGTTATATATTCAATAAATAGGGATATACTTTTTTGGCTGATTACATAACAAATACAATGTGTTGTATGTATTCTGAACGATTGATAACAAGTATTTTTATATTTCTACTGTCTAGTTATGATTTACTTCAGAAATATTGATTGAAAATGAGTATCTCATATTCAAACACATGATTTATGGTTCCCTATATATTTAAATGTAGTTGCCCTTTTTAATTCCGTAAACTAGTGGGATTCAACATAACTAGACTATAGTCATTTACTACTATAACTTATACTTATAGCTTATCAACTAATGCTATCATCAACAAATCAGTTCTGAATTTTATTATTAGCAGCAATCATTTCTCTTTTGATTGAGAAAACTCACTGTGAGCCGCTTAAATTACAATCTACTGATTGTTTTCAGGTATTATTCCAATTCAATCCTTTGTCCTTTTTAAACAATCATTAAAATATACATCGCACCTGTTCCTCCTACATATATTATCCCGATAATTCAGTCACACAGTACATCCTACAGATAGCACGGTCTCCAAAAGTAAATTCAACTTTCAGAAATGAACTACTACGTAAATAAATGCTCAATGTGAAGAATTGTTGTATAAACATATCTGTAAGGCCCAAATTGATGATATTTTAAATATACTATGAATATTTGTGTAAAGTAATTCCTTTAAGTGTTGTATGTCATAGACACCACTCACGAAGCTATGTGCATGCATAATGAATATTTCTATATTTAGATCGTAATCCTACTTGTTTAGGTTTTAAATATTTCAAGTATTCTTAACACGTACACTGAATATAATACATTATTTGAAATAAAATTCAAAGTAACAGGGAAACTGCTGGAAATAAATTACTTATATCGGAAACAAAAAAATAAATTGAAAGCTAGTTGAAACCCTTGTGTGCCTATGTTATCATTTAAATTACAAAGTCTCCACTAAACATTTCACAATACTTTGTGTAGCTTGAACACTTTTGTCTTTTGTTATGTTTATACACTTGATGTCACTATGGAACTAGAGAGAGGATCATCAAACTTTTGCCTTTTACATTCCTGCTGAGTTTCTTCACTGGGTTCTTCTTCAGCTACTCGTTTCTTTGACCCCTCTGCGTTACTTGAGTGTTGACCAATCTCAGTAATAAATCCCTCTTTAAACCGCACAATGATCGCTGTCATATTGTCGCAACCAGTGCCATCACCCATTGTGCTAGGGGCCAGGCAGTGATCGAACATCTGGGTACAAAATTTATAAATTATTATGGATTCAGTAAAATATAGACAATTATATGCAAAATATAAATACATACTTCCTCACAAATCTGTGACAGCTTCTCTCTTCCTTCAGCCAACCTTGGTAGAATAAAGTCGCACACATCCTGACTAGACATAAAGTTCCATATGCCATCACATGCCAGCACCATGAACTCATCTTTTTCTATATCTATTGTTAATTTTTTCACATCTGGGAAGGCAGTTATCATCTGTTCCTTGGCACCTAGATCTTTGTTTTGTTTGTATGAGTGATCACCAATGGCACGTGATAAATTCAGACCTCCATTGATTCGTCCATCATTTGATACTTTTCCACCAGCTTTGGTTATTCTTTCAAGCTCTGGAGCATCTTCTGGCTTGTGATCTATTGACATGTCAACTGCTTTGCCATCTCTGCATATTATGCAGCGAGAGTCTCCAGCATTTGCCACAAATAATTCATTACCTATAAACATAATAATAGGTTTGATAAGCAGAATGAATAAATATTTTAATATTTATGTGGATTGAAACTTTTTCGAAATTTGATTAAAATAATATAAAGTACATTGACATGTCTAATGACCTCGTCGCTCCGGGATCAGTTATCCACACCTCTCGAAGTCGTCAAGGAATATATCTACCTCGGGCAACTAATGCAATTGGGTAGAAACAACTTCGAGAATGAAGCCAATAGGAGGATTCAGTTGGGAAGAGCAGCATTTAGGAAATTGTACCATATATTTTCGTCGGATATACCACAGAGCCTGAAGACTAAAGTGTTAAACCAGTGCGTCCTTCCTGCAATGACGTACGGAGCTAAGATGGTGTCACTGACTGTGAGGCTAATCCATAAGTTAAAAGTTGCTCAACGTGCTATGGAAAGAGCTATGCTCGTAGTCTCTGAAGGACAAAATTCGAAACGAAGTGATCCTTCAGAGAACCAAAGTGACCGACAGCTCTAAAAATAGATATATTGAAGTGGCAATGGGCTGGCCACATATGTCGCAGAACGGATAATCGCTGGAGTAAGCGTGTTTTAGAGTGGAAACCGCGTCTTGGCAAACCTAGCGTGGGATGCCCTCTGTCCAGATGTTGGGAGGACTTGAACAAGAGGGCCGGCAGCGACTGGATGCATGAAGCAGCAGACCAGGCTCTGTGGTGTGCTTGGGGAGAGACCTATTTCCAACAGTGGACTGCAACGAGCTGATGATAATGATGATGATGAAAGCACATTAGTTCTAAAAGAATATGACTTAAGTATATATTACTCTCCTGTGAGGAACTTACCCCTGAGTAGTGCCACCACAGCAGTGCAGCCGCTGTCATTTCCAGGCTCCTCAGTCATGGTTAGATCTTCTTCACCCTCTTCATCACTTGACTCAGCTTCGTAGTCATCCTCATCATCTTCTTCTTCTTCTGCCTCACCTGCTCCAAAATTACAATGTTTAGAAGTGGTGCTATCAGATTAAAATATGTATATTAATGTGCATACCTTGTGATACATAATCAAATACCACACACTTTAACAGTGACGGAAAACATCGTGAGGAACCTGTAGACCATAGATTTTCAACCTGCATACCATTTCCGTGGTATGTGAACATACGAATTCTTATCAAATTCTTGGGTGTATAGAGTATGTTATGCATAAATTATAATCAATTTATAACCTAATAGAATATTATTTAAAAACTATATAGTAAAATAAAACTCTCATATTCACCGTCATTGGAAGAATCCTCCATTCCATTGACATTTTCCTCATCAGATGAATTAGCTTCACCACCTTCAAATGTTTCATCATTGGAATCACTTTCGTCATCTTCCTCAGCTGCTTGCTTCAACAGTGATTCATACACCGCAGCGGCTGCACGGCGAATATTCGCCTTCTGGGGCCTCTCTGGAGCTGGTTTATCAGAACTAGACACTGGCGATATTTTATCTGTGACAATAAAATTATTAATTAAATAAAAAGCCTTTTTTAGAAGCTCTTTTCTAAGATGAACCTCTAGCAAAATTGCTACAGATTTGATTACGGTTTTAACGACCACCACGTGTTTTACCACATCAACACTGATATTCGGTTTTTAGCGTGTTCAGTGTTCGTAAATAACGTACTTTAATGAATAATTTCGTTTAATAAATCACTTATGTACTATGTTTTGACAGCCTACGTGGTGCAGCTCGTAAAACGCCGGGAGAAACGAGGGCCGCGGTTTCTATCCCCGCACAAAAACAAATATTTGTGTGAACCCTGTGGTGTGAACTACAGGTATTCAGGTAATTTCAGGTTTGTGTGACTGAAAGTGGCTATTAGCTTCTGATACCCAAGACCCAAGACAGATATGTTACTGTTGGGTGTCTTTATTTATTAATTTATATGTAAGTAACCAATATTTCTTAGTAAAAAAGATAAAATTGCAAAATAAATTAATATATGTCTTGCCTTTGATTTTTCCCAATTTGACAGGAGTAGTAGAGCCATTTGAAGATGTTATATTATTTTCTTCACCATCAACTTGTTTGGAATCTGTTACTTCGCCATTACAAACTTCTGAACCATTGCCTGCTGGTTCGCTGATCTTAACATCACCACTTTGCTCTGGTTGATGGCAATTGTCTTCAGAGCTATCAGGCACAGTGGAATTTGACTTATCAACATCAATAGCAATGGGGTCTTTAGTATCCAGATGAGGATCACTTGTGGAAACCTAAGCAAAAATTAAATACAGGTTACCTTACATGAACATACCATTGCAGTGCATGGTAGATGTTTGCACTAGTTTAAAATAAATTATTTCATCAAGTTTTGAACTATAATTATTAGATCCAGAAATAAATAGAATTGCCTTACCTCGCCATTCAGATCTTTGTCTTCTTCATTTGAGTTGGTGGAAGAAACCCCTCCAGTGTCTTCATCAGCATTGTTCTCTGGGGCTGTGTTTGAGGTTAAGCCATTTTTGCTTGATGATGCTTCCCCACTAGACTGTTCAGAACTGGAACCAGCAACAAAGCTAAATCCTGAACTTGAGCTGGATGCGCCACCACCTATCATTAGAGAACAACTTTAGATCATATAAACATAATTTTAGGGAAATATATAACATAATTTAAGTTAACTAAATAACACTAATACATACCTGAACCGCTGGGTTCTTCAGAATTTTTTTTAGCCCGTAGACATGGCGAGAGAGGTGTAGCTGTGTCACCAAGCCGAGATCGATGGATTGTGCCCAATTTATTTTCATATTTGGCTAAAACCTCCTGGATAAAATATATTTTATTACTTTTGAGTAAATTTTTTTATAAATTATTCTTACTTCAGTTTAAGAATATAATCATCATCAATCATTATATCAGATTTGTATTATACATTACCTGCAGTGGGAGTGATGCTTCTTGATATAAATTGTTTACATTCTCGTCTTCAGATTCTTCTTCATTGTCACTGGGTCCCCCTGGAGGATTTATTTCACCTTAAAAATAGTATAATTGTATAGACATATATACATCTTATTACAGTAAACAAGATTCCGGTATAATTTACATGGGTATAAGTCTAGCATGTTAGTGTAGAGCAATAATTGGATTACATAATAGTAAAATACAGCCCACAAATTCTTGAGGGAAGTCTCCAGTTACAAGTATCCTCATGATGTTTCCCGTCACCATTTAAAACAAATAGTAATAAATTATACATACACATTTATTTTCAAAAAGCATACATGCGATTACATGCCAACATCAAGTAATATATTCATGACCATTACCAACAGTGGTTTTTAACTCACCAGCCAGTTCTTTCAATATGTCCATAACTTCCTTAGTGGCAATAGACGCGTCAAATTCCAAGAATGCATCTTCCAAAGCTTTTGTCAAGTCTCCATTTTTGTATGCTTCAATATTTTTGATAAAATTTGGCAAGTTTTGAGAACAGTATGTTGCCACTTCAGCACCACCGTGGCCATCATATACAGCAAAAAAAGATGTGTTTGTGTCAAAGTCCAATATTGTATTATGTGCATCCTAGAAACAAAATCACACTACAGAGATATTCCTATAACATAGGCAACACATTTATTTTATTTGTCCTATTGTCTGAAATGTCATGTCAATGTTAGCACTTATCATGTTGAATCTTGTTGACAAGTATATAGATTGTGTCTGCAATATAATTTACATCTGCTCAGTAATTTTTTGTTAGGATATAACTAAGTCTGTTTTATCTTAAAATGTGTACATATATACATTTTTTAGTAATACTTTTACTGAGCAGTTTCTGAATCACTAGACAAAAATGTGTATTTACAGACCTAACACCGTTAGGTTATGTCATTTAATTGCGAGTTAAACAAAGGATTACTACAATCCACATGTTTAAAACTGTGTATTTTAATGTTAATAATACATTTTTTATTAACAAAATTATTAGACACTACTAATTAACTCGTTTCTGAAGCAAGATAATGAATACAGGGCTGCACAAATTGTCCGAAATTATTTTAATATTTATTAACGAATGAAAACAAACCTTAAACACATTGAACGCTAGAAAGGTGAGTAGAAATGTACAGTCCGGGCATTGTATATGTACATAGTCCACACTACGTAGGTACAACAAATTGTATGCAGTGCTAACCAACTAACAATACAGGTTCAAACATTAACATTGCAAGCACCTTGGGGGTGTGTTCTTTGAAGCAAAATAATGAAATGGTTCAAAGATATGTTTAACTCTCAGTACAATATGTAAAGAAAAGAAACAATATAGACAGTACCTCTTGGTTGACACGCCATCCTTGCATGGAGCTTGAGCCGCATTCGAGTCTATCATTGCTTTCATCGCTAGACACTTTTTCAGTAACAGGTTCAGACAAATACGCACCCATGGTGGAATGTTAGGTACATGTAAATAAAATAATTAATATGTATCAGAGGCGCGAAAATCCACTGGAAATCGCGCAGGCGGCAAGCCAGACGAGTCAATCAACCGCCGTAAATAGTGTTGCCATAGTACATAATCGTATTTGAATATTGTTTTCGGTAAACCAGATAATCGGGGAAACTTTGTCCTTACTAGTGTAGAGTAGGACATGACTTGAAAAAGAGTTTGTAAGAGTAGCCTCATTTTTGTACTGAGCCAGTACAATGTCCCACTTCAATTGAAGTGAGGCGTACTGACGCTTATTTGTGGGTCATAACTTTGCCTCACGGCTCAAGCCAATGAAATGACAAGGAATGATACAGACCAAGTAGTACACCAAATATGAAGTAGTACAAATTAAAAAGTTGAGCCGCTCTTACATTTTGACGTCATGTACGGGACAAATGTACTGCCTCTTGTAAGTCCTACTCAACACTAGTCCTTACTAAAATATTAACATGCGCGTTCACGGGATTTGATTTAAGAAAAAAAATTACGTCCTGTGAAAAACACAACCTTAAATCATAAATGTAATTTACAATAATCTTGGTTTGTGCTTGTGTTTATAGGTCGTCCTCTTCATTACTCTAAATGGCGCTAACCCCATGTAATTTTGGAACAGGTCAGAAAGAAAAATACGATGATTGACGAGAATGCATGAAGAGATAGAAAAAAATGCGCGTTGAGGATAATTACTTATAGGTATAAACCATAAAGTAGTATAAAAAAGTCTATCGAAAAGTGGTATACAGGCACATCACTATTGAGTATTGACATTTGACTGACCAATGACCATGCCTGTACAACTCCGAATTGAACATTTTTCCATGGTATAATCTGTGGCGCAATTTGATTGCAAAACAAATCTGACAGTTCAGCGTTCAGCTTGCTCCCCTCCCGCAAGCCCTGCATTCCCTTCGGTCTCCAATTGCTCTGAAAACCGGCGTCTGCGCCGCCATTTTGGCCGCCATTACAAGTTGTCAAGTTGTTTGTTGTGTGGTTTGTTGTTTATTGTGTTACTGAGATTATTACTGCGTGTAGTTTTAATCTTTGTTAAATAAATAGATTGTATTCAAGGATTTGTGAAAGTGCTGGAAAAAATGTTAATATTCATGTTGAGAGGATTCATAAAGTAGCAGCAGAAAATATGATTTTTCTTTTCTCACGGAGCTACATCTGTACCAGAAATAAAAGCTATATCAAGACAGCCTTACGGCATTAATATGCGACCAAGGCACATAATTCCGATAAGCTTTTAAAAAATTGGAATTAGAGACAACAAATCATCATATTTTGCGAAATCAAAACCCAGGTTAGTAACTCAAACAACTTGTACTATACGCTTATGTTCTCGATATTTTGATGATAATGGTAACAAAGTGTACTGTATCTTTTTTTGCAAATGGAACCAATAATATAGGTGGGGCGAATTTACATATATCGCCACAAATATAGTCTTGGATAGACACATATCTCATTAACAAGAAATTGATTTCTATGAAACCGATTGCCTTCATACCAAAATGAATACATAAATACATAAATCAAATGACCAATATGTCATACTTGAAATAATAAAATAGATTAAGGTATTTGATCATTGAATATTCATCAAAGTCATAATTTGTATGTGTATGTATCAGCCCATATACGTCCCACTGCAGGGCACGGGCCTACTCTACTATCGACAGTGCGATTGAGAGTGGTTAGGCCTCACAGTCATAATTTATGTTCTTTAAAATAAAATGGAATCAAAGGAAATTAACTAATTAATGTCCTTATAATCATCAGTTGTCTGAAAATTATTTTGTAAAATATTACAGTAAATAGTAATCATTTAAAATCAAAGCAAGAACATTTTAAAGTGTGTGTTTTAATTCTAATTGTATCTGTCAAGTCAACATTGTCAATTAATTTGTCTAATTTATTTTCAGTTCAAAAGCTGCGTTAAAGTTTTCTGCAGAACTATATCTGCTGCTCTCCTTTACACAACAAATTATTGTAAGTATTGAAAAATCATACAATCAGTCCATTTTATTTGATAGTTAATTTAATGCAGTGTAAAAGACTTTGTTTGTGTTCATGAACTTGATGAAGATTTAAGCTTTTGTTTTGTGTCATATAAAGTAGATATAAACACTGTAGGAATTGAAACAAGTTTTTGATTTCTTATGTTTATGATTGTGCATTTTGAAACTTTTTAATAGAATGAAATAGAATCAACTATACCCCATTAGTAAGTCAAACTCAAACTATATCTTTTTGTTATTATTGATATTTTTCATTCCAGCAACATACACCAATGAAAACTCAGTCTGCTCAACGACAAATAAGACTACAGCAAAAGTGGCCTTTTTAACAATAAATACTACTATCAATGCAGTAATAGAAAATCCGGAGTATCACACATTTTGGCCAGAAGCAATAAAAACAAGAGAAAAGTCAGTACCCTCTATAAAATATAACTATTACTATACTGCATCGGTTTAGGTACTTAACTAAATGTAAACAAACCCGAACATGTGACGCATGGTTGTTCAACATTTTATTGCAATGTCCAATTTACGAATATTTTCTTAGTCAACCAAGTAACAAGTATTTACAACAGTTAACAGCAGCTGATAACAAATAATAATTAAAAAAGACTAAAGAACAACGATGAACACTTCCAAACACTTCACCACTTTACGAAAACAGTAAGTACATTAACGCAATGAATAATAATTGGCTGCCATAGATAACATATGATGATGCTTAGTTATCCAACCTAAAGCATTATCTTTAATTTAAATGGTAGCATTACGGTAAAGTCGTACTACTAGATTTTGTAGCATATTATACCTTGTAACTTTTATGAAAATGTTTTGGATGCCTGTTAAGGTCTTTTTTATAGATATATTGCATTATGCAAAATCAGATAATTTAATTATGATCTTACATAATTTAATTGTTTCCAAGCTCACACATTCATAATTATTACGATCGTTATAATAAATTGGGCATGCAATGTAGTATATATATAATAGTTATTTACGTAAACATTTTTTGGTCTTCAATAAATTTAGAAATGAAAAATGACAATGTTAAATAACCTTTTTTATGGTTTGTTTACATTTAGTTAAGTACCTTAACTGATAGAGTATAGGTTAAAATGGTTTATGAGGGTGTGGAAGTGTTTAAAATAATATCATATTAATATATTGAGACACCACAAATATTTTAATTCCGACCCTATTGAAAAGAAAATTAGACAAATTAGTATAATTATAGATACAATGATGCTAACTGCCACACCTCCAGTTGAACCTCCAAATCTTTCATAAATAGTTTCAATTGGTATGATGATTAGACAAATATAGCTATAATTTTAAATAAATTATTCGAAAATGGAATTTATGGACAGTCAAATCATCAAAAGAAAATATGTGTTATTGGGAATATACTAAAGCAGGCTCATTGAGAAGGCACGAAAACTCACTTGCAGGCCTATGCTGCTGGGTGGTTAGTAAAGAAAGTAATTCGTTACATAAATGGTTGTGAATGCCATAAGATAACGAGAGATGTAAGTCTTGGCATTTACAGTTGGATCAGTATTTGATAATTTGAGATTGTTCATAAAATTAGGCACAAGTACCTATTTGAAGGAGCAGTGATGTTGTTTAACAGCTAATACTGATAACTTAATTTAAATGTATGAATTTAAATGTATCTAAATGTTACCAAATAAGCTTTTCCAGAAAAAATAATTACGTAATTTTTCTTACATAATTGATAATATCGAAATTAATCGAGTTAATGAAATATGTGATTTGGGCATTATTCACGACCATAAACTCATATTTGACAAACATGTAGATAGAATTGTTAATAAAGCATCAAAAGCATTAGGATTTTTAATTAGAGTTTCATCAGAATTCAATTCACTTAAATGTATTAAAATACTGTATTGTTCTTTCGTACGCCGTAGCCACTTAGAGTATGCATCGCAGGTGTGGAACCCTCGGTATGAGATTTATAAATCCCGTATCGAGGCCATACAAAATAAATTTTTACACTATTTGGACTTCAGGGCTAGACAGGTCTCTAATGATTATATTAATTGCTGTAAAAAGTATCATTTCTTACCATTATACTTGCGACGCGACATTAATGACATATGTTATTTGGTGAACATTGCTAATGGTAGCATTGACTGTGAACAACTTTTGAGTGGGATATTTATCCATGCTCATTCAACTACGCTGAGACAACGGTCATTATTGTCCGTACCATTTGCAACTACCAATTATAGACGCAATGCTTTTTTGTTACGTAGTGCCAGTAAATTTAATGAGGTGTCATGCCATTTTGATTTTGATTTGTTTTGCACTAGTACATGGGTAGTAAAACACAAAATGAGCAATATGCTTTTTGAAACTTAATAATGAAAGGTCAAAAAGTACACCTTGTGTAACTCAAAATGTATATTTAAACATTATATATTGTAATGTTTGATTGTTACTTTTGGTTTTCTTTTCTTTTCTTTGTCAATAATTTAATTAATATCTCTATCTGTCTCATAGAAAAAGTAGTTCATTCCTTAAATTAAAATAACTTATATTAGCTAGCATTTATAAATCGGTGCACATTATGTAGACACTACAGTATCTTAGTATCTATTATTTGAAAGCTTGTTATTGACAAATTCGTAACACACTTAAGATTTAAATATTTATGTCTGTAGGTAATTAGTCTGTAAGCTTTCTTAAAATTGTAAGATAAAATAAAATAAAAAAATAACTGGTAAGTGAAATCTAGAATAACATGTAAAAATATTTTTTCTTTAATTATTCGTTGTACAGAGCATTGACATTTCTAGAGTAACGAAAATTACTATGTTACATAAATTTCAGCAAAAAGATGTATTATTTAAGTACAAAAAAAACATTAAAAATAAATCATTTAATTAATATTTTTAAGTGTTTTATTCACAATCTATATATTTTTCATCTAAAAAGTTACACTTTATTATTTTGTTAAGTTTCTTTGGATCACTTTAATGTGATTCATAGAGACTTAACAAAATAATAAAAACGAAAAAAAAATTCCTATGCAGCCACGCGCAAGACTGAATACAACTGCCTTTGCCTGTATTCCTCATTTATATTAAAAAAGAATAATCTTGATAATCTGTCAACTGACATTCGTGATCGAAAGAATGAGCGGCTATGGCTAAAGATTATATAGGCCAGTTATCCGTCTGTTTCTAATTGGTCTGTGCCAATGACCATAAATCAGTTGAGGAAAAGAGATGCAAAATAGGGTTGAGTTTGAAAGACGTCCATAAATGAAATTTTAATATTTCTGAAAGACTTAACAGTTTTCTTCGCTTTAATTGTGTTTTATTACGCTGTTTGCATAAAAATATTATAAGCAGTAAGCGGTTTTCGCAAAATGTAGTAAGATTAAGAGATTTTGATCAAATTCAATTGTGGGAGAGCAATAGGGAAGTGTCATTTTTTAGCCCGTGTTGTATTCTCCCGTCGTGCAATAATAGCTTGTTAAAATGTCGGGTGATCACAAAACACTGATAAAGGGAAGTCCGTCGCAATATGTAAAACTGAATGTGGGCGGGACATTATTTTACACCACAATCGGTACACTCACCAAGAGTGATAACATGCTGAGGACCATGTTCAGCGGAAGGATGGAAGTCCTGACGGATTCCGAAGGTATGATCTTATCGATATGTACAATCTATTGATTGGATCTATTGGACTATTGTCAAATAACAACATTTGATGAAAACCGGCTCCACCTACATGCGCCCACAATAGTTATCTAATGATTGCTTAAATAATTATTTATAAGGTAGTCTGCAGAGAATAATTCCATTAAAAGCGTTCATATTTGAACTCTAAATACGTGTTATAAATATTATGCAATTAACAATAACAACTTATATTTAAATTAACAAATGGCATTACTGTACCCAAGAAACTATAATGTCTTAAATAGTAGATGAGAGATCTGTTAAGAATACAGCCATAAATAATGTTATGTGTCTTATGATATCGTCTTATGATATTTTTTATCAAATTGTGGATACTGCAATTAACACGGAAATGTTGTGTACATCTTTAATTAATATGTAAATCAGTAGTTTGTTGAATATTGTATTATTAGAAATTGTTAAATATACATGTACAAACAACAAAATGGTAAAAAATAACAAAAAGTTGCAGAGTTCATGACAACTAACAACATATTAAGTAGAATAGTTTCTACTAAACATATGCTTTTTTGTATTTCAGGATGGATACTCATTGATCGGTGTGGCAAGCACTTTGGAACAATACTGAATTATCTTCGAGATGGTACTGTGGCTTTGCCAGATAGTTACCGTGAAATCATGGAGCTCTTAGCAGAAGCCAAGTATTTTCTTATTGAAGAATTAACTGACTCATGTCAACAAGCCTTGGCTAAAAAGGAAAGGGAAGCTGAGCCAATTTGTAGAGTTCCCTTAATTACATCACATAAAGAGGAGCAATTACTCATTATGTCTACATCAAAGGTATGCAATCTCACTTTCCCTGAATATACTTATGTATTAAGTCTCCTGAAGCCTAGTATTCTATGGATTAAACCTTATTACTTATTCTATTATCTTTTTCATTGATGTATTGGGGCTTGATAAATCTTATATAGCAACAATAGTAATTCATACATACATAATTGTCACGCCTGTATCCCATAAGGGTAGGGCAGAGACTATAGACCGCCACAATAATAATAATTCATAATTCACAATAATAATTCATACTAAATATATGTCTAATTTTTCAGCCTGTTGTAAAATTACTGATCAACAGACACAACAATAAATATTCATACACTAGCACATCAGATGACAATTTACTTAAAAATATTGAACTATTTGACAAGCTCTCACTTCGGTTCAGTGGTCGAGTACTGTTCATAAAAGATGTTATTGGATCAAATGAAATTTGTTGCTGGTCCTTCTTTGGTCATGGCAAGAAGTGTGCTGAGGTTTGCTGCACATCCATTGTGTATGCTACAGACAAAAAGCATACTAAAGTGGAGTTTCCAGAAGCCAGGATTTATGAGGAGACTTTGGGAATTTTATTGTATGAAAGTCGAAATGGACCAGACCAAGACCTTATACAAGCCACATCATCTCGGGGTGCTGTTGGGGGACTGTCGTGCACCAGTGATGAAGAAGAGGAGCGCTCGGGCCTCGCGCGACTCCGGTCAAATAAACAGAATAATCAATCTTAGCGGTTACAGTCGGGCTTGGCGCGCCTTCGCAGCTCGAAACGAACTAATGTCTGATACCAAGCTGGTTACAATTTGCCATTTTGCTGGCTACCTTGCTTCGGTCTATAGACTATACTAAGCTGTGTCTTATCTTTGTGAGTCTCTCACCGATGCAAGCTCTCTCAAGAATGGTGTTTACATGAGAAGTGATCATAGCGTGCAGCATTTACTTGGAATAGTTGGATTGTGACACAATGGACTTTTCTCTTAGTAATATCTAGATACCTTGTGATTAGTGAATATGTATCAGTAAACAAAATTGTTATGTCTCAAACAATACCACCTTTGGGTGAAACTGATGATTGAAACAATATTTTGTATACGATTCACATAATTGTTACAGTATTTGATAATTAAAATATAATAGATATTGAATATTGAAATATGATGAGTACATAAAGCTATGTAAAATTATATGTATGCTATGTAGGCTCCATCTTCAATGGTGTTCGCTTTTTTGTATGTGCAAATGTATATTTGTACTGATCATAAACACTACTATTATAGTTAGCTCAAGAAAATTGCCAAATCAATGTCTAAATATTAGTGTACTTGTATAAAGCATTGAATGTATTTAACTATTCTGTTTGTGGGGACTGTGATCTCTGAAATATCGGAAATTATGAATGTAAAGGAAAATGTTTCACTTCAAAATCAATTTGTCCTTATGAATGCTTTCAGAATTATATGTTGGTAGGTTAAGATATCAGTAATTTCGAGAAAACTTCTTCATAATTGGTATTAAATATAATATGTAAAATGTTGTCATGTTGTTCATAAATAAATAAATATAGTAATTCGGATCGTAATGCACATTCTGCTATAATTAAAAATAGGGTGGTTGGCTTTGGATAAACTAACTAGTTCCAAATTATTCACTGTGTCTATTAATAAGTTATTGGAATATTTTAATTTCTCTTAAGTGTAATATGGAACACAATTATACTTTATATGACTATGTACATAATGTGATTGAGTCAACAACCCAATGACTAAATTGTAATACATACATATTATATTTTAAGTGTATCACAGCTTCATGATGGTCTTACAGTTTAGACTTTAGACCTCACACCCTTATCTAGACTGACATTTGAGTCTTAGTGAGTAAGAATGATTTATGAATCAGATTGTTGCATGGTGTCTAGTCTGATTTTATTTATATCCTGTTATTATGCTGGTGTATATTTCGCAGTGATAGGCCCTCGTTTTGTGGAACTAGTCGTTACAATGCAATTTGATGTGGTTACAAGCTAAGCACAATTATTGTAACCTGTAGTTTTATGAAATGTACCAGGAAATCAAGAGGCTAATATATTTGGTAGTATTAAATATTCCATTTCACTCTACAGCACTATCACATGTATCTAATAATAAATGTAGGCAAGTGTATTCCTATCGCTCTGGTGAGATAGGTTTCAGATGAAGCCATATGTAGTAATTATTGATGTTAAAATTTTAAAAATTACATATTACTGGTTTTTTCTCTTTAAAATATATGCTCACTGTTTAGCTGTCCATGATAGTTTTATTTTTGTTATTATTTTATTTATGTATGAAAATATATTGGTTGTGGATACCGCCAGGTTGATAATTTATGTTAAAATGGTGTTAGCAACAAAGTGCAATTATTTTTGAAGGGATGTCATGCAGATGGGTCTAGAAATGCTTGGGGGATGCCTATATTTCCTTATTAACCTGCTGTTGCTAAATTCAGGAACTTGAGCGTAGAGTAGAAAAAGCGTGTTTAAGGTTTCAAGAATCTCACTGACTTCATGAGCACGACTACAAAGCTTTTCTATGTCATTTGGTTTGTATGGGTACTAGAAGAGGCTCAAACCTAAGGCATCCACTCAGTCTCTCCTTCTTGGAAGCTTTGACTTAAATATCTCAAGATCATTGAATACATGCAATACATCAATCAATTTTACACAGTTTACTGTATGACTGGTTCATCTCTGAGCCATGAATTATTTATATGTAAAAGTCTCTGTATTTAATTATCAGACCATTATTTCATGACTGGAAATAATGGCTTACAACCCTTGTAACCTGTATTATATAGGTAAATAAGACACTGCTCCTATGACTGCTATTTATCTATATGTGCTCCAGTCTACATATCATCCATCCACTGATTTCCCAAAAGGTAATTAGGATTGTTGTTTTATAGTCTAAGTTAAAATTGTATGTATCTGACAGTTCTGCATTATAATAAATTTAGGCATCATACATAAAAGGCCTGATTTAGGCTAGTTGCTTTACAATTGCAATTTCTAAAAAAGGGATAATTTTTTATATGATAAAATGAGTTGATAAAATTAATATAGTCTTAATTTATACACTTTATTATGTATGCATTAATAATGGATTTATTAATTAAACTATGGTTTATTTGAGTGTTATGAAATTGCTGAAAGATTTTTTTTGTAGCATTCCAAGCTACATAAAGGAATTCCTGTTTTGGAACAATTGTATTTTTTAAGATTGGTACATTCACTTATTCCACATACTACAGGCTTGGGTGTCTGTATAGGTGATTTTCTTTCTAAAGGAAATGGTACTCCTGGTGGCAAGGAGAGGGTGATCTCATCATTATTGTTTTTGTACACAATCATAGGTTCTAGTTTTTTAAAAGGTTTCCCTTTCAACATATTTTTCAAATTCTTAGATTCTTGTTTTTTAAGCAGTCTGTCCATTGTTTTCTTTTTGTCTTTCTCTCGTTTTTCATCTGCCAACTGTTTTCGTTTTTGAGATTTCAAAGCAGCTTTCTGAATTGCTTCTGCTGTCATGACCTTTTCCTTGTATCCTGATGGTAAAGCAAGAAGCACTTCTCCTCCAGGGCTTGTTTCTTTGTCTGTGCCTCTTTCATACATAGCTCTTTGTCTAGCTGTCATCATTTTAGGATCTTTGGGTTTTATTTTCTTCAACTCTTCATCAACCTGTAAGTATAAATTGAAACATGAACTGGAGATAAACACTGTATTTATAATGTGAGTGAGACTGAGTAATGTATATTGTATCTTCTGTGTGTGTAGTTTAGATTTATACAAAAACAATATTTGTTACGCTGTCTAGTTTTTTAGGTAAATTTTGTATAAAAAATGGCCAATTTAAATAAAAATAATACATACTTCTTCCAGTTTACCAGATTTGATGGCATCAAGCCATCTTTCCTCTTCACTTGATGTGCCGCTGTCTCTACCTTTCTTTTTTTTCTTATTTGAAGGCTTTGGTGGTGTACTGGACGATGATCCAGGTATAGATCGTCTGGAGTCTGAAGAAGATTTCATGGTTTGTGCTTTAAGAAGATCCGCAGCTGAAGTTCCTAACAAGTCTTTGCCACCTTTCATCTTTACTTTGAATGGTTTGTCGCCTGCATCTTCATAGGATACGTCGATAGATGTGTCGCTATCGAATTCATCTTCGAGTTTTCGCTTTTTATGCCGATGTCTGTGTTTCTTATGCTTTTTAGTGGAAGGCGCATCTAAAACCATAGAAAATGTTATTTAACTTGCCATTCAATAAAAAGTGTTCGGAAAAAATTGTACATAATATGCATTACAATAACTTACCAATAACGATTTCGTCTTCAGTGGTGCTCTGGTCTCGTTGTCTACGTACCATTATATGTTTAAGTATAATTTTTTTTCGATCTCAAAGAATTGTTCAGTTCAGTTCAGTTCTTATTTTTGGCGTTTGCGTTATAACCACCCCGCAATTCTGCCAGTGTCAAGTTATATAAACAACAAATGAAAATGAAAATTGTGGAGTCTATTTTCCAAGTCGACATAAACCTGCAACACACAGAGACAAACACATTTCTAACTATGGTTAAAACTGTTAGATACATAGACGTTTTAGAATTCTACGAGAATATTATGTATATATATATTTAATATTAATATTGTTAAATTAAATTTTGATACTGTTAACGTTAATACATTTATTTAATAAGTTTATAAATGGGGTAGCAGTGAGGGTGAGAAGCGTTTTCATGCAGGTGGGACGGGGAATTTCTGGGGGGAGAATTTCATAAAGTGGGAGGCGTAAATTAGGGCAGCTAAAAAATATATGGTCAAGGTCGCCCTCATCCAATCCACATTCGCAGAGAGAATGATCTCGAATTTTGATTTTAGCCAAGTGAACTGGAGTGCAGCAGTGGTTTAAGCGCATCCGACAAATTATTGAGGAGGAGGTTTTGTCCAGATGTTGAAACTTGAAAAACCATGGCTTAGGAGGGATTTCTGGTTGAATAGAGCCATAAAATTTTCCCTTTATGTTTTTAGAGGTTTCCCACTCTTTACTCCATGCTTCCATCATCCTCTCCTTCATGTTTGAACATACATCAAGAGGGATAATTTGGAAGTGTTCAAGAGAGCCAGAATTAACAGCCTGTTTAGCACAAGAGTCCACTGTATCATTACCTAAGATTCCAGAGTGACCAGGTATCCAGGCTAAGACAACCTTTAGGCCGATTTGGTAGCATTTAAAAAGACATTCTTTGATTTTGAGGATTACTGGAAATCTAGATTTTAATTTAAATGAATTTGACGCAATAGACTGAAGACAGCTTTTGGAGTCAGAAAAGATAATGACATTATTTAGCTTGTGTGAAAATACAAAATTAATGGCTTCCAAGATTGCAATAGCTTCACCTCCAAAAACAGTGGTTACCGAAGGGCATTTATAGCTCAAAATAGTCCTATATGCAGGAATCCACACCGCAGAGCCAACAGGACTGGCATTTGATAGCTTGGAAGCATCGGTATATATTGATAGCCAGTTTGGGAATTCTGAAGACAGCCTTTGTTTAAGTATTTTAGCAGCTCCTACGGTGCCTTTCTGTATACCAAAATCTAAAAGTACTTTAGGTTGGAATGCCAGAGCATTGTATGGTAAAGAAAAAAAGAGATTGAAGGGAAATTGGAGAATTGGGTCGGTCAGGCGGGAGAATTTGATGAAGCTACGAAGTAAACAGGGTAAATCAAATATTGAATTGTAGCCTCTCCTTTCAACAATATTAAGTAGGGAATTAAGTTTTGCAAGGAGAGGGTGTTGCGAATTTTGAGACAATTTAAATAGGAATTTATCTGCGATAAATTGCCTGCGCAGATATAGAGGAGGTTCCACGCATTCTACCTGCATTGCATTGATAGGGGAGGATTTCATTGCTCCCAAGATTAAGCGAAGGCAACTTGATTGAATTTTTGATAGCCTTTCCAAGGCTCCTTTGTTACCAGGATCCAATAGAAAACAGCCATAATCTAGATAACTACGAATGATAGCATTATATAAAATTTTTTGGGTGAAGGGGTGGGATCCCCACCAAACACCAGACAAAGATCTAAGAATATTAATATTTTTATTGCATTTAGAAACTAAATATTCACAGTGTGAGGCTCCTGTCATTCTAGACTCCAACCAGATACCTAGGAATTTTACTTTATGTTCTTGGGGAATGGGCTCATTCTTCACAAATACGTTAATTAATGGAGTATTTCTACGCCTAGTGAATACCACTGTACTAGATTTTGAGGGGGAAAGAGAAAGACCATGGTTACTCATCCAAGATTCAAGAGAAGACAAAGCGTCGTTAAGAAGGGTAGATGCATGATTCGGATTCTCAGAAGAGATGTAGAGCGCGAGATCATCTGCATATTGAAGGATTGAACAGTATTGATTGACGGCTTGATCTAGATCTCGGGTATAAACATTGTATAAAATGGGGCTGAGGACAGATCCTTGGGGTAAACCCTTCCACACAATCCTAGGATTTGATAAGGAATCCTGAGTTTTTATTACAATACTACGCTCCATAAGGAGATTGCAGATGAAATATGCCAGCTTGGCAGGAATCCTCAGCTGAACAAGCTTGTTCCTGAGGACTGGAAGCAAAACATTATCATAAGCAGACGTAATATCCAAGAAAACCCCAACTAGAAATTCATTTTTGAGGATAGCAGAGTGAATGTCGGTGGTAAGGATACCAAGACTGTCCATGGTGCTCATATCCTTTCGAAAGCCGAATTGAGAATCCGATAGTAAGTTATTATTTTCGAGGTACCACTCCAGGCGATGTTTAATCATGTGTTCTACAATTTTTAATAAAACGGATGATAATGCTATTGGTCTTCGGCTATTGGGGTCAGATGGATTTTTTCCTGGTTTCAAAATAGGAATAATTAATTGGGATTTCCATGTTTTCGGAATTTCCTGGGAATCATATATCAGGTTTATTAAATTTAAGAAATACTGTTTGTTTCTTTCTGATGATTTTACAAGGAAGGAGTAGGGAATATTATCTAAACCAGGTGAAGAATCAGAGAGACCCTCTAGAGCTAAATTAAGCTCATTGAGGGTAAAGGAATTATCAAAGAAAGAGGATGATGATGACGGAATTAACAAAGTGGGTAAGGTATCTAAATAAGGGACTGTAGGAGGAGCCAATTTATTAGCAAAGGCATCTAGCCAAGATGAAGGATCATTGGACTGGACACTCTCAATGCCAAATGAACCCCTATAACGTCTAATTTGCTGCCACACTAATGTAGACGGAGTTCTAGGAGACAATGATTCGCAAAAACTGCGCCATCCGAGTTTCTTTTTAGACTTAAACATTTTTTTTGCTTTCGCTACTTTATGGCGAAAGTTAATAAAATTACTAACGGTCATTGCTGAATTATACATGTGTTCAGCCTCTTTTCTCTCTCGAATAGCAGACGAGCAATCTGAATCCCACCAAGGGGTTGAGATTTTAAAACTGTGTTTTTTGTTTTTGGGAATATGTTTGTTAGCACTAGATATAATAGCATTTAAATAATTTGAATATGATGAAAGGACATTGTTGTTATTAGGCATTTGAAGATTATTTATTGAATCGTCGAGACAAGCAGAGTAGGATTCCCAATCTGCATGGGAGACCCTGTATTTTAGGGTGGGGGTAAAATTAGTAGTAGGAATTACTCTATTTGAAATATTTAGTATAATAGGGAAGTGATCGCTGCCATGGGAAGAGGAAAGGATAGACCAAGACATAGGAGAAGATATGTTAGCAGAGCAGATAGAAAGATCCACTGCACTTTTAGGATTTTGAGAGGGTAGTACCCTACGAGTAGGTGACCCATCATTTAAAATGCACAGGTTCAAGTCATCGCACATGTCAATAAGGGAGCAACCAAAACCATCATTATGACTGCCACCCCAAGTCATGTGATGTGCGTTAAAATCACCCAATAGGATGATAGGAGGAGGAATAGATGAAATAATGTTACGGATGTCTTGGATTAAAGATATATTAGGGTGAGGGATATAAATTGCTATGATGGAAATATTTTCTACTTTAGCTGCAATTATGTTCATGTTAGCGCTAAAAGGAGGAAGAGAGATTTTAGAGAAGGTTAAAGAGCGTTTTATGAGTAATGCACATCCTGCATATCCATCAGATCTGTCATCTCGAAGACAAGCATAACCGGGGACTCTGAATCTCGATCCTGGTACCAGCCATGTCTCGGAGATGGCCAAAACTGAAGGGGTGAATTTCGATATAAGATGAATTATTTCGTGTTTTTTTGAGTGTAGACTTTGGCTATTCCACTGAATTATTGTTGTTACTGGGTCCATAATTACTTAAAAGGTTATTTAAAGAAGAAAGTGTACTGGCAACGTTGGACGGTAAAGATGAATTATTTTGTGAAATAAAATTGATTATAATCTGAACAAATAAATTTAGAAGGTTCTCAAATTGATTTATCTGAGGTGAGGAAGGAGAAGAGTTTAAAAGAGCACAACCATTAGGTTGGGAGGAGGGTGGGTCAGAAATGATTGATTGGTGTAAAGATTTGTCAAAAGATTTACTCAAAGGAGCTTTGGGACGGGGATTGGAAAATACGGTTTTATTATAGGATTGAGAGGAAGATATTTGTGAGGGGGAAATGGGGACTGAGATGGGCGATTGGGAAATAATATTAGTAGAAGGGTGTGATAATACCTCAGAAAATCTTTTTTTGGTTAAACGTGGATACTGTTTCTGAGCTTCCTCATATGATATGCTTTTCTCGGCCATTGTTTTTTTAATAGACACTTGCCTGTCATACTCAGGGCAGCATCTATTGTTGGCAAAATGATGCCCCAAGCATAACAAACAAGTGGCTTGATTTTCGGCAACATTACATGTGAGTGCATCATGAGGTTGGGAACATTTAAAGCAACGGGGAGGGGATCTACATTGGCTTTTAACATGTCCAAAACGGCAGCAATTCATGCATTGAATAGTTGGGAATTGATATGTTTCAATAGGGATAGAAGTATGGAACGAGTAAATTCTTTCTGGCAGGATCTGCCCCTGAAAAGTGAGAACTACAGTTTGAGTAGGTGACCAAGTAGTTTCCTCATTATTAGTTATTTTTTTGCTAAGGCGGCGAGCCTTTAGTACGATGCCACATCCGTAGGGTAGGACAAGGCTCTCTACAAACTCATCCATGGAGAAGTCTACAGGGATATTCTTGGCAATGCCCATACGTGTGATGTTATATGATGGTATGATAGCTGTGTATTTGTTTTTAGTGAGAATTTCATTACCCAAAAAATTATTTGCATCTGATGCCGAGCAGAACTCGACTGAAATTTTATTTCTGCCAATGCGTTTAACGCCATCTTGTTTGATATTTTTAATTTTTTGTTTAAATAAGAATTGACCAAATTTAATGGGTCGTATAGATAACCCTGATGCGAGTTCTGGTTCAGATCTGGATACTTGCACTATGAAAGGGCCTTTGTCAGTATCGGAGTATGTATTGATTCCAATGACCAACTTAGGGTGTACAAATAAGCGCTGAATAGAGGCTGAGGCCGAGTCAACATCCGTTATTGTTTTTTTAGGATTCACATTGTCATCTGTTACTAAACGGCGTTTAGCACACACTGCGGGAGGGACCAAAGGAACATGAGTATCCGGAGGGTCTGGAGGGTCAGGAGGATCTACCTCCATAATTGTAAAAAAAAAGAAAAGTTTAGTAAAACAACACAAATAGTTAGTAATAAATCTCACCACATACACCAGACAGACACACAGCACAAAATTAGACAAATACTTATAGAATCTACTTGGAAAAATCCAGTAATATCAAAAAATATAATTGTGAAATGACACTGACAGTTACCCCATCAACGTCAAAACGCAAAGTCCAGATGTCAATCCTCAAAGAATTGTTTTGCTTTCATTTCGAACTGTCACACGACACACAGAAAAAAAATAAATTGTCTATTACCATAAAAGTCTTACAGCTCTGGAAATGTATACATAAAGCTGTAAGCTGAGTGAAACTGACACTATGTGCTAATGTCAATGATACCGACCTAAAAGAGGACCCGGACTGATTGACTGACTGACTGATGTAAAAAGTATCAACGCACGGCTGAAACTTCTGGAGGTAGGAACGTGGTTCACTCTGAGGTTCCTATTGTAACTAGGGTAGCACCACGGTTATGAATATATTTCACTTGGCTGTAGTACAGATACCTGCAGCTACTGCACAATAATTGTTATATTTGTTATAATGTTCGAAATATTTCCTCCATTTTTCCTACATAAAATACAAATATATAGTCTATAAATATATAGTAAATATATGGACTATAATTTCTCTTTGCGATATTAAGTAAATACTTGTACTTATATCAATTGAATATCACTAATCACACCGCGCGCGCCGCGCGTCCGTTCGTCACAGTGCGCTGTACACAGACCGCGCTGTGCATAGTGTTGAGTAGGACATACAGAGGCAGTACATTTGTCCTGTACATGACGTCAAAATGTAAGAGCAGCTCAACTTTTTAGTGTGTACTAGGTACTTCATATTTAGTATACTACTTGGTCTGTAATGTCATTTCATTGGCGTGAACCGTGAGGCAAAGTTATGACCCACAAATAAGCGTCAGTACGCCTCACTTCAATTGAAGTGGGACATTTTACTGGCTTAGTACAAAAATGAGGCTACTCTTATAAACTTTTTTTCAAGTCATGTCCTACTCAACATAGTTGTGCAGCAGCGACGCGGCGCAGCGCGGTGGTTATTCCAGTGTAAAAGCTGGTGATAGCTACCACCATACCAAATTGCAGTAAATTGCAGACCTATCCCTGAGAAATACGCGGGTTGTATAAAAATTAAAGAATGTTACAATGCCCTAACAATCATTATTATTACTTCAGTAGGTATGATCTCTTTAAAAATCGCATAAACCTAACACGTTATATGAATAATAGTTTCTTAGATTTACGCGAATGTTACAGATTGAAATAAAAGTATTATTTAAGGTAAGGTTACTAGCAATGGATCATGTATCATTACTTGTCGATTAATGCACATAAACCGATAAAATAAGAATTCGTAGCGTATTTAAAAATTAATTCTATATTAAGTAGTCCTATATTAAGTTCTCTATTAAGTGCGTGGTGGCCTGTTGGTAAACGAACTAGACGCAACTGCCAACATGTTCACGGTGGTCGTGGGTTCGAATCCCAGGGCACACCTCTGACTTTTCGGAGTCATGTGTGTATTGATAGTCAATCACCACGCACTAAAACGGTGAAGGAAAACATCGTGAGGAAACCTGCATACCATAGAGATTCATAAGAATTTCTATGGTATGTAAGTCCGCCAACCCGCACTAGGCCAGCGTGGTGGACTATATATGGCCTAACCACTCTCAATCGTATTGTCGATTGCAGAGTAGGCCCGTGCCCTGCAGTGGGACGTATATGGGCTGATACAAAAATTAAGTAGTCCGTGCTACCATTTGGTCAACGAAGCGCGCAAACTACACGTCATTTTATTATCGTTATTTTTATATTTTATTATCGTTATCGTTATTTATAAATAAAGTACGAAATGTTTTAAGTATAAATATATAGGTTATTTAAACATTAAAATGACTTCAAAATTATACTCTTACATTAATAGCCAATTAAAACAGGTAAATAAGTTTTTTTTTCAGTTTTAAACTATAATATACATACGTGTTACGAGTATTTATAAAAATGGCGGTACCGAGCCACCAGTTTCGTTTTAATTGTTTCTTCTTATTAGTTCTCACTTAATCACTAAGAACTTTCAATTTCTAAATTGTAAGTATGAGAATAATTATTAGATTCCAAAAATGTTATACGAAAGATGCAAGATTGTAAAATAAAAAAGTATAATTTTATTTTAAGTGTTCTTTATTTCATTAACATTTTAGTCAGAGCTTACTTCTAAATACTCTTCCTGTAGATCTTCTGATGAAGATATGAGATATTTCATATATGAGAGACCTAACCCAAGTAAATATTAAAGAGTTAGTTTATTATAACTGGCGATAGGCTCGCCACCTATCACATCGTGGGACGGAACATACAAGGCGAAATGTGGGTGCCCTGGCACCTCTGCCTACCCCTTCTGGGAAAAAGGCGTGAGTTTATGTATGTATGTATGTTAGTTTATTAACTTTGTAACCATTATGTTCAACTAAAAATGAAGCTATTAGTTTTCAAAGTTGCCCTTGCTATTGTTCTGCGTGAATACAACATAAATACGCTTTGAAAGCTACACAGGCGTTATATGGTGTCTTAGTTGAAGACGATAGAACTTTACTAATGGTTCCGGCAGTCTTGTGTAGTTTAAATTGGACGGTGGACTCAAGTTAGGTACGTACACTACTTTGAGAACTGTCTCTTTAGCTAAGGTTCTACTAAAACACACACAATGTGTGTGAAAGATGGAAAAGGACTTATTTTCAGGCGTTCTTTAAATTGAGACAATGATATATTCTTTTGACGATGTAGGAATAAAACTGGTTTTCTGTATTTTTCGTCCCTAATATTTGTGACCATTGATTGTTTGACGGTACGTACGGGATTTTAGCATAACAAAGTAACGTTTCTGGAATTGTGTGTTGAATTAATTAAGCCCTAAAATGGACGATTTACAAGTATTGCAAAGCTGTTACAATTACAAATATTCCTGAATTTGCTGCTACGCGAACTTAAAAAGGTCTTAAATGTTAAAAGGAATTTACAAACCCGAGGTCTCTATAGATGTATTTCAACATTCAACATCTGAAATGGAAAGGGAACAGTTTCTTAGCTATTCTTGGACATTTTGAAAAGTTATTTAATTATTTTCAAAACTTATGCAAACTTCGTTTAATAGTTTTGCTGTACTAATGTAGTGGTTTAATATTTTCTCATGTTCAAAATTACTTTTTGGTTAACTTGATAATATGATTTCGGTGATATGTTGTGACTGAATTATAATTTGAACAACATTTCTGATCGAATAGAAATACTTTTTTTGTAATCATTATAAATCAAGAACTCTTTATTCTTATAGAGTTCGTATTTAAATACAGGAATAACTTTACTGGTAGTAGGTTTCTCATATGTCAGAAGTCTTTCATAGGTACCACCGCAATTTCTATTTCTCCTGTCAAACAGCAGTGAAACACATGAGTGCATTTAAACTCTTGTGTTTCGGTTTGAACGATATTGGAGCCAGAGTATAGTGGACATATTGAGACTTAGCATCTCATGTCTCAGGATGGCGGGCGCAATGGAATGCCAAGCTTTGTTCTGTAATTCAAGGTGCTGTTTGGTTTTGGTACTTTTCATGAGCAGTCGTATCGCTTACCATCGGGCGAATGGCATGCTGGCCTCGCCAATCATTGCAATAAATAAATATAAATAAGTATCTGGAATTGACTAAAACTCATCCCAAAACAAGAGGCGAAACTGTAACTCTACTTCGAGTACGGCAGTCCTCATGTAATCATTGAGATGTATAATAAGAGATTTTTCAATGTTGCGTTATTGGTCTGGACACTAGTTGCAGGATAATTATTTATTTCACCGGCGTAAATTAAACGAGTTTTTTTGTTTGACCAAAAAACACACAAAACTGGAATCTACTTGACACAGTGATAGTATCGCCCGCTATCGTACGTTGGGCTGCTTTAACTCATATTCCAGACACAGGTGAGATCTTAGACCTTATTTATGGTTATTCATTATCGAACCCAATGAAACAAAAGCCAAAAGAATAAAAACGAATAGTATGTAACAGAACCGAGCTATTTCATATCTGTCGGTATTATAAGTAAAAGCTCGTCATTCCCACGATGAGATTGTGGGGATTGCGGCACGTTCAGTGTCGAGCGACCCACTTATCGCTTAAATACTTGCATTGCATAAATGTGTGCATGGCGGGTATTTGTAGCTACAAATACTCGTGTAACCGTTGTTCATTTATCAGGTATTTACATACGTGCCATGTTGTCTAATTATACAATCAATGTTGTGTTTGAATGTCATGTGTTACGTTTCAATCATTGGAAAGTCATATAGCTAGCTTGTTGTGTCTCGGGACATTGCATTTGTATTTGATAAGAGTATAAAACCGTAATACAGAGAATAAACATATAAATTTTTCCTTTTTTGAGAGAGGATCTATATGGAGTAATGTATTTGATCTTTTTTTCGCCTTTTCTATCGTATGTAAAAAAAAAATGAGTCATTAAAATGTAAGTTAATTTTGATTGGTAATGCTTATCACTCTAGTTTTATGGTTCTTAACTTTTAGTCACGAAGGACCATTGACTAAAATATTTGTTTAGCCATTGACCACCCGGTTGACCGGCTGGTTTGGTTGTTTGTTAATACAGTAACAACATATAAATAAATAAATGAACTACTAATAACTTAATTTCTACACATAAAACATCGTAAAATTAATTTAAGGATAGCCTGAAGATATCTCCACGGATCACTGGGTATGTTTCTAGTGACCACCAATGGTCCGCGGACTACTGGTTAAGAAAACAATGAACCGCATATGTTTTTGCGCCTTCAGAATTTTAAATAGAAATCATTTTGTAAGTAATGCTTAATATACATATTAAGAATTATTTAGCAAATAATTTTAACTATTATTTTTGTTTTTGTTTTTATATTTTTCATCTATTATAAGATCAATTTGATTTAACCAATTATGTTGGAAAATTGTATGTACAATCTAATTGTCATATCTATATATTAATACGTGATGCAAAAACTTTGGATCCCTTTTTACGAAAATTGCGCGGACGCAGGAGCATAAAATTTGGCACACTTATAGTTTATGTGTAGGAGAAGTGGAGAATGCTAATATTTTTCAATAATAATGCTTATAAAGTACATTAAATCAAAAAATAAAACATTACACACACTGCCATGCATTTCACACACACATCCATACACAAGTATACATACTCTGGTGTCAAATTGTTTCTTTTCTTTTTCATTTTGTTCTTCTGACAAAAAAAAGGTTTTATTTGCCTAATGAATAATATTAATATTAAAAGAGAATATTAATTTTAAATGAGGCAATAATATTAATATTAAGCCTAATATTAAATGTAATATAAATCAAGATTTTAATAATAATGCATAAAAAGTACATTAAATCAATAAATAAACCAGCATGCATTTGACACACGCATACACAAGTATTTGTACACGTATACATACTCTTTGGTCAAATTGTTTCTTTGCTTTATTATAGACATATATGTAGTTGAATGTCAATCAGAAAAAATTGTTTACTGTGGTTTTGTTGAATATCAAACAGAAAAGATTTATTTGACGAATACTACGTGAAATACTGAGCGCTATCATTCTATGCATAAAGAAAGTTCTGTAGCAGCAATCTGCAATAACAACATTCAGGTACAAAAAAATATATAATTTGCTATTGCTGGTTCAAACAATTATTGTAGTTTACGATTTTAGTAATTACATATACTTCAGGATAAATACATAAGTAATTTTGAGAGATACGTACATTTAAATGTGCACGAATTATCAGAATAACAACATCATCATACAGGTAAAAACTTTTTCTCTTCTTGATTTGGTTGAATTTCGACCACTAGGCGACCACTAGTATATCAGAATTGTTTCATTTAAACTAATAACTCTGTGTAAACTTATAATGTATATAATATAGCAGTACTTAATAAAATAAAATAAAATAAAATAAAATATACTATATCACCACCATCGTATTATGATGCCTGCAACACAGTATTCCTTACAATTAGTAGATATTGTTCCTGGGGTTATTACAAACATCATTTATTTCTAAGGTACCACACTTTATACCCACACGATGCACAACAGTAGGTCTTCCGAAATGAATGAAATAATATCAGGAAATAGAGCTAATGTTGCACGTTATATAATTTATCTTTGAGGTTACTCAGACAATGTAAATGCGAAGTTGGTAACTCTAATCGACGCTGCCTTAGACTCTAAGGAAGCTATACGTTGCATAATTAACAACTATGTTTCCGTAGTATATTAATAAATCTATTGTATATTCGCTTGCTCGTTCAATGCCACTGAATTTTCTCGGTTCACTGAGCCGCACGGGGTGCGAGAAAGGTCAATTGAACCGAACAAATGACACATAAGTACTTAATTTACCGGAAAATTTGGACATATACCTGCTTAGGTGTTAGTGGTCATTAAAATATATTATTATATACACAGTGGATGTGACCCGTAAGATACTGAGTTCGGTTCCCAGGTCAGGAAATCTATTTTGGGCGACATTTCCAGTCTAAATTAATCTAATACGAGTTTTGTATCCAGCATGGCGATTTGATTGGACGATTGGACTTACCGAAAAAGTGATGTATTAAATAATTACTGAGCTGTTCCAAAATTGCTTTAAAAGAGGTTTTATGTCACTTTGACAATATCACGTCGTCAATGGTAAACAAAAACAAAAATCTTATATTAAAAGTAAAAAAACAACGCGGCTTTTTTTCACTTTATTGTTATAGACTTGAAAGACTTCCGGAGCTCTTGGCGCGTTATAGGCAATGAAAAAACGCGTTGACAAGAGTGGCTGTATGTAGATCTTTTTTATTGCATGGTGTAACGCCTTTGCCGACAAGATGGGCATTTTCAGAGTTGAGATTGACGATGCCAGTAACATTTTAACTGCGCAATCCCATTAAGAAATAGGAGTGCTCGCTGAATCGTTTCTTTTACTTGCGCAAAAAGTTGTCTCGCAGTCTGCTCGCTTCGTTTCGTGTTGTTTGCTTGTCGTGTTAGGTATTTTGTAAATTCTACAATGCCAAGACAAAAATAGTTGATTAGCTTTTCTTTGCACACCAAAATTTTCAGAATTCAGCGTGAAAATAGCGTTAAATATTTTATATTTTCATTAAGTTTACATTGTTACTCATAAGTAATTTATAGTTAAAAATTGCATGTTTAATCTCAGAGTTACTGTTTAAAATTGTTATAAATATATTAACATTCTATTGGCAACTAGACTCAGAAAACGACGGTTTATGAAATTCAATTCACGGATGTAGTAATAGTAATAACGGGGCTTTGATATTATATTAATATCAAGGAATTAATAAATTATCAAAGCTTTGTCATTATGTAGTTAAAATAAAATTCTTACATGTTACATTTACATGTGAAGTTCGATTAGTGGTATTTTTCATCAAGGGTTACAAACACTTTTTCGAATACGCGTCAATGTATAGGTTGTATAAAATAGCTGCTCTAACAACCACGAAGAATACGACTAGCACTATATTTCTCGTAAATGTATATTATGTCGTGATTCCTAAAGGCGAGAAAATAAAAGAGTGAGTTCTGCAGTGGTCCAGACAAAGCTTCCCTCGGCAATCGGAGTCGTTTCACTTTGTATTTTTTGTTAAATAAGGGAAATATTCTGAATTGTAGATACTTTCATGGAATCTTTTATCATAAATGGGAGTGTCTATTCTGAAGGAAAATCTTTAGATAAATTTATAGAAGATCTACATAATTGCATCTATATTTGATCATTCCAACAATTAAGTATATGGCAAATAGGTTCAAAACAAGCATGTGTAAGTGCGCTGGTTTATACTAGAAAATCTTCTTAAACCAGCAATATTCATTTGGGACGTGATTGTGATCCTAAATATAATCGCAGCGAGAAGTACTACAATAATAATATCTTGTATGGAATGGCGACATTGTTATTGTGGCACCAGTATGGGGAGTTGGCTCATAGGCGTAATATCTTTTTCGTACAACCCTTCGAGTTGATAATGCTGCCGTTTTATCATGGCGTTGTATAACGGTTTGAATTAGTCCCACCTGTCCAATTCGGGAGGGTTATGTTTATGCGACCTATAAACGCTAACGTTAACAAAGTATTGTCTAAATATGTTTTATCGAACATTTTCGTATATTTTTTACTCGTTCATTAAATTAATAGGCGGACCGCGGTCAGTTCAGATTGCCAGTTATGTTTGCGAGATACAATTGGGGTTATTACTGGAATAATGTGCATCTCTATATCTATATTTAGAGCATCCAATTTAGAGTTTATGAGAAAAAGTACTATGGACGGCTAAGCCATTACAGGTCGCATGTAGATTCTGTAAAAATGCCGTGGAAACCTTTGAGGGAGTTCTAAGTTCAGCAGTGGACTTCTAGTCGCTGACGATAGTATGATCCAGGTATGCCTTGTGCCCATTAGTAGGTTTCCCGCTAAAAGCCCATACATAAGCAGTTATTGTACAAAAAATACGATATAAGGGTATGATGACATATTTGATATTTGAATTCCATATTTGTTCGTTCAAATAGAACCTTTAAAAACTCGTAAAATGAAATACCAATTTTCAATTGAGGTATGAAAATGGCTGTTTTATCTCGTGCGTGCTCCTGTATGGTTTTCATTTTGTTTGTAGTTTGATTTTTCACTTGTGAAAAGGATTCTTTTGATGCCATACCGCGGCATCGTTCCGCAGCTCACCTGATGTCACGATCTGCGAAATGCAATTGAAACGCCAGCAGACTGTCGAACTTCTCGAATGTGTAAAAATAGAAAATCAAACAGTTACTTAGTTTTCCAATACTTGCGCAGATGAACTTTGCAATGAACGGGCGAACAGAACAGAACCTGTTTCAATTTTAAAACACCTTTGCTTTGAATTTAAACTGCTAATGGAATATCAAATTTTAAACGTAAAATAAAAATGACCAGTTTTTGTATTGTTTTATTACCTACAATTAATTTATAATTATAGCTGAAAATAAGAAGGCAAGAATTTATTTATTTCTTTCTTAATATCTGCTTACCTGCCCTATTTGCATTAGTTCAAACATATTTTATTCATGTAGAAAAAATATTTAGCTTGATGATTTTTCGATCGACTGTCTGCATGCCAGCCTTCGCGGAAATTATCTAATTCCGGTAAATAATGTGTTCACAAATCGAAAAGTCCGCACAAAGTGATTTACCAACCTGATACGGAGTTTCAGTCAGGATTCTGCGTTTTATGGATCATAACAGCTATTCAATATAGCAGGTACCCAAAGAGTTTAGTGTTGAGGTCTTAGTATCCACAATAAGACTACGATTGCGGGAGGGTTACGCCTTAGTCCAGTGTAAAAAAGTATGCAATTTGATTTAATGCTGGCATATCCACGTCCACCGTCGCAGAGTTAAATATATAGAACCTGTGCATATTCAATCTGGCTTACATTTACCATCAGGTATTGCATTTATTCTAGTATCTGTATAAAAGAAATCCGTTTCTTTTCATCATCAGTCATTTTAGTATGACCGTATACAGTGTGTTTGTAAAGGCAGGGCATCAATCTAAACGGATTTGCTGACTTAGCTAGCCCTTGTTACGTCAGTAAATACTGTCCGAATGTGATATTACGGACGTGGTTAAAGCCGGCAAAAATTGTTTTTAGCTTCGTTAATAAACTAGGATTTCCTCTAGGGTCAGCCGCGGTCTGTGTAAATGGCTGTTTTGAGTTCACTTGCGCCCTTGAATTTTAGCTTATGATTTATTTAGTTGTTGCCTAATAGGTTTAGTAAGTACTGCGAAATGTGAGATGTCGAGTATGTTTCTAGGTTCAAATAAGCATTTCATTTCAAGTGCTAGAGACCGTAGATTGTTAAAACTATTGTGCTAATAGACCGTAGCAGTACAAATATCTCGCTGAAGAATGAGGTGAAGTAACAGCCTTGCTGTACTGTTTAGACGATGATTGAGATTGCCAGAGAATCATGAGCTGGTGGTGGGTTACTCGGTACCGCTTGTAATGACATGAAACCCATCATCGAGAAACATGCAAATATGTTGAATGGTTTGTTTCAGTCTGAAAACAATATTTATAAACTTTCCTATAGTTAAGTACAAAAACATAAATACCCTTCATTACGTACAACAATACAGATCTCAATTATTTAACTTACTTTCTATAATATTTACAATTGTAATTGAAACAAATAAACATTTCGTGTCGCATATTTCACTGTATAAAACTACAGCATGCATTTCAGACTTTATAACTAGCGTGGAATCCTCAGGTTGTATATTCATTATTTATATGAAAATTATTACAAACGCAACATGAGTTGTTCGGTCTGCGGCACCTGTCCGTATTCGATTATCGGCAGGCTAGTTAATTAACTCTTCTGTCTACACACAAATACAGCTCATGTTATTTTAGTCATATTATGCTCGTTAGTGAGAGCGAAGAGTGCATTATTTAAAGTCTTTTGAATTTTGTCGAGGCATATTGCAGTTATTTTAATTCGTAGTAATAATCATATATTAGTAAATTAGTTTTTAGGTGTGTAAACCTGTCAGTTGTGTATTAACTTTTAGTTGTTGCTAAGAAGTCAACAGATATTCTTGAATGCAATATATTTAAAGAAAATAATTATTTTTAAGTATCCATTTAATATTTTCATATACCTATGGTCTTGTTTAGAAAGAAAATTATATAATGAGAATAGTTAAAATATAACGTATCATATGTATATCTTTTTAATAATTGAAATCATACTTGAATTCCAACGACGACGCAATGGGCAGAAATACAACCAGTTTTGTACAGAATTGTTGTTCTTTGATAATAGATGGCGACACCTTTACTACATCGGGCTTATATTCGGTTGACTAATTTTTCAATAAATATTTTGGTCATATAAAGTATAAATAAACAAGAGACTAATAAAGCAATTAACATCTTCTAGAATCCTTTTTCTTCTACATAGGTGTAGATCCCATAGTTAGATGCGAATTTCGGAACGTGATTTTTATCCAGATTGGCCGCATATCCTACGTTATACGTCATTCGAAAATTCTACGATTTGTGATCTCTGATATGTTATATTTTTCTAACATGGGAGTCGATTCCCACGTTCATGACACCCTGGTATCATGATACATTATTCACTTGCGTATCCCCACAATAAAGCTGCGTCTAAGAAAATAATATTTTGCCCAGACAGACTATACCTACGTAAATAGTGACATTCATTTATGATGTGTCTTCAGTAATTTTATTTTTGTTGTCTATGTTTAGCTTTGTGGTTTAATAAATAATGCATATAGGTATTCACAGCTTACGCCCGCGACTGTGTCTGCGTGAATTTATGTATGTGCTATTACCTATTACCCTGATTTAAGTTTAAAAAATACAAATCACTTTTTATGCGACACGTTCTTCCCCTTCCTAAAGACGAAATTTTCGTAAAGGAAATTAGAATTACTTACCTTATCTATTTTATTTTTGTTCTTTATTGTAAATAAAAACATAACAGTATGGATATAAAGATGATAGAAAAAAATGCAAATGGCAGTTTTTCCGCAAACTTATTCTTCTTACCTTATGTGCTATTGCCATTATTGCTAATCAATACATAGCATAAAACAAAGTCGCTTTCTCTTTGCATATGTCCCAATGTCCCTTTGTATGCTTAAATCTTTAAAACTACGCAACGGATTTTGATGCGGTTTTTTTAATAGGTAGAGTGATTCAAGAGGAAGGTTTATATGTATAATACGTACATATTATTGTACAGAAATGTATTTGTACCCGGGCGAAGCTGGGCCGGGCCGCTAGTTTTTAATATAATTCTAGGGGTGCAAAAGTGTTGGTTATTTGATTAGTACAGGAATACCTAATTATTTTCCGCGGTTTATTATCTTAAGTATTATTCTATGCCATATACCCTATTATTTTTCCTTTATAGGTATTATGTAAATATATCTAAATTACGGTCGACTTCAATCAACTCTAGAACTAAGCATACGAGTATAACTAGGGACCGGATAATATCCAACTTAAAAAGCTCGTAATATGTATTCAAATATGTATGAAAAACTTGTAAAATATGAACGAAAACAAGTGAAAACAGATCAAATATGCAACATGAATAATTCAGATAAGTTTTAAGAAAGTGAGAGAGAAAAGATTAATATACGTAATTATTTTTGCTAAATTACCATAACATTAGTAATTTGATGTAATTTACGCATCATTCAAAATTGAATTCTCTATATATGACTTACCAAGCGACAATGACATGTTACCTATGCACACTATTCAAAAGTGTATAAAATGAGTTCCGTCTCAAGATGCGGACTCCTAATACCTGGGGCTGTGTTGCGTCACAATGCATCAGGATGTATAAAAGAGTTGTCACTTGTCTTGAGACGCGGCAGGGACAAGTGCGGCGCGGACAAAACAGAGTATTGTGTTGTATTTTGCAGACATTTGTAAGGACCTGAAGTAGGTACTATTGGCTTATGACTAAATGAGTTTTCTTCTCATGGCTTTATTGCATTAAAAAAATCGAATAATAGATTACTACGTATCTTAGATTCATAAAGGCGATGTATATATTTATTGGTACATTTTATGGCATTCGAAGTCAGACAAGCATGCGGTCTGTTTGATGGCAAACGGCTACCGCCGCTCACGGACCTTAGCTGTGCCAGGCGTCTAATACAATCAGATCGCTGCCTACCGACCATTGTATATTCTTAATATTTTTTGTTTATTTAGTGAGCAAAAAAGAAACAAAGTTAATACGATATGTAAAAACAATAATATAGAAAAACATTGGTTACATTGGCCGCGGTGATGTTTCTATTCAATACATCATAATAATTAAAATTAATGACCTAACAATGAATTAGCAAATATTATATTAACTGATAACATTTAATTACTATTACTTAGGTAACTACTGACACGGATAGAATTGTAGCATTCATTCTCTTCCTCCTATGATTGATTGTAGTATTTAAGTTTAGGAAGAGTGATTGCCCCCAACTTGGCGGTCGAGAAAGCACCCATTTTAGTAGCGTAGTCATGTTTTTGTTAGGTAAAATACATTGTTTACTTTATAAGGAACGCGCGTGTATTGCGTGCAGCATACAATTTTCACAGTCATGCGACCCACGTGTATGCATAACCACAGCGGCATTTATGACTTTAACTGCTCTTGTACGAACCTCTTTAATTGACCCCATACAAGGAGCACCACCGTATATTTAAGCGTACATATCTTTCAGCAGCCTTAAGTACTAGGCGCGTAGCTCTTGATAGACCCAAGAGGGTACGTATGAGCTAAACAGTTTGGCTTCCCCGTGTTATTTTAGTATTTGCCTAAAATAATTATGTGTATTACAGCTTCCTTGGCTTCCTAGGGCCGGTAACGTCTTTGTAGATTTTGCGAAACAGTATTTAGCTAACATTGTTTGGTAAATATTTATCTTAATAGCCAAATTATGAGTTGGGTCGGAAGGGTTGTTTTTATATTGGTTCATTTTCTCGCTTGCCGTGAATGTGAAGCGTGATTTAAAATATTTCGGGTTAAATGTTGATTTGTTTGTTTAGGTACTGGTGATTTTATATTATAATTGAGGTGTGTGAATTGTTCGCCGGCGCGTGTTCTAATTACGTTTTGTTTAGAATGTATGAAAACATGTTTCATTTTTGTACAGGTAATAACTTTTTTAAAAGAAAATAAAACAAAGAAATTCTATAAGGAAAACAAATAAGCACTTGTTCTTCGTGAAAACTGTTAATATATTATTTTTTCTAAAAGTAAATTCAGATCTCAAAGTCTATAAATCGCATTTTATAATATAAACGTTCCACATCAAATAACATAAAGCAGCGACATCGAGAATGATTTATACCAAATGGTTTTTCAAATAGTTTACGAGATTAGCATCTGTTTTCATGTGAACCTTATTGTGAAATTACATTAGCAAATAGATTGAAATATATATAGTTCTGGCCATGTGGGAATTGGGGAATGGTAATAAAAAATGTAATCCCTTAACCGTATCAAAAGGTATATTTTTTATCAGATAAGTACTAGTTTTGCATGAAGTCGCCCTACGCTTTAACCTTCGAAAGAACCAAAATATCGATAAGTATTTGACTGTGTAATGTATTATGTTACGACAGAGACAGGTCAAGTTGTATTTTTTTCCACGAGTCATTTTTAATATAACTTCGTTTATTAGAAGTTTTATAATGTTGTAATTCTATTCCTATGCAAATATTTTCCTCTTTTAACAACATGACAATTGTTACATAGAGATAACTACTTGAAAATATCTTTATAATTTTTATGTCAAATTAATAAAATTATAGCCGACATTTCATAATAACTTTTAGAGTTGCTATCGATATTATCTACGGTCGACATGCAAAAATATGGTCGATTCTGCCAGAGGATAGAAACGGCGGAGTCCTCTGTTTATCATACGGATTTTTTAAAAATAAATTTATTTAAATTTTTCGCCGACTAAAATATACGAGAAAAGTTGAAAATATTTTTTTATTCAGGTCGTTTGCTGCGATATGCACTATGCAAGTTTCCTTTGCCCGTTAAATACGAAAGAAGAGCGTTGATTACAAACTAGATAGCAATGCTTCGTCTAGTTTCGCTGAAGGCGGGACGCTAGAAAGGTAAAATCAGCACTACACATCTTTTACAGGAGTCTAATGTATTACGTACGATTTATTTTCTTGAAGTTAAATTTGGTTTAAAGCAAAAATGAATAGGAATTTAACTTTTAGTGACATCGTGGAACTATTTTAATTAATACTAAAGTTATAGGTATTTTTTTAGAATCATGATGTGACCAAAAATTTAATTTGCAGAAAAAGCTATAATATTAATTGGTCTATTATTATTTATTTATGTAGGATATGAGAATTTGTATTTAAAGGAAATGTAATTGTTATGTAATAAAGAGAGATTCAGTTTTTCTTCAACTGCGAATGCTTATATGTTATACTAAGAAAAAAATACTAAGGAATCATAAACATAATGCCTATTGGCTAGTAGGCTAGCCGAAAACACATTTTTCGTGTACCAAAGAATTTAATTTATTTTAACGTGTTAATGTACTATTTATATTTCCTTTACGTCGCTTATGTAGTTACTGTGGAATTAATACCCTAATATTGTTGTGTGTGTAATTTAGCCATAACTTATTTTACAACCCTAATTTATCCTCATAAATAAGGGCTAAGATACACTATCAAGCTTACCTAGACTTACTGAGCAAAAGTCTATTTGGCCCTATAATTTTGAGTTACAATTTTGTTTCAGGTATATACGACCTCTATTTTATGATGTGGCGGGGGAATAAATTAGTAGGTAGATAATATTCCTTAATTTTAGCGCTATTGGCACGCGTAATTATTCAAGGTACTTTGTCTTCCTACCCATCAATCTTTTAATATCTATTCATACGTACTTACGTATCACTAAATTTTATTCACTGTTCAGTAACCCAGCAGTTTCATGCTATTGCCTTTATTGTTGTCCTTTTAAACCTACAAATACAGGTATCTTTAATTCCATAGTTATTATTGGTATGTACGATGGTGATCACATAACTCAAATTAAATTGCTCTCTTTTTTGCCGATGTTAGTTCAGATTCAAAAATAATTTCTACTTTGGCGAAAGGCTTGTAATTTCACTCTACCCACGCGTGATCGCTTTTTGCTCGGACTGTAAATCCACGTTAATTTTACAAATTACTATCTATGACAAATGTTTTTTGGGTTTGATCATGGTAGCGTTTTCTTTAGGCGAGGCTCAAATTAATAGTCGATCGATTACGTAGTTACAAAACCTACAAGATTATTTGAATTTGATATTTCTCCTAACCTGATCATGTAATAGAAGGTAAGCTTGCCTCTTGCCGTATTCTCAGTTCTTTTAGCGATACTCCATCATCTGCACTAATGGACGCTTAAGAGAGTTATAATTTATTCATCGAAAGTTCTTAGTTACAAGTTCGTAGCAAGCTGAAGCTACATGGTAGGTAGCGAGTGAAAATTCACGTTGTATTATCTCAGTGAAGTTGTGTGTATGTGACGTCATACTGTGTTGCTAGCCTAAAATATTTCTCACGAAGCATGGTTTACAACGTATATTGGTATTATTATTAAGGTTGGTATTATAGTACTGTGCATAAATTACAGATTTACTTTTGAAAACGTCGAATTTTTTATATGGACCACGGGCTTAATTTACGGCCAAACTTCATCTGCTATTGGTAATTTCGTACTCGAAAAAATGTTAATTTGAGAAAAATGTTTATGTGCAAGCCGAATAGAAACCAAGTCGAGCTCTCAGATTTCGTGCTTATAAAACAAACACATTTTTCATGTTACTTTCACATTTGCGATCACATCTAGATTCACCGCATGAATATTCAGAGTGCACTAAAATCAACGATTTCCGCATATCCCGCGTCGCGTTTTTTAAACTTGTTAGCACGAGTTTTCTTTAAATTTCAATACTGGAGCTTTATCCTTTTGACGTATTTTATCGCGTGAAATTTGAGCACCTAATTTTATTAAAGTATTGGGGTTCTGCTCCTCCCTAAAAAATAAATAAAAGTAATATAAAATACCGAGAAATATCGGTACGTTTGTTGGGATTTTGAGAGATTTTGTTTCAGTTTCAAAAGAGTTCCGCTAAATCCTTGTATGGGGAATATTCATAATATAGTCGTAATTGTAAAACGCCATTCGTGGAAATTGTTGTATCTAACAAACTTAAAAATAGAATGGTAGGAACGTTGAGAGAATTTATTCGTTACTAATTATCCTTTTCCAATATTGAATTTCTAAGAATTTCTTTATAATCATTTCGTTTATTTAGGATAAAAAATAAACTTGACCTGAATATTGGATATGGATTGGTCGAAAGGGGGTTTCAACCCCTCCAATTTCCAATCCCCCTCGACGGCCACTCTGATGACAATGAAACTCGTGCAAATTAAATGGCAAGGACAGTAAATACCCCTTGAGTATTATCAAAATTAAATAGCGTCAATTATTCCGTTAATTAAATTGTTGTGAGCAATTTATTTTGTTCGACACGCTTCGTAAGTTGTTAGTCCGGGACAAATAATTGTATACGTCGGTTCTCATAGTAAAAGGCGAATAATTTTTGCACAAACCGGGCCATGTTGTTTGCAAACATTTTTGCGTTTTGTTGTTTTAGAGTTTATTTCGGAATATCATTTTTTAGTTTCATATTATTTTTCATAGAATTGGATGATTGTAGTTGAAATTTATTAATTATAAGTAAATAAGTGCATATTGCGTGTTGGCCTGTTGGTAAATGGACTAGACGCGACTGCCAACATGTTCACGGTGGTCGCGGGTTCGAATCCCAGGGCACACCTCTGACTTTTCGGAGTCATGTGTGTATTGATAGTCAATCACCAACCAACCACGCACTAAAACGGTGAAGGAAAACATCGTGAGGAAACCTGCATGCCATAGCGATATACAAAAAAATCTATGGCACGTAAGTCCGCCAACCAGCACTAGGCCAGCGTGGTGGACTATATAGCTTAACTACTCTCAATCGTACTGTCGATTGTAGAGGAGGCCGTGTCCTGCAGTGGGACGAATATGAGCTGATACAGAAGAAGTAAATAAATAATACACCGAACAGTTACATACATAATCCTGACCCCACACTTACTTTCGAGTCATACAAATCAGACCCGAAACAAACACTTGTAGATCACACAAACAATTGTTTCACTGCGGGGATCGAACCCAAATAACAAGGAACTTATCTGAACCAAAAAATCTCAGTATCTGTAGGGGTTGATCAAAAGCCTTGAAACCTAAAATCGCGACTTTTGACAAAACTATCAGGTACTTTAGCACAATAGTACCTAGGGGGATTAAGGAACATGTGTTTTAAAGTAAATACCGTATGTCAATATCACCTTGTATATTCATTATTAGCCAGGAGCAAGGAATTTCTTCTCGATTCGAAGATGGATTCACTCCTTATCACATCGTGGGGCGGAATACACAAGGCGAAACGTGGGTGTCCTGATTGCTACTAGAGGAACCTCTGCCTACCCTTTCTGGGAAAATAACTTTTATGTATGTAGTTAAAATACTTTAGTTGTGAACCCTACGCTCACATGAATACTTTTTGAGATTCAACTACTCTCTTGTGCTGATTTAGCACGCTTTATTCGTCGTCCCATTAAACATAATGTTAGTCAAACATAATTCAAATAATTTAAAAATTAATTTCAAGCTGCATAGATTTTCACTTTTACGTTACATTCACAAAGTGAGTGTAGTAATATTCACGTGGTTGATAATTTAAATCCCGTCGCCTGTGTACTGGTAGGTAATCTAATTGCAAATATTCAGCCGGGCTTCCGGCAGTGCGCGCGGCCTGAATCTCAAATTAGCGATGCTGCATGCCATCCGCCGCCCAACACTCCGATTCAAGATGGATATCGGACACTATCATTCAATATTTCAGTTTTTTACTACTGGTTTTCCAGTCGTGAGAAATGGTAAATGATAAGTGTGATGTCCCGCATTAATAGGTATTCTGTGGCTGCTGAGATATAAGTTTAAATTAGCTTGTTGCAAATCAAATAATACCTAATTTTGTGAATAATACCCAAGAAATATTTTTTATCTTGAGGTTTGTGCCTTGAATACAAACTTGATGAGTTTTTATCATTTGTATAATTTTTGTATATTTGCAAATAGCGCTTACGAGAATTATGAAAAATGTAACTGAACAAGTTCCATAGAATCACATTAATTATGCTTATCATGTTTTCATAATAAACCCCTACTAGTGGTACCTAAAGGTACAATTACAAATACAACTGCAATGGATGCTGCGGCACAGTCGATCAATCTTCAACTTTCCGAGTTTTAAACATCATTTTTTACAAATTAATATCATAATAAATATCCTTTCCGAATATTCGAGAATGGCAGTGTAAATATTGGTTAAATATAACACGTGTGTGGAATGCATACGTCAAAGTAATGATATACAGGCGAGATAGCAACGTTGATGCCACCAATATGTCGGACAAAGGATTTTGTTTTGTTTTCACTGTGCCGCGGTTTTTTCAATGCGGCCATTTTTATACGCAGCGCGTATTTACCTTCATGCTTCGCTGTAGTTTATAGATGTTTTATTATTTCTTTTACGATTCCAGATTGTGTTTATATTATGTTATGCGAGTTTAAGGCAAGTGTCAAAATAGTAACATTTTAAATCACTAAGTTAATTTACATAAAGAAAAGCAATGCCACTACATGTTTCTTCTAAGTTTCAAAAACCAATTGGTAAATATAAAACATACTTTTAGGAGATTTATATTTAGCAGTGGATATTCTGTGACTGCAGAAGAGGAAGTTCAATAAGGAGCAAATATATTAAACTTAAAGCCGTAGAACACATTAGACTACGAATTAGTGTCGCAAATTTTGAACAATAACTTAAAACCTTATAAAACAAAATGGATCGAACTAATGTCAAATATTTGTACAAAAGCGCGGCTAGCAGTAATATTGTACAAAGAAATCCTTAGATTATAGTACAACGTAACGAAACAGAGGGTAAAGATTTGTGAAAAAGCAATTGTATCGATATCGATATCTTCAAAAATATAAGTTTATAGTGCGGCTATACGAACAGTGAACATTTAAAGAGATTTGCAGCGAACCGTTTCATATTTCCACGTACTATATTACAGTAATATGCTGAATCTATTTATGAAAATCCCATATAACGTGAGCTGACTACGTCAAATCTTTGCGGCTTTCATTATACTGCGCGCACTACTTGTATGATTTATTCGATATGGTAATACGAGTCTATTGTAATGCAAAAAGTGTTTTGTTTTACGCCGAGGTAGTATACAGTTTCATCTCTATTCTCACCGTGCCGCAGGGAATAAATACATTTAGAACGTTAATAAACATATATGTTTATGTTTCATATGAAGAACAAACTTCAATATATTTTCAAGGAATGAAAAAGAAGCACAGCATTATTGGCTTGTTTCAAAGCTTTTGAATCAATCGGAAATTGGCCTGGTAATATTTTATGTTCGTGATATTGAATTTCGTGAGTTTTATTATACTTGTATAAACATCATTGTAAAATTTTACGTTTTGCCAATATTTTACTGCTTTTTCTGCGTCGTTTTTTGTTGCATATTAGAAATACAAAATACATATATACATATTTATTACATTTGAATATAAAGAAAATATATTTTATGCAACGTACAAACTTGTGTGTAGCTCTTGGATATAGAGAAACTAATTAAAACGAAAGCGCAGTCATAAATTAATTATTTTCGCGAAAACTACAGCGTGCCTATTATAAATAACAAACTTTACACTAATTAAGGAATCGAAAGTATTAAGACAATGAAGAGTTTGCGTATTTGCCGCATGTTTCTCATAATGAATCGTATTCAATTAGTAGTTTTGGCTGAAAACACTAACGAGCTTCGAGGCAGCACTCGGCAAGACAATTTGTCGTGACGGAGTTCGCACGAGGCGGGCGTCGACGTGACGACCCAAGTTGCCACTTTCAACCGAGCCCTCAAATTGATTAAAGGCTGTCCTAATTCCATATCCTTAGTTATGAGATATATTTAAATATTAATAGAAACGTGCGCTTCATATACGAGACATGCTAACACCGTGAAGGTTATTAGGTCTCAGTTTCTATATTATTCCGAAAATATAAAAGACAGCTGCTAAGCGTGCTAGGAAAAGAACATTTTATAAGTTTGCCGAATTTGCGTGTTTGTTACCCATCAGGAAAATGTATGTACCTACTAATAATGTATCCGAGTGCACTATCAAGAAACTGTATATCGCACTTGCATTTACGAGGGTTAAGAAGTTATGAGGCCCAATAGGATGAATTGGTAATATACAGATCTTCAAATTTATCGTTCATCATCTAAAGGACTCACGTCATTTTTCCAGAAGGGGTAGGCAGAGGTGCTACCGTAAACCACAATTTCACTTTGTATGTTCCGTCTCACGATGTGATAGCAAGTGTGCCCATCGCATATATTCTCTCCGGACTGAACAGAAAAATCCAATATCACTTTGCCCACTCCGAGATTGGAACCCGAGACCTCCGCTTTGTGATCGCACCGTAGAACAACTACGCCATCGAAGCAGTTGAAAACTTGTTACGTCATTCAAGTCTTCACAAAAGAGGTTATTAACGACAATCTTTGTGTTATATATCTAAAAATGTATATTCCGTAATTTGAAGCATGTATCGATACTAGGTCACAGGTTCATACGATATAGTAAGTTCATAATAAAATTATAAACAATTAGCGACTAAGTCTCAATTCACAGCTGTGCAAATTTAATTTTGCAAAAAGCGCCGGGTAGAATTAAACAGATTGAAGTGTTCCGTCAAAGTTTTGCTGCAGTAAAATCAAGTGTCTTTGTTTAATTGTAAGAGCGTTGTAATATTTGTTATCTGCAAGCAGTACATTTCCCTGTTAAATTAGTTTATTGCACAATTGCCCGAGTTTACACGCATTTGTGCTATTTACGTTGTTAGACGCTGTTAATTTGTTAGAATTTATTACCTCAAAATGTAAACGGATGATATGGCTAGCACTTTGAGGAATTTACATTACGTTAATAATTACTTAATTAAATTTATATTTTCGTATAACAATTCTGGTGAAACCCGGGTTACTGAATTAGTGAAATTACGTGCTTTGATTATCAATGCTCACCCTTTTACAACAGTTTTAAAACATTGATTATAAATAAATATTTATCTCTTTGTTCTACGTTCACGCTACCATTAATTTTTCGAGGGATTGTTATGTAAAATTATTTGTGTTTTAAACAAATACAATATGATATAATACAGACTGGGTTTATAGTGATTTGAATCGATTAAGAAAGTAAAGTGTTTTAATGGGCATAATTATTGTTATTTCTTTTTATTGCTGTGTATGTCGAGACGAGCATGTCGTACGCCTGATGGTAAGCGATGCGACCGCTCATGAACAGTAGCAAAACCAAACAACACCTTGAGTTACAAAGCAATGCTTGGCATTCCCCTGCGCTCACCATTCTGAGACATATGTAAGATGTTGTCTCAATATGTACAGTAGTTACTCTGGCTACAATATCCTTTAATCCGAAACACAACAGTTTATTTAAACTACTGTTTGTCGGGATAAATAGACATTGTGGTGGTCCACCCAGGCAGCCCCTCACATATGAAAGATCTGCCACCAGTAAATTGTTAAAGCAGAATTTTTCTCCGATGGCAACTCGATAGTTAATCAAATAGTTATTAAGCGAGTATAATTAACTCATCTGAGGGGACAATTTATAAATCAGAACTAGACATGATCGTAGCCAGCCGTGGGATCAGGGTGGGGCAGCAGTCTTAAATCATATGTAATTAGCAAACTGTACCCACGGTATTCTTCTATAACACCCTGTATCTGTGTTTATAATTCGAATTATTCTAAATACTTTGTTATTGCTCACCTGCCTAGTACTTTACCTAGATAATTTATTTTTTTAGAGTTGGTTAGGTACCTGACAGGTCAACGCCAGGGTGGGGCAAGCGCCCCACTCTGCCCCACCGTGGCTACGCCCATGGAACTAGAATTTATCATTAACTTTCTTCATTGAGCCAGCAAGGAGGTTATATAGTTGTAAGTCAACGACAAATTTAATAGAAATAGCTCTAAAATGCAATTCATCAATCTTTATTTGTGAAAAGTTCGTGTTTAACCATCATGAATTATAATAGCTGTTTTAATTAATATTGTAAATTAGAAATGTTATTAATAAAATTCTGGTAGTACTTGAACGGATCGACCCCAATCACGACAATGTATTTTCCATCGGCTTTATTTACGTACATTTAATGAACAGACCTGTTTTCATTGATTCAGCGTAATTGCGAAATTTTGTAGCCTGACGCGATGGAAACCAAAGGTGCTTTTGTGAATTAACATGAATTTAAAACTTCTCGCTACTGATTTTAAAGAGTTATGCCGGTTTGTATATGAGACCAAACGAAATTACTGATTTTGAAATAAATTTCTCAGTAAAATTGATGGATATGGAATCGGTGCAACATGAATTTTCTGGTATGTTCCAGAATTATGTAGCATGTAATTTGAGGAACCTTTTAATCTTTTTTAGTTTTAGGGAGCAGACCTTTTAGTTTACTTAGTATCATTCACATTCCCTTACAATTTTTGTTGAGAGCTGTAAGGCATGTTATCGTACATTTCCTAATTACGTTTTCTTCACCTAGCACGCGCTAATGCATTAAAATGGACTTCATTATGAATAACAAATTATTGCAGTGAATAATTAAAACCTGCAACTATTCCCCGCATGGCCGGTAAAAATAATTCAATGTATGATTTCCACACTTAATCGAATAATCTGGGACAAAGACGAAGTTGCTGGCGTTCTCGCTCGGTAAAAAGTTAAATTGCATGAACTCTCGAGCGTTCCGCGGCGCTGTGAATTTGTCCGGACGGTGCTGGAAATCTAGGAAAGGAAACACGGCCAACGGGAAGCAGTTTTTTGGGTTCACTTACCGCATTGTCTGGGTATAAAGGACGTTTGTAAAGCTAAATGGATGGCATTGCTGCTGCTATTATCTTTTGTAAATAATTGTGAACCGCTGGGTTGTGTTGCATGAAGTGTTAGACCAAGGTAAGCAGTTTACTACCAAATCACGTAAGTATTTTAGAATAGATAATTTAACTGGAATGGTTTTGATATTACTATCTTTTCTAATTAGCAATTTATTGAAATCGAGATTTTTAATGTATTACACTGTTAATTTTTGCTTACGGCAAATAATATAATTAAACTATTATGGATCCTTCAACTATCTATTTTGTAAAGGTAGAATTTCCATCTCATCTTTACAGAAATAATCTTTGAGGAAACTGATAGTACATTAACAAGAAGCAGTGTTCTTTAATAACCAGTCTGGATTATAGACTAATTACGAAATACATTTTGTAAAATATTGTTCAGTTCTTGAAAATGAGAGTTATAAAAGTATATCAGAGTATAGTCCCTATTAAAGTCACTAATTAAAGTTTATTGTAAGACAGTTCTCTTTACGCCTATCCTATCCTTATCTACGCCCACGCCGGTATAAAATCAGCGTTACATCGTGATACTGAGTTCCAGGGCAAGTTAGCCCTCTATCAGTTGTCTCGACTTGCTCGCTCAGCCTAAATTCTATATAAACTATGTAAACGGCTGGCTTGGACAGCGGCCAATTAAACTTGATCTAAACTGCTCGTTATTTTTCACTGAGCTTTTACGATTTGTAAGGCTCTCGCTCGGTTGGATGGGAATTGTGGCATGTTTTTAAAACTGTTTTCTAAAACTGGAACGCTTGCAGTCTTTAATTATTTATGTCCACTAAATAACATGTTAGATCGGATTCAACGCTCGATTATTTCCCATGTTTTAATGCGTTTATCTGATCGTTCAATGTTCATGTATCCGTTAACGTTGTGTATTCTGATACCATTTAAAAGTAGTGTGTAAGTAATCGGGAGGTAAGTGATTCATTTTTGTTCATTATTCCTTTTAAAAGCACTTACGAGAAACGTGATATTTAAAGAGTAGTATTTAACAACCTTTAGCAAAATATAATTTCTGATGAGTTAGTGAAGATATGATATATTCCACTATATTCTAATACGTGGCAATGAATAACAAAGCTGATCGCGTGCAGCTGCCGCCTGCAGCTTTACGAGCCTCGGGAACACAAACACTGGCGAACAGTATTTGGCAAAGTTGTTAAAAAACACATATATCAGATTTACACGAATATTTTTATTAACTGAGGACATGTTTAGTATAGAGTGTGAAATGATATATAGCACCTAAAGTACATACCCACTAGGCTGGCTTAACTGCGGCAATATACGAGAGACCATCCCTCAAGAATGGATACTCTTGATTGCATTGCATTTATAATAATGTGAATAGTAGTGTTTGCTGCGCCACTATAAAAAAAGCAAAAAAAGATTTAGCTCAGTAGATAAAAAAATCATGGTATAATCAAGATTAAAATCAAGAATAGGGTAGGATAAGGAAGACGACCTTATAGTAATATATTTTAAACCTCTCCCGCTGGGACATGTTGAGATTTTCTTGGTATTGTCATTTTATAATAGTAGCATCTATTAAGCTGCGTCAGAAAATGTACGGAAGAGAATTTTGTTTTTAATTTTCCAATGACGTCAAGTTACGTTTAAAACAAATATTGGATCGGTGACTATGGATTCAAGTAAAAATCAAACCATGATTAAGGTCAGGTATAAACCTGAAATGTAGGTCCCATACATTTCAGGCTTTCTGTATTCTTGGACATAAGTCCAATAATGGGTGGTATAATAATAATAGATGTGTAAATCTATGTATGTATAGATATTTTCTCGACCACACACACACACAGCACTGTAACTCCTATCAACGAGGATCAAAAGTGGCACGCAAAGAATAGGCACTGAGCTTCGGAGCTCGGCGAAAAATCTTTAAAAGCTTGGCGTATTAAAAACTCTTTTACTTGATACATTTAAATGAACCTTAGATGTATCGTAAATATATTCCGTTTTCATTCAAGTCGCATCCGATAAAGGGTCGGTGGATTTGGCTCTAAATACGGGACAATCCCCTGTAAGTCTGGGTTGTATCATCACATTACGTAGGCTTGTGTATACATAGCTACTTCCTATGATACCCGACTTATATAGATATATTCTTTTACCGTAAAGAAGCGGATATTTTCTAGAAGGTTATTATTGCAAGTCCTATCATTGAAAATATATGGTATTGTTATTTATGATGTAAAAACGTCATTGCATTGAAAATCGAACTGTATTTACATATTAAAAATTCTTTTTCAAACTATGTTTCATTTGTATATACATAGATACAGATAACTTCAAAGATTATTAATTATTGTTGGATTTAAGTCGGTACTTGATTTTGGGTAATTTACTTAAATTAATGGAGCTGTGGATCTTAAATTAGACATTATTACAGTAAATAAGGCCGGTTTGTTATATTTAATAATAAATTGCAACTAATCCTTGTGGGACAGCGCGGTGACTGTTACTTAAATAGTTACGGCAAAGGGCTTTCAAAATGAAAATAATAAATGTTGATTAAAACGTTGGATATTTTAAGATAGTCTCGTTGATGCATAAATGGAGTGTTATATTTTTTATATTTATATTATTATTTATATTATATTGCGTTATTTATATTGCGCACTATTTTTGTGCGGCACTACGTGTTTTCTTATTATTTTTCATGGATCTATCGATGGTAGGAATGCCGTACAAAAATATATGACCAAAATGTACACCCTCTCCCTGTACTTTTGAAGTCTCACCTGCATCCAGACGGACAGCTTACAAGTGACGGCATAGTGCTGAATATTATTACTTTAAGCTCCTGTATCTTACTAAATAGGTCTCCTTGTGGTTCATTTGACCCATCACTTTTTGCCACGGGCCTGTAGTCTATTAGGGCTTTTAATTTTTTTTATCTACTTTAGGAATGCAATTTAACGGTAATTGTTAAATAATTGAAAAAACAGTTGTTTTCTCTATAACTAGTCATTACAATTTCGAAAACTTCTAGAATAGTAAGACCACCTGAATCAATCATTATTCTTAATTTTATTTACAAGTCACACTTTAAAATGTTATTTTTTTCATTTTAAAATAAATATGAAAGTATTTTATTTAATTACAAACTTCTTATGCATCAGTATAAAACACTATTTACCTCCAGTTGAAGAACAAAAAAAACATTAATTACAACAAATACCTTACAAACTAAATTCTCCCTAATAATAATAAAATTACAACTAAAATTAAATTAAAAACAACATAACAAATTAAATAAGATGAATACATAGCACATTAAAATAATAAATGAAATTCATTACGCGTCACCTAAGGAATTTAGCAAACCAAAATTATCATTAGTCCAAGAGACCACCCCGAACCGTGCCTGGTGCGAATGTACCCATTATGCTAGCAACATTACCACGCTGGATCGCTAAGGATATGTGTTGCACGAGGTAGGATTCGGCGCGGTGATCCTGGCCATTCCGCCTCAAACATCGCCCCAGTTCCCGGACAAAATCCTTAGCCTCTGCGCACCACACCCCACTGACCTCAACCGCGAAGGGAATGAAAGAATAAGTAGTCTCGAGCGTGGCATATTTAAGATGCTTCTGAGCTGCCGCCCATTCAGCAGCCGACCCGGCCCGACGCAAGGTGCGAGTCAAGTGAGAGGCGGCGTAAGTGCTGACACACGTCGCATCCCACAAAAGACAACGACCTTTCTCCCACGGCACAAGTGTTAAATTAAAAGTGTTAAGTTATTGAAAAAATAGAATACCGATGGAGATATAAGTAAATAAAGCTAAAAATAGTTTGTATTGGGCCAAATAATAATCAATAGTTTTGGTAACGCCAAAGCGATTACATGTGGGAAGTTAAAATAATGTCCTTTTTATTAAACATACTCGGGCACTAAAACAGTGTTAATATTGTATGTTAAATGAATATTTTAATGACCTATCATCACATGACCATTATTTAGTTAAATACGGTCGCTAATGCATTGAAAATTTTATGAGCAACAACATTCGCAGGGTTAATCCATTAATGATTTTCCGTTCCATGGAATTACCTTTTTCCCTTATAATAATTAGATCCAAGGCTATAATAATAAGTAATATCACTCATTTGTTTTATAAATAAATTTAATTGTTGTTGTGCTCAAAATTCTAGATTTTTGCTTTGTAAGCACTGTCTTATCGTTGAAAATTCAGACCTAATGAGTTCGATCAAAATATTAATGTACTGTGACAATAATTATTTTTTTATCTACGGACCCCTTTCTTTTTGTACTATTTGCGAAAACTTTTAAATGTCCATTTTGTATTATGTGTACATGTTACAATGTAATCTAGATGTAAGTTTCCCGAAAATGATAAAATAAATAATTAAATATATTGGACTTGTAATTGCATTGTTCTATTTCTGGGGACGGGTTGAATGAGAAGGGAAAGACATTAGTCGATTACCGGGATCTATAATTTGTTACACAACACATTTTTTCGTAATTCTTGAGTATAACAAAAATCCTCGTGGTATTTCCTTTCACCTTTGTTGCTATGAAAACTAAATCTCGTTCAAAAACTAGTGGTGTATTCTATGGACGGATTCTTAGTCTGAATAATGTATTGTGTTCCTAAATAAGCTATTGAACGTTTAATAGCCGTGATCGCCAAAGGCTGGTCTCAATAACCTACCCAACTTTAACAAGATAATTTTTAAATATTTCGATGCATTTAATGTTTCAGTAAACAAAGATAAATATATATAGATCTGGTGCATGTATGTAAACATTGTTTACTGAGATAAAAATATATTTTAATCATTGTTTATTGAATCGTAGAAATGTATCGACATAGTAAAGATAATTATTTTAACCTGTTGTTATAGATAGATTGGATAAAGAGACCAACCGTAAGTTAAATTTATGTAATTTTATTTTGATTCGTGAAAAATTGAATCTAAGAATATATGGAATCGACATAAAATTTCCGTGCTATGTATAGTATTGGAAGAAAACTTCTTAGCTGGCTATATTTGACGTTAATATTTTCCCGAGATGGTTTATATCTGGCATCTCCACTTGGATATATTTATATCATTTGATATATGTATTTCTAGCTACTGATTTCTGAGCTTAATCTTGCGTTTGTTGTTTTATTATGCAGGAAATAGTGAAGGAGGTAGTCATGGAGGAGGATATTTTCATATCCAAGACAAGGTAGTGTTCTTAAGAACCTCGCCGAGTTTCAGTGCTCGATGTGAATTCTTTGCGTGGCACTGATGATCTTGGCTGACAGAAGGTGCAATGGTGAGTGGCCGCAATAGTGCCAGAGGAAAAAAATTGATCTAAGTAACCAAAATTGCAAACAAATTAGTTTTTCTACTGCCGAGTTAAAAAATATGAGTTCATATAAAATATGTTTATTAGGCAGTGTCTATATACCAAAGAAAAGCCAAAATGAGTAGTGTATAAAGGTAATACGTAAATAAAACCGCAAAGCGTGCATTCTGATCACGTTCGGCCCGGAGAAAAAATGCACGTTAAAAGCGCCCTTACGGTTTGCGCCCTTTGTGGCTTATCAGCCCTTAGGTGGACAGATATCAGTATCTTAATGTATATGTTGTATAATCTATATTTCACGAAGTTTTTTTTATAGCATGAATGGCAAGACGATCATGCCGTTCGCCTGATGGTAAGCGATACGACCGCTCATGAACATTAGCAGAGCCAAACAACACCTTGACTTATATAGCAATGCTTGGCATTTCACTGCGTTCGCAATCCTGAGACATAAGATGTAAAGTCTCAACATGTCCAGTAGTTACTCTGGCTACAATGTTCTTTAATCCGAAACACAACAGTGCGTTTAAACTGCTGTTTCGCGGGAGAAATAGATATTGCGGTGGTACCCACCCAGGCGGCCTCTCATATATGAGAGACCTACCACCAGTGTATAAATGATTTATCGCTGCCGCTGGGTGGGGAGAGGTAGAGCGGAGATTTTGGGTTCACCGGTCTTATGACTCAGCGTTGAGCTACTCAGAAAATATGTTACAATCCGAGCGACCATTGAGTCAAGTCCCTACCAAATTCCCATAACGGCATACTGACCAAAAACTCCATGATGGTCCTCTTCAGCGCTTTGAAACGGCTCCGGAATTCTGAGGCAAAATGCCATAACCTCGCCGGACCTTGCGCTGTTTTGGTGTTTAGGTAATATAACTATGTATAACGTGCCGATCGGTGGGAGATATTTCGAACATTTGCGACTTATTTTAATACTTTTTGATGGCAATGTTTTAATTTATAGATCGTCTACGATCTTTTGGCGTCCGAATGTGCCACGGTGGCTGTCATATTATGAACCATATCTCAAAAAATGCGTTAAATAGATATTTTTAAAATTATATTCCAAATTTCGGCACACTTACAATAATATTTGCTCTTGTGCAAGAATTAACTTTGAATGTGTATATTTAAACGCTATGTTATGTGCTTATTGAAAATATTCTTTATGACTATTAAGGGGGATCTACCTGGGAATAATGTGAATTGTGACGTTTACGATAGAGGCTTGAGATAAGGACACGGCGCGATAATCGCTTCGTCACGACCACTTTTTACAGGACGGCATACTGATTAATCTGCACTAAAGCCGTCCCGGCATTGTGAAAACATTTCGTCGGAACTAGTGTTCATTTTAAATTCCATCTGAAAAATACTGGCCACTGACGCCTGTCCTAAATTTGTGTAAAAAAAAAACCTAAAAATTCTACGCAACAACTCTACGTATCGTTTTATAAATGTTTTGAATTTGATATTCACTATTCAATGTTTTATGTTATTTGTTATATCTTCGTTCGAGCAAAACCTATATTTTTCGTTATTTCGTTTCGTATTTTCTAGTTACTAGAATCCAGTACATTCTAAATTATACCAAATTAAGTCAAAGGGTTAAATTTAGTTTAAAGCTCGAGTACAAGCAAATCCTATGATTCACAAAAGATAGTACGTTACTTTTTTACGTGCCCTCACACATTCTAAAACTACTTTTTGCTAAGTTAATTCCAAAGGTCTCAGGGACTGTAAGCATAAGGTACACTGAAATTTACGGCCTGTTCTATTTTAGATCAAAATAAAAATATATAAAACTTCACAGCTGTCGTTGTGGGCACAACTCGATGTGGGTTTTAAAAAGCAAAATTCCCGCATGCATGAAACTGAACGGCTAGATACAATTCCACCAACGTTATCGTATTTCGCAACACCCGTACCCCCCAATACCACACCCCTCCCACTCGATGTGAAGAGCATGTTTGTTTTATTCTCTATAGTCTTTACGTGATTGGTTGATGTGAATGTTTTATTATAATCGAAGGGCCTTCATGGCAATACCGCCGTGGGATTTTTGCCCGTTTAACTTTTTACAGATAAGATTTGGTCCTCGGATGTAGAATAATTCGGAGTTTCATGACGCTTCGTCACACAAATATTAGAATACTTATGATTTTATAAAGTGTTCCTCTAGAAACCTAAAGTCACTGACTTTGCTTGAATGATTCGTTCTGACTTACTAGCAAGGCGGTCATGTCTTTAAACGGGTTGAAGTGTGAAGGAGCAGTCAACTGTTAGTTTAGAGATCCCGACAAGGCTGAGGAAATATGCAGCTGCCCCAATCGCCGCAATCGACCACCTCAAAAAGATGGTTGGTAGTGGACGGATACGGACTATTAGGACCGGCAATCAAATCTTACATCAACTAATAATTTGCATGCACCGCTTTTTCCCCTCTTATCCCACACTTCATCTCAAAATTATTTTTAAGTCCAGCAACTCATCTGCGACTACCAAATGTTGTAGATGTATGTGGATGGCGGAGACCACTTCCCACCTGGTAAACCTTTTGCATAAATGTCACGTATATGCTAAAAATACATGCTATTTTTTATTCCACTCACTTCGGAGTAACACAAACACAGAGCCAGTGAATTAATTTGCGAAATTTCATTAGAATACGGGGACTTTATTTGAGTAAAACGCGGTGAGCAGTTACAATGTCATATGAATTCCTGTTTCCATTTCGCACCATAAAATCGGACATTCCGTCCTCCAAGCTAACGTTATGAGCACGTAAAAGTGATGTTTGTAAAATATTTAAGTCGACGGATCGTCTGAAATATGGAGATATTGTTGAATTCGGCAACCGCGCTATTTGTATTGAGTCCGTCTATTTGAATTCACGTCTCGCAGTGCGCGTTCCATCTCTAAATCACACTGACAGTGTTATGTTAGTACGTAGCCGCGATACCACTAATTTCCCAAGACTACCGCCGGATTTTGCATGGATAAAGGGATATAGTTTTGTTTATTGTGTGAACTATGTAGGTAAACTATTAGTAAGGTAAACTATTCCGTTTTGTGAACTGACATGTTTATGTGCTGCGCGCAATGTTATGGAGCTATTAGTTTTGTAGACATTTACAACTATTTTTACGCGTTTTTAGTAGCTAATTGTCTTATAACATTTTTTATAAACTAGTGAGCAAACATACGGGGAGTTTTTGACAGCTAACAAAACAATTAGCGAGTGATATTCATATTATTTTGGGAGTAATTATTTCCAATTTCAATTTCATTATGGAAGATTTTTGAGATCACGAGCTATGATGTAGGTTCAGGTAGGTTTGATATTTTAAATTAATTACCTTTATAAATATTTAGTAGCTCCCAATAAAACAATTCTAAAAATATTAGGTAATTATTTATTGTCCATTGCTAAACATTAATGTTCATGTTAAACGGTTTTTGAATTAAATACCTATAAAATTGTACAAATGCTACTGAAATATATATTTTTTTCTATTCTCTATGACACATTGACGTGACATAGACACTGGTGAAGTTATTTATCGGTTCAGAGTTGTGCAAAGAGCTATAGAGAAAGCCATCCTTGACAACAAATTACGTGATCGTGTTCCTAATACTAAGATCTGAACCTACAATAAAGCTAAGGTTATGGACCTTAAATAAAGTTACGCAGGCCCTAGGCAAAGCAAAATATATTCGTATATTATAAATATATAATATACCAAAAACTGTCTCGAGCTAAAAATAAGATCGATAAGAGAATTGTTTTATTAAGATTAAATAAATAAATAAATATTATTTTAGTGTATGTGGAATCCGTCAACCCAATAGGTCAGTATTGAAGAATATAATTTTTTAAGTATTTTGTATGCGTCTTTTGTTTTGGTGTACAATAAAGCATATCTATATATTAATACGTGATGCAAAAACTTTGGATCCCTTTTTACGAAAATTGCGCGGACGCAGGAGCATAAAATTTGGCACACTTATAGTTTATGTGTAGGAGAAGTGGAGAATGCTAATATTTTTCAATAATAATGCTTATAAAGTACATTAAATCAAAAAATAAAACATTACACACACTGCCATGCATTTCACACACACATCCATACACAAGTATACATACTCTGGTGTCAAATTGTTTCTTTTCTTTTTCATTTTGTTCTTCTGACATAGACATATCAAAAAAAAGGTTTTATTTGCCTAATGAGGTAATAATATTAATATTAAAAGAGAATATTAATTTTAAATGAGGCAATAATATTAATATTAAGCCTAATATTAAATGTAATATAAAACAAGATTTTAATAATAATGCATAAAAAGTACATTAAATCAATAAATAAACCAGCATGCATTTGACACACGCATACACAAGTATTTGTACACGTATACATACTCTTTGGTCAAATTGTTTCTTTGCTTTATTATAGACATAATTATGTAGTTGAATATCAATCAGAAAAAAATGTTTACTGTGGTTTTGTTGAATATCAAACAGAAAAGATTTATTTGACGAATACTACGTGAAATACTGAGCGCTATCATTCATTATATGCATAAAGAAAGTTCTGTTGCAGCAATCTGCAATAACCACATTCAGGTACAAAAAAATATATAATTTGCTATAGCTGGTTCAAAGCAATTATTGTAGTTTACGATTTTAGTAATAACATATACTTCAGGATAAATATTATAAGTAATTTTGAGAGATACGTACATTTAAATGTGCACGAATTATCAGAATAACAACATCATCATACAGGTAAAAACTTTTTCTCTTCTTGATTTGGTCGAATTTCGACCACTAGGCGACCACTAGTATAAATAAATGAATAAATAAATACAGCCTCACCTTTTCCTTGAAGTCTAGACTATGGTGGATGCTCGTGACTAGCTGTGAGGCGTTTAAGGGCTGGATTATTAATTCAGAACATATGCAAATTAGCGACTAGACGGCCTGTTGCTACGTCATAAGCCACCTCACTCTGCAATATGCATAATCATGTCGCACCGACCTTACGTTTAGGTATGTGGATAGTTAGCAGAATTATATGTATTTATTATTAGTTAGAAAAAGAAATACTATTACTCTATATACGTCCTGAGCACGGGTTTAGTTCACGCTCGTTCAGAGATGGCTGTTAAACTTCAAATGTCTTTGGGATCTCTATAGAGATGTTCTACTTATTCAGATGAACTCATAACATTTTCCTTAAGCAGCAAATGAACTATCATTAGCTTTCAATACCTTCACACATAATTTGCAGATGCTGATTTCATTTCACTTTTATTGTTGTTCGTAATTACTTTAATATTTAACCACATGGATCAGTAAATCTTAATGTAATAAAAACTTTTAAACTGCGTTTTATGTGCGGGTTGTAACTATAGAGACTGCGTTTAAAAATGGAACACTCTTCATAAAATAATTTGCACTACCTTATCAATTATAGCGGGTGTTAGAAATATCATGAGCGTCATAATAGTGAGCATCTGCCGGGTGGCGGGGTTATCAATTACTTGCACATGTCGACAGCTGCACTCGTGATGGATGCCCTCGCAGTGCCGGCCACTATCCATTCCTCTCGTTTATTACCTTATTTGTTCGGACGTGTACACCGGACGTCCGATGCTCCGCCCCGGAGCGAGCTCCACGCTGCACAAGGTGGCTGTGTTATTAAATTGAAGGAGTCTTGTAAGACTAATGTTCCCCGAGATAAACAATCTTTTAAGCGTTTAAAAAGTATTATTTAAGGTACGTGCTAAAATAAATTCTCAAGATATTCCATTGTCACTGACAAAGCTTGCGTGCAGTTCAAAAGATGATATACTTCGACTATCAACTACACAAAGACGATAAATAAATTAAGCATTTAGAATGAACGGGTTTAGCATATCAAGTGGTGAATAGTTTTACATCTAAAAGGGCAATTAATCACAAACGTTTAATGCGAACTCATTAGTTATTCTACAAACCGAGCTGCACTAAGAAATATGTACATATACCGAATGATGTCGACGGGTAATTTCTGAATTAAATTTAGAAGCGTACACTCGACACGAATGTTCAGCGGTTCGCGAGACCTACCGCTGAATGCAGCCACTCGACTTGCTGTATTTACGAGAATCACCGGCCAATTACGTTGACAACAGCAAAACACAAATCATTTGTCGGTGAGCGTGAAATTCAATGCTGTTCACGACTATTCCATATTTTTGGAGCTAGTTCAATGGAAATATTTGCATTGCTGCTATAGTTGGGCTCAAAGTTCAGATGTATTATAAATAGTATTTGCTGGCATACCAGTGTTGACTATCGAGAAATACTCGTCTCTCTGCAGTTAAATTTTACGTTTAAATATTACAAATGTGTAGAATATTTCGAATATATTCATAACTTATTGTCAGAGCCGTTTACCAACAGACCACCACGCACTTCAACTTCAACTTCAACTTCGGACTAGACGCGGCTGCCCATATGTTCACGGTGGTCGCGGGTTCGAATCCCAGGGCACACCTCTGACTTTTCGGAGTCATGTGTGTATTGATAGTCAATCACCACGCACTAAAAACGGTGAAGGAAAACATCGTGAGGAAACCTGCATATCATAGCGATTTATAAGAATTTCTTTGGTATCTAAGTCCGCCAACCCGCACTAGGCCAGCGTGGTGGACTATATGGCCTAACCACTCTCAATCGTATTCTCGATTGTAGAGTAGGCCCGTGCCCTGCAGTGGGACGTATATGGGCTGATACAGCAGTATACAGTATTGTCAGAGCATCAGACTATCAGTTTCTGTTGTAGTTTTTAAGCCACGATGTACTTCATAGGAATGGATAGATATTCCTGACACTACGCAACTATGAGGCGAGTATGGTGGGAACGAAATTCATCATATATAAATTTGTACTCTGTACTAAAAACATCCCACAAAGCTTTTTTTTCAAGCTTCAGTCAAAACCGAAAGTTCGAAAGATTAATTAGTGACCATTGAATAAAACTAATGATATACATGTATGTATGTAGATTAAAATTGGACAATAAATTGCCACCATCATCCTTTTGTCTTATTTGCCCTAGCCGAATTAACACAGATGAATTCAAATAGCAATTTATTGGTTCACTATGATGTGCTTTTCACCATTGCGTATGGTGGTAGGTATCGCGAATATCATACCACTAGACACCAGCTAAAGCAGTTTAAGCTCCAAGGTGGAACGATCTTGCTGTTGAAACCATATTTGGCTATTTGTTCCGATGAATTATGTGGTGATATGATAGTTTTGTCAAACATTCGGGACGCTATTCGGGAAACGCGTGTGTCCCCTGGGTACATTTACCGCAAGCGATTTGGCCATGCCTGCCACCAGTGACTTCCCAATGCTCTATCGCTTATGACGGAAATTGCGACCACGGTGTCGTTTCTTTGTATTCGGAGTTTATTGATAAATATGTATAATATAAAATAATTAATGTGTTATGGAAAAAATGTGTTAAGTTCAGTGTCTTTATTTTTAAATCTCGAATTGAAAAAATGAAGATTATCTATTAGCTGATTATATTTTTTTAATATCAAATATCTTTATTATAATGCTGGAATGTTAGTAAAATCTATTATTTACTATGTTTCTGGAGACCATTAAATTTTAATCAGTTGCCTTAAGTAAAATATCATTTTTTTGAAAATAGTCCTAATTTTCTTGGGAAATTTTCCCAATAAATCAAAAGCATCTGCATTTAAATCGTGAAAATAGCAAAGAGTTAAAAAAATATATTTGACATTTAAAAAATAACTTCAAACTCCTGCTGCGTTTATACGGGTAGTCATAATGTCCATCATACCCCTTGTTAAAGCCACGGCACTTTAAATATTATTAGATCAGTATCAGTAACACTCGCCCTTCCGTACTACGAGAATATTTTAACTCCCCTATTCAAATAAACACTTGAAAATGTTAAACAAGCGTATCTAATGATATGCAAGTTTTAAAAATCGCGTGAGATACGTTAAAAAGATTATTTACTTTATAAATTTGATTGTGGATTGTTTATCGCGATCTGTCCGATGGCCGTGTCGGAACGAACAATTGTTCGTGGTCACTTAATGAGTGAGATGTCGTTGCGATACAGCCTCGTTGATAGCACTTGTTTTACAACTTTTGTCGACTTACGTACTTAACTGCGAATACTTGGACCGTTAAGTAGCCAATTGCGTTTTATTTCTGTTAGTAGACGCTTTTGTTTTGATTTTGTTTGTGAATATAATTTGGGTTTTGTGCTCTACGGTTGTGTGCGTACGATTAAGTTCTGTGTTGTTGGCGGTTTGGATATCAAATACTGTTTTATTGAATATTGCCTCGAGGCACTTTGATTGTCTTTTATATACCTATACTTAGAAAAAATCATCTAAGTTGATTCAATTTGTCGATTAACTCACTAAGGCAGCGTTGTAAATACCTTAATTTTTCAAATTCCTCCTTAAACTGGTGTGTTTGCTAGTAGGAACTATTTTCGGGGAAGATTCAAGTCGAGTAGTGGGGTATGTAATAATGTAAATTAAAAATATGTGGCTATAAAATATGACCAAATTGAATTCCCACGAAACTAAATATACTTGAATGTATATAAAAAAAGAAACAAAGGTACTTATATGCCATCTTGGTCTCGCAGCAATAAATAATTGTATAACAAATACAAAATATATTTCTAATTATATTTCCTTATACATTTTGTATTGAAAGTAAGAGATAGTGAGGGTATTTGTAGGTCTTCACATGCGATTTTCATCCGATTACGAAGGAAAGTAGCTTGTTTATATAAGCTGAGCCCGCATATATTATTCATCAATGTGTTAAAAACCTCAATTTCGTACTCCGACTTAGGGTTTCGCATTGTTCTATATTATTATAAGTTGTGCCTATATTTTCTAGGAGTTTACGTGAAAAGTACCTACGCAAAGTATGAAAGCTTTCTACAATTTAGATTCGGCAAATACTGACACATTTTAACAAGAAACCTTTTTTGAGTTACTATGGTTTTATTAAGGGTAATTAGAAATATTAAATAAAGTTTTTAAGTGACTCCATTAGTATAGATTTTTTTAAATTTACCGATATAACCTTGTTGGTAGTAGGATGTTTATTGAATTGTTTTGTAGCATTGAGTCCAAATTCACTACAACTATTACCTGACTTCGTTTTCGGTCGCAGTCTAGATATACCTGGCATATTATTGTATAGTGGTGGAACCATGCTGCAGTCAGTTTTTGGCTAAAGAATTCCTTTGTTGGTAGAACCTGAGACATCTCATAAAAATATACGAAAATCAATCTATTGTTCATGAAATTGTTGAAGAAAACACAGACTAAACCTCATTTTGATTCTCGTTTTTTGGAATAAAACTTAATAAGGGTCATTAAGGGAACCGCTAAACCGTGCGTCAAACATATGTTTGTTATAAGAACCCAAATTAATCGTAATTTTTTTATCTGAATAAATCTTTATTTCTTTATTACTTGTATTAGAATGCATAAACGTAATAAAACAATTGCATAAATTATCTATTTATCTTTTCTTCATTTTTCAAGGGCCAACAGAGTCAAAGTCAAATAAAAAAATATTTTTTACTTGGAATCTCAACTTTACGCAGCGCCAAAGGTTTATTAAATATTTCATATTTGCTTATTGATTTATCCCACTTTCTCATGTTTTCCACTAATCGTTCCACTGTTCACTATTAGCCTAAAAAATGTTGCATTATATTGTATCAAAACTGACTAGGTATAGCAACTTCTATCACACATATAGCTCTGCTTGGTTCTAAGGTAATTTTACCGTCACTTGTCAGAAACGCCAAGTACCTACAAGTTAGCAACGTCTCGCGCCGCTCAGTAAGCTAGTTTTAATTGCGTTGCCGCTTGATTTCATCTGGGAAGTCTCACTGCACAGATGTGTGCCGGTATAGATTAATTAATTTTTCATGCTCAGTAAACCGTGCAAGTGTTTAATCTTTACCCCATAAAGTTTTTTTTATTTTACTTAATCTGGAAAAGCACTTAGGTGATTTTATCCAGGCTTGATTCAGTGAGTTCAGTTATTTAACTTATTAATAATATTAATATGGAACTTACATATATCTTGAAACAGAACATTTTTTTCATTTGAATGTTTTTTGTTAAAGTTATTTGGTATATCGGTCCAAAAGACAAAGTTCGCAAACTCGTATCTTGGCCGCAATATTAAGCCGTGTAACAAAAATGCCTGCCGGCTTATGTGTCTCATGTCTCTCCGTACTGCAATCGTTCTGCTTCATTGTGAAGAAGCAAGCCGGTTTAATTATGTCTAGATACAGCAGATTACAATTTGTTGCCATTCAGTACTTTTTGTGTTCGGTATAGTACCTACCAGTATGTAAAATGCACTCTGTGGTCACCATCAGGTGCTGCACTGCACCATTCAAAATCATTTTCAATGAGTACAAAATTAATTTTTCCAAGCAGGGTGTTTTTGTATACCTACTTTACATCAAAGAAAATAATAAAATATAAATGCACATAATAAAATAGCTATACTAACCAGGAAAATTAGCCACGAATTATAATATCACAATCTTTGTCAACATATTGTTTTAGTAAACAGATATTTGTAACCTTTCAAGTACATTTCCGCGAAGTCGGGAGTCGGATCCTTTAAGAATCCTGACTAACAACTGCAAACTTATTGTATAGGAAACAATTTCGAAGAATTGTGGCCTGCTTATACTTCGGGTGTTGCGAACAGATGGAATAACAATTTTATGAATTCCTATACACAATATTTACTATAAAACATTTAATATTGATACGTAGCATAATTACAACTAAAATATTACTACTTTTCTGTACGAAAAGTGCCTATCGTGGATCATGTGACAACCAATTTATGTTTTAAGTTAAAACACCAATATACGGGCTACCAGCCATAATTAAAGAATAAATTTTATTAAACCAGTACAGAATTTCATTATATGTTCACAGAATGGTATGTTTTTAATTGTAACATCAAACAATGTAATCTGTGGAAATAAACATCGGTAGAAAGTTTTTCTTTTTGTATTTGTTCATAAACTAACTTTAGGCAGTACAGTCAACATCTCCTTTCGATAAACAAAAAATAGCATGTATTAAATGTAACATTATTTACTTTCTTCTAGAGTTAGGTGTATCCATAAATCTGTAATAAAGTGCCAAAAAATTGCGTAGTCTACATTGTTGTCGTATATTTGGTATTAGAAAAATAAGGAACAATTACGGTACAAATATCGACAGTAAATGTCCAGGCCCGGGGCTAATCAGGGGTGGTCCCGGGCGGCGATCGGGACGAGGGCGGATGAAGGGAGGTTGTGAAGGGAGGGACAGCAGGGAGCTAGGGAGCTTGTTACTATCGCAACCGGTATAGTTACTGCTACCTACTACGTATCTAACGGAAAATAATTATTCCTTTTAGCTTTGTTAAGTATTGAATATTTTTATACAATAATTCCGTCAATTGAGCAAACAGGTCACCTGATGATAAGTGTTCACTGCCGCCCATGAACATCTACAACGCTTGGATCATAGATGTATTATCCCTCCTTGAAATCGGAAGGGGAGTGGAAAGGAAAAACTATGAGAAGAGGTGAAGGAATACCCCTTGATATTGGCTATCTGACAATAGACTCGTAGTACGAATCACGATAGCAAAGCTTCACGTCGGTCTACTAAGAGGCAGTGGTAATTACTGACAAAGTGGCTTTACCACTTCAAAAAATAAGTATAATTTGTTTGCCCCGGGTGTTTAGGAAGGTTATAGGTGTTGTCGACTCTTCTACCTGCCAATACCACGGTTAGCCATGCTCATTATTATATTTTATGAATTTTGCATAAGCTCCAGATTTTTGTACTATCGGCAAGTAACCTGCCGTCAATGTTTAATGTTAAATGTCATTATTATGTATATCTCTATTAATTGAAACAAAACTATTTTTAACGGATTTTATCACGGATGTGGTAATTTTTTTTACATTTTTCGACTTCGCGACGTTTCTATCACTTTACAGTTTTCAAGGTCACGGGGCGGACAGACAGCGATTAAATCCTTAAATAATAGATTAATTTCAATGAGTAACATTCGCGTAAATCTAAGAAACCAGTACCTTTATTGATTCAAATTTTTAGGCTAGAAAAACTTATAGTGTTGTGTGATGATTTTTATAATTGCCATTATTAAGAAACGTACTTACGGAATTATTAATTGTATATGTAAAATACTTATAAAATTGTCTGTAGTCTTATTTTAGACTGAGTATGAAGCTGAGTTTAACAATTGGTTGCTGTCCACTCATTCCTATGAAGCATATTGGGTCAGTTTTTTATCAAATACCCTCGCACAACCGTTTAATATTTAGAGGTCAATCGACAAAGGCTTTGCGGTTGTGACCTGTTTTGAAATTTATTTTACAACGTTAAATAATAAGTTTTTAGTCTGTCTGCTGAGCTTGAAAAGACAGTTGATGTGAAATGAAACAATTTTGTGAAATATAATATTATTGTTAAAATATATTTGTATTATAATTTGTTTGTACTTTCTTGTAATCATCGAAGTGTATACACTATTATACTTTCCCTACTCTTGAGTTAAAGCATTATATAAATATAGAGACATTTAATATGTCGTTTTGGAAGGTAAATAAATAAATACATCCGAAAGTAACATTATAATCCTGACCTGTTTTTCGGTCTCACAAACAAATACCTGCGGCTTACACAAATATTATTTCGGTGCGGTGATTGAACCCGCGGCCTTTCTTTTCACAGCCGGCGACTGAACCTGAGATCCCCACCGCTGGCTTAATCGTTTTTAGGATTTAAATAGGTTTAGATTTTTTGGAGTACCTATCATGTATGTAATTTTGGCGATATTGTTTGTCATTGTTAATTTGCTTAGTATATTATTGTTTGTCATTGTTAATTTTTGCCGAGCGATTATTATAATATAAAATAAAGTTTCAAAAGTCAGATGTGGAGTAACTGTGCGACCAAATGTGGTATGGTACCTTTCATTCTCATTATAGGTACAATATCTAGCCTGTTGAATTTCTATTAATCACGTTTTGTTCCAAATAAAAGTTTTGTAAACATGTAGCTCTAATTGCGAGCTCGGGGAGGTACAATTATCTTGTACAAAACGTGAATTATCTGACGATGGTCATATTCAGATTTATTTAAAGACAGTTTATAAATCTATTTTAGTTGTCGAGTATATTGTCCCTTTCGAACGATACCGAGATTGTACCTGCTACCTTTTGTTAAAGCCAGGCGTCCACATTTATGCATCGTACGTATCGGACGCCTCTCATACATCAATCTATTGAAAGGAATTGATAGATGCTTGTAATTCGTACGATGCGGATCAGTGGACGCACTTGTATGAATTACTGCGCAAAGAATACTACGATCTATCTGATGCTATGCGTCCGATAATAAATAACATCCAACAGTCACATACATAGTCCTGACCCCACACTAAGATCGAGTCTTGTGTCGTGGGTATCAGGAACTACGAGAGACTTTTCGGTCTCACAAACACCCAGACCCGGAAGAAATATTTGTGGGCCGCACAAACATTTCTCTCGGAGCGGGGATCGAACCCGAGGCCTCTCGTTTCACAGGCGGCGTCTAACCAACTGCGCCACGGAGGCTGTCGATACGCACGGATCGCACGAATCGATGTATTCCTATACAAAAAATACTATGCGATGCGTCCGATACTTACGATGCGAATATGTGGACGCCTGCCAAAAAGGCAACATTTAAGTTATTCGCATATTTGCATCGTATGTATCGCATTCAATGGACCGTAGTATTCTTTGTATAAGAATCACACAAGTTTGTCCACTGATACGCATCGTATGGATCGCATAAATCCACTTGTCGGCAATATCGATGCAGATGCTGTAAGCGGCCATCGAAACATAACCGATCGCTACAGATACTGTGGACCTCTTGTAAAACAATAATCGATACGTGTGTGTTTGATGTGATACGTGCAATACTTACGATGTGGAAATATAGACTCCTGCCCTTTGTCAACTGCATCACAGTCATATCATCAATTAAATTAATCCACCATTCTTAATCCCAGAAAACCACTGATGTATGTTAGAAGCTATGCGGAGTTTTCAGTATTATAGGTATAGATTTTGATTTCATATCACAAGGGTCTACTTATTTATATCTATTCGGTAACCTTTATCATTCATACAATTATATTATAACTTATTACTTGAAGTATATTTGAAACTTTCCAGACTGTAATGGCTATACTAATTTTTAAATATTAATAATGTGCTTGGCCATTCATAACGTCTGCAAAATTAGTTCCAGACTTTTTTACTTCGCAAAACTACGCAAGTTGAAAATATTTTATTTAAACGAAGTTTTTATATGAACTGGAAGATATTTTAATAAGTTATAATGAGAATTACACGATATGTAATACCCTGAGTCCCAGATTATTGAAACATATCACTTGTTTATTAAATTAGTAGAGTAAATTCTCTCAACCGTTTTTAAATGTGTTTCGCTCTCTCAATAGTTATTTAGAGTAGATTTTACGAAAAGAATCTAGACTAAGTAACGATTTTATTGACATTTGTAAAGATAGTATTTCTTATGTAGTAGGGGGCAAACAAACATGCTGGTCACCTCACGGTAAGTAATCACCGTTGCATACGAAAATCTGCAACACCGTAGGACATGAAAGCGCGTTGCCGGTCTATAAAATATAAAAATATAGAAAACAAATCTTGCAATTGTTATGTACCCCTAATAAATGATAAACTTAATTAATTACTTTCTCCATTATGTTATATTCTTTCTCCATTATGTTATATTCAATTTGATCACTTTTAAAATATAAGGTAGGCATGTAAGGTAGGAAAACGCTCGTTTTTTGAACGTACTAGGTCGTGTTTGTCCGGAAATGCCGCCATTGGCAACTGGTTCCACAGATTTGTAGCACGTAAACCAATAGTTAATTTCGCTTATACTGTTAAATATACCTTTATGAAAATTCATAACCAAGGTTCCAATTAAAATTGAAAGCATATTTTTTTCGGAGTGATATATATGAGTTTAAATTTTTTTGTTATTTTTTTCTATTTATGCAAACATTTCGTTGAATTCAAATATGTTATACATTTTAATTTTGTTACCGAATCATAGCTAGTGGTTTCCTTAAATTCTTAGTATTCCTCGTAATATTTTGGTTCATTTTTTGGAAATTTTAATGTAATTGAAAGCCTTTGTACAGTTCGGAGTATAAGGTTAAAAAATAAATGTAAATTGCACAAACGTGTATCTACTGAAATATGCCTAACCATGATTTGAATGCGTGTAATAGGTTATTTTAAAAATGGATATACGTCGTGAACCAGATTGGGTTCGATTGTGCAGTCTGTATATTGGCCCATTGGTAGCAGGCTGCCGACACGGTTGTAATCGGTTCGAACAGCAGTGCATTTCTCTGACTTTTCGGAATCATGTATAATGATAGCTGTCAATTACCAGATAGTAAATTGAAACGGATAATACGGTAGAGGCAAGCATCGTGAGAAAATATCCATAACATAGACATCTGAACACGATTTTCTATATATGTAAAGTTCAGAAACCAGTAAAACCGTTTTCTCCTCTCATTATTATACATTTATTTCATTTCTTCTCTTCTTATTTTCAGAGATTGGCATTAACAAATGTTATTTATAGATGGTCAAATGGCAAACCAATAAAATCAAAATAAGGTTTAATATGCGTGACTTTGTATAAGAAAAACGTTCGTGTACATTTAAGAAAATTCCAATTTTTTGTCACCTACTTTAAACTCTGGCTTTAAAGCTTCCATACTTCAGCGTCTTATGAAAACATTCCACAAACTTACAAGTCCTCTTACTCTGGCTTTACTTTAAAATAATTGTCTCCGTCTCTGAGAGATAATTGAATGTTCAATAGCGTGGATCATAACATGTCGCGACTGCCACGTGTTTTTTGTCTTCAGAAGTCAGAAGAAACGGAGTGCGATGTAAAATTACTTCAAAAGTGACTTTAATTCTTTAATTAGCTAAGTAATTATTAAGCTAACCCTTTGTATGTTTTATTCAGTGTTTCTTATGTATAGTTTATGTTATTATTAACAGCTAATTAGTATAATTATAATAAGTAACGATGATATTTGTTCTACATAAGCTAATTTTATTTTGAACCTTGACACTTATTTGACAATTATTGTGTACATCATTGATGTCAAAATTTCATAGTCCATTCGTGTTTTTATATATGTAAGAGATTGTTTTCATACCACACTACATCCAATATCATTGCCTAGTCAATCTATAGTGTTCTTATTGCTTTACGGAACAACACCACTATCTACACACGACGAGCATGACCTTAATTAAATTGTTACAACAAAGTACATTATGTCATGTACAAAAGCCAAATTTGAAGTGCCATCAGAGCAAGATGGTGGGCACTCGAGGCGAGAGCAGTTAGGCACAAGTTCAACTGTTATCGCGGCAACCAGTTTAACTGAAGAGCTCTCTGTCAGCTTCAAGGTACGTGCCTCGGATGTACGCCAACTAGCGCCGAATCTAACTGAGAATAATCATTATATTTGATCGCTATATTTTTTCTACAAATGGAACTTGAGTACGTTTTTAATTGCGATTGTAGCTCGTTTTAGTGAAGTGTGGTGGTTGAGCTCTTCCACCTCTGGGGCAGTTGTTGCATAACGGTTTAAAAGCAAATAATTGGAATGGACTGGAAATGCATTTGACTCAGTTAATGTATTGGATTTGTAGTTCTTATGAAATTAGTAATTCAATATTAAATGACGCCATTAAATGTTTTGATAGTTAATTTAATCTTGTATACGCCAAATAGTCTTTTTAAACTAACAAGGTTACAGACTGGACTTATCCGGGCCTCAGTTTACGACTCAATTTTTTGTCTGTGTTATTTCACAAGAAAATTCATTTAGTGATCCTAGTCCGCAATGTTTTTAAATTAAGTGCCTCAGACTTCTCCAGTAGCAAAATAATAACGTTGTAAACCGGAGAAAGCGTTGCCGGCATTAGCATTGTATTAAACTATTAAGTTAAAATTTGGCGGATCCTTCGTGGGCGGTATCGGAGTAGCTTGATGACGCCCCCGCGCTTAGGTAATGACGGTAGATAATGCTCTGTCATTGGAATTGCTCTATCCCCGTAACAAAGTGGGGACCGTGTATCAAATTACTCGACGCTATCCCTCAACTGTCAACCCCGACTGATTATCTCACTTTGAAACTGTAAAGACTAGTTAAAAGTTTCGTTCTACGTATGTATATTGTCTGAAAAGAGAGAGATATAATGTAAGTTTAATTCAGTCTGAAGATTTCATTCCTCGTAAATAAATCTAGTGTGAGGGACACATAGTTTCAATCTTATGATACGATATGTGATCAGAAATTGAGAAACATTTCGGTTCAAAAACAAATAGATGTGAAACAAAATTGGCGATGACACAAACACCTCTTACAGCGGTTTTCAGTCACGATTTCTCGTACCGCCACAGTTATGAATTTTATGTTCCTTTACGTAATGGAAATGTTTCCCTGTACGCGACACAATCCCACATAAAAATATCGTTCCGTGAAGGCGTGGGGTAAGTTCTTTGAACTTACTCGAGTAATAAGAAGGGGGCTGGCCACGTGTTTCCTGTCACCCGTAAAAACTTTTTCTAATGGAAATTAAAAGTAGGAATGTTTTCCAGTCTGGCTATTTTCAGTGCCGTAATGTAGTCAGGTTTTATACGTACTAATGCAATAAAATTAATTAATACAGCCGTGGTTGTAATGTTATTTGGTCCGTGTTATGGGCAATATTTGTTCCGTAAATCAGCGGTGAGCACTTGACAACTAAATATCACGCAATGCTTTGTGATTCAGTTTCGGATATCGACGATTTCGACAATTGAACTATGACATTACTGTATCAGCCCATTTTTTCATACAAGGTCCGACAAACAGGCTACCTGAGGTGATCATTGCTGCCTATGAACATCCCTTTTGGTTGGATCATAGATAGCCAGCCCGTTAAATCTAGATCAGGAAATCTAAAGAATGGGAAGAGGAAGGCATTGGACAATCGGCAATCTCACCAAACGTAACGTGGTAGCATAGTAGTCACTTCTCGTCAATTTGCTGTGATACAGTGGTAGCCTGCCCATTCACGCTGAGTCATGATGGACAGCATTGCTCTACCATATAGAAGTTACCCATTACTGAGTATGAAACTTCTCTACAACCGAGAGAGATTCCTCTCGACTGAGACGGGTTAGGCCGCAATTGACCGAGTCAGCCTGACTTTTGACATTCACAAACATGTATTTCGGGTCTTATCAAGAAGGTTTTAGGTTGAAGTCCTTTGTGATTTCTAATACGAAATTGTTATAACGTGGGACGTCATGTGTGGTTGTGGCATGTACTTACTAATTCTCTTCAACGCCATCCACGCAAATTTACGAAGCGTGACTGCTTTACTTGGATTTTTATAATATTCTTTATGTAATTGTTATATAATATGTCATTCATGGCTTTCGTTTTTCTGTCAAATACCACAGGCGTTTTTTGTTTTTTTATTGAAATGAGACTTGGTTATTTATTGTTTTTTACTACACCAACCAGTGAAATATAATTGTGACCCGACCATTGACCCGACACAAAGATTGAGTCTTGTGTTGTGGGTATGGGAAACTACGAGAAACTTTTCGGTCTCACAAACACCCAGATCCGAAACAAATACCTGTGTTTCACATAAACCGGGAACGCAGGAAAGTAGAGCAGTTGCTAAGTTGGAAACAAGGGCATAATATTAATATGATAATAAATAAATAATATTTGGAAAATATATTTGCGTTTTGCAAGTCTTAAGTTTTACTTGTATAACCACTTTTTTGCATAAAACCAATTGGAATAGCTGAAGAATAAAATTATAACATATAGGTTAGTGGTTAATTGAATAGTAATCGGAATATACTATGAAAACTCAGAAATTTGGCGTAACATGTTAAGGGGAAGCATGTATAATGTTTTTTTTCTTCTTATTTAATTCTTTATTTGTCGAAATCCTTGTTATTATCAGAGTAAGCTACGAAAATTAATCCTAATATAGACGCAAAGATGATTTATTAAAATGTATATCGGCAGGTGGTTTTTTTGGACACTCTGTTACACATTTGTTTTGGTGGGGGTTTGTGAACCGCGGTCTCTCGTTTCACACCAACTGCGCCGCGGAGGCTGTCAAAAATAAATATCGTTTATAATTCACAATGACCTTTTTGGAGCCATAATGTCTCGTTTCAGTGGCTGTATATACGTATGAGTAGGTTAAGGTAAGGCGGTAGTTTGTAAATTTTAATTAAACTGTTCTGTAGTTGTAAGTTCACCTTATAAGTTACCATTTTAATACTTGAATTAATCTTGAAACAACGATGGAGGTGAGTGATTATTTTTCCGTAGTTTTATTTTTTTGGACTGAAGTCGAAATTATTTTTGCCATGGTACCTTTGTCAACGGATGGGCCCTTAAACCCGGTTGTTTCCCTGTTATTTGAATCTAAAGTCGTGTCTATGGTTTCTTCGCCCAAAGGGAGGTAATTTGAACTTTTTACACGGTATCGTAAAACCGAACCTGTTAACTGAGAGGCAGAAGCGGTGCTTCACAAATTATTTTGTCTTGGCATCGATTTTTTAGATATGTTTCTGTAATATCTTTTAAATATCTGTAGTAACAGAGAATAGATCATGGGATATTTATTTCAGTATGAGAGGATGAAAAGAAAAAAACGAAATCCGTAGTTGTTGAGAAAAAAACACACGTTTTAAATCTACCGCTTCACGGTTTTAAAGACCTTGGTGAAGTCTATGAATAAACACAGGCGTTCTGATTTTTTATTAACAATGAAAGCGAAGTCAAAACGAACAACAGCCTCATTTATAAATTAAACATTCACGACAAAGCCATATAAACACGCGACTCAAAAAGATAAGCGTTTCGATTTACTCAAGCATGCGAACAGCCGTCTTCCTTCACGAAAAAAAAACATTCTACACACATGAAACGGCTGTTTTAGAAGTACGACTGCGTACACGTACAGTTCTCTTATTAGTGTCATGGTGTTTTTCAACAAAACTCTTTTAGTATAGGAGTGAATACATTTGCACGTAATGCCAGTAACCCGGCGCTTTGATGTGACGTCGCGTCATTTTCCCCGCTAAGTTTCTTAACGCACGAAGATTTCATTAAGACCGTGTCACACGCTCGTACGTTTAAATGGAAAGGGAATTATGAGTTATATATACTTGCGGTTTGAATTCAAGTAATTTGACTTCATTCACGCAACAGTTTTATTGTTTACAATATTTCTATGAAACTTCTTATACATACGTTGAACTGAATTTAAAAATTAAAATTAAAAACAATAATTAATTCTGTATTGATCCTTTAAGCTATATATAAAAGACGTAGGTATGTGAATATTTGTAAGTTACAACATAATTTACACGCACGATAATTAATTGTAAGTACTTATAAATATGTAATTTCATAATCCTTCGTCAGTACATTAATGTGTGGGCTAAGCCGCAAGTTGATATTACGCTCAATTATTCAATGGTTGCAGGTGACACGAAGGTCTGACGGTCGGGACTGCGTGTCTTGGCACGCTTGTCCTTGAGCCAAGGACTTCGCCTTCAAACTGTCATAATTTGGTTTGCTATCCACGGATATTTCAACTTCGGATTATTACCTCCATACAATTTTATTCATAGCATTTGATATTTTGTACAGGCCGAATAGGGACGTTACTACGATGCCGTTTATCGCTGTCGACGTATATATCGATACTTGATACTATATTGCGGCCGCAAGATATGCCTCGATATTGTATTCGTACACAAATATCATGTTAACGTACCGTATCAAATTGAAGCGAAGTTACTTTAGTGCCCAACGATATGGACTATAGGAAGGTCAGATACTCTATATCACTAAGAAGAGGATTAACAACAATCTTAGTCATGTATTTGGTCTAAATTATAAAACTTTAAATTAGTTATAAAAAATACTTTGTCGATATCTTCGCTCTTAGAAACTTATTTAAAAAAGAAAATATGCATATGCTCATGACAAACACAAATTACAAAATTTATATCTACTTTATACATTTCCGTACCACTGAATTTAAATATGTGAAAACGTAGTGGAATATATAAAGGATATATCAAGAGTATTACTGAAAATGAAGCTGGGTAGTAGTTTTAGTGACTACTAACACAATGCAATTAAATTTTGTGCAAGAAATTGTGACGATTTTTTTTTTGTTATTTTTTCTATCGCTGTATTAGGGTGGTAAAATCATAGTTTTTTCTTAAACAATAGTGTACACCTTTTTATTTTTAAGACTCTATGGTACGTAAGGCTTTAAATTATTATTTTAGCAAAATGCAACTATGGATTTACCACCCTAATACGACGAAAGAAAAAAAGTAACAAAAATTTTGCACAAAATTTAATTGCAGTCACTAAAACTACCACCCAGCTTCGTTTTCGGTAGCAGTCTGGATATATCGGGTATCATAATATTATTATAATATTTTCATAGTTTTTAAATAATATTGTTCATTTGTTTATGTTCTAAATATATAAAAAAAAGTGGATGGTTGCTTGATTGTTACGAATACCAACCAGGGTTTCTGACCCCCGGTCACAAGTCTGAATATTCGGAGTCATGGTTATATTGATAGCCAGTAACTACGCACTTTAACTTCAAAGAAAAACATTATGTATGTTATTCCTGTATTGTGAAGAGAAGCCTTAGTTCACAGTAGCGAATTATTCAACACGGATTTTATATATGACTTTCACAACAATCGTTAAAAGTTTGTGTTAGTTTTTACATGTCCTCCAAAGTAACAATACATTTACATTCTTAGTTGGTGTGTCGAATGAATAATGTTAGTCTGTTTTTGCCTCAATACAAAATACCCGTGCCAGTTTATTAATTGGGTTCGTGCATTTATTTGCTTTAATTACGGTGAGGTCGTGATTTGAGGGGATGTCGCCCAGTACTATATTTTTACCGTCCTATCTATACTAATATATAAAGCTGAAGAGTTTGTTTGTTTGTTACCTTTAATCTCAGAAATGGTTCAAATTGAATGTTTTATTGGATAGGTCATTTATCGAGAAATGCTATAGGAATGTCATCACGCTATGATCTAAAGGAGCAATGCAGTAGTGGAAATTCTATCAAATATGAGTAGTTTTACTCGATCCGATTGGTCGATATTCTAAATTGATAGTCAAAGAACAATGGCGAATTTATGATTGATCTTAATTTGAGCGTCTTAAAGTGGCATATATACAAAACAATTTCCAATATTTTTGTACATTTTTCCAAATAATCATATGAATTATACAAAGCGGGTGAAAAAAAACCTTTAAAATGGAAAGCCATTTGAGTAATTCCGGATTTATAAACTATTATTGGCTAAGTGTTGCCATTTTATATTTATTAGACTTAAATAGTTTGCTATCTAGTAAAGTACTGTTATTCGAGATAACTTTGTCATTCAATATAATATTGGCAAACTCCCGCAATTTGTCAGTTATTTTAATTTTGTAAATAATTATATTTCATTGATATTTTATTTGCTTAAATAGTAACAACACATGATATTTTTTTCTGTATTAAATAATCAGTAAATTCAAAGTATGATATGAGCCTGGCCAGAGGACTCATAGCAATCGATTGACATAGAAAACCCAGCAAAAAAAATGATAGACTTTTGACGTTTCCGTTGCGTGAATTGTTGATAAATATTTAATCCGGACTGAATCAAAAATAATTGAGGAATAAGGAGCCTGATACTGCGTCGTGTGATCCGTGCATTGTTACGGACTTTTATATTTACTGTGTGTGATATGTTATGTTTGTTATGATCATCGATCATAATTTAATGCTTGGATTGACTTAAAGTAAATATGTTGAGAATTGAAGGTAACTGTCAACTGAGACTGCGGCAGATCACATGTAATTATTAATGATACGTGTAAATATACTTTTTAAGCTAATATAAATAAAAACACAAGATACTAATCGAACGGGTGTATTATTATACTTTTTAATTATTATAAAATGATATTTCTGACAATACAATACTTCATAGCACGGTCAGCCATTTTACTCGTAGTGTGACGTAGGTGTAGAAACACAAAAATTCTGATGTGAATATCAATTTTTCCCCTGTTTCTTTAACAACAATTATTACACATGTTGAATTAGAAATTAATCCTCAGGCTAACGAGATTTTTTTCATCATAAGACATTTAATTTTAATGTCAATAAAAATAATGTATGGACAGTTGCCATTGTTCTTTGAACATTTGGGACGCCATTTTGAAAAGTGCATCTGCACGGAACGCTTATTTAATTTGAATTTCGTATTGTTTATTTTCGGAAATGTTCGCTGTTTTTGACAGCAAGAGACTCATTCCTTTGTGCTTATAGACTATCAAAGGGCTTTGGCTGATATTGTATAATGGAATTAATCATTGGTGTAACTTATTTGCCTTTGGTATAATTAATAGGTATAATTAATATGGCCCTGCGGCAACTCATCCTTATTCGCTGGGAAAAGATGGGGTAGTGTGAAATAAGTAATATGTGTAACTAGGAGGACTATCATTTATTCATTAGTATACGAAGCATTGCCAACTAAAATACACTGGTATACTAAATTATGACATGTGTGTTCTATTTAAGTCTATGTTGGTATGTTAACACGTTCGCTGACAGTGACCATAATATACCCTGACAACACATTATGACAGTAGAATTTGTCATACTAAATGACTTATAGAGCCACAAAGATACCTGGCCCGGTGGCCAAAAGTGGAAACAAATACGTCATTTAGAATGTCAGTCTATCTGCCAGTCGCTGTCATATCGGCCATTAGTTGTTTACTCAATGTATTTATTTTTCCTGCATTATTTAAAACTAGTGAAAATTGCCGAAAACTTTAAAAAGTGATGCTAGGAATGTTAAGCTTCAGGTATTAAATTTTACGTAGGAAGAAAATCGGCTTCAGATACCAATAATACCCTTCCAAAAATTGTATCATCGTGTAGCTGTTGCCACAAGTTTGTGTTGTCAGCTTTTCAAAATAAACTCCACGAAAACAGAACTTTGTACGTACTAGTACAATAGATGTTAGTTCATATCCTAAACTAAAATTCATCGTTACGTGTGTGGTGGCCTGTTGGTAAATGGACCACCAATGACCACAACCACATTTCACGGTGGCTGCGGGTTCGAATCTCAGAGTACCCTTCTGACTTTTCGGAGTCATGCGTGTATTGATAGTCAGTAAACACACACAAAAACGGTGAACGAAAACATCGTGAGGAAACCTGCATACCAAAGCGATTTATAAGAATTTCTATGGTACCTGTGTAAGTCCACCAACCCGCATTAGGCCAGCGCGGCGGACTATATAGCCTGTGATATGGCCTAACTACCCTCAATCGTACTCTCGATTACAGAGGAGGCCCGTACCCTCCAGTGGAAGGAAAAAACATGCATATGAAACTGGTCCACTCATTTTCCTGACACTATTGATCGGATTGAAAAATCTTACTTTACCCACTTTATTGCTATATCTATTTTTAATGGCAACACCAAATTCGATTACAGCGACTCTCTCACCGGGTCAGATAACTTTGTGCCTCTATACGTCTCTAGACGTAGTGCCATACTGGACATTTGATAACTTGCCCTAATTCGACACTACGTTGACAGAAAATAAAGCGACAGGACCTCCAAACGTGAGTCGATGAGGTCTGATTGAAAATATATTGCTCACAATAACAACTGTCATAACAGTGGATACTGCTCTTCATAATTCTTATATGAAAGTTATCGCCGGATGACGTACTGCCAATAATCTTAAAAATAAGTGGCCCGTCCTTCGACGTGCTGTCATAACGCATTATTGTAATTTCACGCCTAATGACGTACTATCAGCGCAAGTGTTAAATAAGTCTATAATACCCGGAAGCACAAGTTACATCCGACTACTTTAGGTTTTATTAAGTTTCTGACGGCCGCAGTCAGAGACATTCAATGTCAAATAAATTGTTCGTTAATAATTGTTTTGTTCAATTATCTATACTAAATAATGATTCAATTGACGTTAAATGTCTCTGAATTCAGCTAATAATATCCTCAGTAATTACTGGATACAAATTTCTCTTAATTGGAATACGACAAAAAGTTGTAGTAATAAACCTTTAACCTACTAATACCGCCATCTGCATACCAGGCATCTGCTACTAAAATTACTATTTTGCTCAAGTTAATCATATTTCAAAATATCCTCTGTACTAAAGTTACAAAATAATAAATTACAAACTGTCAAGGAAGCAAATTTAAATTTTATAAAGTAAAATATTATCCCGATAGTTTCCTTACAAGTAAATAAAAGTCTAACATTTTTACACCGAGCCACGGTGTATTAATAGCCGGAATATCTGAATTAATTATATTGTTATTCCTTTAAGAAAATTCCTGCTTCAATAGCTACGTTGGCTCATTTCCAGCGTGAGGAAACTTAATGAAGTAGCGCCAAGTTGCGATATTAACATAAAACGTTATTTTGTTTTAATTTTAATTGTACATGCATACTTAGATGCAGTATCTTTATTACCGTATTATGTAGGAGTTTATGAATTTTACAAGTAATCGTTCTACATCCACTCGAGTTCTACGACACTGCTGTACACACACAAATGGAATAGTTTTCGAGTATTCGATTATTTGGTTCTAATAATAACAGTATTGTGTATTCCAGTTTAATGATATATTTTTTAAGTTAATTCAGTGAATATCTATTTGACAGGCTCTACGGCAAATTGAATAATTCATCGTATATTTTCTTGAGAAGAATCACTGAAGTAATTAACTGAGGTTGTTTTATTGTGTATATAATTCATAATATCTAGACAGGAATATTGCTCAATTTTTTTTTGTTTTGTTCTTATTACGTGGACGGTAAATATTGCCTTATTTTCTGGTCAAGTTTTTGAATAAATATGATTTGGATTATGAATCTCCTCAACATTAAAACGCTAGATTGAGGCCCCTAAAAAAAGTGCTCTGATTTTACTGAAATAAATTTATTATTAACGAATAATTTCAAAGTATCCAGAGAGTACTTCGGTTCAATGACGAATTGGGTTACAAAAGTACAACGATTTGAGTGCTCCCTCGTCGATGGAACTTTTGGCTCTTTAGTGAATCACAGAGGCTTTGACTGTCACTACACGGAAGCGGAAGTATCCTCTCGAGATAGCGTTCAATTTATTTAGATATTTTTAGACGTGTCTCAGAAGTTATTTCACCTTGTAAAGCACTCAAAGGTCGATTCATTCTATAGCTAATATTTAGTGTCTTTGGGTGCATAGGTTCAAATGTAAATGAGTTCAATATGCAAAATATAATAGTTAAAAAAAACTAAAATACACGCTTTAATAAGATATACAACTAAAAAAGTAAAAATAATTGATACTGAATTTAAGATAAGAAAATGGAGTAAAATACATATATTTTATTGTTACAAAGCGTGGGGTGTTTACAACAATTACTTATCCTCCTGCACCCCACGCTTTGTAACAATAAAATATATGTATTTTACTCCATTTTCTTATCTTAAATTCAGTATCAATTATTTTTACTTTTTTAGTTGTATATCTTATTAAAGCGTGTATTTTAGTTTTTTTTAACTATTATATAATTGTTTTGACTAAAAACATCCATCTACGGCTGTATTTCCAATCAATAACGCCATCTGTTGGTCAGTAGTAGCATTTGACACTTGAAGAATACAAGAAGCTTATACCCAAATGGAGATTGCATTCCGTATATAAAAGTGAAGCACAAAAATTTTACCTTGAATGACGTCGCTGATGCCTGCTATCCTTTTCTTTAGCGTAACAATGAATGAACTTCACGTGAACTTCATTCATTGTCACTCTAAAGAAAAGGATAGCAGGCAACAGCGATTGCATTCAAGGTCAAATTTTTGTGCTTCAGTGTTTTATACGGAATGCAATCTCCATTTGGGTATAAGCTTCTTGGAAGAATACAATGTTAACGCCATCTAGCGATGAATGTAGCAATGGTCATCAATTATAAGAATAATTAATCCTGGCGAATCTAATCAGGATAATTATATATTTTAATCGAATTATTGTATTGTCATCGGTCTTTGACAGGTGTGCAAAATTTGAACGAAATCTGGCCGTTTAAAGTGGGTCAAAATCGCGCCCAAAGAAGTCGGTTACAAACAAACATACAAATATACAAACATACAAACATACAAGTGAAGCTAATATAAAGCGTGTAAAAAGCACTGCCTCGGTGGCGTAGTTGTACTACGGTACGGTTCCAAAACTGAGGTCTTGGGTTCGAATCCCGGGCTGGGCAAAGTGTTATTGGATTTTTCTATTCATTATCAGCCCAGAGCCAGGAATTTGTGCCCAATATGGCGATAGGCTTGCCACCTATCAAAAGAAAGAAAGAAAGAACTATTTTATTCACAGCACAGTATACAACACAATGCAGGACAGAACACATATTAGATTAAAGATTATTCAATTGATCATCTATCACATTGTGGACAACAACGGAACATACAAGGCGAAATGTGGGTGTCCTGGTATCTCTGCCTACTCCTTCTGGGATATAGGTGTGAGTTTTTGTATGTATGTATGTATGTATTTTAAAACACAATATATCCCACTCAGTATTACGCATGCTACATCAAACCTAATCAATTAAAAATGATAATTCCCTAATTACATCCACTATATAGTGATTACTTTACGTTTAATAGCACCATAATGGTTTATCTTTCATTTGGAGCATTTTAAATGGTGTTAAAATCCATATAATGCAATAACAAGCGAGTGCATTATGTTTGTGGATCGTAAACGTCATTTTACGAGAGCGCCAACGGAGTGCCCCGCGAGCCAACAGTAGCCTCTTTCCAACGTTACGTCTATTTGTGATGTACTAAACGTCACTTAATTTAATTACGTATGTGCCGAGTGCCATTTTGTTTCGTTTTAAAGTAATAATGGTATCGTTCCTTTTCATTTTTTAAATTATAACAGAGTAGCAAGGCTGCCGAGTGAGCAGCGCAAAATGATAACTACTTTTTTAAGTTGCGGAGACGAAGGTCTTACGTAATACGTTAGTAATGATGGTATGAATAGTCCAATTTAAATTTGTGAGAAAAATTATAACATTATAGGTACTCATATTAAAATTTACAATACCAAACATTTAAATCAGTCTGCCTCACACCGACGGAAAGCACAATGTCGTTGTTTTCATATTTTATATTGCGAGTAAATTAATATTTACTTAATTTATATGCTCATCCCTGTGGTTGGCCGATATTTAAAAATTCTATTGATGAAACTCTCTGATATTTAAAACTTCTATTGATGAAACTCCCTGATTAAAATCACACCCCGGAGATTATTATTATTATGACACGTCTGCTTTGGTGACATAGTTTTCTGCGGTAAAAATGCTTCGAATTCGAGTTCAAATCCGGGCAAATTGATATTAGATTCTTCTATTTATTATCGGCCCGGAGTCAGAAATTTGTGCCCCACATGGCGTTATGCTCGCTATCGTGGGAGGGAACACACAAGGCAAACACGTGTGTCCTGGTAGCACCTCTGCCTACACCCATCGGAAAATGGCGTGAGGTTATGTGTTTATGAAACGAGGTGTAGCTTTAAATTCCGAGTCTTAATATCATAATTCTACGTTTCATTTTTAATAAAGACTTTCGTATTTAGCTCGCAGTCGGAAAACAATTTTTATCCACTTTCTATCTGGATCCTAAACTAATAACCGATGTATTATTAATTTGTGTCGATCCGTAGTTTCCAATTCACAGCGGACGGTTATGCTACGTATGTGGGGTCGAGTGAACCAATGTATTAAATTAAAGGGATCTAAGAGCTGGCCTATTCGTCACAGTATGTCACACGATGCCCGGGAATGAAGTAGCATTGTGCCACCCGAGATTGGGCCCTCTATTTACCACGTCTATCTTATATACACGAAACCTCTGAATGGCCCCTGCATGTGTTCTAATTGATGAAACTTTGATTACATGCGAAAGTTTTGCTTTTATCTAAAATTACTATGTGTATATAGGTAATGTAATTGGCCTTTTTAACATGAGACTTAAATCAGGTTCTACGTCCTAATGCAGGGAATGGACCTCTAGTCATGTAAAGTTTGTCAACCGGCTTTACAATTGTTAATAAATAAAGACGTTATTGTTTTAAGCAGATGTTAAGGTACCTACTATAGGTTGTTAATTAATAACTGAATTATAATAGACAAAAATATTTTAATTATTTGGATATGTTATTTAATATATTAGTTTTTTGTGTATGAGGCCACTCCAGTGAAATATTTTTTACTTGCTCAATTGCAGTCATTCCAAATTCAATTCAGCGAAACAGGTAATTTCAAGAATTGGGAACAGTTTCTAACAGCCAAGGAGAGAATTAATTCGAACCTGCGTTGCTCTACGTGTAATTTGCATTTTCCACGTAGTTTTAGGAACTTGATGCTTGCTTACAAAGATATCCAGTTTATATTATATAATAGTTTTTAATTTTAATCGAGTGGAAGCGTTTTTTTGAAGCTTGTTAGAAATAATATTAAGTCTGCAAAAATATTTAGGTTTAAGAGTTTTGTTCTCAAAAAGATAACAAATTATATAATTTCTATACTATTAGATATACATATCTACATATCAACGCGCGTAGTGCCCTGTTATTAACAGAAAAATATGCTATATGCATTTTATATCTAAATATTCTTGTTTACATTGCTTTATATCATATGCATCTTTGCTTCATAATACGACGTAATACAGTATCGGAGAAGTCTATCACATTAATCTAATGCGATAAATTGCAGAATTTTCGATATAATGCTTCTGACGGGACTTAACGACTGTTACCTTTGCCAAATGCCAATACTAATAGCGTATGCCTTAAGATTAGGTTGTACGGTGTCAGTTATATATTTTTTCGATTGCATTGCAATTTCCGATACACAACCAAATAACACGAATATGAGCATATACATTTAAATATTAATATATGTACTATTTCATTAAAAATTTAATGTATTTTGCTGTTGGTGTAAATAAATAAACACAAATAAGCATAATTTGTGTTTTAAATATGTTTTAATAAATGCTATAATTTCATACGCGGGCTTAAAATGCAAATTGTTACAAATGACACCCAGTCTTGAATTAAAACAAATACTTTAAGTTAAGACGGTGCAAGAAATGGCTCAAAAAGCTGGCATTTAAACTTTTTAAATGCAGTATAACAAACGAGTGTTGTGTGTAAATAAATAAATATTCATAAAGAAAGTTCGCTAACATTGTATTTTTATGATGACTCACGTTGAGTTATTACTTCCTAGATGTTGTACAAGTTTGAGTGGGTGATGCTTGTGGGTGGGACGAGTTCACATCTCTGCCACGAAATAATTTAACCTTGTTCTAGTTTTACGCTTTGTATCGAACGTTAATTAATTGTTGAAGTAATAAGGTTTAACTTATCTCGATACATACAAATATATATACATGCGTGTCAGGTTCAAGCGCGGATCCCGGGGGAGGTCATGGTGGTCATGCCTCCTGGGTTGGCTCCAGGTTGTCAAAATTTATTAATTATTTTGTTGATAAAATTTATAAGGCAAAAGGCACGTTAACACGTTATGTTACGTAATATAACACTGCATAACATACATGTTCGCAGACGACCTGTGCGCGACCCTAGCCGGAACTAATATAGAACATATGTGCAGTCTCGTGCAACAGGATGTCGATAGTATTGTTAAATGGTCTCACGACAATGGAATATTACTCAATGCTCAGAAGACAAAAATGTTAATAATTAGGTCACCGCACTTTAAATCTCGATATCGTCATGTTCTGTCACAACCCACACATTTGATTGTTTCCATAAAGTATTGAGGTATTATACTAGAGAGGACATCGGGAACAAAATCTGTGCGTATGGTGCATGCACACGGGTACCATTGAAGCGAGAGGGAAGATATGTTCCTTCGTAGGCGTGACAGAGACAAAAATAGAATGTTCCCTTCATTTTGTTTCAAATATTTTGCTTGCAGTGTCCCCTCTAGTATATTATCTCAATGCCATAAGGTAACAAAATGTAACTGTGAGACAATTGAAATTGTACCCTGTGTAACATATTTAGGTGTAAAGGTGGATGAATTCTTTTCTTTGTCCCATCATGTCCACTTTTTTGCAGTAAATTAAGAATTTTACTGGGCAAATTTTATCATTTAAGATATAAAGTGCCTCTTAAGGTACTCAAATGTATGTATATGTCACTAGTGGAATGAGTGGTGTCATATGCTCTAGACAGCTATGGTCTAACGTTCAAATCATACATGAATAAAATAGAATCATTACAAATAAGATTTTTAAAACTACTCGTAACCAATAAAACCAACATTAATGTAAAAAAAAATATTATAAGTTATTTAAAATATGCAATATACTGGGGTCAAATTAAAACACAAGCTTCAGTTGATTACTAATAAACATAGCTGCGGGGGGTTGTTGGTACCGCTGAATACAATAAGCCAACCAGAGCGGTATCGGCAGGGATATACCTTGTACCAAGGATCCACAACTACTACGGAGACAGGACACTACGTAAGCGATTACCGTACTTGGTAAACGGTCTCTCTTCCGAAATTGCGGCAACGATTAACAAAAAAAATCTAATATTAAAGCTATCTAAAAGTATTTTCTATCAACCTTATAATTAGGCACTCACAAGTCGTTATACAGGGTATATCAAGACTGTTACCGAAAACGAAGCCGGGTGGTAGTTTAAGCGACTTCAGACACAAAGCAACAGAAAAAATTGCAAAAAAAAGCGATAATTTGTTTTTTGTTATTTTTTTCCTATGACCATATTTGGGTGGTAAATACATTTTTTCCTGAAATAATAGTGTATACCCTTTTATTTATAAATAATCTAAGGTATAAAAGTGTTTAAATTATTATTTTAGCAAAAACTATGAATTTACCACCCAAAAATGACGATATTTAAAAAATCATAAAAAATAATTGTCGCGTTTCTTTGCGAAATTTTTAGTTGCATTGTGTTTGTAGTCACTAAAATTACCACCCGGCTTCGTTTTCGGTAGCAGTCTTGAGATACCCGGTATATTAAGTACATATGTAAAACACTACTATGTACTCACAGACAAACCAAGTAACTGGTTTTGTGAGACAAAAGTATTCTGTATCAGCCCACCTGTAGGGCACGAGCCTCCTCTGCAATCGAGAGTACGATTGAGACTGGTTAGGCCTATATTTCACCACGCTGGCCTAATGAGGGTTGGCTAACTAATTTATCATCAACCTGTATATATCTGGCTTCGAGTGTACAAACATAATTATTATTAGATAATTGTCTGCTGTACGAACCTCAAATACATCATGAGGATAGGAAGACGCTGAAGTAGCACGAGAAACAAAAATATCAAGACATATCTGCGTGCTCATTACGTTGTGTTCTCCTGAGATATATTTCAATTTAATCGTAAGATATTTAAGTTACAATATGAATTTAAGTGTTTTTTTGTGTAACGTATAATATGAGTATTGCGCGTATATAAAACATTGATTACGAGTCTTTGAACGCAGAAAAATCTATTGTCCGTTGATTTTCGGCGAGAGCCAAGATTTTTCAACACGATTAATGTTTCACGATTGCAGTAAAGTTAGATTGAAAATTCTGGCACTAGACTGGCCATTCGTCTTAATCCGATTACGAGCCCGCATAGGCAATATAATGGACGAAGCTTAGTCCCCAAAATTCGCTGCAAGTGGACATATACATACATACTTTAGTGTTCAACACATAGGTATTTATAGGTTTGCTTTGTGTGCTGAAATTCTAAAGTGAAGATATCTGTTCAGCGTATATCGATACTTTAACCATCGGGAACGGATCAGAATTAAGACTATGACGCAAGCTTGATTTGGGTTGATGGACTTCAAAAACTTTAAAGTTTTTGCTAAATTCACAGATATTCTAGTGTCTTAAATACGGTTTCCTTCATTATTTGTTGGAGCTATAAATTAATATGAAAATAACATAATTTTGACAAGTTACACGCAAGTATTCCGTACGTTAAAAATCCGCCATGTTTTAAGGCTCTTACATTTTAAAAGTGTGTGGCTTGGTCTCGAATCTCTAACCTTTGCTTTATCAACCCAATCCCTTATCAACTAAGCTACCGAGTATTCGCATACATTTCTAATATAAGGATTGATAAAATACGAATTGTAATACTTTTTTATGTGTTTAATTTCAACGTGATTGGAATTCTCACGCCCTACAGTGCAATTAAAACAAATATGAAATGACTGTTGAGATGTTAAAATTCAATTATTTTTTTCATTATAATATGTAATGTTGATTTGCTTTGTTTTCATTTTGAGGAAAATAATGTTGAAACTGGACTATCGATATCGTTCTATCATAAATTTAAACAGCTTAAGCAACAGCTTTTAAACAGCAGAATTTATGGCACCAATGGTATTATTTTTCTATTATAGGTATACAATAGTAGGTACACGCACAGGTTAAATATACATTCCATACAAATGTTTTTTTTTTTTATAGCAATTAATAGCATTCACCTGATGGTTAGCAATACGACCGCTCAGGGACAGTAGCAATACAAAACAACGCAATAAATTTCAAAAATATGCTCGATATTCCAATGCACTCTCCAGTCTGGGATATAAGGTATTAAGTCAAATATAACCAGTAGATACCCTGGCTACCAGTGGCGTGCCTAGGGTTGTGGACTAGGGCAAGCCCAATATTTTTTTAGTAAGAATATGCATGGGTTCGGGAGCAAAATGGTATTAAGAAAGAAGAACGTGTTCATCATGCGATAGGGGGCGAGCCTATGCGATGTAATTAAATAAAAAAATATATAGAAAACGACCCCAGATTCGAATCGGAGACCTCAACTTTGCGCCATCGAGGCAGTCCTAGACCTACCACACGATCTATATAAGATTAGGATAAAAACCAATAAATAATAACTATATTTATCACCGTTATGAAAAAATCTATTACAACAAGTTGTTCGAAAAAATCTAATAGATGGCGCGATTTTCACGGCCATCTATTTAATATTGCCAAAATACTGAATTGCCCATCATTAGTTTTAAATAGATGAATAAAACCAATGTGTAAGTTAAATTACTTTTGGGCATGCATACGTAACTTTATATTGTAATTATTTTGTAAATTAATAAACGGCACTACAATAGCACAAGTACGGCGCCGTGTTTAGCTTCACGGCCAGAAATTATTGTTAATACATTCATGTTATGTTTTTGTGTATGCATGTGATTTTTTGATTCATCATGAGCCCTGAAAGGAAGCTAAGGAATATCTGAAAAACACTACGATTACTGTCCACGCGAGCATAATGTTAAGAAATCTCATCACATATTACGTATATGACGCATAAAGAGGTTTCTATACGCTGTTTACCGGAATTATGAAATTATATTAATGCATTCACATATTTTTGTCAATTACTATAAAAGTACCAGTTAAATTATTTAAATCACTATAGCCGGAACAATTCCAAAAGAGTAGGTACGTCGTTCGAAAAAAAAATACAACACCGACAGTATAACTTATTAATATGAGAACATCCAGCAATCTATGTAGTTATGTGCACTGATCTATAAAATTGTATTCTATAGTTTTCACTACTTTCGAGAAATACACAACAAATCAGGCGTAGGTTTTCGACCAGATACGAGTAGTTGTTTGTCTACGAAATGTAATGAATTTACCTTTTCCTCGCCGATCAACACTTGCACACACTTCAAACCATCACAAGGCACATTTTCACCCATTATTATACGTAATAAACGTAAAATACTATAATTAAATGAAAACTAAACGTAGATGTTCAGTGGTTACTGGTTAATCGTCCGCTCGAAAGACATAATAAGCGTGAAGCTAGCCACAGGTCCTAAATTATGGACAATTCCAAATTAAGTATTCTAATTATATATTAATAAAAATATTTAAAAGATCATAACACGGTCTCAAAAAATATCCATTTATATATAAAGGTCTACAACTTTGCTCCCGCCGTTTTTTTTTAAATTTTAAAAATTATATTAAAAAAAATGGTATCTTATTTATGTTTCAAAGTATTGTCCGTCACTTTCCACTACTTTGGCCCATCTTTCAGGCAACAAACGAATCCCGCGTCGGAAAAATTCTTCATCCTTTGATAAGATCCAAGAATCGATCCATTCTTTAACTTTTTCAAAAGAATCGAAGCACTGGCCCGCCAGGCCGTGTGCCATCGACCTAAATAAATGGTAATCAGATGGAGCAACATCTGGAGAGTATGGCGGGTGAGGTAGAATTTCCCATTTCAGTGTTTCGAGGTACGTCTTCACTACTTTCGCCACGTGAGGTCGAGCATTGTCGTGTTGCAAAATTACTTTTTCGTGTCTATCAGCGTATTGCGGCCGTTTTGCTTTTAATGCCCGACTTAAACGCATTAATTGCCTTCGATAAAGTGCACCAGTAATTTTTTCAGAAGGTTTTAGCAGCTCATAATAAATTACGCCAAGCTGATCCCACCAAATACACAACATGACCTTGGATCCGTGAATATTCTGTCGAGGTGTCGCCGTAGGAGTGTGGCCGGGCAATCCCCATGATGTGCGTCGCTTAGGGTTGTCGTAGTGCACCCATTTTTCGTCCCCAGTAACAATACGATGAAGAAAACCTTTTCGTTTTTGTCTTTCAAGCAGCAGTTCACAAGCAAATAAACGTCGCTCAACATCTCTTGGTTTCAACTGATACGGTACCCAGTATCCTTGTTTTTGGATCATCCCCAGCTGTTCCAGGCGTTTTGATACTGCTTGCTGAGTTACTCCCAATGATTTTGCTAGCTGTTCTTGAGTTTGGCACGAGTCTTCATTAAGTAAAGCCTCCAGTTCATCATCTTCAAAAGTTTTTTCTCTGCCACCGCTATGCCGATCTTCAACAACAAAATCACCGCTTTTAAAGCGCTGGAACCACTCACGACACGTTCTTTCACTAATAGTATCATCACCATAAGTACTTGAAATAACCCGATGAGCCTCAGCCGCCGATTTTTTCATGTTGAAATGAAAAAGTAAAATCTCCCGCAAATGACGTGAATTCGGTTTATAAGTTGACATATTTAATTAAGTGTAACTATATGACGCAAACAAAAATTAACTAATATCGATGTAAGGTTATATTTATAGATGTCAAAACTGATGGAAAACAACTGTGATTTATTTATTACTGAACTATTACTGGCTACTAACGCCATCTTTTGGAAAACGGCGGGAGCAAAGTTGTAGACCTAATAAATATGTCGGATCTTGCTCAGACATCAGAAGTAAAACACGATAATTCAATTATAAAATAGAGTTTATTACTTAATCAATTAAATTGCTCACTGTAGGTATAGTGATAATAACAATTTATAATATTTCACAAACCAATTAGTGAGGGTCTCAACTAATGGTAGTGAGGGTGGTAGGCGCTTGTACAAAGACAGCGATCCGTGCACCGAGACGCATCCGTTAGAAATGCGTGCCGACGCTCCGGTGCGGCCTGCTTTATACTCTTGAAACGCAGTGGGGATTGGGTGGGGTGATGACGTTCGGTGCACGTGCCGCTAGCGCATGATAACGCCATCTCTGTTTTGCGCTCTATTTCAACTACCGCCGTCACGGCCATTCTGACAATCGCACGTCCTCGTGCGCCGCAATTATCTTTAATCTAAATAAAAGATATTTTCACAAAATTAGCCATGAACAAATAACCTTACAGCTGGACTAGGTCACCTCAAGACCCCTGCAGCGTGTAACACATGCTGGTCTAGATATTCATCCCAATGATGAAATCCCTTCAGCTTAAACAAAAGTGCTGGTCTAGATCATCTACCCACAACAGTAGGTGAGATCCCTTCAGCTTAAACAAAAGTGCTGGTCTAGATCATCTACCCACAACAGTAGGTGAGATCCCTTCAGCTACAATACAACTGGACTAGGTCACATCTCTCGTAACCCCTACAGTATAAGCTTAGTTCAAGAAGTAAATCTTATACCAGTACCGGATTGCACAATCAGAAATCAGCGAACCAACTTTCTTCAGAATCACTGCAGTCCATGACGCCACGAACGCTCCTGGTGCACATGTTGACCTCCTTGTTGCCTGAAGTCGCTCGATCCTTCTGTGTTGTCAGCTCTTACAGGGCAGTTGGAGACCACGTGGCCTGGTTCACCGCACACGTAGCATGTAATTTGAGGCTTCTGGTTGAGGTGTTTCACTGGAAAACTTATACAATTATTGCAGTTTCCCCGGAAACCAAAAGTGTTCCGAGGCCGCTTTGGATCAAACTCTGGATGATCGGAAGATTCGCTTTTTCTTTTCAAGGAAATTCCACGCAACACACGAAAAAGTTGCATTTTATCATTTAGAACAGTAGAATTTAGTTCACGACGGATTAAGGCATCGCATTGTGATAAAACAGAAATCGCGAAACCGGTTATTACTTTTTCAGAAAAAATTACGTCAGGAATTTTCTCTATTAATTGCAACAAACGAACACCCGCTTGAACTGGAGTTTCTTCCGATTTTATTTGAAATTTTAAAATTTGATCAAAATGATCCTGAACCAGCATAGGCCGGGAAAATTGAGCCTTTAGAAGTTCTTTTACTTCAATCCACTCAAATTGATTAGGACGAATTTTTGTTAAAAATGTCGAAGCTCGTCCTTTTAGACTATATGTTAAAGCCATAATTAAATCTACCCCTTTTAGTCTCTTATTCTCAATTATTACTTCAGATAGCTGACACCAGTCATCCACGTCTGCATTGGGATCATCTGGGTCAAATGAGACTAATGGGCTTAGCGTACGAGCAGATGAAGATATTTATTCTAGAAAAAAATGGCTTCCATGCCATTACTAAACAAGAAAATTTGGTCCTGCACAGTGTTTGAAATCGGATCGCCGACAGTGGGGCGGTCTGCGGATCCCACTTCTGATGTCGGATCTTGCTCAGACATCAGAAGTAAAACACGATAATTCAATTATAAAATAGAGTTTATTACTTAATCAATTAAATTGCTCACTGTAGGTATAGTGATAATAACAATTTATAATATTTCACAAACCAATTAGTGAGGGTCTCAACTAATGGTAGTGAGGGTGGTAGGCGCTTGTACAAAGACAGCGATCCGTGCACCGAGACGCATCCGTTAGAAATGCGTGCCGACGCTCCGGTGCGGCCTGCTTTATACTCTTGAAACGCAGTGGGGATTGGGTGGGGTGATGACGTTCGGTGCACGTGCCGCTAGCGCATGATAACGCCATCTCTGTTTTGCGCTCTATTTCAACTACCGCCGTCAAATATTATTTTTATATATTATTTATTATCCAATATAACTTGTAGCAAAACATAAATATTTTTCGATAAATTTGGATAATAATATGACATGCCAAGTGCACAACTTCACTCCGCGAAGCCGGGCATTTTGCTTGGTACAAATTGCATTAAAAATAGCTATATGTATAGGTACGTACTTAGTGTCATGGTAGTAGTATTTCACCCATAGGTGCGACTGAGAGGGCAATATACGCCAGAAGCCAGGTAAAAGCACACGAGAGAGAAAAAGATAGATAATACTTTGGTGTGTTCCATCTTTTTAAGATATTGCGTCACTCGTGGACCAGCGTTGATTTTGAATGAAATAATTTTATATTAGTTTTAGACCGCGGCGCTCGCTTGCGAGTTGCCGGGCGCGGCGCGGGTGCTCCGTCGCAGGCGCGGGGCTCCATTATGACGCGGTAAATTTAAAAATGATAGACTTTTTGCATTAAACGAATGTATTTTATTTAAGGTACTAATTTGCCTTTAGGATTGAGTATATATGCGTATTAAGTAAGGCAAGCCGGGCTTTTGGGCTTGTATGGAAGTACCGCCACTGCTGGCTACACTGTCTTTCAAGCCGTAACACAACAGTCTATTTACACTGCTGTTTGGTGGGAGGAATAGAAAATACATAGGTAGGTACCCAGGTAGCCGGTTAAGTATGAGGAACCTACTACCAGTGTACAACGATCACAATTATTTAATAATAATAATAAAAGAAACAAGTATCCAATATTTCTCTTTTAAGGAACCATTTTTCTTTCCTTGGTTAATTAGGTTTATAAACAGTGTTTAATGTGTTTCTACAAATTCTGAGGTATTGAAATAGTTTTCACAAAGACTGGAGCAGCAAGTTATTCAGTGTACAATTTTAATTAGCATTACAAATATTATTATGAGGTCATTATAAAATATTTTATGGACTGATAACATACAAGACGAGTTACGTTTTATTTCTCTAGAGGTTAAGAACTACAGGCGTATTAAAGTTTGTTCAATCAATCAATGAGTTTGGCAATAATTTTTCACATATCAATAAAGTTTCTAACAATGTATAAGTTCAAAAGTGATGTGAATTCAGAACTAAAGAAATATAAAGTTTTTGAAGTCTCGTTATAAGTTTTAGTTTAAATTATTTCTCTAGAAAACTATATTACTAATTTGATACAATATGAATTGTGTTTAAATATACGCTCGAAATCCATGCATATAGTCGCTGGCACGGTACCTAAGTCTTGTGGAGTAGAATAGAGAAACTACAAGGAACTTTTCAATCTTACAACATTCAGACTCGTAACAAGAATAATTGTACTGAACATTTGCTCATTTTTAAGATTCGAATACAACATCTATCGTTTCGTAGCTTAGAGGATAGATACAAAAAATGAGAAAAGACTTAAAAGTTATTGTAGTAATTTTTGTTTGGTGTCTATGCATTCAACTTAAAACGAGAAACTTGTATGCCTAAAATGGTAAGTTGTATTCTACATTCCGCCTAATGAAAATCTGTGAGATAGTAATTATCCGTATCCAAAACCGAGGAAATTAAATTATCCTAATATTTTTTATTCACAATTCTTTATTCATTTTTTAAATGACCTGTAAGCGTTAGTTTAAAAAATTATTCCCAGTTTTCAGTCAGAGCAAAGAAACACCAAGCCACTTAACACCATTTACAAAAACTAATTTCCTGAATGACATTACATAACATCATTTTTGTTCTACGCAGCCTGAATATAAATGTATGGATTAAAGAAAAATAGTCACGTAATACCTACTATGTGCAGAGTGAAGATAAGTATAGAGACATACGTAGGTGGATCTGGTGTATCATCAATCTTATAAATACCGCTTTAAGGAATTTTAGCAAAGGCAACGTCCCGGTACAGTCTTACCGGTGAACCGTTTTCAGCAACAGAAAAAAATGGCCTTTTCGTAAACAACGACAAGTAAAGTAAGAAATAAAATATATTTTGGAAATATAATTTTCGTATTTAGAAAAGGTTTTCATGAAGTTCTACGTCGCGTTAGAACATTTTTATTGAAGGTGTCTGACATGTGGGCACGAAACAAAATCCTACCGCTAATGTTGACTTTAGTCGCACAAAACAATGTAGTTGTATCAATTGCTTTATATTTCTTACAAAATAAATGTACTTACAAATCGGATAGCTAAATTGTCTAGACATAATACGCAGAATTTAAAATAAAAACAAGGGCTCATTTTACGATATTATATTTTAAACATGCGAAAATGTACGCAAAGGGCTGTTTAGTATTCATACAGCCTTGTTATATTATCTTCGTTAATTTGACCACAAACACATATAAATTACATTCACCAATCATTATTTTTTTACGGTCTGAAACGTTCTATCAATGGGCATTAACTAACAGCGGCAACACACTCGTTCACTTCCGATCAACCGGCTAATGAGTTCGGACCCTTATGTCGGACGTAAATCGCCTATAAATGGGAATCGGCAGATATTAGTCAACCGGCCCGGTGCGGTCGAGGGTAAAAATGGGTGGTAAAATCAGTACCGTGTGGTCGCCGGTACTGCACTGGTCGGAAACTAGTCGATTCGGCCCGCGCCGCCGCAGTGTTCCGGAGGCTTTTATAATGTTTTAGTAAATATTAATATTGCGAGCAAAATCGGAAGCATATATTTGAACATAAATAATTGAGCCTTGAATATGTTTTGTCGACAATTATTAATTATTAATAACTTCGTATTTAATACGATGCTATTTTGTGGTAATTATTTTGGCTCTCAAATTGAATTAGCCGAAGAGACATAATAATTCGTAAAAATAAATGTAGGTATTTACTGAAGGTAGGTCTCTCATATGTGAGAGGCCGCCTGGGCAGGTAACACCACAATGTCTCTCGCCAAACAGCTGTGTAAATGCACTGTTATGTTACGATGTGAAGGAAATTGTAGCCAGAGCAACTAATGGACATACTGAGACTTAAAATCTCATGTTTTAGGATGGCGAGCGCAGTGGAATGTCAAGCGTTGCTTTGTAATTCAAGGTGTTGTTTGGTTTTGTACATGAGCGGTCGTATCGCTTCCCATCAGGTGAACGGCATGCTCGTCTCGGAATTCTTCGCAATAAAAAAGGTACTATTACATTTATTTATTTAAAAGCTTTATTGTAAGAAAAGTTAAAAGTTGTGTAAGAAATAAAATACATTGTGAAAGGGTTAAAACTAACATTTATTTGAACCATGTAGTATTTCATAATATATGTGTACATATTTCTACCTAGTAACATCCTATTTTTACGCTTGAGGAGGTTATCTTAAAATATATAGACAGCTTTTTATCAGAAAATATATGAACAATAAGCAGTGGTATCGCTCACTACGATCTCTTCCAGACATCCTTCGATTTTTATTTGCCTAGTAAAGTTTGAATTGGTAATAATATGTCAACTGAATAAAAAGCTAGGCTTAAACCTGTAGCTTCGGGAATACGAATACAATTTAAATCCACAGCCTTGAATGTAATTTGATTTTTTCTATTTGCTCTGTTAATAAAAACTAAAATATTAAATACATTCCACACTGATCAGTTGTGATATAAAATAAACTTGTTATTAAACATATCAATTGATAAACGCCACACTGTTAAGAATAGGTCTCGTCTGTAATTTAGGAGTTAAGTTATACCATTGAAAGCATGCGGAGATATATCTAGTATACACAGTCAGGTCATAAGTATTGTAACACAGTAAAAACTTTTCTTTTAGAATGCTGGCCACAAAAAAGTTTATTGAATTCGAATTTCGAATTGTTCATGAAAATAAAAATGTATACTTTTTAGAATTTTACTCATTTTTAAATATGGAGTGGACGCTTAAAGAAGATCGTGTTGCAGTTATTGCGTTGCATCGTTGCGGTTACGCGCCTATTAAAATTTTTGACATACTGAAAAATTTGAATATAACAATAAGATTCGTTTATCATACCATCAAATGATACAATGAAGACTCTAGTGTAGATGACAGGTCAAGAAGGTCGCCCTCGGTCTGTTAGGACTCCAGCAGTGATAAAAGCTGTGAAGGCGCGAATTCAAAGAAATCCCCAACGTAAGCAGAAACTGTTGGCCCTTCAGATGGGGTTAAGCAGAACCACGGTGAAAAGGGTGTTAAATGAAGACATAGGGCTTCGGGCATATCGAAGAAAAACAGGACATCGTTTGAATGCTCGTCTAATGGACCTGAGACTGAAGAGATTCCGCGCTTTGTTGAAGCGGTACGCGGGAAAAAAATATCGGGAAATTCTTTTTTCAGATGAAAAAATTTTTACCGTAGAAGAGAGCTACAACAAACAAAATGATAAGGTGTACGCACACAGTAGTGAAGAAGCGAGCAACCGTATTCCGCGTGTCCAACGAGGTCATTTTCCATCCTCGCTCATGGTATGGTTGGGAGTTTCTTATTGGGGCTTAACAGAGGTACATTTTTGTGAGAAAGGTGTAAAAACGAATGCAGTTGTGTATCAAAATACAGTCCTGACGAACCTTGTGGAACCTATTTCTCATACCATGTTCCATAACAGGCACTAGGTATTCCAACAAGATTCGGCGCCAGCTCATAGAGCGAAGAGCACACAAGACTGGCTGGCGGCGCGTGAAATCGACTTCATCCAGCACGAAGACTGGCCCTCCTCCAGTCCAGATTTAAATCCGTTAGATTACAAGATATGGCAACACTTGGAGGAAAAGACGTGCTCAAAGCCTCATCCCAATTTGGAGTCACTCAAGACATCCTTGATTAAGGCAGCCGCCGATATTGACATGGACCTCGTTCGTGCTGCGATAGACAACTGGCCGCGCAGATTGAAGGCCTGTATTCAAAATCATGGAGGTCATTTTGAATAAACTTTAGTGTCATAAGAATCTATGTTTTGTTAAGTTCATTTTGGTATATAAATGGTTACATAATGAATAAACTTGTTTCAATTATTTTATATTAAACATGTGACAGAATTTATGACCTGACTAGGTATACTTTCACTGTTGTGACTAATGTTAATAATTAAATACGAATACGTAGCTTTGATAGTTACGTAACTTTGTAGCGTTTTTTATAGTGCGTGGTGGCCTGTTGGTAAACGGACTAGACGCGACTGCCAACATGTTCACGGTGGTCGCGGGTTCGAATCCCAGGGCACACCTCTGACTTTTCGGAGTTATGTGTGTATTGGTAGTCATCACCACGCACTAAAACGGTGAAGGAAAACATCGTGAGGAAACCTGCATACTATAGCGATTTATAAAATTTCTATGGTATGTAAGTCCGCCAACCCGTACTAGGGGCCCTACTATATTCAACGAAACGAAGTTCGAAACTTCGGATGATCGAAGTTTATATACGATACGAATGTACCTACATATACTTATGGTCGTTATTGATTTATGGTCGTAACCATAGACTTATAGTTACGATGTACATTACATAAATACGAACTTCTACAGAGTAGATACATTCATATTGTATATAAATTTTCATCGTCCGAAGTTTCGAACTTCGTTTCGGATTTATATAGTAGGGCCCTAGGCCAGCGTGGTGGACTATATGCCCTAACCACTCTCAATCGTACTTCCGATTGTAGAGGAGGCCCCTGCCCTGCAGTGGGACGTATATGGGCTGATACAGACGTAGCTTTGAAATGTCAGGGGTGTGTACCACGCATATTACTAAATTCGTTGAGTACTAATTCCACGGCGCCACATGTGAATGTCAGTAACGTGATATTTTTCAATCGATCCGGTGTCTTGTATAGTGAATCTCATTCAGTAATCTGTATTCAGTGCATGAATCTGTTACATATGTAAATGCATAGCGCGGTGTGCATTGCCGAGTTTGACGTCATCGGATGCTGAAGCCGAGCTATCGATAATATCGCCGTTAATGCTGATGAAGCTCTCTGCAATATTTTCTGTATGTTTTTCTTCTGATAGTTTCAATTATTTTGATAGAAAGTTTGCTTGGTGTATTTAATGTTTTTTTTTTTTAATATGCTGCTGTTTTTATATTGTTGGCGAATATTGACTAGAATAATAAAGTCTGAAAGCTAAAGAAAACATGACGGACAAAATGTTACTTGATATTTGTATTTTTGTGACCGTAAGTACTTTGTCAATATACCCACCACATTAATACTTTTGTTAAGTAAAAAACATTTAAATAATTGATTTTGATAATTCTAAATTCTGCTTATAAGATGTAAATATATGCATCCGCGATATCCAAGGTCAACATTAAAAGGTGAACCTTATGAATATCTAAAATAGTTTATGTACGGCGTATCGTTTGCATAAATATGAGTGTGGGTCTGCGAGTAATCCTGTAAGGTTCGCGAGAGAGACCGGACCCGCCGTAAATCTGACAAGACGGATGATACACCTCACCTTTGTACCGCCTTCCGCATCGCACTGCAAATGATTGGCGTCTGCTCTAGTTACTCTAATTTTTTTCTCAGGAATGATATTTTTGGTTACAAATTAATTCTACTAATATTATATATGAGTAAATGTTCATGTTTGTTACTTCTTCGCACTCAAACAGCTGAACTAATTTGTGAAGAAATTTGACTTGAAACTAGCTTGTTTCAACTGACTCTCTGGATTAGGGATGTTGCGGATGTCGATTTTTTCACATCCGCGGATGCGGATGCGGATGCGGATTTTCAAAGGCTCACATCCGCGGATGCGGATGCGGATGCGGATGTTTAAGATCTTATGTAAATCTATACAAATTTTATAAAGCTGCAGACTTTGTTTGTTTGTTTGAACGCGCTAATCTCTGGAACTACTGGTCCGATTTGAATGATTCTTTCAGTGTTGGGTAGTTAATTTATTGAGGAAGGCTATAGGCTATATATCATCACGCTATGACATATAGGAGGAAAGCAGTAGTGATATTTCTAGCAAAAATGAGGAAAGTTCGTTTTTCGTGGTCCGATTGGTCGATATTCTAAGCTGATAGTCAGCATAAATTATTTTGACCGCCATTTTAAAACGTGTATATGTTATGGGCCAAGTGATTAATGCGGACAGTATTCATAATGCCCGGGCAGTATGAATATTGCCGAGCCATATCATATTTGTATACCCACTTTATGGATCAGTTAGGTCGACTGTGCCCCAAAACCGACTCGGAACACCCCGACTTCACGTAGTATTTTGGCTACCGACCCTAGAGTGTATATAAAAAGCCGGAGGCGCGGAGGGAGAGCAGCCCCCGTCGCTGTAACGAAGGATATATACAGAAGCTAATTTGTATTGACAACAAGTGTTTTAAGGGTTAAGTTGCTATAATAGATATTTCTCAGGAATGGTGCGTTACCTTTTCATGGGAATGGTACCAGGGGAGGTGCGACACTCCCCTTCCCCCTCCACTACTCCCAACCCACGCCCTCGTGCTGCCCTATTCTAAATTCTACCACTTCGGCTCATTGTTTTGAATTTGATTCGCTTTACATCACTCTGCCCAATAGGCACTTGGCATTATTCATAATGCCCGGGCAATGTGATAAATTGATTGGTTATAATTACATTGCCCGCTCTTATTGGGCATTATTCATATTGCCCGGGCATTAAATAATGCTCGATTAAACACTTGGCCCATAACATATACACCCGAGCGGAGCCGAGCCCGACCGCTAGTATAGTATATGAATGAATATTGAAATTAAACTATTATTTACGGATTTTACCGCTTACTAATATTTATCGATTTATCTATGTTAATGTTTTATATTTTTTAACATCCCGATATTTCGATTACTTTAAAGGATTCATGGTCACAGGGCGAAATTTAATTGCCCGTAATTTACTATTATTAAATTAAGAAGTTTATTTAAAACGTTAATCTGTTTTTGCATTTCAATCTACGCAGAAGAAGCCCACTGTGTCTTGATGTCGGGCAGTTGGTCTTTTGGGTTCCGATATAATTAAGTGTAGAATTCGATCCCATGCTTGTGCAAGGTTCTAGCCATCTTCTCTATTGATAATTAAATGCATTACCTTCGTTTTGAGTAGCCACAAGAGCTCGAAAAAGAACACCGTTTCATTTATTAAGCATAACGCCGCACCGCCTTTTCTGATGACAAGGCGTTTAGGAAGAGGTTGGTAAATTAAACCCTCGCTGCAAATAATTCTTCGCTAGGATTACTACGTAGTGGAGTGGATAAAAATCTTTGTGCTATGGGAAACAATATATTTTATTCTTCTCGATAAACACTTAAGAGGATTTTCATCCACATAGACTCTTTTTTTATTGGGATAAGAAAGAAATTATTTTTGGAGTACAGCTTCAGTGCTACCATTTTCTGGTAGTTGTCGACTCTCATTTTCACTAAAGGAATCTAACATCATAGCAACAACATACGCGTTGGATCATTTCAATATTTCTTTCGCTCCCATTGGTCAATGTCACGTGCGAACGGCACGCGCCATTCGCCGGCACCGCCAAATTTCTGTCTTGTCTCATTTTTTATTACATCCGCATCCGCATAAATATCCGCATCGATTAATGCGGATGCGGATGCGGATGCAGATGTCAAAATTTATGCGGAAGTTCCGCATTTGCGGATGCGGATGCGAACATTCGCAACATCCCTGCTCTGGATTAAGACATAGGATATTTTTAATCTCGTCAAATTGTAGTATTCTCGTGGGGTGAGATAGGAATTTAAATATACATATTTGCTAATCTTTTACTTTTAATGGGTGCTACGAGACAGACGGAATGAGACGGAACAGAAAGGGATATGACGGGATGGGCCGGGAGAAAGCAATACGAGTATAGTCAACGACGGTAACATTGAGTTTATAAATATGAAACAATAAGTAGGTGGATGTAATATGTTGTTGATGTGTACTGGACTTAAAAGATATCTGCACCCGAGCGAAATCGAGCCAGACCGCTATGAGTACATACATTTTAGAAACTTTGGATTTAAAAAAATCGTTGTGGTTAGTTATTACTTAATATAATGGTTTTAAATATGACATAAGCTGAAGAAAGTTTACATTTTATTACCTTCACTTATTCGGTTATCTGGTTTTACATAAAGAATAACGAGGTAAGTGTCTATCAAATGCAGTAAAAATCGAATAAAGTTCAATGTAGTAAAATGTGCGGCAACATTGTATAGAACCGTTAGAATTACGATGTCTATTGAGCGATTATGAAAACGAGATATTCATAACTATGTATGGAAATTATAAGAAATAGGGATATATTTCTTCTCGTAATGTTCATGACTGGGTTTAGAGCCTTGAAGATAAAATAATATTAATTTAGGCATACATTTAAAATAACGTGAGATTATTATCTTAGTCCTTTATTCATTAATAGCACAATATACACGAAGAAAACGCGATCATACGATAGCGTGGGCTCGCCTACGCATATTGTACGTGGTTCGTAGGCATCTCGTAGCGCGTGGGTGGCTACGGCGTAGCACGTGGGCGGCCATTCATTGAATGCGGTCTCACCTTTTGTTAGATGTCACACGTCCGTCGGAGTAATCGCTTTATTACAGATCACTTGTCACAAATTCTACGGAACATAAAGTCGGATATAAAATGTTTTTGCGAAGTCGGGTGCCAAATAAAAAAAAAATCTTATTTTCAAACAGAATTACTAGTATTCTTCATACCAAAAAAAAAAATGTACAATATTAGGGCGAACGAAATGTTCTTCAACAATCATAATAACGCTTTAGGCTAGCAAATATATAAGTGGAGATTGATAATGATCGGTAAGACGCTGAAATAATTGTGCATATTTCTGACTTTGCAAAGTATAAACGTATAAACCACAATTATATTTTTACTGACATGCTTTTTTATATATTTTTGTCACACTGAACCGGAACTGACGCTAAGCGCCGTGTAATCCATACGGAATGAGATTAATAGGATATAATTAACTAGCGTTAATAGCAAATTCTGTGTCAGACTGCAAAGTACTCATTTCTACTTTATGTCCAGGATGGAATATGTCACTCTGAAGATTTATATTACACTTATAAAGGAACTTCTAATGATATCATGGAATTATTGGTTCATTATTACACTGTGGAAAATAAACTAGAACTACTGAAAAAAAATCCTTAATATTCATACATTTAATCGTTGTTTAAAATAATCCACTTTTGTTTCGTTATGGCGTCAATATAATACACGCGCATGTTAGAGAATGATTTGCTTTAAAATTTTATAACCGGATTTCTGCCATTAACCCTTTCGCGATTAGGTATATGTGATAGTCATCCCAATCCAAAATGAAGTATTATTTAATTACTGAAGTGTTCGTTCATAAATTGCCCCCAGAGATTTAAAATAGCTTGAAATATTATGTGAAAATGCAGTTGGAGAAATCGGTAATGAGTACGTTGGAAAGTAAAAAATATCTTAAGTTATTATACATTCTGTTCATAACATCATAAACATTATTTTATATGTCTAGAGTGATGAAAATGGGACTTTGCTCATAAAAAAATAAAATTTATAATTTCTTCGAAGTAAGACTTCCCAGGAGATGAAGGAGGAAAATGTTATGACAGACTAATTTATTCATTACACGAAAAAATATTTATGCCGCGTATTATAAGATGGTGAACATAATTTCGGATTTTAAAGAACCCATAAAGATGAAATTTCATCTTATAAAAGGAAAACTGAAGTTTCGTCGCGGCTGAGTTGGAAAACAAGGAAAATATTTTCATCAAATTATAAATAGCAGATCATCATGATGGTAACAATTTACTCTTTAATGCATCTTATCGATATTTTTTATGACTTTTTAAGTAGCTGAGGCGATGGGTCTAATTTACCCATACCGGGTAATATGTAATATTTGAGAAACTTTATAGGCATTTCTATCTAACAAATTCTTTACTATTGCCCTATCTATCTGTAGATAGATGCCCTATCTATCTGTCTCTGTGTGTGTGTTTTTCTATCTGTTAGACTAGTAAAGTACACATTTAAAAAGTACCGCAGAATATATTCTATCGTTCTTCAATACTGAAGTGCGATCACAGTTCAAAAGTTTTTTATTCAAGTCGGACACAGATTTTCCCGACAGCATAACTGTTTGTAATTGTAACATATAATCGTCTATTGCGATTATATATTCTATCAAGATCGTATTGCAATCACCATCATGTGTAGAGTAGTTACACCAGCTTGAAAATATGTGAAAACAATTGATAATAAAGCGTATGATTTTTTCTATCCTTTCTCTCTCCGTTTTCTTATCTTCATCCAAAGGCTTTCTGTAAGAGATTACCTAATACAATTACGTTTTTTTTGTTTTCTCCTGTTGTATAAGCAATAAAGAACAATGAGTAATTAAAATAATTGTTATGGCCGAAAGCTCTATTGACTATTGAGTATGAAAATGATCTAATCAAAGAAAATTGTTTTATATAGATTCGAAACAACACTCTAAAGATATGTTTTCAAATGAGGCATGTTTATACTCGTAAATATACGGCGCGGACTACTTTAAGTATTGCACTATGAATGCATGCTTTCTTCCGTAAGCCCCTTTTCATATTAGCAGGTTTTGCATACGAGATCCGCTTATATGCACTCGAGTTCGTGAATAATTTCATGTGCGCAAACAAATGAAACTTAGTTACTATCTACTTATTAAGCTTAAAAGTTGTGTTCAAACATAATAGAAAATTTAAGAAAACTTCTCGTTACGTTTTCTTGTTATAAAATTCTAATTAGTTTCGACTTTCAACCACGCTTAGTTTTAGGTAATTTTGAAAGAATCGTAAAATGTGTGTAAATTTTGATTATTTCAATTTCGAATTTAATTCTACTGTAAATTTCGGTATAGCTCTTTGCTTCTTTTAATCGAAAATGTTTTGTAATGGATTTAAATAATTTTAAGCCAAGATAATTTAAATTGTATTTTAATATTATACATTTTCTTGTTACTCTTTGAGGTATTAGACTAATAAAAAAAAAAAATATGCGCAATAAAATTCCTTCAATCTGCAAGGGGTCACCGCTTTAATGATGCCCAAGAAGTTTATAATCTTAAACGGAATACCTTTATTGAAACTAACCTGTTTAAAAAAAAAGTAACCTAATATTTTTTTGTAGGAAAATAACTTTATGTAACTAAAATCGTCCAACAACGGCCACGAAATAGCCGCGTACTGACTGACCGAGCAGCCTCGCGAGGCCTGCCGCGCGAAGCAAATGCTCGGCTAGTCGGGACGTGCCTCGCACGGGTGAGGCACGTCCCGACTAGCCGAGCATTTGCTTCGCGCGGCAGGCCTCGCGAGGCTGCTCGGTCAGTCAGTACGCGGCTATTGAGTAATTTCAATACATTATACCCACATAATTATAAAATACGTACAATTCCGTGGGTAAATCGAATTAGAAATTGACCCGACTTCCGGTACAATCATTAGTCAAATTTGAATTATTTATCGAGGTAGTAAGTTATTCGGTCAGCTTATCTGCCCGCGGTGATAATGTGGTCGACTCTGTATTCATGTCGCCGGCCGCGGACCGTTTACACTAAATTGATCTTACATTGCATCGTTACTTTAGTAGCTGTCTTGATACTTTTTATAATAGACCATGAATAGGATTTAGGTGGATATTGCTGTGATGTTTGGGTGTGACTTATGACCTTCGTCTCTATTGACCTTTGTATCTTTATACATATATAAAAAAATAAAACTTACTTGTCCATGGAACTTGTAATTAGTGTATAATTTTTACTTTGTTATGTTTTGTAACACTGAATGTATCCTTAAAATGAATGAATCCTTAAAATAAATTAAAATACTAGGGAATCGCAAATATCGTTTACATCAAAAATCATCAATCAAGTCATCAGTGGTTATATCTTTAACCACTGATGCCTTTTTACGTCCGTTCATTAATTAGGATTTCGTCAAATTCCTAGAAACTCGTACATATTAATTTATCTTGTTCCCAGTAAATACAACAATGAAATTATTTTCTCAATTCTGACATTAAATTAATTAGCAATTTAACATTTCAATATAGAATTGTTTTTGGCTATATAATTTATATAGGGTTATCTTGATCTGAGTTTCAAAATTTCCACAGGAGCTTCAGAGTAATGAATATATATCATAGTTCATTAGTAAAATAAAATAAAATATTATTTTTCAAATATTCCATAGTTGTTACTCCCACAAAAGAAAACAAACAAACATACATGTGAAACTAAGTAAAGCGTGTAAAAATACTTAGACAATACGTACGACCATAATAAGCCCATTGATAAACTGCCCGCCCACACAGAGACGCGCGAGCGTCTGTGTATAAAAATTACTGGCGACCATGCTTCTAGCAGATGTTTATATATAATTTGAGCATGGATTAGGATATTAGGAAGCGGAAATAAATGACTTATTACGTGTAAATTTGAATATTTTCCACCAGGTGTTAATTTATCAGTTTTATTCTTTAGAGTTCAATATACGAGTACAAAAATTGATCTAAAATAACCATGTACAATACAAAATACTGCTTTGCTACACTTATGAGTACAATTTATGTTCAAAAACATTGCCGTGTTGAATTCCTGTGCTAAGCTGCGCCACACAACTACAATCGCCTTAGCAAACTGTGTGAAGTCTTTTGTCGCAGAAACGCAAACTTGGAATACATTGCGTCATTAGGACTAGTCCGGGATAGTGAATATTGTATGCAGAGTCTGCGGATCGGCTGATATTGCATAATCACCGTCCGCGCCACAATCAAATGGATTTCAAGTTTCTATCGGATTCTCAATGTTCCGCGGTACTCATTCTACATTTTGTTCCACTTCCACAGTTTCGTATTAGTCATGTAAATTATAAGATAGATTAGCGCAACTATATCATACAACGTACATGTTGCATACGTATTTTTTAGTTACCTAGTGCACGGAATTGATTTGTATTTTTCCGTCTCGATTTCCTACATACATATTTCTGAAGAATTCTGGTCTCGTTGTGTTGTCTGGGCAAAGGCCTCCATTTTTTCATCCTAGTATATCGCCAATTACTCTGCTTACAAATAAGCGTACTTATTTAATTTGATTTAAGTGTGTATTATATAAATATTTATACTCGTATGAATTTATTATTCTACCACCGAGTGTGCATATAGTTTAATATATTTTAATGTATGTGTTTAGAAATTTTAGTCCTGCTCGAAGTTGTTATTGTATAGTTCAAAGGACAGTGGAAATTTTGAAGCACTAATTACTAGTGTCACATTGTCGCCACCCTAACCCTAATAAGTAGCTTGAGTGTAATATACATTGGCTTTATATTGTCTGTTACTCGAAATAGGTATTGCATTGGGAAATCCTAATGAAATTTTATTTCAGTATTGGAATCTGCTCGATTGAACTTTGATTAGTTTTATTTATTTATTTAATCTTTTTTTTTGCTTTGTACAGAGAAACGACGAAGATATCATCCTTTTTTACGCTGTAGGTGTTTTGTAATGAATATTAAACAAAAGTGTCATCTACCAAACGTAGTAATTTACTCGTTTAGCAACCTACCCGACCTGTATACATCGCTGCCAAATATGCCGCCTATATTGTAACACTTTATCATCTGCATAACACCAATCCAGCTCCTAGAAATTATTAATATAATACCCACCTGGGAAATACATCCAGGATTTCATGGTTCACATTTCACGTGATCCGATATAAGCATCAATTCAATATTGCAGTTAAAGCGAAACCCTTTTACTATTAACAACAAGTAAAAGATTTAAAAGAGGTACACCAGTAGGATGTAGTAGTAACGGACCAAAAGTGTCTGGCAATATGTTCACTCGACTTTTTAGTCATGTGTGTATTGATAGTCAATCAACACTAAAACGGTGAAAGAAAACATCGTGAGGAAACCTGCATACCATAGCGAATTTTAACAATTTCAATGGTATGTAAAGTCCACCAACCCGTACTAGGCAAGCGTGGTGGACTTTAATATAGTCTAACCACTCTCAATTGTTCTCTCGATTGTAGAGGAAGTCCATATGGAGCGTATATTATGACCTGATATATACATACAATAATAACGAAGGTTTTTTTTCAAAGTTGATATATTTAAGTACTGTTTTTTGTCTTATTAATTAGTATTAGGATAAATAAGTTACAAAAGAGAAGCCGGCACGAATCAGGTTGTACGCGCACTTCGTCACTCTAATTAATACAGGTGTACCTACACGCGTGTTCTCTCGGGGTTCGGGTCACGGCCACCGGCCACATGTTAGCCGCGTTGCTCGATGTTCACCGAAATGTTGACATGGCACCCTCATTTAAAACTTCACCATGAAATTCGTTCGGTTGCGTGACGTGTGCAGCCTATAGCGTGTGGGTATTTCTAATTTAATAATAACTACAGGCCATTGTTACAACCCTGACTTTATTAGAAGTAAGTATTTCGTAAGAATTATATAAAGATAAGAAGTAAGTCCTGTTATGAGCGTATCAGCAACTACGAGGTATTTTATTATCTTAATACCCCGACCGAAAAAAAAGATTATGGTCAACTGAAACATATATTGCATACATTATAGAAATCAAACATTGAGTTCGACGTTTTATTGGACTTCTTACATAACTGCAAGTTATTATATCCAATGCTCTCACATCATGCTGAGTGTAGGTCTCTTGTAATGTACACCAGGTTGTTTTGTCCATATGATTATTTGCACTTAAATACTAGCTAAACGAAAGCTGTCGATACATGTGTTAAGAGCGTTTATACCCTTTGCGCGCTTTTTGGCTTAAAAACAGGACTTTTCAAACGAGTTAATAGCCACCAATAAACAATTTAAAGGAAAAATAATTAGTACTTATTTTAGCAAAGGTTGTCATCTAGGGATTTTGGTGGAAAACATTATAGATTGATGGATAATTTGTGAGTACTATAAGGATTACTGAACACAGGTTTCATTATTTAGGCTTTAAATGGGAATTTAGAAGCTTAAGATATCCGAAATCAGTGAATATAAGAAGAAAATAAAAATATTATCCGACTAATAAGACCCTTATGGAGGGATTTTGCTGAGAAAAATAATCTTTTTGTGTTTAGTTCATGAAAAATAAAAATTTAAACAATGTGAAATTATTCAGAAACTCTCGTCAAGAACTTATTTTTTTTCACCAACTTATCGTACATATTTTTTTATAGCAATTGCATATTTTAATAGAAGAACATCTTATCAATAAATTACCATTTTTATATTTTAACAAAATTAGTTTTCATGTTTTCTACAAATATCTTAAAAACCACTATAAAACACGCTGTCCGACGTGGCTCAAATCAGACCGCCGCGAGGCCTTCTAGAGGGAGGACGTATCGCTCGTCGCTCCGGCCTGGCTGCAGTCGATTTTTGCCGTGCGTAATAAAAATAGCCACGCGCGGACTGCGATTGCCACATCTTAGTACTTTGGTGGTAAAACATGTTTTTTCTTTTTATTACCTACAATGATTTTGTAGTGAGTATAAATTATGTTTCAGATAATATAATGGGATGTAATTACGAGGCTAAATTATGTAATGTATTGTAATATAAAATTAAATATATTTCGTAATTGTAAGGGGTTGTAAGGCCCCTAACTCTTTTCATGTGTTCGAACACGAAATGATTAATAAACTTCCGTAGTTTCTACTGATTGAACACTAATTTGAATGCAACTTAACAATGTCATAATAACGAAAATATGATTAGTATCTAAATTTGTATTGTTCATTGCTTGCACAGTAATATTTGTCCACTTATAATGCAAATAAAATATTTTTATGATATAATATTACCAATATATAAATCATAAGTTACATTTCAATTCAATATTAGAATTTTGAAGCGCACGGATCAAAGTTGGTTGCGCTGACTGTATAGCGAGCCGACGCGGCAGCTCTACGCACACAGCTTTGGTCGCTTACGTGTGCGTGAAATTAACGAAGAAATACCTATAGCTGACTTTGCGCGCAAGGTGTATACGCTCTTAAGCGAAAATAACTCATTACTATGCGTCTCAATAAATTGTATTTTACATTTCAAAGTTAAAGTTGCATTTTCGATTCTCTAATTATTATTTCCTAATTAACATAAGGATAGACGTTGAAAACTTTGATGTCAATATTACTAAATAGTTGATATGTTGATGTGATTGGTAAGTAAATTGCCCTAAACAATACATATTTCCATAGTTGTTCAGGAAAATACATCTAGTAGGCCATACAGAGCATTGCGGCGAGCTGCCCGGTTCATTACGTCACAAAGGCTAGCAGCTGAGGCTCGCTGGAGATTCAATAATAGTCGCCAATGTGAACTTCATTATTACATAAACTGTACAAACTACATACAAACCGGACGCTTTGCAATTACCTTAATTATTGTAGCAATGTAATTGTTTTAATGTTTGTTGCGTGACACTAAAAATAATGCACTTCCAATTTCAATGATACTAGTAAACATTGTTTTGGTTGTCTACATAAAACTTATATTAACCTCAGAGTTCATAGGTTTTGTAGCTTTTTTACATTGATAAATTTTAATTCATTTATTTAACATGATTTAGAAAGATTCATGTATTTGTTTACAAAATAAAATAAATAAATAAATACGCCTAACAGTCACAATAAACTTGTGTCGTGGGTATCAGAAACTACGAGAGACTTTTCGGTCTCGCTAACACCCAGACCCGCTCACATAGACGGGGATCGAACCCGCGGTCTCTCGTTTCACAGTCAGTGTCTTACCAACTGTGCCACGGAGGCTGTATGTGCGGAGGTATGTGGCGGTATTCCCACAGGAAACTTGTAATAAATGGATGTAATAGCTCGGTGGATGGGCCGAATGAGAAAATTACTTAACTTTACAGAATAATAAAATGTCTGCGGTATTGGACATTTTCAAGTTATTACTGGAAGTCCAATACGCGTGTTCCCCCACCATTATCCTTTCCATTCTCTCCTATTTAAATTATCCTGAAATCTAAACCATCAAATGTTCATCGGCGGTGCTAATCATTTCCCATCAGGCATATCATAATAATTATGTAATACGTGGACTGTATGACATAAGCACGTAAAATAATGCTCGCCTGCTATACATACGGGCTCACCTGTCTATTATATAATATAATTCTTATCTGATTGTTGCAGCCCACTGCTGGGCATAGACCTGTCAGGTATGCCACAGAATCCGGGCTACTGCTTCATGCATCCAGTCGCGGCCGGCCCTTTTGTGCAAGTCTCCACTCCCGAACACGTTTAGTCCAGCGGTCATATGTTATGCGATAATCTCCCCGTCTATACAATGCTTAATTCTACATAATGTTATTTTCAAAGTATTATTACGAATTGGTATTTATACCGTAGTTCGCATTTTCCGCAACTCATTTTAAACCACTTAATATTTTGCTATTTATTGTTAAATACATCATATTTCTGCGTGAATATAACATGTGGCGTATTTCCAAGAAAATAGCGATAATAATTTGAATTACGAATAATCTGAAGATTTAAGATACAACGGCAAGATCTATCACATGCCGACAGCTTTTCATAGTAATTTATAATATTAATCTGTATCTGTATCAGCCCATATACGTCCCACTGCAGGGCACGGGCCTACTCTACAATCGTAAGTACGATTGAAAGTGGTAATTTATAATATTAATACTTTTTCCAAATTCGTTTGTGGCGGTTGCAATACGCCAACTTAGATTTAGCTTATAAAATAACACGCTTATTATTTGTAATTTTAACTTTATTTAAACATGCATTTCATTGTAAGATATGACTGCAGATGTTTAACCATAAAACATCTGCGAGTCGTTTTATTACAGTAAGAATTTTTGTGTACCTTATTGTATAATATTCGTTAAAAAGATGCTGTTCTAAATTATTGTTTCCTAATTGTAATGTAATGGCCCGTTCATGCCGGGGCAATAAAACTGTATTATTATAGTTAAGTTCTTTAGTGGCGGCAATCCTTTGCAACCAATTTATGTTTTTTTAGACAATAGTACACATGTTTTGTAAACCTTTCGGTTTGGACAATAGCCCAGATGTTGGGAAGACCTTAATTTTTTGTCGAAAGGATAGACCCTATTTTATGGTTTAAATATATTTTTTGTAAGATTTATCCCCACCGATCCTCATTCGGGTAGTCCTATAAAAGGGTCGGTTTATTTGGATAAAAAAACAGTCTGACACCTCTCGTCACGAGCACATCTCGCTCCGAGTCGCATAGTTATAATTTTACTCTGTCTGTAAATGTATTAAGTGTTAATTTATAAAATATACGATAGTTAATTCCCGGAAGTGAGTGCTTATTCTAATACCTACACTTATAACCACCAAAGTGGTGACCCCGAATAAAAAGAGTGATTTGAGTGTAGTGTATTAAAGTTAAATTGTAGTACGCGAGTTTTCCGTGGAAGAGACATTGTTTTTGAATAACACATAAGAAAAAGTGAGCAGTATAATGAACACCGGAAGCGTTAGCGAACAATCTGCCCCGGAGGTTGCGTCGTGTTCTCCACGTATACCAGAGTGCAAATCGAATGATTTAGAAGTTTGGTTCGCCATAGTAGAAGCTGCGTTTGCTGCCGCCCACATCAATTCGGAGAAATCAAAATACGCACTTATAATTCAGAAGATACCGACAGAAATCGTAGCCACAATGCGTGATGTCATCTTAAGCCCGCCTGACGACGCTCCGTATACAATTTTCAAGGCGATTTTGAAAAAGCGTTGTGGTACATCGGAGAGTCAGCGAACACGTCAGCTGCTGGAACGCGAGGACCTGGGAGATGATAAGCCGTCACAGTTTCTTCGACGCCTACGAAACCTAGCGGGTGAGAATATGTCGGAATCTACTGTCCGTACACTTTGGCAAGGACGATTGCCAACGGTCTTACAGCCCATCCTAGCAACTGTTAAGGACCAACCGTTGGAGAAAGCTGCGGAAGTTGCAGATGCAGCATTACAATACTTACCAATGCGTTCAGCTATTGCAGAGGCCGGAATTCGTCCTACTTCCACCAAACAAGAGGAGTCGGCATCGGATGACATGAAAAAGATGTACGTCAGTTTAAAAGACGAGATTGCTTTGCTACGTCGAGAAATCAACGATCCCACTTCACGTGCGCGAGTGCGAGATAGAAACAGATCACGATCTCGCTCACGTTCCAGAAGCCGCGGTCCACGGCCACGTGATTTGTGCTGGTATCACTGGCGGTTTGATACGAAGGCAACAAAATGTGTTCCACCATGCAGCAAGGCTACGGGAAACGCTCCGGGCAGTCGTTAATGACGGCAAACGACTCCTGCCCTAAGAAATCACGCCGTTTATTCGTCTGCGACCAAGCCAGCAAAATCCAATTCCTCGTGGACACCGGAGCTGATATCTGCGTGTTTCCTCGTCATCGTATCCAAGGCCCGCATAAAAAGTCAAACTACGAGCTTTCTGCAGCCAACGGGACAGTGATCGCTACATACGGAATTGCTAATTTGACGTTGGACCTTGGCCTAAGACGAGATTTTACTTGGAGGTTCATTATAGCTGATGTCTCCAAGCCAATCTTAGGTGCTGATTTTTTGGCATATTATGAACTCCTACCAGATCTGCAACGTAGACGTTTGATAGACTCCTCCACCCTGCTTACCTACAAAGCGGAGATAACAGAGTGTCAGGAACCAAGCATCAAAGTCATTAATGGCTCATCACCATACCATGAGCTTCTGCAGGAGTTCCCAGATATTGTTCGTCCGGATGGCGCACCCAAAACAGTAAGCCACAGCACAAGACATCACATCATTACGACTCCAGGCCCACCAGTTGCGCACAAACCTCGTCGTCTTGCTCCAGACAAGTTGGCCGCCGCTAAAAGAGAATTCGAGGCGATGTTGCGACTAGGATTGTGTCGGCCATCAAAAAGTCCATGGGCTTCTCCACTACACATGGTTCCCAAGAAAGGAGATGAGTGGAGACCATGTGGAGATTATCGAGCACTCAATAGTCGGACAGAACCCGATAAATACCCGGTACGACACATCCAAGATTTTGCACAAGGACTGCACGGGAAGAACATTTTCTCCACTCTTGACTTAGTAAGAGCATTCCATCAAATACCAGTCGCAGAGGAAGACATACCTAAGACAGCCATCATTACTCCATTCGGACTCTTCGAGTTTATGTACATGACTTTTGGATTACGTAACGCAGCCCAAACCTTCCAGCGCTTCATGGACGAAGTGCTACTGGGATTGGACTTTTGTTACGTGTACATTGATGATATTTTAATTGCATCATCATCACATGAAGAGCACCTCAAGCATTTGAAAATTGTTTTTAATCGTCTTAAGAAATATGGCGTCGTCATCAACCCCAGCAAGTGCATCTTTGGCCAGAAAGAAGTTCGTTTCCTGGGATATATGGTAACTGCAACTGGCACTCGACCATTTCCAGACAGAGTTGTAGATATACAACGGTTTAAATTACCAGATACAGTCAAGAAGCTACGTGGATTTCTCGGTATGATTAATTTCTACCGTAGGTTCATACCAGGTGCAGCCGCAACTCAAGCACCGCTTAACGACCTACTCCAGGGTAACCTTAAAGGAAATGCTCCTGTGCCCTGGACACCAGCTACTACAAAGGCTTTCGAGGCGTGCAAGGAGAGTCTCGCGGAGGCTACCTTGCTTGCTCATCCTCAACCCGACGCACAGTTAGCATTAATGTGTGATGCATCGGACTACGCCGTCGGCGCAGCGCTGCAGCAGTTTGTGGATAATCATTGGCAACCGCTGGGCTTCTTCTCGAAGAAATTAAGCCCCACCGAGCAGAAGTATGCAGCTTATGACCGCGAACTCCTAGCTATATATCTTGCTGTCAAACACTTCAGACACATGATAGAAGCGAGAAAGTTCACTATTTACACTAATCATAAGCCCATTACCTTCGCATTTCGGAAGAAATCAGACCAATGCTCACCACGCCAATTTCGACACTTAGATTTCATCAGCCAGTTTTCAACGGATATTCGCCACATTGCTGGAAAAGATAACCCTGTCGCTGATGCGTTGTCTCGCGTAGAAGAGCTCAAAACAACTCTAGACTTCAAGGCACTCGCTGACTCGCAGGCGCACGACGAAGAACTTCAAAAATTGCTTAAAGAAAATACGTCTTTGCAATTGAAACGTATACTGATTCCAGGCACGGACATTCCCGTTACCTGTGACGTATCAACGCAAGCTGTTCGACCATTCATCACCACGCCGTTTAGGAGAATTGCATTCAACACCGTCCATCGACTTTCGCATCCCGGAATCAATGCTACAGTCAAACTTATGACCCAGCGTTATATTTGGCCGTCAATAAACTCCGATTGCAGAAAATGGGCTCGCAGCTGCATCGATTGTCAACGTGCGAAGATCTCCAGACATGTATCTGCCCCTGTTGGATCATTTGCTCCACCGACATCCAGATTTGAGCATATCCATATAGACATAATCGTAATGTCTATATCTGAAGGTTACAGGTACTGTCTCACAATGATAGATCGTTTTACTCGTTGGCCAGAAGCAATACCACTCCAAGACCAGGAAGCAACAACGGTGGCTAAAGCGTTCTACAACCATTGGATCTCACGCTTTGGCACACCATTAAGGATCACATCCGACCGTGGTAGACAGTTTGAGTCGCACCTATTCAAGCACCTCAATCAACTGGTAGGCACGATGCATTTCAAGACTACGGCTTATCATCCGGCGTCCAACGGTATGGTGGAACGTTTTCATCGTCAGCTGAAGGCGGCTATAAAATGTCATCAGGATACACGGTGGACTGAAATTCTCCCTACCGTGCTGCTGGGCATCCGAGCTGCTTGGAAGGAAGATTTAGAGGCTTCTGTCGCCGAGATGGTATATGGTCAGCCACTGCGGATTCCAGGAGAGTTTTTGGTGCAACAGACGACAATCACCGACAGTAACAGTGCAACGGACTTTGTGAAACAGCTACGGCAACACTTCCAAGAGCTGCGACCGACTTCAGTATCTCGGCATGGCGAGAAAAGAATGTTCATTTTTAAAGACCTCAGCACCACTGACCAAGTCTTCGTGCGCCGCGAGGGTCCAAAAGCGCCCCTGCAGAGTCCTTACGAGGGCCCTTTCAAGGTTGTCATGCGAGGGGAGAAGACGTTTGTTGTTAATGTCCGCGGTCGTGACGTTACAATATCCATTGACCGTCTTAAACCAGCCTATGTGTTAGCTGATCCTGAAAACACTTCAGCTGACGACGAACATCAAGCACCAAGGCAACGGACAACTCAAAACAGTGAAGATGTACATCGCGAAACAGATGCACACCAGCGAACAAGGTCCGGAAGGCGCGTCCGCTTCCCGGACTATTTCCAAAGTGGATTTTCGTGAACTGTCATTCACTGGTAGGGGGGTGCTGTGGCGGTTGCAATACGCCAACTTAGATTTAGCTTAAAAAATAACACGCTTATTATTTGTAATTTTAACTTTATTTAAACATGCATTTCATTGTAAGATATGACTGATGTTTAACCATAAAACATCTGCGAGTCGTTTTATTACAATAAGAATTTTTGTGTACCTTATTGTATAATATTCGTTAAAAAGATGCTGTTCTAAATTATTGTTTCCTAATTGTAATGTAATGGCCCGTTCATGCCGGGGCAATAAAACTGTATTATTATAGTTAAGTTCTTTAGTGGCGGCAATCCTTTGCAACCAATTTATGTTTTTTTAGACAATAGTACACATGTTTTGTAAACCTTTCGGTTTGGACAATAGCCCAGATGTTGGGAAGACCTTAATTTTTTGTCGAAAGGATAGACCCTATTTTATGGTTTAAATATATTTTTTGTAAGATTTATCCCCACCGATCCTCATTCGGGTAGTCCTATAAAAGGGTCGGTTTATTTGGATAAAAAAACAGTCTGACACCTCTCGTCACGAGCACATCTCGCTCCGAGTCGCATAGTTATAATTTTACTCTGTCTGTGAATGTATTAAGTGTTAATTTATAAAATATACGATAGTTAATTCCCGGAAGTGAGTGCTTATTCTAATACCTACACTTATAACCACCAAACGTTTATAGTATATCACTTTGTAGTACTTTGTTTTTGTTACTGGTGTTAGGTGTCAGGCGATCTGGGTGGGTAACACCGCAACGTCTATTTTTTTGGCCAAACCGCAGTATAAATGCACTGTTGTGTTCCGATTTGAAGGACGTTGTAGCTAGAGTAACTACTGGACATAATTAAACTTAACATCTCATGTCTCAGGATAGTGATAGTGTTGTTTTGCTACCATCCATAAGCGGTTGTACCACTTACCATCGAGTGAATGACATGTTCGTCTCGCCATTCAACGCAATAAAAAAACAAGGACCTTATGTCTACCATAAAGATTTAGAGCTACACTTAGAAATTGCATTTAACCTCCACCTTTGTCAGTATTTTTTACATCACATAAATCTTTCTTTCTGTTTTCCCGTTTAAAAACACCCAGTTTGTTTTGTGATATTTTTTGCAACATATTTATGTTTACCTCGGGGAGCGAGGGGCGATGTAATTTGCCATGGTACGTGAAGCCTATTTATTTAGGGACCGGTGTTTTGGTCTAATATCAATCGGTCACGACCTCCATTCGGCTGTACCTCGCAACGGCTCGAGATTGTGTGCTGTGATTGATGCTGCAACGATTTGGGAGCTCAACCGTATTCCCTGCACCGAGGATTTATTTACGAAGCTAAACGGCGTGCCATTCCATTTGCTTCTAGACGTATACGTGAAAAATCTATTACGTACACACCCATTCGTGTTGCAGGAGAGGTTCTGTTTTCTTCGTCAAGTGACTTTTTGGATGCAATTCTTTAATGTCTGTTCCTTGGAAAATACAAATGAAAATGTATCTTCTAATTCTAGTGGTTGGATGAAGGAGCACAATAAAACACAAATATCTGCTGTTTCGTATTTTATTGAAGATATAGGTATAATGTAACTTATTGAAAGGATTTTTAGAAGATATTTACAAGATATTTAAGGTAACATTTAAGATTTAAGTAATACTTTGTAAATCGTTTAGTGATTAAAGAAATTATCGGAACGGTTTGTGAAGAATTCGACAGCTTACGTTAAAGCATATGTAACAAGCGTTTTATTACGAAAGATACAAATTAATCGGCGACATTAACCCAAGATGGCGGTTCACGTCGAAGTTGAGAGTACATCCAACATGTAATGTCGCGTTGTAAACAACATTTCATCTTAATTATGCTTGTCGGGTATATAATTGTGTGTACTTCGGACGTACGATGAGACTCTTTGTCAAGTTTTGCTTATAAAACTTTTGACATAATTTGAATCGCGTCTTCTACCATAATTCTTTTAAATGTGTTTTGCCAAGTGATCGTCGTATTTTACATCTTAGATAGCTGTTACATTCATTGTAAATAATAAAAACTTCGATAAGATAATACAATAAATTTCTAAAACTCACTAAATTATTAGGTACTATAAAAATTATTGCCCTAATAAAACTTTGACTACACCTTAAGAACGTGCACAACATTTAACAGTGATTAAAATTATCTATTAACTAGTGAATTATTTACTAAACAAATAAAACTCCTTTTATAATTTAAAAGATTAACTTAACTAATTAGATATCTTATTTTATTTTACAAACTTAACTATAATTTTATATTATTGATTTTTTGATATGTTTGATATTCTCGTTATGCGCAGTCTGTTGAAATATTTAACAGTTTGAACATTCGTATTATACATATTGGTATTGAAGTGTATTTGCTAAGTAGAGGTAGGTATATAGATTATTATTATAATTCTGTAAAAAATGTGTTAATAATTTCAACAGACCGGTATAAGCTACGCATCAAGTGCTTTAATCTTCATAATTATAAATACTTTAGATTTAAATTGCCAGGACATCGCAGTCACGCACTCCGGCCTGCGCCTAATAAAGGACCGTAAAAACATATAAATATTCGTTGATTCTGAAATTTGGATTTTTGGAAGCAAATTTTTTAAATAAATTTCTTACACCCCCTTGAATCGTCTCGCTCGACTTAACTAAAATTCATGTAAGGTGTTCAGGACTCACCGAATCATCGCCTCTCATATCACCTATGGACATTTTATGCTAAATAGGTATTATTTCGACTTATTTTTCTAACGCTTCAGTCTTGGACGTTACACTTAAATAGAATACTTCTAAACCCGCGTCGAATATATGAACTTCAATCACTCCATTTTAATTTTAACATCGGTGTATGTTAACGCTAAAATAAATTATCACACACATAACACTAGATTAAGAATGTGCATACATCTATAGCTATCTAGAACACGTATTGCGTTGGGAATATTATCATTTTGGTACTGAAAACCAATCCAACAATTTAGCTGAGAATTTCTTTTAAAATTACATTTACCGATAGTTTATTTTCTCTTTTAAATGGCATTTGTCTAATACTCGTACACAGGATAGTTTCCTAGCAACTGAAAACATTTATTACGCGACGCACGAAACATGACAACATCTAAACGAGAAAGGGGAATAACACTCACACGTATTACTTACATCTATGTAAAATCCACTAATTCTATTTAAAAATAAAATCACAAATTGTCTAAAAAATTCACATGTGTACCACAAACGCTGTATAATTAATACAATACTTAATTATATATAAAAATATATTGCTCAGGGTTTCAGTGGGTCGGTCTATTAAATCAGTGCGTTATACATTGGCTGTGTACTATATGTAAAATTATTTTACTAACGTATTTAATCGAATCATATTTTGACGATACTGGACTACATCATGGCATCGACTGTACATCTTTACACTTTCACGATCATAGTTAAATATTTGCTGGAATACATTTTTGATTGTACCTCTCATTATTATAGTGCAATTTTATATATTTGATGTAACAGAAGATTCAAATATATTACACTTATTTGCGCCGGTGAAAAGTTGATATTTTAATATTACAAGCGGCCCGGCCCAAAAAGATTTCTGTACAATAATATGTACGTATTATACGTATAAACCTTCCTCTTGAATCACTCTATCTATAAAAAAAACTCATCAAAATCCGTTGTCTTATTTTTAAAGATTTAAGCATACAAAGGACATAGGGACAGAGAAACCGACTTTGTTTTATACTATGTAGTGATATTACAAGCCTCTAGCGTCCCACTGCAGGGCAAAAGTCTCTCATTCCGTGTTCTATGCAACCAGGCTTTATATGAAAGATGTAGAAGGTGAACGGTTTAAATATATATTTTGTTCTATTATTTAACAGGCTTAAAAAATAATTAATTTATTTGTAGAGGCCTACTGAGTTTACGAATCACGACGCAATTTTGAATATTTATTGCTAATATGTAGATATTAACATATTATTTTTGTCATTATACTTTTGATGGAAGCACCTAATTGGAATGTCTACCGTTGATGTGCGGCGCTGAAATGTTTTTGTGAGGCAACGATATCCGATTGTGAACATATTTTTGAAAAATTTAATATTACTAGTCCAAATACCTTTTTTTGGATTTAGTTTAATATTTTTTCTTAATAGTTTTAACTCCATTCACAAACTGCTTTAAAATTAGTAATAAAAAAAAAACAGGTTGAGATGACCGTTACAAACGACTTTAAATGTATGTCCTTCACTTAGAATGTTCACTTATAATGTAATCAAAGGTCATTGTTCTATGGGACATATAATACGAAATGTCATGACAATTACACCTATTACGTCGGCCAGTTGGTTCATTACCAGCACACCAGTCAGTACGGGCTGTAAACCATAAGGTACTGGGTTCAAATCCCTGGTTGAAATATCACATGAGTTACCGGGGGCTGTAAACTGTACCCAGCCTTGTAATAAAGCCTTTATCTTATTAAAATATGTTACATTTGCCTATTGCTTTGAGAATATGAAAAAAATATTTGCCTTATAGATATAATCAAAAGATAAGAATTTGTTAATGTTATTTAAAAAGAACATTAACCAGTTGAAATTTAGTACGCTGTCATTTTACGTGTTTTACAAGCGACATAAAATTTATGTCACATTATTTTAATTGAGATATTAAAAGTTTGGTAGTGATACTTTGTGGCATGATCGCTATATGACTTAATTGGATTACTTTTTTTGTGTTATCAGACATATACGTTTTATATCATATAACATAGAATTATTATGTTAAATTATTTCAATATAATAATGTAATAAAATTGGTGTTAAATGATGTATGTCGATGCCATTTTGCACTTCACTCCCCATTGTTCCCTTTCGTCACATCCGAATTTGTCACGCTTAAATTCTATACAGTATATAGTAAACAATCAACAAACCGAAGGGCAATAGAAAAACTCTATAATATATAATTTTAAATAAAATTTCAATTATCTTCAGAATTTTTGCTAATGTAAATAATTTTTCACTCGACTTATAATACGATAAACGGCTTAAAAAATTTACTGACTAGTCCTTTATACCTTAATATGATATGTATATGTTCAAATTGATATGTATTCGATCACAACGTTCAGCTTTCATCTGATTTATCCTCGAGGGATTACGTAAGGGGCTGCGATGTTTTACATTCACGACTGTCGCGCTGTTTCGATTCGGAGAACCTATCAATTTTAGACTTAAATTCTCTCTTGCAAATACTAAAAGAAAAAATTACCAATAACATATTAACATAATATAAAAACAATATCCAAAATCATTATCTAAATCTAATTACAAAATAATCTGCAAAAATTTTTAAGCTAGGTATCCCCAAATCGAGACATCGCGATGTTATCAAGCGCATTTCCTTCTAGCCCCTATATCATTGATGGTTCAATCCTCAGGCCACCCGAGGTCCTCTCCAACGAGGTCGTAAAACCTCTGGTTGTGCTGCACAAAGAACTTGCGCAGTTTGGTGACGACGGCGGGGTCCACCCGCGGGTGCTTACGACCTTTAGTCTCCCGCAGACACTTGTCTGTGGTGTCGTTACGCAGACAGTAGAATCCTTTTGTCTCATTGAAATAGAAATTCTTTCTTCCTGTTGTACAATGAAAAATGTCTCTTACAATTGTGGAATGCTTGGGAATTGTTACGTGTATTTTTAAAGGACACAAAGCTTGGGATTTTCCGTATCATGGGTGCTTTTACAAACGCTAGGTTTGAGTAAATATACAGATATGGAACAAATATTATATTATTTATTTACGTGGTAATCGAAGCTGCGAATTTCCAGGAAGATGATATCAGCTTTTAGCATCATTCATATTATACAATTTGATGATACATATTTAATGATTAGTTAAGTAAAAATATATTCTGTTAACAAAGAACGCATTTGGTTTTAACAAAGATGATGTCGTCAGAAGTTTGAGTAGCTCTCAGGGGAGACAAGCGACATCTTTTACAAGCTAAGTAGAACGTAAGTATCATCCCGAGCCAACATTACTGTCGCAACTAAGCGACTAGTAAATATTATTATATAATTAGAAGCCTTTGGATGCTTCTCAGTAAATAATGTAATAAATGCTAGTAATAGCTTTGGCTGTAAACTGAGGATAATTAAATATTTATCGTACTGAAATTTGCAATGTCGGATGCTAAACGGTATGTTATTTTAATAAGTATCAAAGAAAATAGTATCAGATACATAAGACATATATTTTATACTTTTTAGTAAAATACGAAATGATATAATTTATAATAAATGTATTATTTTTATTTACATAGTTTTACGTACTTTTATGTTTAGGATCTGCGTTATAGGATTTAGTAAATAAAAACTTTGTGCTTGTATAGGAACCCATGGTACAGGAGCAAATATAGTAAGGCAAGTTTTAAAATTACATAGGTTAAACCCTATATTTAGTGGTAGCGTAGAAAAATATGTATTTCAATTTTTCCCGCATGCCCAACACATCTTACATCTTGGGCCCAAAGGGGAAATCCTAAATTACTTTTATTTTAGAGCCAAACACGAGGTCATTTAACTAAATGATACAAATGTCATTTTTAGTTAATAATATCCATGGGAATCAAAGGTATGCATTTCTGTTTTTAAATTTGAATGTTTTTACTCATTTCGTGTATCTAAGTAATTTTAAAAACGACTAAACTGAGAATATCTTCAATTCTAAATCCATTATCACAGTTTTTTTGTTTGGCTAAGCTATTACTACTAGAAGATGAGTCAACCACTACATATATGAATAAATATTAATATACCTATGTCATATATATTTAACTCACCAATCTTATGTTCCAGTCCAAGAAACTTCTCGATGCGGCGCAGCTGAGGCACGGGGTCCTCGATGAGCAAGTCTCCGTTCACGACGAGGATCTGTTCCCGCGGGAACACTTCCAGCCAGCGATGCAGATAAGCATGGTACAGCGATATCGCTATCGGCCTGTTGGTAATATACTTATACTGTCTCAAGGAACTTTTAGTATTTAACTTTAAAGATAATATCATTATCTTTGTACTGGAGGAATATGAATTATTTTTAAGTGGAATTTTAAGGCGAATGGCTTTGTTAACTGTATGTCGAGTAACTAGCTAATAGACTGTGAGCTGTTTGGAATATCAAAATGGTAGTGAAAATATGAATAACTTTGTTGTGGAACCGATTAAATGGACACTATAATTCTTAAGACTGAGTTTGGTGAGTTCTTAAGTTATAGAGCATTGGAATAGGCAATATCTATCAAATTTGGCGATGGATCGATAAAGTAATAATATTACAAACGAAAAATATAGCACCAGGATATTATATTTAGTGTACAAATCTGAAATAGGAATAATGCGTTCCAAAGGAATCAGAACGAAATATTTTTTATTAAAACTACTAAGTTTTTAACTTTTTTGCTTTCAAAAATTGCTAATTTCAGCTGGCAAATACTTTATGGCATGGTAACTCATAGGTTTATTTTTTCAGTGGAAAAACGAAAAGTTGCCAAGCATAAATATAATCAGGCGCGCGAGGCGTGTAACAAGCTATACAATCCGTGCAAACAGCGCACGGTATGAAAATAAGTTTTTGTTAGGACATTCTGCCTGTATCGCTACCTACGTAAATAATAGACACGTGGAATTAATCATTAACTTTCCTTGTTATTTTTTATGTATAGCTATGTTATGTATAGTGATGGAACGGGAGGATAAAATATTCTTAGTTAAGAAAAAAAATCCTAACGACACTAAGGATGACAATTGACATACATACATTCTTATGTATATTTAAGCTCGCTTCCCCCAAGATAGGGGTGCCAGTTCATTCACATTACTCCATATTTTTCTCTAAGAAAAATGGGTCTCTACGACAAAATAACTTGGTAGTCTGAAATGTATGTACATAGATTGTAGAACGATAGGTACATTTGTTTTAAATAAACTATTTTGTTTGAATAAACCGACACATCAACATCGTCGAATATGACATTTCTCGGTAAATACACACTTTTGGTAGAAGAATTAAAAATATCATAATCATCTGCATCATAACAAATACTCAAGTTTAAACGGTTGGAAGCTAATTTAATGCCAACTGAGCGGATCTTTTAAAAAACAAAGACAAAAGATTTGACATAAAAGTCAAAGCACATACAACAGACGAACGTGTCTGGAAGTGATAAGAAAGATGTTTTTAGCTCATATACTTCCACTGCAAGTTACGGGCCTCCTCTACAATCGAGAGTACGATTGAGAGACGTTAAGCCGAAAACAAACTATCGTATTACGTTTTAGGCATATAGTATTGAAGCGGCCGTAGATACTAGAGAAACGCATCATAGACAGATCAGCCAGATCGATCAGAACAATGGACTCTTTTGTTGTGTGCACATTATTAGTCGTTAGCTTAAGTCGTGAGCTTGTATGTTCCATTGTCTTGATTGTATCTATGGCCGCTTCTTTACTCTATGCATAAGACGTAATACGATAGATAGATTTCGGCTTTACGCCATATAGTCCACCACGCTTACAAGAGAGATACATCAGAAAAAGTCCAAGATGACTAACCTGTACGCGATGTTGATGGAGCCGTCGGGTGATATGGCGAGGTGTTCGAACGGCTTGGCGGCGTCGGGAGCGGGATGTCCGGGCAGCAGCGGGTGCGCGGGCGCGGACGGCGTGGCGCGGCTGCGCAGCTGCGTGTAGTCCGAGATGGCGCGCGTCACCGGCTCCCGCACTATGAGGAGCAGGCGCACGGAGGAGTTCATTGCGCGGACTCTTTCAGGTACCTTAGGAAAAATATTTGAAATAAGTGGCCGTAAATAAATGGTAGAAGTAGAATTGAGTTTGTATTGTATCGGCCCGTATACGTCCCACTGCAGGGCACGGGCCTACTCTACAGTCGAGGAAACGATTGAGAGTGGTTAGCCCATATAGTCCACCAATCTAGCCTATGTTTGGTTGGCGAACTTTTAAATACCATAAAAATTCATACAAATAGCTTTCCAGGTTTCCTCGCGATGATTCTCCTCACCGTTTTAGTGCATGGTGATTGACTAGCTATCAATACGCACATGACTCCAAAAAGTCAGAAGGGCTCCCTGGGATTTGAACCCGCGACCGCTGTGAACATTATGGCGTGAAGTAAGCTGTGACGTCGTATTTCGTTCAGTTATTGCGGTAATAATAGTGTGCGTGGTGGCCTGTTGGTAAACGGACTGGACGCGGCTGCCAACATGTTCACGGTGGTCGCGGATTCGAATCCCAGGGCACACCTCTGACTTTTCGGAGTCATGTGTGTATTGATAGTCAATCACCACGCACTAAACCGGTGAAGGAAAACATCGTGAGGAAACCTGCATACCATAGAGATTTATAAAAAAAAAAACTGGTATGTAAGTCCGCCAATCCGCACTAGGCCAGCGTGGTGGACTATAAGGCCTAACCACTCTCAATCGTACTCTCGATTGTAGAGTAGGCCCGTGCCTTGCAGTAGGACGTATATGGGCTGATACAGATTGCGGTAATCTCAAATGATCCAATATTTAGATTTGGTTCCACCATTCTGTTCCATTGCTATGTAACGAATCATAAATTAAAGTATATGGGTAGATTCTGTTTGACATATTTATGTATTGACCTGAATTTCGGTGGTAACAAAATTGAGTTATTAAGAATATAATATGAGTTTATTGACGTAGTAATTGACTTTATAGAGTCATCATTTACTACTAGACTATAAATATATACACTTGTGTCACATTAGTTCTACACGTACTAACAGGTACTTATGTAGGACAATTTAACGAGATGTATCGTTATGAAGTCATAAGTATGACTGAAAAAAAAACATCGTTTTCCCAATCAATAAGCACCAAACATTTTGCCAATTCTGTTTGTTTACATTAAATTAATAGAATCTGTAATTAGCTTCTCCTGTAACTCAACGGATATAACTCTTGGGAGCTGTGTCATTACACTGACTATTTTAGTTTTATAAATCCATTCATTTACAAAATTCAGAGTACAAGACTAAGAGCATCACTCACTCAAACAATTCTACTAATATTCTGAATGTGAAAGTTACCGAGAAGGTATTTTTGTTGCTCTTTCAAACAACAACTATTGAAACGGATTTCATGAAACTTTACAGTATTATTTGTCTGTTATACATAAGAATAACATAGAAACAGTTAGAACTTCATTAGAGAAAATGTGGAATTATTTTTGAAAGTGGTTTCAATTCGGGATAGTAGAATGAGGTGATAACACTATTTGGACCCAGACAAAGCCGTGTGAGACTGCTAGAATAGAGATAGTACCCTATATTATTTTAAGCCACAGAGGTAGTAAACAGGTCTATGGGTTACCAGATATAATATACTGAAGTAGACATTTTATTTAGGTTAGTCGGTGGATATGAAAACTTTTAAATTAGGAATTTAACTATGTCTTGCCTCAGGAGTGACGAAGTAGCTTGGGCTCTTCTCTATAGTGATCTGTCTCTTGAAGGAGAGCGGCATCTTGCTGCGGTACCACTCCAGGCCCAGTGCGTAGTTCTCGTCGCGGTCAAAGAAGTGCACCTCGCCGGAAGCCTTCTGCACCATGGGGTGGAGGTACAGCATCTCGAGGAGGGCGCGAGTGCCGCACTTACGCACCCCGATTATAAGAGCCTGGTAAAGATATTTTTTTGGTACACAGGTAGGGAAAAGTGTCTGAAATGCCTATATGGTATTCAATGTTATTTTAGCAGGATATTTAATTTTTTATTGACAGAAATTTGAGACTTAAATGGTTTGACGGTAAATGCAATGTGATGCAAAAGATGGTAAATAGTTTTAACTATAACTTATACACAGAACAGACACAGAATGCTTCTTATAAGTGATAGTATTAAATAATAATAGAAATATATTGTATTTTACACCTTTGTGTAAAATTACAAAACTGTATAATACGATAATAGTGCAAGTTTACTAAAAGTTCATAAACAAACACAAATGGATTTAGGTACTTTTATTTATAATGTAGAATAAGTTTATGATTTTGAAGATACAATGGAATTGTTAACCTGCTTCAACCAGTTATTTGTGGAGAATTCAAATGGCAACATGTCATGAATGTGCGAAAAGTAATGGTCGAGCTTTAACTCGTGGTTCAGTTTCATTGACGGAATGAAAAAGGGTCACATGTTGAATAAAAAATAGCTTCTAAAAATGTGTGTCAATTCTGTCTGGAATTTTGATTCAGGTACAAATCGAGGCCAGCAGTACGAAAAAATTTTCCTTACAAGTTGAGGATAACTATAACATCCATACAATGACATATCTACAACTAACAATAATATATCTACACGTGTTCAAAGGCGTGAGATTTTTGTTTAAATGTATAAAATCAACTAAAGGTCAGCGACCTGAGTACAAAGTTTTAGAGTAGAATAAAATAATCATCCAACCTAACTTCTAAAATTGACAGCCCACGTGGCGCAGTTGATATGTCCGCTGTGGATCGATTGATCCTCCTACCGAGACATAATATGTTAGTCTAGGTATTCGCAAGTATTTATTTCTGATCTGAATGTTTGTGAAAGTTTCTCGTAGGGTCTAATACCCACGACACACGACTTGTGTGGAGTCAGGGTTATGTATGTGACTGTTGGGTGTATTTATATTTGTATCTATTATAATTGAATGGTACCTGTGGGAGCCTGCGCGCGGGTCGTGGTTGTCTGGGCGGTCGCAGCCGTTTCCTCAGCGCCATGGGATGATTAATGGTGCGAGTGTTGCTCTCTTGATTCTGCAGGATCTTTCGCCCCTCGCTCGCGGCAGACGCCATGCTGGCCGCCTATTAATATTGAGGCAAAAAAGAATTTGTACATTGGGTAAATGATAAATAGTGCGTGATGGCTTGTTGGTAAACGGACCAGACCCGGCTGCTAGCATGTTCACGGTGGTCCCGCGTTCCAATCCCGGGACACGCCTCTAAATTTCATCTTACATTTATCGACCTTAAAATCAGGCCTGAGCTTAAAGATCACAGTCTATGAAATCTATATACGAATTAAAACGTTTGCGTAGCCACAGAAATATATTGATCAAATAATTCTATCGCCATAAGCTGAGGTCACTAACTTAGGACTACAAAGACACATTTATAGGGTAACCGTTTTTCAACCATTGATATTCTGTTTTCTTAACTGAAGACCCGTAAATAAATATTTATACATTCCCAAATGAATACAGCACTCTAGTACTATCTATCGGTATACAGTACTTCAAATTGGTTTGCGTGAGCCGGCACTTTCAGTATTTTTCACTTAAACTCGAATGCATTTTACAAGAGGACTCCTTTGCCCGAAATATTTTTCGTTACAGAGTGTTTTTTATTTCATATCATACACTTGATTTTGCATATCAATTTGGATGCGATGGTACGTTCCACAATGCGAAACAGTCGTTTCGGTTTTGTTCTTTGAGTGATTATAAAACAAAGCGAAGTATGTTTCAATACGAGTTTTAATAATTCTTTTAACTTGAATGAATTTCGGATTTGTGGATGGAACTCGAAAAATTCCAATTTGAATTTTGTGTATATTTATTAGTATTTTGAAACAATGACCAAATACTTTAGTGCCATGTAACTGTAATATAATTGAAAATTTACTATGAATGTCTTCCACCTATTTTAATAACCCGTTTATGAAAAAGCAGTGGCAAGAGCTCGAAATCTATATATTATAAATCAAAATTTATAATATACCGATTTCGAGCTCTTGCTTGTCTAACGTAAAAGACTTATTTTTTTAGACTTTTAAATTCAAAGTGTAGTGTTCAATTGTTAATGCAACAGTTCATATTGAACATACACCACTTATCCAAAATCAGGCTTTGTTCGATTACTATCGACCCAACCCGGCTTCACTACAACAGCAGATACTTTTCGAGCCCAGTCCTAATCAGGGACATGGCCTTTCCAATTCAGGGTTTTATGAATTGAGTTTTTTAGAGTAGCAAACATACATATTTTAATTTCTTGTTCATCCCACGGGTAACCTACTTTTAAGGATAAAAAGTAGCCAACGCGTTGCGTTAATCCAGGGTATGAGCTACCTAAAAACGTTCATTAAATTTGGTCCAGCCGTTTGAGTGAGCAGATTCCTTGCTCATATCTCGCGAACTCTACATGTTTCGGCTAAAAGATAGCGTATGTGTTTATCCAGGGTATCGGCTACCATTCCAAATATCATTATAATTGGTCCAGCCTTTTGAGCGTAAAGAAGTAAATAACACACAAATTTTCGCCTTTATAATAGTAACAGAATACATTATTATAGTAGAATTTACTATAAATATCAATTAACCTAATATTCCTATTAAATTAATGAAAATAAATCAAAATTAATTGGAGCTTATAAGTCAGTTAGTACTGTTTAATAATTCACTCGCGGGGGCTTCTAATGTAGCTCTGATTAATGTCGGATATAGCTGTCAGAGATCCGTAACATATCAATAATGAAAATAATGGGCTTGATGTGTAAGCTCACGGGCTACGTAATACCCTAGAGACTATCATTATTGATGTTAAGCGGTATTATTTGGATCATGTTTGATTTAATTTGTAATGAGATAATCTCGGTTCTAAGTTTAGATTGCTATGTATAGCTATTGTTTAGCTACGCATGAAAGCTGAGGATATTTTTGATTTAATTATGTAGTAAGCTAATTTAATTACTTATTATTTTTTATTTTTAGTAGTTGAATTATACACTTATAACAAAGATGTTAGTAAAAATATTTTTACAATTTTAAGAATACCTTAACACAAAAATGAGTTCTATATATTGATTAAATCCTGTATTAAGTCTAAGGTAGCTTAGCTATATAAAAACCCTTTGAAATATGAAAAATCTAACTGCTAAATTAAATCATATACACGTTTTTATTAACAACAGCCTCTTTATTATGAATAAACCTCAGTTTTAAAAAAATACAATTTTTACTTTGGTTTCGTTTCATGTCACATTAACCGAATTGAAAAACATGTAAAACACTATTAAAATATAAGGGCATATGAATGTCTGTGGATTATATCAAAAACATAATAATATTTATGTTTGATAAGGGCATAAGTGGCAATCGCATTGGTAAGTGATCACCGCCGCATAGATATTCTCACAATACTTGGGTGTAACTTTAAAAGAGATAGGAAAAGGGGACGACATTATTGGGCTTCAGGCATTTATTCCATTACTTCGAGTGGCTTGTTGTGCACGAAAAGATCGGCTTGACTGGGGTGCCACAAGTGATGGCTTTCATTGGAATGAATTCATTGGATGGATTGGTCAGTGAGTTTGCTGGAGACTCGATATCCCTTTTCTCAATTCGTTTTTTTCCATTCCTGTTCCCCTCCTGTGCATGATGCATCTGTGGACTAAGTATGTTCATGGGCACCACTAATCGCTGAGCATCAAGTGATTCGTTTGTTCGTTTCTCAGTCCCAAGTAAAATAAACAAGGCGTTGTCAGCGCTTTTCCACATGACCAAAGTATATTGAGGAAATAGAGACGGATGAGCCAATCGATTACGAAAAGTTTCCTTTCTGTTTGTTCTTTACAGCCAAAGTTAGAGACAGTATTACACAAGACAGTTTAAAACAGCCACTGAAACTCCGCATTAATAATTACTGCTAAAGTTTTATGTTATCTCACTCGCACTCCCGATTGTAGAGAAGGCCCGTGACCTGCAGTAGGTCGTATATGGGCTAAAACGGATGCAGTTACAGATAGGTTCATTTCTCAGTATATACATAGTATTTCATGGTAGCTAATGCCAGGTATTTGCTACATTGAACATCCAACAAATAAACCATCAAATTGTGCGGAACCAAATTTAATTAGGATTCAGAACGCACACAGCAACCGTTCCAGCCCGGTGTATGTTGGATGTAGTTGAATATCATAAAACGGCCATAACTTTGCGGTTGAATAACAAGGGTGTCATAAAGAAGGGCGGCTCTGTCGTGTTATCTGTTGGAGAGCGCAGAACATTAATTACGATTACGAGTTACGCGATAGGCAGCGCCGACTCCAGTGGAATTGGTGTGGTGGATCAACTTGCGAGAATGAGTTGTGTGCATTACATTTTTACGATTAATGGACCGATGTTTTTTTTGTATTAGGACTATATTGCAAGGGTAATTTTTATTGTTATTATTAAATTTGATGAGTCCATTTCTTATTAAATTTATATTTGATGCGTTTTATAACACGGCTGATTGAAAGTATCATGGAATACTAGCCCCGATTGTAAGTTTATTGGTGTCTAACTACAAAACCAGTTAATACATGCTGGATAATCGAAAAATAACTCTTTCTTTGTCAGCTCGCACCTAGATTTACGTCATGAGATCTCTAATCTCTCTAATTTTGGCGCGTGATTTGGGGTTCTATACTTAGTAATTGCGATCCCAAATTAGACACGCAAGCATCCTCACTATCATCAAAATATGTTTATTTTACTTTATCTATACGATAGAATATTTTCTTGAAGTAATAAACAGACATGCTACTGTTACACATCGACTATACATCGGGATGTAAGCACGGGCTGGGCAGGGCACCGACACACCCCGCAAGAGCACGCACTGTGCCGATAAACCGGAACTCAAGCCTTTTAAACTAACCTATTCAGAGGGCTTGTAAACCCACTTCATGATTAAACTAATGAGAAAACCCCGATAAGTTAATCATAGTGTTGAGACTACAAATTACCGCCTCGGCTGTTGATTTACAATGTTATATCAATTTTATTTCAGTAATTAAGTTTTAAATAAGTAAACAGTGTCTACAAACTTTCGTTGAAACGAATAGGACCTAGGCACGATAGTTGACGGAACTAGACTGTCACTGAACAAAGACTTTTTGTAAAGCTAATTGCAGCGTAGAAATTGAATTTTAACATTTTTATGCTTGTTTGGCATGACAATGTGTAAAAGGAAAGAAATTAAAAACACTTTAAATGTACTCATTTTGCTTATCACCTATTTTGTGCTTGCGTAGTATAAAGAAAAGGAGTCCAGGAAATAATGTACGCACCAAGCAAAAATATAAAATTACTACTCGTATAAGGATTCGTTGCTTGATAACGTCGCTGAATCATAACACTAGTGTGTCATTGTATATATTGTTATATATTCATTTATGTCTATGTATTATAGTAATTATTTATATATGTATTAACATATAGTTTTACATACTCGTAGTATGTAGGTATATACTTATTTTTATTTATGTATTAATAAATATACATAAGTATAATATCTAATCAAATAAGCACATGTACCCCTACTTCTTTCATCTGAGGGTATAATTTCAAGGTAGACTGGAAGAAAATACCTTTGGCATTAAGTCCGCCAGCATATAATGTTTCTATATATAAAGTTAAATAAATACATAAAAATACTAATGTTCCCGACAATCTGTAGGTAACAAATGCCGTATGTAAATGATATAGATTAGAATGTTTATGTTACCTGGATGCTGTACAGTGCGCTGTCATAGAGTACGTGGAAGGTGAGAAAGAGAGAGAGCAGCGTGACCGACAGGAGAGCCGCGGCGAGCTTCGGCCGCGACACTCCCACCACCAGCACGCAGTCCGCCAGCTCGCCCTCCGCCGGTCGGAACGATGAGCGTGGTAACCATCTGCATCAGAAACGACTTACTAAAAATTCAGCTTCACAGCCTTCACATAAATATACTTCTCATCAGATTGAAACATCTTGCAAGTTTATGTTTTGTAAGGATTATCAGAAAAAATCGTATATTTAGGAATATACGAGTATGTCAAATCTCTTTTAATAGTGAATATTATGTATGAGATTTTTAAATACTAATGTTGATGTTCTAAATTCAAATTATATATATACACATTTTTCTGATAATAATCAGCACTGAAATCAGTCGTGTCTTGCAACGATTTTGAAAATGTTTGCTTGTATTATGACAGAAAGTTTAATAAACATGGAGATAGTATTCTTTATCACTGTTTAGAAGAAATTTAGAAGAAAATTCAGTTAATTTTATATTCGTTTTGAAACTCGAAATATACTGCAACCCATCCTTAGTTTTCAAATTAATGCTTCTCAGAACTTATCGTTTTTTATATAATAGGGACAAACAAGCATACGCTTGACCTAGTAGTAGGTAAGTGATCACCGCGAAATTTGCAACGCCATAGGGCATAGATCTCCATTGCCGGCTTTTAACGTGAGAGTACCTACACTTTTTTATTGCTAAACAACAAAGAATGTCTGAACAGAATGAAGAGATTGCCTTGTGCAAGAAGGCCGCTGATTAATCCTTTTTTAATTTAGTTTTAATCACTGTTTTCTTCCTGGTGTGGCAAATGAGTGGGTGGTTCAGCTGATGATGGCACGTGGTAACCGCTGCCCATGAACATATACGATGCTTGAGTCTCAGTTGCTACTGACCGCGGCGGTACTAGTGTCTCAAAGAAAACCGACGTGAAACGACGGCTCCGCTGTAATGTAACGTATACTGTTCGATGAGTGAATACCGAATTCCTTTCCTCCTCCAGTCTTATTTTCGGCACATTCCCCTTCCATTTTAAAGACTGGCAAAACATCGATGTTTTTAGTAATGACGACGTTTATGGGCGTCATTAGTCAGCATCATTAGTTATATTCATTTGTAATAGTCAAACGATACATATTTATCCAAACCTGAATTACATTACATTTTAATCCTTTTTGTCAGGGCTTTTAATCTGTATCGGCTATAATTAGAATTAAATTACAATGAAACACATCGTCAGTTATAGTTTAACAACAATGTTCCAATTTATGAATTTTAAGTATTGTACCTAGTAGCTGCATTGAACATTCAAGCCGCCAATATGCTTTGAAATACTCCTGCATTTGAAGGGTTTTGCATGAATATTCGTAACAGATATTTACATATTCTAATAGAAAATGATAAACATCCTCTGAGCTCCACAAGGAATATCAATAATACAGGAGCTTATAACTTAGCTTATATTTTATAGGAAATATTTTCTATGACAGAAAGTTGACAGGGGCTTATGTTTGTTCGTGTATTTTAAGTTAGCGGTCCCAGCTGTTTAGGAAGGAATGAGTTCTAACTTCATGTGTAGAGGCCGCGAGAAAATAAGGTTCAAATTTTTTTATACTGGCCCGGCATAGTGGCGGCATTGCACCTGATGGTAAGTGCTAATGCCGCCCAGGCAGAGTATCCATTGGCATCGGACGGCGGTCCCATGCCAATGGAAACAGTTATGCCGGCCTGCTAAGGTGCCTCTTCACGCTGAAGGTAGGAGGGAACACATGAGACGGCAAACAATTCCACAGCCTGACGGTGCGGCACAAAAAAGAATTCGAGAACCGTTTGGTTCGCGCCGGGATGGTGTGGACCGTCAAGCTATGGCTTCGCAAGCCAGCACGCGTCCGTCCTGGACTCCTCTTATTACAATATAACAATTAGGAATAAAAATTTACTTAGATGTATGTAGTCTTAGAACGGAACGTGAAATCTTTTGTCTCACTTAATCGCCTAGTTTATCACAAACTACTATCAATGGAAAACATTGTAAAATGTCCAAATGAATATCTTGTAAAAATTAAATCGTAAAATGAGAGATGTAAAGTTTAATTTTAATTGCGAATCACACATTGCCGTGCATTTGCGGTGGTGATAAAGCGCAATCGTCTTGAGCAGGGTCACCGGGCAGGTTGGCGAATGCTTAAGACCCTCTAGTTAGAATGAGAGTGGAGCAACTAGCTCAAGGGCATCTCTAAGAGGCGCGGACCTTGACTCAGACATTCGCTTTGACGGATAGCACAAATCCCTGCAGCCACATAAGTAATTGTGTTGGCGTGCGCAACATTTTTTAAACTACAAAAGTTTTATTGGTGAAGTTGTAGTACATGTTGATTACATTTTAGTATTCATCAAAAATAATTATTAATTTTAAACTAGAAAACTATAATAATACACTATGAAATTATGATTAGGTTAAACTTCGCAGCGTATTATTTCGAAATGGACTAAGTCTTCAAACATATGTAATGTTTAGTAACCTACTAAGCTTACAAGCCGTCAGAATATGAAAATCCCTATCTTACACGCAATTTCATTAACCCATCCTCTTAATTATTTGCATGATAATAGTACATAGTAATAAACTGTACCTATAATCAAGGTAGTCCTTTGTATCACATGGAAGTAGGATGCCATAAAGCAGTTGCATCTGTCAAGCTGTAAGCCTTACGTACGGTTTAATTCAGCCCGTAATCCAACACCATTCACTCATACGCTTTGCATAGTCGTGACGGATTAACTACTATCAAGAGGCCTCAACTCGCCAACACGTCTTGTACATACACCATTGTACAGGTACTATTCATTCATAAATTCATTATACACGTTTTAGCTTCAGCTTCAATTCTACTATAGCATTATCGCGATTCTAAATGTAGTATGTTTTTTAAGATCTTGTAGATAGATTAAGTATCTGTTTGATCTCATTTCTTAAGGGTTTTTACTAAAAAATCTTATATACAAAGTAGGTCGGCCGAATTGTGAAGAGAATTCAAGACTCAAGGTTAGCAATTTGGGTATACTGTTGTATTAGAAAAGTCAGGCGATCTTTTTAAACGGCAAATAGTAAGCATTTTTAAGCTAGCGATTTTGCTAATAATTGCGGAATCAACTTTTGCGAATCTATTAAATATTTGATCCATTGTTTGTTGTAGAATTTTTTTTATTGGTGTTTTTCTAACTTCTTAGAACCAAGTACAATTATTATGTTGATTGAAAATCATTTCAGCTAGAAGGTTGTCTCCTGTTATACAGATTTAAATAAGCACAGGAGGCAGAGTTCATATATTATACAATTATTATTATTATTAATTAGCCTTGATATCGAAACAAGTGATAAGCCTTACGGTTTTATTCTTAGATACATAGTTTATAAAACTAACATAAACATTTTAGTTATCGAATGTTTTGTCTTCTTTATTTTGACTGAATTCAAAGGTCGTTCGGAAGGGACACTTTAAGGACTTTAGGCTATAAAATCCATGTGGATATGAATAATACTCACAGAATATCAAGCGGCAAAGACTGCGAACAGCTCCTGTAAGTTGCCTCGGGGCGATGGTGCTTGCTGGTCAATTGATTCATCTGTCCACGTGGCTCCATAAGGTTCCCATTGAAGTAGCTCTTCATGTATATCTATATTGCCTTACACCTACGTTTCGACATCACAGCAATTGCTTCTCGGTATAATCAATAAAAATACAAATCGAAATACAGAATTCATCTTGATTCTTGTTACAACTGAAAATCTTCGTCTAAATTGGATCTGTAATAGAATATTTCGATATAAAAGCGAGTAGAACGTGTTTTCTAGAAATATAAGGTTATTTGTCTGTCGTATTGGACATTCGGTATTCGTATGAAGAATGTGACTGTCTGATTAGATTTGGGATTTATCCAGAAAATACTAATCTGAGGGTCGTGTGTTATAAGAAAACAAAAGATTTCTTGGATTAACATTGTAGTGAAATGAATAGTAATATTTTTTCGACCTTTTCATAAAATTTGTTCTTAATAAGCGGATGTACTTACCACCTTACATTTGTTTTATTGCCTCTCCTACACCTGTAACAATAAAATGCATAACTTGTAGTTATTGTGATATTCGTAAAGTGAGATTTTAAAACAATAATCGAAATGTTATTTTATTTTTAAGAAGCGCCCTTGTAGTCATAAGATAAAATTAAATTTCTCTTACGCTAGTCAGAGATTGCCTAGTTCAATAAGGTCGTAAATTGTACAATTTATCAAATTTTGTTCTTATCTTTTTCTTTTGCTGGTGTACAATAAAGAAAATAAATAAATAAAGTGACAATACTTTGAATATTTTGAGCGTTGACTATACGTTCATAAGGCCTTTTTGTTGAGAAGAGTTGTCAGACCATTGCCATGATTTAGACTTCTAGTTGTATCAAAGGAACCAATCGTAGAACTTTTACAAAAAATATGTCATAATATCAATATATCCAATAGATTTACAACAAAGTGCCGAAAAAATCAGCACGCAAACGATTTGAAAAATCAAAGAATGCTCGTGGCGGGAAAAATCACAGCGGCGACTGGCATGCGAATATGTGGGCCGACAAAACAACATACACCGTACTTTCACACGTTTTACGAGTTAGCGGTGAAATAAGTTCACTTCACACGTCCCCGCTTTGTCCGGTGCCGTATAGAATATAGATTCAGGTCGCTAAGGCCCTTGGGTAAGCGCCGGGGACGCAGCAAGATGTGGGCCGTGTGCATACGTGAGCAATGCTCAGTAGGCTTTGCGTACCATTACAATACCGCTTTATTGTTTTTGCACTAAATGTGATGTGACGTTTAGTGTGCGAAAATATTTTCTAAAAAGAAGGGAAAATTTGTTCGGTTATTTGAATTAATAAATAAAATTCTTCTCTAAGTTGACTTGCTAAACTAGAAAGGTGTTACTTTTAGTTTTCATGCATAAGGCTTTAAATTTAAATTATAATAATATATCGATCCTGTATCAATTACGTCAATTTGATACGGCAATCTAGTGATTATAAGTAATAAGTATGACTCAGAAAATTAGTTAATTATTTTATAGCACTGAAAACAATTTGAATATATATCCACGAAGTTATTATCACAATTCATTTAATTTATGACAGCAACATTAATTTGAAGAAACGAACACGTAAAAATAGGTTATAAAATAGCTTTAATAGTGGTATAGCTTATGCTGCAACTAAAAATCTAGGCACGTTTTACCTCAATGCGACATCGGAAAGCCGCGCAATAAAACGAAACATCACTTTTACTGTGTGTGAAACGAGAGCAAGATTGAGAAGACATTCTTTACTTTTTTGAATAAACTGTTTATATATATTTTATTTTTTTATCTTATAGTAATTACAGAATTAACGAATCTAGCATAAAATTGTTTTCATTATCCTCATGTTATATATTTTGTGAATTTAATGCCCAATTTCAAGAAAACATAATTTATCGACTTTCTAATTTATGTATAGGATTGAAAATCGAGTCTAGGTTGATTGGCTTTGAAGTATTATGCATAAAATATCAAAAAGTCGCTCACTGGTTTGCAGAAAATTCATATTTTGCATTAAAAATGCAGTCTATTTAATTTATCACAGGATTCTAATTGAACAAAATGAAAGTAATTAAAACTTGACGTTTGTTATTTTAACAGATTCTAAACCATTGTTTTTGCTTCATACTAACATTTTACCGATACAATATTCCAATTAATTTTGCAATAAGGCTAAGAAAGGGTCCAGTAGTAAATAATCTTTATTTCAGCCAATCGGTGTTGGTCAAATTATTTTTCATTATACAATAATGGTAGAGTAGTGAACTTGTGGACACGCTACACAGATTTTGTCGATAATACAATGCTTCGGATTTTGGGTCCACAGTATATAATTTATTTATGTTTGTCCTATTTTCTGAGGTAAATTATATAGTTTTGTGGTGTATTTTTGCCTGATTAATGAAATAAGCTGTCGTGTAATATAATGCGACGAGAATTTATTATTGATTAGCCGACAAGTAATAATAAAAAACGAACACAATAAATGTACACTACAGCCCACAGTAAAATAGTTGTGAATACCAGAAACTGTGAGAGACTTTTTGGTCTCGTAATACAAATTCCGGAACAAATATTTGAGGGTCACAGTTCACACAAACATTTATCTTAGTGCTATATTTAAACCCGCCGGCTTTCATTTTAGAGCCAGTTCAACCAATTACTTGGTAAATGCTGTTAAATTAGAAAAAAATATCTCAATTTAACATACTATCATAAAAGTCCTAGGCTGTACATAATTTTATTGTACTTTTAAATTCCGTAGCATGAAAGAAAATCTTTATAGGTTTTTCGTTGTCGATAAAGACATAAATGTGTTACTTAACTATACTACTAATTTGCTTTAGTTTTGTCACATACTTGGCGCAGTTCAATGACCGTATAGTTTTTCGTATCAGTTTGCCGCAATGGCCTAATCTTTTCGGGGACAGGTGGAGTAGCGACAGCGGGCTAGATATCTTGCCAGAACATTACCGACCTTTTGCTATGTGTGTCGTGTGGTGCTGTCTTTATAGTGAGGTAAGAAGGTGATTAGTGAATAAGGTTTACATTTGAAGGCTTTCTAATGAAAACTCTCATAATGTTTTTCTAAAATGGCTGTCATAAATATTAGGAATGGGAACTGGTAATCTTTGTTCAATTCTTTCCTACCTTGCCTTTTTTATTGCTTACGATAAGACCACTCATGGACCTTGGTAAACGGTTTTGTCCTGATCAGTTGTAGTTTCGACTGATTAGGAATATTTCTGCCTCTTCAGCCACCATATGAGGAACTTGACAATGTTGAAAAAATTGTTAGTCCATCAGCCCGCTTTAGGATAAATGTGGTGAAATTAGCCCCAATAACACACTTTTTTATGTGAGAACTGTACCTAGTAAAAGAACAAGTATACGTTAACATAGAAGACGGAAACATGCACGGCAATGGTCAATAGAACAAAAAAGCAGATAGATTATTCTATTTACTGCATACAGTTGTCGGTTGTCGGTAGTGATATGTCAATCTTAGACATTGGCTATCAGTTTACAAGATTAATATTCGAATGAACATATTAGTATGAAAATCATTTCAAAATAACTCTTTAAGCTTATTTAAACATTTGTAATGAGGTCACTGTCAAATTATCCAATCAAACATTACGTGAAATTAAGTAAATTAAATAATATTCGAAACATAGTATTTAGAATATAAGTATTTTATAATAAGTCTGTTAAACTAATAAACTAGTATTTTAGTACCTTTTCAACAGTCTATTAAGTTTGGTAATAATTACACAAACAAAACCCTTAATTTAAAACTAATATAAAGGTTTATCATGAAACCCTGCTTGTGTTATACGTGCTCCGCCTACATATTTAGGCATAGTTGAAACGAATACACCCACATCACACATGTTACTAGTATGGACTGACTACGGCGTACGCTTTACGAGAGAATCCTATAAGCTATCAATCAGATCAATTAGATCGTTATAAACCGATCACTTCCCGTTCTTAGACAAATGCTTCTTTGATCACCAAGTCATCATTTTTCACCAGGGTGTTGCGATACCGAAATGATTCTAATGGTTTTGACATCAACACAAGACTTATCATACTGTAAGATCAAAACTACTGTTGCTAACTTCTGATTGGCAGGACTTAAGAGCTTATGTGCACATTGGTGGTAGATATTACTGAAGCGATAGAATACAAACCAAGTTATTTCGATCTTACATAATTAATTACCTGCTTCAGATATCGTCATTTTTAATTATATTTAAAAGTATGATAATTGCTTGTCTTATATTTTCTTATGACAATATTTGATTAAGTTATGTGTTACTATAAATACGTTAGGAAAATCAGATCCGGAATCTTCAACTTATAATAAAATAAGAATCATATCCAAAAATTTCAAATAATAAAATTTTGTCAGCGAATCTTAAATTCGGCTCCGGTATAAGCAATTTTTCCAGATGTATTTTATTGAGGCATAAAGATGTTTAAAAGATTGAAACAGAAAAGCTATCAACAGTTTTATTTAAAGCATCGGAGTTTTGATGCATTCATTTTATAGCCCCATGAATACCGATTTTTACGGCTTATTGTCAAATCAAACAATCTATGGAATTGAATCTATAATTCTCGGAAATGTAGAAGATATTCTAAGGTTCGCTAATGAATTTGTTTAACCAAAGTAGTAAAATTATATTCTTATTTAAAGGACAAATAAATATAAAATTTAACTAAACATTTGTCACCGAAGACAAACCAAAATATGATATTGATTCATTTTTGTTAGCGAATAAACTAGAATTTAGTATGATTTGGACCGTAACTAATCGTCACGTAGGTCTAGTACGTTATCTAAGACGGTTTAGTTCGGTTGCCGAGCTTCACATTCCTTTGTTAATATTATAATTAATGTTAAGGCGTACGTGCCTCACCGTACATAAGTAACAACTCATAAAGGTCACTTTATGGCCTAACCTTCAGGTATGGCGTCCAAATTACACCCGTGACCGCGTTAAAAATTTCGTGCTCGATGCATTTTTACTGAACTTATTATATCAGTGGGTTTGCAGGGCTGGCCGGGGCGGGGGCGCGGCCAGGGGTAAGCTGAAGGCCAGGTCAAGGTTCCTATGCACCGTATATTAATACTATGTACACCGCCGATCGTGACACGTTAGTGCTATTTCTATCTAGAGGCCGATCTATTGGGACTGGTCCATTGGTAAAATAAATTGCCGGTAACAGTTAATGTTTTCGTGTTGTTATGAATAATTTAGTAAATTACTCTTTGATGATACTTTTTACTTGGTAGCAATATGTTATCATTACGAGTAACATTTTAAAAGGGATACACGCAAAGTAAAAAAGACTGATATTTGTTTCTTATTTGAGTGAAAGTGACAATGTAATTCAGTGAAATGTCGAAATTGTCACGTCCCCAAAGATAGTGGTTTAGTGCGGTCCCACGCTGTCCCCAAGGAAGCGGAACGTATTTTTAATCATTTAGAGAGAAGGCTGTAACCGGAGGTTTACATTTCGTGTAAAACTGGAATGTTACCCTAATTAAAGAACGAAATTGGCTCGCGGAGGCTCTCTTTTTTACGAGCAATCATAAAAGAACCTTTCAGAGCACAACATAAAGTAACCTACCCAGCCAGAATTTTTACGGGATCCAGACGTTTTATAAGGAAATTAAATTCGTTGCCAGCTTCCGGATTTTACGTCACATCGAGATGTCATATTTGACAAATAATACTTGGCTATATTGGCCGCAGTTGCCGAGTCTTAATGTATTAAGGCTTTGAATCTGAACGAGTTGGTATGATAAGATGATTGGAATGAAATATATTTTTATGTTTTTTTATGGATGTGTTTTGAAAACTAAGTGCAGCAAATTCGAAAATACCAGCCGAAGAACTAAAATCTATACCTTATGAAAAAAACATACAATTTAATGATTTTTTAGATTGACGCGAATGTTTCATGTTATTGAAATAATTTTTAAAAAATATAATAATTAAACTAACTTCACGATAAAATTCGTAAAAATAAGTATTATTTCAAGACATGCAATTTATAACAGTAAACTTCACAAATGCATTTGAATTTCGACAAATTATGTCGCTTCCTTCGGCTGTCAAGTTTTATGACAGCTATCAGTCTGTCAGCCTGCGGGAACCACTTGTGTCATTTTTGACACCTTTAAGGAAAACTGTTGGCTTGGGGTGGGATGTACAGTGACGATGGGCTCGCCTTTTTTGAGGTAATGGGATCGAAGCACCAGCAAAATTTAAATGCATTATGCATAATGAAGAATTCTAACGGTTTTTTTCATATCGATCCTGTAGTTTATCCAAACGAACATTAATTTTTTTCCTATTTAATAAACTAGTGTAGATGGTGTATTTTTTTTCTAGTTTTTTAAGCTTTTAATAATTTGAAGCGTTGTGTATTCTACATTAATAAGGTTCAAAGCTGTATACACATTTAACGATGTTACAATATGTTGTTTGTACCTACAATAATTTATATATAGCGTATATTTTCATCAACAGTGTAATATGTATTAATAAATAAACAACAAAGTTAATTTCAAACATTCGTGTGACCTTGACACTCACAAAAGCCTAAAACATACTATCCGATAACTAAATGGAACGGGCGAAGTAAAACATCAAACCGGTGTTTGTACAAGTAACAATACATTAAGGACATTGACGTAATTAGTTGGCAGCACTTCATGTTTCCTATTATAATAATAGTCAATTTGATAGATTACTTAGCTAAGTGATAAATTGCTACGGCCGACCAGGTACAAGTTTTGAAAGGTTTTCGCAGCGAACGTATTCAATTTTTCAAAGGAAATCTCCCGGTTCATTAAAGTTGGTATGAATTACGTTAGTAATATGCAATGGCGTGCTATTCGCATGCCTTGAAAATTTCATTTAAGGCCTAGTTTTGAATAATGCCGGTTTCTCCGAATGTACTTTTTTGCATATAAAATACTTTACGTTTTTAAAATGAACTACGATTTATGATTGTTGTCTTCTTTTATTTGAAAAATGCACGAATGTTGTTCCTGTTGATTTGTTTATCGTACATTTTTATGATTTCGGCTTCGGAATTTTGTAAATCTAACATTTTTACTTGTTATCATACAATTTTGTATTAACGTTGGGAAATTCGACAAGGATATGAGAGGAGTATGAAAACATAGAAGGCAGGATAAAAAAATATTTTCTCATGGAATAGGTATATTCTTTCTCATGACTAAATTATCAATTCTCACAAAGCATAACATTAATTCGTATGAAACATAGCGGGCGGAATTAAGCATAAATTACAGTTTTAGAAATTTATCTCATGAATAATAAACGAAGTTGTACAGGAAAGGCATTTTTTGGGATGAATAAAAAAATCATATATTTCACATCCGTAATTTGAATAACGAGAATACTTAAATAAAATCTACGATTTAACAACGCTCGCGTCGCGTCCCTCATATAAATTTTACTGGATATTCAAAAAAACATGCGATAACGCCTCGTATCTTTACGGCAATAACTTTTGACTCTATCTTACGAAAATTACCTCCGTATTTCTCAAGTATAAGTTAGTAGGCTATGAGATAATGGGTGCACCGGGGCGCTAAGATGATCATAACACGTTACAGGACAATAAAAGTCCTATAAGAATTTCTGATACTTGATAATATTTCATAGGGATGTCTTGTGAGCTTGGTGTCGTGTATCATAAGTTTTTGGAACAACTATATACTCTATTACATATTGATGCACCATTTGTATAATGTTTTAATGTTCTAAAAGTTATAATAAAGCGTTGAAATTGTAAGCTTCATAGATCGGTTCCTAACTGAGAAAATAGGTTAATGTATTATACGTTTTCAGTGTGAGATAATAATTTAATTGTGATTGTAATAATACTCAGAAATGTGGGTGTTACAGGACTAGCAGAGAGAATATTTTTAAACATTCTAATTCTTAAGACAAGAATAATTAATATTACTGCAAATTAATTTTTGTTCTGTTCGAAAAATATAAGCCCACGGTGCACATTTTCTATAAATAACCATATATAAATGTTATTTTTAAACTAAAATATGTACAGACAACTGTTCTTTTGAGTTTTCTTAATGGCAGAAAGTTTATGAATTCCGGAAATTTATTATACACTTATGCAAATGCATTAACCGCATTTTACGTAACGTGCCCCGCAGAGTGTAATCGTAGACAACTTTCTTCGAGTTTTTGGTAAAAATCCAAGCGCATTTTAAATTTTATATTTTCGCACAGAGGAAGTCTATGCTTATTATAAATAGAACAAGTAGGTATATTTTATATTGTACCCTCATTTTTATTTTATTTTGATAAGATAGCAATGCGTTTGATCAGTGCAGTGCAATTCAAATGTAGTATTCAACGGCGTAAAGTGGCTCGGTATCTCTCACCGGATATATATACAGGTAATTAATATGCCTTTTATTACAAGAGTGATTGGAATAAGATGCAATTATTTGACGTCTAACGTTTAAAATACAAAGGAAAATCAAAATTGCTTGGTACTGGTCATCGCTATGATTGCGCTTTTCATGGACTCAACAACGCCTGAAAACTATACGCAGCCTTTGAGAAAGGAGGCTTGAAAGGGGTGGCGAACCGTAACAGTAGAATACCCGTACGATCGAATACAAGGGAGCAACATAGCTTTTATTTCATGTCAGTTTATTGTAAACTGCCCTGTTGAGTTGGCTCGTTAAAATCCTTTCAATTTACTTATTTTGTATGAAAACATTCATAATATCTGAGCCATATTTTTCCACGCACATTTCTGTTTATAGGTTAACAAAATATTCACTTTACGGGTGCTCGTTTTTTATTTATTTCCTTGAACCCAAAAGTCCACACGACAATGTACCTAAAATTACACGCAGTAAAAAGAATAAAATATGCAGAATGCTAATATGCCGCATGTCATATATTTGAGAGTGTATGGCGGATTCGGTGTGTTCCGGCGTCCGATCGGATCGGCCCTTTGTGGAGGAAAGGCCAAGTTGTTCGTGAATTGATAGAAGGGCTCGAAAGGTCGCCTTGCTCCGCGTTGTCTGCGCTGAATGGCTTTGAACTTACGACAAATGAGACACATGGCCTATATCGGTGGACCGGAAGCATTCTTGAATAAATCATTAGTTGTCGTTGATTAATGTATTTTCAATTGACTTTTTGTGTCCTAAATAGAAATGTATTTGAAAAGATTTGTATCTATAACACTGTTTCTTCTAAATGACTCTTAGAATTTACCTTAACGATACAGGTACTCGTAATCTATGGACCTAGTGACCATGAATTCATTCTTAGTATAAGTGATGTACTTGAAATTAGTATTCCTATTTAGGCAACTTCATTTACACGGCCTTGGATTATACCCGTTAAAGTTTTGATGTAAAATATGCAAATATAAAGATATGCGTCAGATGTTTTTAAATAATGCTTAAAATCTCGGTATATTGAACCTTTATTAAACTTTATATAGAAGTTAGCATGAGCAAGGTGTGTAAGAGCAGGAATAACGAAAATCAAAGATTCTTCTAAACAAGAGGAACATAAAAAAAAAACATGTTATTTTTCCTGTCTATTCAAGGTTAATACCTGCATATATATTCTATTAGCCAACTTCGAAACTCGCCTACCCACTTCTAATTGGGGTGAAAAATACCGTAATTATTTTTAATTTTGTAATTGGGGTCAGGGATGTGTGACTGAATTTAAAAGCATTACAAGTGGGTCAAGTATGATACCACATGAAAGGGCTTCGCTTACACTTGCCGAAAGTAGTTTTCTTTCATTTCAGGATGTATAGTTTTATCTTGTTCACAAACTGCAGTAAATATTTGAACTTACTTAAAAGAAAACCACAAAAAGAACTGCTTTTGGTTCACGAAACTATTAGTTAGCTGCAAATGTGAAATTTATTAGCAAAACCAATGAAACTATATTAGAATTAATTATGTGTAGCCAAATAATAATTTATAATTAGGATCTATTATAATTAATCGAATTATATAAACATTGTGTCCCTTGAATATTCTGTTTGGTATCAAATTTACTTTAATTTAATAGTATTAATTTATTCGCAAGTGAAGTAAATGAAACTATGCTTAATTAGATCTTAATTTAATATTTTAAATTAACATAAATTAGAATAACCTACGCCTTAGTATATTAATATTTAAATGAAGTCAAGGATATACCTTACCCACGGTACATTTATATACTAAACCTAACGTAACTCTTTACATATTTCGCTTAATTTTTGAAAATGGCGTCACTTTGAGATTTGCTGTGGGAGTCTCTGAAGTCATGAATCGAACGCAAAAACGTCGAAGGGAGGATGATAAGAGCAGGTGTGTATATAAATAACATCGGTGGCCGAAGACCGAAAGCCCCATTACCATAAAGTACGGAAGCTATAAAATCGAGCTACGAAATTCCGTTCACGACCTACCGTGGATACCTACAATAATGGTAAATATGAAAATGAATAAAACAGCACACCTCGTGAATAAATTAATAATAAATAACTCGAGTATTAGACCTTTCCATAAATAATTTAGTTAAACAAAATGAGACAAGATTATTTAGTAGGATTTTTTTCATAACATTTTTGCGAACCTTCCCTAAATTACGGACAGTAATCAACATTGGACGTGACTGAAATGGAATATTTCCAATGACATCATAATATGTAGCTCATTATTAAATAATATTTAGAATGACGTAGCCTACATATATATTGTCAGGAGCATATAAAAGTTAATATATAAAATCGACAAAGAAAAAAGCAAGGCTTTGAAATTTAAAAATGTTTTAATTAGATTATTTATTCATACAAATGGAAGCTCAATGTTAATTAACTGATTTTTTATGTTTCTACATTGGTCTGGTTTTTTTTAAGTAAATCAAACTTTTCATATTCACTAGCATACTTATAGTTCTGAGCTTCATATGTCGTGGGTGTCGGAAATTATGCGAATTCGTCCCGACACCCACGCCCGGAACAAACTTAGCGAATTATACAAACATTGCGAGCTAAAATAGTAGCAAAGCAGTCCTATTAACTGAACGACAGACTTAAGTATTATATTTAAACAAATTATTAATATCTTTTTTTGCTAATAAAAGATCCAGTGCATGGTGTTGGTAACGCATCAGACGCGGCTGCCTACTGGTTCACGGCGGTCGCGGGTTCAATTCCAGGGCACAGCTCTAATTTATTAGTCATGTGTGTACTAATAGTCAATCACTACATACTATAACGGTGGAGGAAAACATCGTGAGAAAACCTGCATACCATAGTGATTTGCAAGAATTTCTATGGTATGTAAATATGTAGTATCCTAACCCCTCTCAGTCGTCCACTCCACTGTAGAGGAGCTCCGTGCCCTACGTACTATGTGTAGTGGGAGTTGGGACGTATACAGGCTGATATAGATATTAATACAGAATAAAAGATAATATGCCGGGTAAAGTTTTATCCTCCATCGGTAGCCGAGTGCTTATGGATTATTAAAATTTAAATAGATTTCTTTATCATTGTAGCTGGTCACAAAAAATTGACTGCTAAATATAGATCTATCCTAAAGAAAAATATTATCATAGAAATAGACAAAAAATATTACATAAATTAACAGTGTTTATAATACTAAAGATTTCCTATAATTACTACTTCAAAAGAAACAGATATACAAAACAGTATGCTTTGCTTTCCTTTTAGTTTTATCATACGATTGGTGTCAAGGCCCTCTCAAATCTCTATTTTTCTAACGTTTACTGTTTTTATTGTAAAAGGTTGCTGATCAAAAGGTCATCAAAGGGCTTTGACCTAAGCTTCTTCAGAGCTAGTTTTAATCTACCAAAACTATATAGTATACGGTGGACTTAGAAGTTAGAGTAGTTTAGATTTAAATAGCATTGTTATTCTAAAAGGTTTTAAAAATAATTACATTCACGTTTCACGAGCGTATTGAAATCCGGAATAAGACAACATTAAATGGATTTAAAAAATAATCGAATGTTTCATTAATAGATCATTGTGACTTATAGTTGTAACAATATGATGTCTCAAAACATAAAATAATGAAAATGGGCTTCCATAAATACTGAAATAATTCAATTTATAAAACAAAACCAATTTAATCACAATGTTCCACTGCTCTTGACATTTACATCTTCAAAACTCAAACTATATGGAAGGCAAACCTAACTCGGTCTCAAAGTTAAAACGCAACAAATAGCGAAACCAACATTCGGATTTATAAAACTAGTGCAGACTACTACCAAAAATTTCGTCTTAATTAATTTTACCTGATGTTAATTCCTTAACTCGGAAAGCTGTGTGAATACTTAAAACACGAAAAGTTTATTTCTAAACTTTTTGACTGCGGACGCTTTTTTCACAATGTTAGTAGAGTCAACTATATTTAGACATTATTGCAGGAGAGAACGTTTCGTTATAAGTTAATTTGCCTTTGAATATTTTATTATGTTTCGCATTCTGCATTAAAATGAGTTTGTACACGTCTATCGATATACGTCCCTGAGCAGGGCACAGGCTTCCTCTAAAACAAGAGAATAATCGAGATTGGTAAGGCCATATTATAGTCCAGCACGCTTTGGGATTCGAACCAGTGACCACCGTGACATGTTGATAGCCACGTCTGGTCCCTTTAGCACTATGACCATACCATTAAAATGAGTAGCTACTTATGTGGAGTTGAAGAACACAACTGGTTTTTTCTTAATTCTTACTCAGAAAAGTTACTGATGGGTTAGTGCATAACTTTTAACGTAGGGTATCGGTTGGAAACCAAAAATACCCTTCTGCCATTGGACAAGATTGTTCCGGAGTACAAAACTTCTTTTTGATGGTGCCACCGAAAGATCAAAGGAAGGTTATATATGGTACAATTAGTAGTTACTTCTCTCCGATCGGCACCAATATGACTTACATTGAGTTGAACCAGCAATGAAAAGAAATTCTCATCATTAAAAACGACAGTTGTTATCGCAAACGAATATCAACAACTATGTCAAGTTATCACTACATATTATAATACAAAGTCACTTCCCGTCTGTTTGACCCTATGTGTGCTTAGATCTATAAAACGCAATGGATTTTGATGCGGTTTTTATAGATAGAGAGAGGAAGGTTTTTATGCATAATATATATAAAGGTTGTCCCAGTTTGTAAGAAAAAAAAAATGTAAGTTATGTGGAGTGGGACCAAAAATCATCCGCACCTAGGCGAAGCTGAGACGGGCCATTAATATAGATATATACTAGTGTTAGTCCTACACTTCCTACACCCGTTTGCGACTGTAATACTCACTATTTAAGGTAAATGTGTAATATTATAGTAGAATACAATTATTATTAATAATATACACCACGTCTTCACACCGTTTCCGCCATCAACATCTACTGTACCAGCAAGGAGGCTGGACACGGTGTTCAGCTGAGCTTTTCAGCTGCCGAGGGGGAGGTCCCCAACAGAATTTCGACAATAATGTGCGCTGCAGAAAAACGGTTAATTCCAAAACTGAGTGCTTATCGTCTACCACTTACCGAGGCTTCCGGCTTCACCAGCTCTCGCAGACCAGGCAACTTCAGCAGCAATACTCTTGAGGGAACACGTTAAATGGGAATATATCGGGTATAGGTTTTGGTTACGAGGTTGCGCAACAGCGGAGTTTTTGACCAAGTACTTCCACGATTCAAAAACGAGTGCTGGGTTTTTTCCAAGGCAACGGTTTTGAGACCTGCTCGTTGGTCACACTAGAACTTAGAGTAATTACCTCTAGAGAGAGCCTAAATGTACTGTACATCGCAAAAATGAGACACACCGATACGAATTTCTCTATGTCAGAATGAGATGCAAAATAATGTTCTATTTCATGTGACGTGCCGCGTTTTGTCGTTGGGCGAAAAAAGAATTTCGCCAGACAAAGCGACGTCGTTCAAGCAATAAAGCAACCTAATGTCATTGTAATAGGGTCTATTTTAAATTAAGGCCACAATATGGCGCTTATTTTCTTGTGTTGCTAGATATAGCTATTGATGTCTCATGTGCGGTTACAGCGTGAATTTCTCTAGAGGTAATTACTCTAAGCACTAGAACCTCGCCTATTGGTCGGTGGTTTTTCGGTTGTCGAAAAGTTGTCTATGCGACGCTCGGTTGCGCCATCTAGCGCCGGTTCGTGATATCGGATTCGAACCCAGCAATGGAACTCCGATGCAGCGCACATTAACTTTGGGGTGACGATACATCTACATATATCTTTTCCTATTGACCCATGGTTAGCGTTGTGTATAGTTCGAGACGACAGATATAAAGAGTATAAATATGTCAATATACTACAGCAACCTTTATCAGGTTACTTAAACTTTAAGCATTTGGGTAACGTCCTTTTCACGATTACCATACTTTACAAAAGACGGTTGTTATGTTCTGAGTGAGGCGTACTATCTAAATGGAATTCATCTCATAGACATAAAAGTGCTTTCTGTGTCACTGAGATGTTTGATGGATGCGTCACGACAGCCTTGTGGTATGTCTTCATTATCATATGATATATTATGACGTAAGATAGCATATCTACATTTGACATCGACGACAAGAAATAATATATTTTTTGTGTTACGATAATTATTCTTAAGATTGATATAGCAATCTACGTATTGAATCTTATGACGCTATAAGTACAAATCATCGTATTTTTATTAAAAAGACTTTTGATATATTGCATAGATTTCGTAAAGTTCTATAAAATTCTGCCCTTACTCACGGTAAACATAAGTTTAATTTCCGAAGACCTTTTGTGCATGAATGTTCGAATCTCCCATACGCGAGATGTTAATCACTTATTTTCAAATAAAATGCTTATTTTAGATTCAAACAAAACTAAAAAAGACTGTTTACGTTATTTGTGTCGTAAATATCTTGTGAGAATATAATTTTATCATAATAAATATAAGCATGAAGATGGTAAGTGTGTCAACGACAAAAAGTATGCGGCGTAGATAATCTTTCTTTTTGTCGCATGGGCGGAAATGTGTTTCTCCCATCGCACAATTTGTAATACGTTTTCCAGACTCGGAATTTTACCGCCCAAGGGATGTTTTTACGCTTAGAATAAGGGAAATTGGATAAAATTGAATTTGCCTGTTCGTTTTTTAATATACAAACACAAACTTTGCGATAAAACAATTAGGTTGCCGTAATATTGTGTTGTAGAGTAATCCCGCAGTTCATATTACGAATAACTTTTTTTTTCTGAATCTGTTGTAATAAATACTTTTTCTATATAATTTGGTATATTATTCTTTCCGTATCAAGGTTGGCAACAGTTGGCAATATTCTAGTCATAAATTAACTCAGAAGAACTTGAAGAAAATATTAATTATGAAGGAATTAAATCACAATTTATGGAATGTAAATGAATACAAGAAATGAAATTTATTACGTAGAAAATGATTAATATCCGAGTTTTTAATATAGTACCGTCTCGGTTATTCAAAACAGCTATTACCCATGCAAATGCAAATCAATAAACAATTTCCGAGTAAATGGCACCAGACCTCGAGAACGACTTACAAATATTTTGTGTTTCAGTTAAATTTTTCCAATGTCACAATATTTCAAATCACGCCGGCGAAGGAAGCCTTGACCTATGCGCGAGGCGGCTTATGTAACCAAATTGTTGTTTTAAAATACGTGTAAACCGACTTAAATCACTAAAATCCTTTGTTCTTACCTACTAACGAGTAACAACTATTTGTTTATGATGTGTTATATCGCAGCGATCCAAATTGAACGTTGAATATGTCTGCAATGGAACTGTTACAGCTTGTAATTTGTAAAAGATTTTGTTGTCAATAGTTGGGAATGTAAAAAAATGAGTGTTATAAAAATGATATGGTTTTAATGTGTAAGACGATTCGAAAGGGTGGTTCTAGAAATGCACTTTCCATTAGCAGTTAGAATAAAAGAGATCAAAATATCCTGTCACATTACGTTTGATTGTCGATACGTAATCTAACGTTGAAAGATAATTAATAAGATATATAATTATGAGGAGGCGTAAAAAATGTAGATGAGGAAATTTCATGTCAAAAAAAATATAGGGATAACGCAGTAAAATAAAAGAAACAAATAAATAAGGATATACATAATAGTAACATGTTTTAATGCAATAAAATTGGAAGACGGAAGTTTCATTACCTTGGCCTTAAACACGTAAAATCTACCCATATTTATTTTATAGGTATAGTCTCCATTTTTAGTGACCATAATTTTTATAAATGGAACATATACAACAGTTTAATTTCAATAGACAAGGGTCATTGAATCGGCAGATAAAATCTAGTAGGAGAACTTTCACATTTGATTACTTTTCTATAGAAAATTTACAAAAATTGTAATGCCTTTCGTTGAATCGGCTTAAAAGCAGTCATAAAACTATTTGTGTCCGCTACGTATAATATGTAAATACCCAAATCTAATTTACTCTCACAGTACTTCTAGCAAAGCTTTGGCAGAAACTGAATACCCTTTGAATCATACGAAACTAAACTCTTTATGCTAAATACGTACCTAAATTATAAAGTTGGGTTTACGAATATGGTCTCCCGTAGCTGTATTCTATTTTCCATTCTTAATACACCAAAATAAATGGGTCACGTTACCGCTACAACAAAGATTTTACTTCACACAAAAGGTAATTATTTGTAATAACATGTCGTAAAATATATTAAAAAATATTTTGGGATTTTCCGTGTGGGAAATTCAAAGAAGTGAAAATGGTCGTAATATATATGTACATGATGTACTCCGCTTAGTCCTGAATTAATTTATTAATGTTTATTAATGAGTTAAATTAATGAGCTTGAGGGTGATATATTAAAATTGTGAACACTAAAACTAATGATGTTGTAGATAGCATTTAGGTGGAAAATAATCTTGATATCGAGGCATAACGTTTAAAAGACTTCGTTTCTAAAGACGATAAAAGTATTATTTTCACGTAGATACCGGGCGGCACTACTTCCACTTTGCTAAGTAAATGTCACTTCTTTACTCGCACTGCAGTAGTAAACATAAACAGTCCGTACTTTAATAAGTTGCAACATTGAGTTTTTCTCGTGAACTCGTTTCTACAAGTCGCATTATGGGATCAGCCGGCTTATATCTGGGCTTTGTGCACTTTAGAATTCATCGGGACTTAACAGGTTAGTTCCTTTGTCATCGGAGTCCACGCGAGATACGTCGTACAGTTGTTATGCAAATCCTAGTAGCAACGGTATAACAATTACGTGCTTCGAAATAGTTGTTAGGCGTTTGATAGCAGGCGAAACTGACTGCAAAATGTCCTTTACAGAACACGTACTGGCTTCTGTTAATTCTCAAACATTAAGCTGGACACATAACTGCGCATAAACAAAACTATCATAAAAATGTTTGGCTTTTAAAAATGCATGTATAATTCAAACAATTTTCATTTTAATTATATGTTTCCCGGTCCATTTTCGTCGTATAAATACATGCAAACCATTATACGGCCTAGCGGTAGCTGTACAAGTATACACTTCAATTCACGAGGTAATAAAAATGGTCTCGCCTTTTCCCATTTCGAATGCCAATAGCTACCCCCCGACCTGAACTCCGAACAAGTGAATAAAGAATACAAATCCACCTTTTTCCTTTCTGCTTAATAAAAAGCGCTTTTTGCTAAGTAACCACGGGTAAATATTCACGAGATGAAATGCGTCTACGTCGGGATAGAAGAGGCTTAATTTTTAAAATTATTTCTAATATATTGCCGATGGTGCGTAAAATAATTCGCTGCTTAAGGAAAACATCAAAGCTTCACTTGAGACATTGTAGTTTCCCTTGTTGGAAAGTTCGCATCAAGATTATAAAGTTGAGTATCCTGAAGAGGGACGATTCAGAAAGCATTAGTTGGAACGACAGAGATAACACATTCTCTTTGGAAACTTCAATTCTTCTTTGGGATTAAGCAATTACTTTCGTGCAAATATTCTTGTGTAAGATGTTAAATATTAAATTGAAAACTGATTCACTTTTGTGCGAATTTACATATAAATGCACTATTTTGAGTGCTTTTTGTTATTTGATTTAGTGGATTAAAAAATGTAATAACATTTTATAAACTAATTGACTAAATGTATTCGCTTTTAATACTACGGATGTAAAAAATCGTGCTGTTGTCAAATGTTTTTTTATTTACATCTGGCTAAATTTAAATCCCATTATGTTAATCGAAGGGATTATAAATAAAAGGACGGAAATAATAAAAAAAAATATTATTGACTGAATATAGATTCATATTTAATTAAATGGATCTCAAACGTTTGTAATAAAGAATGTACTGGCCAGCTATAAGTAGAATAAATGTTACGTAAGTTTTTGTTACAAATATACAACATGACCTGCGATTATTTCTCTTAAATAAATGTTAATTTAATGTTAAGGCTTGCTATCTCATGGTGAGACGGAACATATCAGGTAAATTGTGAATGAAAAGTTCTGGTAGCACCCCTGCATAGAACCTACTCTTCTACGAAAAATGTGTGAGTTTATGTACGTGAAATTGTAATTCCTGTAATCCAAAGATAATATCATTAAAACTTAAAACAAATTGAGTCAAAACACATCATACGATATGTCTCTCGAGTTTTCAAATACATCATTATTGGCAGCTCACGAAATGTATTCGACATGTTGAACAATGTCACCAAGTATGATTTATTCCTTTCGGCGTGTTGTTAATCCATAAAATATTAGATGTGATATAATACAGCTATTTGTATAAGATATTAAGCGAGCTTTAGAACAGGAGACGCGCTGGCGACAGTAGTTTGTATATTTGTGACTTATCAAGCTTTGCAGTAAAAAACAGTGCTTACTCTCTTATTTTAAGAAAAATATTAATTCAATTACAGTTAGTAGTGTTATTTTACATATAAGGTTTTAATAGTGTTAAAAAATGAGTACATAATACATATCACACATGATTCAAAACTTTAAACATTTGTTCATTTTTTTATTTTTTGTTCTATTACGGAGTAAAATCATCGGTGATGTGTTATACTGTATACATAGTTGATTAAACTGAAAAACTTCGTATAGAAAAAATATTTCTCTACGAATTGTCGTGTTCATCGTTTAAGAGCTTATTTTATTAAACCGTTAATGAACCGAATTAAATTCGGTTCAAGCTGTCTTTTTATGTTATATAAACCAGAACAAAACCGCTGTCAAGCCAAGAAAATTCAATATTTACGAGGCGAAACAAACCCGAACTTCTTAATGAAAACAAGCTCATTAAATATTGAACAATAATATTTACCCAACCCTACTGCGTATGCAAAACAAACTAATACAAAAAGGTTCAGTTTCTATGAGTGTTTGTCTCGTAATTAAATAAAGGGTTAAATGTTCGCGTGATTAATGCAGTGTCGGGAACCTCAAGGTTGGAGGGTACCGGGAGCGGTGGCGCATCCCGACATTTCATTTATCTTTATATATATTTATATAGGTTTATATCGATTTATAAATATATACGAGTAAAGACTCCCCATGTAACCTTCTCAGTAGGCTTGAGATTTTATAATGTGAATAGTTGACTATTTTACTACAGGCTTTGTACAACATCTCTGTTTGATAATGGCTTAGCAAAGTTTATATAGTTGAATTTCTTTTTGAGTTTTGAATTTCTACTATTGAATTCAATGGACACAAAACAGTTAAACATATCATTTTGTATAAATAATAATGTGGTACCGATTCAACCACAAACATATTCATAAAGGACGTTGTATGGCGACAGATTGACAACTCAACAAAGTACAACCCGTTACAATTGAATAAAGAGTTGTGAAAATTGTCGTATTGCTTTATAGATAATCCCAACGCTGACCTTTAAAAACATTTAACATTTTTTGTCTGAAATATAGAGATTCTGGATGAAAAAATAAGGCTTAAAACTTGCGTAGGTGTGGGAAGATGGCCTTCAAAACATAGAGAGGAGAAATTTTAGGCGGAAAAGATTGACAGGTCGATATAGGTTTTGACCCTTTTCGACTGCTAGTTCGACAATTTCGATTTACACCTTCAAAAACTTTTGTAATTGAACTTCGACTGTGATTAAGCCATTTAATATTTCTTGAGAGTAGTTATATTGTGAGAGTTCACCTTTGTTTCAGTAACCCCTAAAACTGCTTTCATTAACTTCGTAAGTTAATTAGAAACGTAGTTATTTTAACAGTGAAGCAAAAGATGCATCCGCATATCTAAGATATATCATAGATATGTGTCGCTAGGGATACTCAGTTTAGGTCAGGATGGTCTTAGATTTAAAACCTTCATATGTAGTAGGAAGACCCGTGCCCGGAGTGGCAAGAAAACGGAGTGATTTATAATTTTATAATGTGAAATTCATGAAAAAGTCGACTTGTATTAGAGTAAAATAAACTGTTATTATTTTTGTACTGGGTATCATAAAGAATTAAATAAATAATAAAATATGTATTTAGAAAGTGAAATGAACAAAAATGTCTTCGCTATCCCAGGTAATAAACGCAGTGCCGTGTACATATAGCATTAAGTAGGACCATCAATTATTATGCCTTACGATCTGACAAGTTATGGCGGTCTATACAATTGCTGTTTGATACTTTGTTTCCAATACCCCAGGTTGTAGGAAGGAAGGAACTCGTAAGCCGGCAAATTGTTGTACAGTTTGATTGTATGGTAGAGACAAGAATATGCGAACCTTATTCAAACCCCTGGGTTCGAACTGAGGTTATGATGACCATAAGAATTAGATCGTCAGACAGGAGGTGTTGGGAAAGCACGGATGGGAAAAAGACTATTATAAGATTTATTTTTAACAGTCTTCATAATTTATTTTTATGACGATATTATCTTTTTGAATTATAGAAATTCCATAACAACTTATTCCAAACTTGGAAGATGATCCTATATTTTTCACCCTTTTTTTTCAAGTAGAAAAAAAATATTCTAAAATATCTTTTTTAAAGGTTCTATTTTTGTTACTTTGAAACTCAACTGTGTCTACTAATTGGCTAATAGGTTCCATCAAATCAAATCTGTATTTTGCAGGGATTTAATTTTAACTATATACAATCCTTTATTCTCGTCTTGATCATTTGTAAAAATAACGAAGTTTAATATTTCTTTATGTCAGTAAGGTTGGAGGTATTTAATTAGGCGGTTTATTAATTAATAATTGCAAAACAATTTCGTATCTGTTTTTGAAATTTCACGACGAGAAACTAAACATGTTTTGGCCATAAACTGAATCGTTTTAACTATTAGACAAAAAAAAAACTGATAACTTAAGTAATTTGATTACTTGAAACGTAATTTTTATTTTAAGTAAGTTTTTGAAACCGTAAAATCTTATTTTGTTTATTATTTTACTGGTTTATCACCAAATTCTGTTTTCTAAATTGTTATTTATTTATTTCTTATTTCTTACACTTTATTGTACTACACAAAATAAAAAATACACAACAAAAATCTTAACCTATATTTACAGTACAATGGGCGGTCTTATCGCAGTCGGCGATATCTTCCAGACAACCTTTGGATGGACTGGAGTGAATGGAAGTAGGAAAACGGGGGTAGACAAGTCTTAAAAGAAGATAATAATAATAATAGTACAGATGTATCTGTCATGTAAATACAAACAATAATTAACATAATAAACTACTTAAATACGTCTATACATACTTTAAATACATACACATAAATATATAAAACCCACATACATATATACCTTTATAATATTACTACATACAAAATATTATAATGTGCAATGTAAGACAAGAGAACAGGAAAAGAGAAAACGAAAGTTATAGGCAGTATTAGCAATTGGAGTAATGTTCCTTGACGAGTCTTTTAAAAATACGTAGGGATTTGGCTTGACGAATCGACAATGGCAATTGGTTCCACAAACGGGCAGCATTTACTGTGAAAGAATTTGCAAGAAATGCGGTGTTGTGCTTGGGAATTTCCAATGTCAGATTTTCTGACGACCTAAGAGATCTTGTGTGTGTGTTGCTTAGAAAATTAAAGCGATTTTTTAGGTAAGGAGGTGTGTTGGGATGAAACAAAATAGAATAGAGAAGTGAGAGAATACGAGTATTTCGGCGAAGGCGTTGTTAATGTTTTATAAGGAAATCTTTTGATATATTTATAACTAAAGGCACTTATGGTTATGTAATCTTCACAAGAAAAATATTAGAAGATTAATTACGATACAGTTATAACATATACAAATAAATAATTAAGGAAAACGCGACTCATACAATTGTGATCTATCTCCGCAGATTTCCGTGAACGCCTCAAACAAGACTAAATAGTAATTAATCCGTGTTCCTTATACTATTACACGGAAATATGAAACAAGGAACGGAAACAATTAAAGAATACGTGCCGACCAGAACTTGTTGTATTGCTTAGAAATGTTGCGAGCGTGCAGTATTTAGAAGATAAAGGATTTTTCAATGCTTTTTACTATTTTTAAATGTATGTTATGTGTTGGGTGATTAAGATGTGGTTTTGATGCCATAATTACTTATTATATTTGCTGTTGGATTATTGACAGTAAAATCTGACTTGGATATGGGTCTCACGAAAATACGAGTAAGAAGATAAACCAATCCGAGTGAAGCACTATTTAAAATAAATTATTTAATTACGTATGAAAATTATACATTTTGTTAAAAAAACCATATGTTTATTTTAATCTCATATGATAAGATTATAAATATATATAATTATAGTTGGAAATATATCTAATCATAATAACTAGTTGAATATAAAAATATTTTTTATTTTAATATTAATATTCTATCTACTGATGCGCTACACCGCACGAATATCCCTTGAGTTTGTATTTGACATTTAATTTCAATTAAATCATTACAGTGTAGATTAAAGGAACAGAATTTTTACTAAGGATCGATTTATATAAATTAAATGTGTTTAAGTGAAATAATTTGTAAAACGCGATACCAATTCTTCAATAACAGCGGTCGTAAAATGTACGTGTCTGCGTAAAAGCCAAGAGTATAATATTAGTAAAGATTTAAAGCAAATCACCTCGGATTTGTCATATCCTCGTGGATATTGCGACGTCGCTCCATCCATCTGTCTTCCCGCCTGCGAAATGCCATATACATGCCGGTCGTATGGCTTTGGACTCCAGAGGTAATCCCATCATTTCGCTTAATGTGGGAATTGCATGAGCTCTCATATAAAGGTTTTTCCCATAAACAATAAATAGCTAATGTGTATAATTGTTTCTCATTAAGTTGTAATGACCTGTGCGTAAGCTTGGGCAAACCTTGTTATAGAGGTCAAAATATGTGTAAATCGTTCACAGGCTAATAGCATTGAAATATTGCCTGTGAATTGCTGGAATTGCTTATGAAGGACGAGTTTTAATAGCTTAGTGGTTTAAAATGAAAGCATTACATACTTTGATTGTTTTTTCTACTTTGTGTTATCCCGGCTAATTATTTCGTCTAGATTGATGCCTATATTAGAGTTACGTTCCGAAGCGGTGGTAGAAGAAAATAACGATTCAAAAGATCTTGTGAAAGACTATTTGAATAAAGAATATATTGATTTGATTTGATTTGATTGAACAAATTGTTTTTATATTTTGCAACGTTTTCTATATTTTTGTTATTGCTACGAATGGCGAGACAATCATGCCATTCACCTAATTCTAAGCTATATAATCGCTCATAGACAGTAGCAAAATTAAACAGCACCATGAATTACAAATTAATGCTTGGCATTCCGCTGCACTCGCTTATACTCAGTTAGCATAGGATGTTAAGTCTCAATATGCCCAGTAGTTACTCTAGCTACAATGTCCTTCAAACCGAAACACAAGAGTGTATTTACATTGCTATTTGGCGGGAGAAATAGACATTGCGGTGGTAACCACCCAGGCGGCCTCTCGCATATGAGACCACCAGGAGAGTTAAGTAAGTTTGTTTAATATTTGCTTACAATAACGCGGATATATGGCTAGCTAGTATAAAGAAAAATAATTGCTTATCCTATTACATTTGCTTATTACGTTGCAATACCTGTGAAAATAAACAGAATAATATAGGTCGATTGGAAATTCTTGTTAACAAAAATAAGTTGTGAATTGTATACATGTACTATAAGGTTTTTCGGAATGAAATAAATACTAATACAATTATTGTGTATTATTTTACAGCTACGTAAGCTAATTAATAATTTTATCAATTCAAACAAATATTTCGTTAAAAAGAAATTGGGTGTTATATTTTAAAGCAATCCGAAATCCAGGTCCAATTAACTCGCTCTATTAATTATATAGAGGCGAGGGACAGATCTCCACACAAATAATGTGATTTATCAATTAGTCCGACGTTCTCGGTAGGGTTTAATTCATAATCCAGTTAAAGATTTCAACCAAATACACTTTACTAAACAGATCACTTATAAATTGATTATTTAAAATGTACTTAACATTCTAAAACTTGATAATATACGCTATTCGGATAACCTATGTATGAATCGTTAAATATGGATATAAAACTATCTAAAAATAAACTAGTTTAATTTAAGATAAAGTAATAAACTGTAATAGTCGATGTTTAGCGCAAATAAATAAAGCGTGTAACTTGACACTAATTGCTACGCGACGCTACGAGGTTACTACGGCGCGGCGTAGCCTAAGTTGTCGGTCACTGTACTCCGTAGCAAAAAGATAACAGCCTCCACTATTGAGATAAACATAGCTCCATAAATTGTTGCTACTAGTGTGGATTCTGCATAAGATATATTATAGACAAATCAGGTATAAACCCAAAAAAATACACACATTACACAACTCTATAAAATTGATATAATATAGTATAAAATATATGTGAATTGTGTACGGAAAACACACTATAATAACGTAACTATCACTCAATTTTTGAATATGGGTATTGTTGTGGTTATTATAACCTCTTATCAGCAAATTCAACATCTCACATTACACACGTACGTAACTCTTTTTGTAACACACGAAAGTCTTCCAAATATTAATACTGGTTTTATCAAAACTTCTACATAACGTACTATTCATCACAATTCAAATATAATGAACGTCTTCAAAAGGATCTTACCGTTTGGACAGCCGCCTGAAGAAGTGCCAGTCGTTTAGAGCTGCTGGCTTCCCCCGCACCAGAACAAATCTCTGTTCCGCTAACACTCGGCAAAAATAAGCGAAAATTTATTGAAAGAGTCGTGTGGCCGGTCGTTTGACAGTTTATTATGGTTTATACACAGCGATTTATAGTGGGGGTATCGGCGGGAGCTGTCACGTGCAGTGAGGAGACGAGCGGTGGAGAGCGCGCGATGCTTGCGACTGAGCCGGGCGGCGCGCGCCCCGGGCCCCGCTCGCCGCCGCCGGTCGATATACGCGGCAGAATAAACACGCCGTACTAGGATAGGAGTAACACCCGCGATGTTGCCAGCCTCGCTGCTCTTCGCCCGGTGTTGCCTTGTCGGATGTTTGCCGCGGTTTGTATCTCAAATGTCCTCCGCCCCGCGTCGGGATTTTTGGCCGAGCCGCCGCCGACACCGCCGCCGCCGATACCGCCGCCGCCGACTCGTCTCGCGCCATGTCTAATTTCATCAAATATAAAGTCTCAAACTTTTGTTACTCCAGTACGACGACGTAATACATTAAATATTCATTGCAGACACACTTTCTTGGCTTGCACTCTGATAATGTATAATTTACATGTAACCTTCATTTATCTATTCGTTAGATAAAACAATTTCCATAATAGGATCATCTGTAGTCGGCGGGGATGGGTCGTGCAGTTTTGTCAAAGAACCATCTCAGACGGCTTATCTTTATGTGATATTGCAACGAAATATACTTTGGTATGGCGTCAAATCGATATTTATTTGCGATATCGTGCCGACAGAGCTTTCGCTACCTATACAGTATACACGATTGTGTCACGAGTAATATTTTTTTATTACTGGTGGTATAGTTTTGTCGTTCTCTATTTGATTTCATGTTCTAACAAATTATAATTTTACCGAACAAGCAGTGCGACAGCAGGCCCGGGGCGCAGTAATTTTATCTATACAATTTCTCTATTGACATTTGTGAGTGTATGGTTTATATACATGAATTCAGATTCAGTTTGATAAGTAAACAGCGGTACGAGAGAAGCCGTTTCGGAATATGCCCATGTTTACATTTATTTATAATTTTTATTTGTCCACAATTTTTTCTAAAACTATTCAACAATATAATAACCTTATATTATACAGTATATGCAAGTTCCAGATTATTTTGGCTTGTGGATTAAACAACCGCCAACTTGGTTAACGTCAATCTTATTGAGGAAACAGGCTGTCTTTAATCTTCCCGGTTACCGGAAAAACACATATCAACTACTTGAGAACTATTGGATATGTGGATATTCGAAAATAAATTGTCGTTAATATAGCTATATTTAGTATATATGAATAAAAACCTAACTTACACAAATGAGATGAATAGGATTAGAACTCGAAAATAATGTTACAGTATTTCATTCCTCGCTTAGCAAGATTCATTCTAAATCCTATCGAAGCAATTATTGGAGTTGTTTTTCTCTCCTAGTACAAATGCAAGTAACGATCTACAAACCAATGTTTATAATTGACCTATTTACTGCTGGAAAGACTCAGCACGTTTGCTTTGCCGGGACACCACTGGGTATTTGCTCTAGTGCATTTGCACTCTTAGTCCTTTGCAAATTCTCAGAATGAAACACCTTAGATCTTTTAACATTTTGCGGAATGCTTTTTTTTAATGCGAGTAAAATGTTCCAACGTTTCACACAATAATATTTTTAACAATCTTTTCTTATCCAAGCTCCTTCTTCACTTTAATTTTAAAAAACCAAATGAATTTTTAAAAAATAATTTCAAAGGATAATTTTTGAATATCTGCTTTTATTCAAGTCTTGGAAAAGCAAGACCAGAATAGATTTGAATAATATCGCGTGTACGCAGCATTACTATATTTTTCTTTTATACCTCAAAAGAACACTGACCTACTTTCGGTGCATTAAATCTTTCGGTTACAGAGAAACGGAAACACTTGTTGAAAATCTAGACGCTGTTCTCTATTATTCGTTTTTGTTAAATTTTATGTCTTTTGATATTATAAAACATTGCAGTTTCTTAAACGATGAAATGGAAATTAATTATTGAATCAGACAGTTTGACGTTGTTTTTTTTTTCAAGCCTTATTAATGTCTATTATATTTATCACTGTTTAATAACTCTTCAGAGAGATAGTATGAGGACTCCGGACAGACAGGCCTTAACCATTTAATCAGATATATCGTTTTGTGACACGTACGATGCGACGGCCTACATATCACTATATTATTACATTATAAAGGTGCCGGAGAGAAATATGAAGAAAATAACCTTATTTTATAACTATTTAAAATAAAGCAAAAGTAGTGGACCTATGATTCAATCAAACTGTACAGTACCACAGTGACTATATTTATTTTGTTAAAAACTGAGATGAATAATATACATGAGATTTCTATATTTTTATTGCGACATCATCTGTCTATACATAATTATGTACATATAATACATATTTTGTAACTGATCGATGTTTGTACATGGAAAATATTTGAAAACAACTTTGGGGCAATGGGTGAACATGATAGAACTCAAAACAAAGATTGTAAGAATGTTTGTCTGTGCCGTTGTGCCCGATGATCTCAGAAACGGATTTCGATTAAAATTTGTATGGAAGTATCTAACACCTTGAATTAGAAACACTTACGCAACTTTTTTTATCTGGAAAAATTATTCCGTGGGATGAGTAAGAAATTCAAAAATTGATATTTTTTTTAACTCTAATGGGATGGGCTGGGAAAGGATTACATGCCTTGAAAGAGAATGGGAGGAAACAATGTGTGATTTAACGGACGGGATAGGACTGGATAGAAAAATCAAAATACAGAGGACAACATTGACAACACTACCGGAATAATATTTTTCTGAGGTGGGCTGGACTCAAAAATTATCTGCACCCGAGTGGAGACGGGATGATCTCTATTTCATGAATATAGCGATGCTACTAGTAATTATTTGTCTAAATGCCTTTGTAAAAATAAAGTGAGATATCCTATGATTTATGAATACACAAGAAATAAAAAAACAAAGGGTTCCGACATTTAATTTTATGATCGTAAATATGCTTTACAATTTCCAAATACATAGGAACTCACTACGCACCCACGCATAATTCAAATTGCAGTGGTAGAGCCTTTCTGTATCACGTTAAAGCTACTGTACCGATCGGTCGGTTCGACCGGGTCAAACCTGTAACCCTCTCTCACCTGTGAATACTCTAGTTGGATTGCATTTCTGTAACTACATCAGCCCATACACATCACACTGCAGGGCACGAGCCTCCTCTATAATTGAAAGGAGAATATCACTTACCATCAAATGTATTGTATTTAGTATCTTTCCCGCAGATGTATAAAAAGAAAAACCTCTAATAAGTATCAGATAAAAATCCTTTAACAGCAACAATGTCAGCACAATTCTTTAAATTAACAGCACAGGGTTAAATTGCGATTGGATTTAGAGACACAATGGTACAATCCCCGAGTCTAGCGGAGTTTGAATTACGTATTAAAACTTGTGAATGCAGACATTATCAAACTAAAACTATTTATTATTTGCTTAACAGTTATTTTGTATAAAACTTTGCAAATTAACTTTTTAGGTGTATAGAATTTATCGCATTTCGATTTTTTTCTTGCCAGTTGTCATGTATGTATATAGGCGTATGTTATGTTTTTTTCTCTTATGGTAATGTATATTGAGACGAGCTTGTCGTTCGCCTAATGGTAAGCGATACAGCCGCTCATGAACAGTAGTGAAATCAAACAACACCTTGAATTGCAAAGCAATGTTTGGCATTTCACTGCGCTCGCTATCCTGAGACATAAGATGTTAAGCCTTAGGCTGAGTTGCACAAACTAACTTTGCCAATACCTTTGCCTTTGAAAATTTCATCGCCATGCATTTGAGATTTGAGACGTATTTGACCTTGCGAATGTATGGGATTGACAGTTTCAAGGTCAAAGTTATGGGCAAAGTTAGTTTGTGCAACTGAGCCTTAATATGTCCAGTAGTTCCTCTGGCTACAATGACCTTTAATCCGAAACACAACAGTGCATTAATAAATCTAATTATAAAATAGATTTTAAAGGGAAATATATATATGTTTAATAAATATTATGGGAAATATCGCAAACAAACCTAATTGCGGGAAAAGTTCATATACATTTTTAAAGTAATTAACATTTCGTAAAACTTGCTACTTTTTACGAACCACCAATAATATTCTCTTTCGAGGAACAAAAGTAAAGCATTAATACGCTGAAATAGGTATATGTATTACTGGAACTAGAACAATCCCGCTGTGAATGGAATATAGAGGTCACTGGTGCGCAGCAGGGAATACAAATTAAAACATATTAGAAAGAAGCGCTCGTGCATCTGAATGCAGCATGTTGCAAACACGCATCCATGTGGAAAATTATTTAACTGCTTTTCACTGTACGTAGCTCCTGAGAAAGTTTAAATGTACATTAAACTGTTTGTCGCATGTAGTCTGTAACGAATGAACTGAATAAATCCCAACCATGTGTAAAACCAAATGAAGTAATATTAAATATACTGTAAAATGCTGTACACATTTATGAGTTTGCAATGAGCATCTTATTTTCATATTGCATTTTATCAGAAAATTACATTTGGAAACGATGTTCAGTAATATGTATTCACATGATGAAGCGAATGCATCAAAGTTTTAAATAACGGTATTTTACATATTTTTTCATTTAATTTCACGGTTTTAAATTGTAAAATAAAGAGCTAATAACTGATTTGTTATATAAAACAAAAAATATTTTATTGTAATAAATCTTTAAGCTGCAAAAATTTTTTTATTAAAATTAAACTCATTAATTAAGTACCATATAAGTGTAAGCGACACGTTCCCTTCCAATAAAAACAGCGGCAACAAAAAACAAGGAGCGACGGCACTCGTTTACTTTTCTATTAATAGAATTACCACGCCTCATATCCAATACCGAACAAAGCTTGCTTATTATTGCCGAGCGTGTGATGCGTTAGGCGGATAATACAGGTGCTGTTTACATTGGACGCGGCTTTTTGTAAGACAAACAGTGTGGCCAAGCGATAATTCCCTTTGAAAACAAACCCACCTACCATCTGGCCAGGGCTGGCTGTACACAAAGACGAGATCAAAGTGTTGCATTTACATCATCAATAATCCATGCTTGTTTTTAATTTCATGAATATTTTGGCTATTGAGATATCAATGCCAGTTTCGACCACCCTGTTAGTGAATGAAATATTACGATGGTAGTGGATTTGTTGATTTAATATATTAGAAGTTCTAAGACGTGTTGTAGTATTTGTGTCAATGCTTGTAGGTTTTGTGTTTTGAGTTTTTAAGTGCGTGGTGGCCTGTTCGTGGACGGACCAGACGCGGCTGCCAACATTTTCACGGTGGTCGCGGGTTGCAATCCCAAGACACACCGCTGACTTTTCGGAGTCAAGTGTGTATTGATAGTCAATCAATATGGACTCACACGATGAAGGAAAACTGCATACCATAGCAATTTACAAGAATTTCTATGAGATGAAAAGTCCGCTAACCCACATTAGGTCCGCGTGGTGGACTATATGGCCTAGCACATTTCAATCGTACTCTCGATTGTAGAGGAGGTCCGTGCCCTACACTGGGACGTATACGGGCTGATATAGAACTTAGTTTTCAGCATAAACAATAATATGTGCTACAAATAAGATGGTTAAGGCGTTGTGACGTTACATTACAATATTAGAAAGCTTTTTATTTGTTGTAGACTTCTATTTTATTAAAGCCATCTCAGACGCATCCAAATCTTCACTGAACAAAGAAAAATCTAATTTATATCCATGTTGAACATCTACTAAACGTCAGAACCAAGTAGCTTTGATAGCCTCATAAATAAATCAGTTGTTAGCGTTCACCAAACAAATAATTCTAGGTAATTTAATACTTTTTTCGAGACACATTGACGATAGAATTATTGTTTATATTTCTACCGAAAAGTTTTGAAATTGTCATTAAGAACGACACGCAAATATGCATTTCTACTGCTTTTAAATTGAAACGTTTGAAATTGACTTTAGAAATAAATAAGTAAATATTTGTTCTTGCAATATTGTTTAAAATACATTGCACGTTATATTCATAGAGTAAAAAGATTTTGACTTGAATTAGTAACTGTTATTTTGTATTATTTTTATATGAAGGAATAGCGAGACGAGCATGCCTTTCGCCTGACAGTAAACGATAGGACAGCTCATGGACAGAAGCAACACCAGAAATGACCATGAGTTACACAGTAATGCTTGGGATTCCCCTGCGCCCGTCATCCTGATACATAAGATGATAAGTCTCAATATGGCCACTAGTAACTCTGGCTACAATTTTATTCTAGCCCGAACAAAACACTGTTGTTTGGCGAGAAAAATAGACCCAGGCGGCCCTTTACATATGAGATAACTAACAACAGTAAATAGATATAGCATAAGCAGATACAATATACACAAGATATATGAACTTACTTTACCATTCTGATACATTGATACATAGGTAAAGAATATTTTAAGCTCTTTCATCCTTACTGGAAGTCATTTGAAGATAATTATATCTGTAATAGATACATTTTTTTTTTATGTGCTATAAAACCACACCCGAATGTTGGAGGTAATTTCATCGTCCCCAACATTTGTACCTTCAGGCGCAGCACAGCAATCGGAAACTTCGTTACAATGCAAGCCAATCACGATGTAGGTCATGGTCCTACAGCGGTCGGACTTACACTAATATTCATAGCCTATTTGCCAACTGCTGTAACGTATCAATTTCTTATCCATGCCTGACCTACCACACACTATGGAACAACTTTTTATTTATTACTAACACAACAGTCGACTTGATTTACGGAGAAAAAAAACAAGGTGGGATTTCTCGTCTTGGGGTTACCGCCATACCTTTGAGTTCTCTACAAGAATGTCGAAGTCGAATTATTTACTAAGAATTTCGTATTTGACGTCTATTAGGCCTATTCTGCCGCATCAGGGCCGCATGGTAAACTTGAAGGTCTTTTACCCATTAGAACACAACAAAAAGAAAAGCGACTTTAAATTATGAGCCAAATCATTATGCAACAAGACTGTAAAGTATTTTTTTACCGAGGCTCAGTCAACAAGTTATGCTTATATTACAAATATATAAAATATTGTTACAACAGAAGCTATTATAAAAATATTACAAGTAAAAATATCAATAAAAATATGGCATTAGATTAGGTTTGTGAACTTTCAGAAAATCATATTATGGACATATTATAGCACTAAATATAGATATTTATATTTAAAGTCGTAGAAGATCACTCAACTAAAAATACATTAATATAATGATACGAAATAAGTTCTCAAGTTATTGGTAATGCCAAAAATAACTGATTGCTAAAACTGCGTGCCTTCGTGACATCTCGCATTAGACTTCCATAACTTAGTCGCTTTGATATGAAGATAACGTGACGAGTGCCTATAGACCGTGCGAGCCACCGCCAAGGTCGACGTGCCAAAACGTTCGCTTTAAGGGCGCCGTCCGATTACACACACAAATCCTAATTAACATTTACAGAAATAAGTTGTGTGATGTCGCTGAATGCAGGCCGCTCCAAACAGGTAACGGGAATTCTTAGAGAAGGTTCTTGAGAAGAGAAAAGAAGAGGAAGAGAGAAAACCTTTGTTCAACAGTGGACCTCCTGTGACTTCTATCAGTGCTGTGACTGAAGAGAAAAAGGGTTTAGAAGGATTGATAGAGCACGTCAGTGTCACAGGCCGTGTAGGCTCGTGAATGGTAATTTTGTTCATACCGCATTGATTTTCATTTTTATAGTAAAATATGAGATTACAGTGTAAATTAATCGAGAAGTATTCAGCATGAATCTGTAACTACCGTATACGATTCTGTGATGTACATATTTGTCTTAGCCATTTTCGAATGTAACGTGTAACGCTTTTGCATCGCGCCCTGAGACCAAGGCCCTTAATAGTCGCCTTTATGACAGCCAGAGATTATCGCTGCCGAATTCTATTTCCCTCACGCTACACAAGAGGAAATTCATATTTATTAACATATCGTCTGGGGAATTATTCTTTTTTTGTAAAACTTACGACTGAGTGAAAACATTGAGTGTTTTATGGCATTGATAAAAATGGATAGCAAATTTGATGTTATAATTTGCTGCTCAACGGTGGATATTTAAAAATAAACTGTGCTTGTTTATAAACCAGCTACAAGCGGTTATGCGATCAAATCAGTAATCAGTTATTACATCCGCAATTTTGACAATACAGTCATGACCACTACTTTATCTTTTTAATATTTCTAATCATTATTTTGCAAAAATCCAGACGGGAAAGAAACAAAAACCACCTATCTCCAAAAAAACATTCCTTTTTTTGACACACCTCCTATCACATGTTATAAACTAATATACACCATGTACTTGTATGTCTTGAACTTACGTTCTGTTGGCTTTAGACCCTATGAAGAAACGCTAGTTCATCTCTATTTGTGCTGCAGACGAGCATGTTACCATTCTAAATAGATAAACTTTGGAACTAATCTGCATTTTCATTATGCATTTGAAGTAGAAAGAACAAAGACTTCTAAATAGAGTAAGTTTAGCCTTTAAAATTCTAGTTAGCATCGCTTTGACAGAGGTCACTTCAAAGGCACTTAAGAAAATATATGACGAAAATAACTACGAAGTACTGAAGTGTGTAATCATTACTTATGTTATTTTTTACTTTATTGTACACAGTCACACATATATGTATAATTCGCAATAAATACCCGAAAAATTGTTTGTTAAGCAGCCTACACTACAATGCAATTAGCGATTTATGCCACTGAAACTTGGTTGTCCATCATTTTAAATAAATTTAATAAACATAGGAAATATAAACTAAACAAATAAACATAATCATAATATGACCGCAGTATTTCTATTCCATTCTAAAAATGGGACAAACAGCTTTATTAAATTTAACAGCAATTATATTTGCGAAATACAATATTATTTTTAAAGTTATTTATTTATTTATTTATACACTTTATTGCACACAAAAAAAATACAAATAAAACGAAAATCGCAATCATAAAAGTACAAAGACAGCGGTCTTATCGCTCAAAGGCAATGTCTTCCAGACAACCATGGGATGGATTTTATAATTTGTTATGTTATGAAATAAAACGCGCAGTTGTAGTTGTTTCTACTCAGAAATATGAAAGGACTCAAACAGGGGCAGAAAATCGTATTATACTAATACTTCGAAGCTATATCACGAGATGTTTATTTAAAAAAAATCTTGTTTTTTACGAATATTGAAAAAAGTTTTATACTGGACAGGAGGTGGAAAAAGAAAATATTTTATTCACCATATGTTCCAGGGGTTTTTATTCCTTAATAGGATAATTCATGTTACGTGAAATTTAAACATTATTTGTGAGGCAGTTTAATATGTCCCAAATGAGTCGATGTCAGGCGGTGGAACATAATGTTTATAAAATAGTTACTTGTTATTTATGTACTGAGGCTAATTTATCATGTGATTGAACCAAATAGATAAATATAAAATATTGGTGTTACGAATCAACAAATCCCCAACGGTAGGACTGTAACCTAATGATAAAAAGACCTTTTATTTATCATTTCGCGACAAAATTTTGATGGATGTGTTAAAAGTTACCAGAACTTTACGGGCTTCCTTTTCTAAGAATTCTCTGCCTGGCACGCTATTTTAGGTTCCAGAATTATACCTTGATATAATAATCTCACTTTTATTTATTGCGTTAGACTAAATAAACACTTTCTTACTCAATTAGTGGAAAGGTTGGATCATTATTTTGACAGTAGTTTTGTTTTTAACTCTTAATTCGTTTATTGAAGACACTTTTACTGACTGATCTACTAATCCGTTGTGTAATAACTATGAAGAAATACAAACTTGAATCCAAAATGGCGGCCAATCACGTCCTATAGCATACATATGAAATTCCTCTGTAGAGGAATTTCCAGGGCTATAAACCATTGTCCTCAATTGAGTTCATTTAGCTTTGATAATGTTTTTATCAGCCCATATCCGTCCCACTGCAGGGCACGGGCCTCCTCTACAATTCAGAGTGATTAGACCATATAGTCCACCACGCTGGTCTAATGCGGGTTGGCGGATTTTTATACCATAAAAATTCTTACAAATTGCTATAGTATGCAGACTTCTTCACCATGTTTTCCTTTACCGTTAAACTGCGTGGTGATTGACTATCAATACACATATGACTCCGAAAATTCAGAGGTGTGCTTCGAGATTCGAATCCGAGATGGCGCACCACTGTGAACACATTGGCTGCCGCATACGTTTCCGAACATTAATAATAATTTTCTGCAAATATGATACAAAAAACTAACCAACATTTCCCACTGCTATTCTAGCACAATGAAATGAACAATATAATAATCTGTTTTAGATTATTTATGTAATACTGAGAAGAAAATAGATATGAAACATTTTATTTAGTAATAATAATTATAGTAAGCAAGGTTACATGAAACAAACATACGTTCCGCTTAGGCAGTTATTGTGTTCTAATATTATGGACATTAGTATCGTTTATTTGAAAATAATTACCCGACACGTGACTACAAATAGAACGAAAGGGAAATGTACAGTCGCATTAATATAAAATATGTTGACCTTTAAGAACATTAGTTTATAAGAGCCATTAGGTTTTATAATGTTATACGACGTATGGAAATACGATTGATGTTCAGAATATGTTATTACTTTTTAATTTTAAATGAAATTACAATTTGATTAATTATATTCTTACATAAGCTTTAACTGTAACCCGACTTTGTCTTAATCAGGGAGGTTCTTCTGTCTAATAAAACCTTGCGTTATGAAACTAAAGGCCACGTTTTGTTCACTCAGTTTCAACAGATTTTTCTCCTTATTCTGACTTTTGAACTGTAGGTATACCTAATTAGTCTAACAATCCACATATAAGTTTTCCAGGAAAAATGCTAGATTTTTCCAGGCGCAGCAACAGAATAGCTCCTTGTCATATCTCGGGTTACAAAACAATTCAGCAATAGGTAATATGTAGAAAGCGGTAATGACATATTGTATATTACTGTTTAGCCAGTATATTCACCATTTAATTCAATTTATCATACAGAGTATTTATGAAATTACGGGATGTTTGTTTAGTAAAACCGAATGAATTAATAATGCTCCAATCAAGCCGATCTACGTTTCGTATTAAATTGTAATTAAAACTAACAATATGTAGTGAGTTAAAGAAGCACAATAAATAAATAATTCCTGGTCGCGATTTTGCCCGCATGGCTTTTGTCATCTTAATTTGTTAATTGTACTTCCTCCTTCCTTGTTGGAACCTTTTATTTTCACACAGTAACAGTTAATTAAGAACATTGATTTATCGGACAATTAACAGTGTTCACAGACTTCATGTTAGATTAGATTCTGAGTTCACATTTTGGTTTCTGACAATATTTCTATTAAAAAACAACAATATAGCCGTAAATAGACAACTCACCAAAAGCGTTTAAGCTGAACATGAGTGTAAAATTGTCAGGTAAGACTAAGGCAGCTTGCACAAAAGTCTTGTCTTTTTTTTATATAAAGTAATATACAATATTAAGGTATACAAAATAATCACACAGCACCGTACTCTACTTTGACCGAGAAAGTTAAAAACATAGTCTAGGATACTTTTTTGATATAACTATGAGAATTTTCAAATCCTTTAAGTACTTACTTACTGCTCTTGAATGTTACAGAGATAGACGATTGTTCCATAGTAGGTCGCAACTTGGGCATAAAAATATTGTATATGTAATAACTAGGTATATTATATCCCAAACTATTTATACTCTTTGCTTCTGTATGCTACATTTAATAAAACAATAGCATAAACATAAATTACTTTAAAATAGACCATTTAACTTGATAATTAAAAAGAAACAATATGAACTTACCGACAGCGCCGTCACGTTTCCCGCTAAAACCGTGAATCAAATTTTAACAAAATAGGCAAAGGCTTTGACTTCACACAGCCTTATTTTTATTTTGTTTTGCGTTGAACGTCACCACAAAATTGACTTTTACTGTTTTAGCATTAAAACTGCATAAATAATATAGTCTTTATGAATATTTAACATACCAATCTTTTCAATCTAAATGTTATTTTCACGATAATATCTTCAACATTATTTTTAGACCGTTAATTCTAATTAGGTACATTTCTGTTGTCACTATAACAGGAAAAAAAGTAGTTTATGGTTGAAATCGGGCTTTACATTAATATTTTATTTTAGTTTGAATATTTTGGAAGCGTTAGAGCCACAAAGTTGTCAGTCATGACTCAGCATGAATGTGCGGACTTCTCCGGGGCAGTTCCACTGTCTTCTGACTGTCAGGTAACCAACGTGAAGCGACAGATCCACTGTCGCGTTTGTTCTGTGAATCAGATTCCCAGATGCCCAATACCCCTTTCCATCTATTTTCTTTCCTGCTTTCCTCACAACTTGATGGGCCGACAATACATCCATGAGCCAAGCATTGTAGATGTTCATGGGCGGCAGTGATCACTTACTATCAGGTTTCCTGTTTGCTTATTTACCGGGATTATGAAATAAAAAAATATTTTTCTAAAAATTAAAACGCTTTGTATTTTACACTTGTGTTTACTAAACCGAGCTTTAAATAGGTCTTTACGAGCACATTTTGTAAGTTTCCTTGAAGGTTACGAAATCTAGACACAACAATGGATGCGTTTCCACAAAATGTCACGAACAAGTGTTATTGCATCCGAGGCTCTATGTCTTCCGCGTGATTTACGTGGCATAACGCCATCCGACAGTTTATGCCACGACATTATGCAGAATGGCATGCCTGAACGAGAATATCAATTATAACTGCCGTGCGATCGTAATCTAAATTGCTTTATAACACCGTGTTAAATGACACTACGTTTTAAAATATGTTCTTGGATACATACACCTATTAGGGTACGTAATTAATACGAGTTATATTGTTCTTTGGTTGATGACTTACAATAGATTAGTAGTATTGGTCGCCATATAGGTGGTTGGGCGTTTGTGTAAATTATGAGCCATGATGTGCGAAATTTCAATTCCAGATGGGTTCTCCAGCTAAAAGAAGCCCATTGCAATGTAGCCGAAGTTGGATTTTTTAAGTGATTTGGGAGAGTCCTATGTATGTTCAGGAGCGTACTTCCTGTGACTAATCGTTAATATACCAAACGATGATATGACTACTAATTTATGAAATTGTTAAAAGTTTTCAAAATATCAAACATTAATCAATATTGAGTAAATATACGCGTTACATCAGCATAAAGTGTATTTGTTCTATACATAGTTTACCTTGTATTGACTTGCTGTCTCATCACCGATGCCTAAGTTCTATGAATGCAGCCGCTTCGAGTGACCCATCGATTGTTCTATTTAAGTGAACATCCTTGAGTTGGCGAACTACATAATTAATTCAACAACCTATCTACCTATTAGTAAAACAAATTGCTTGTAATGGTTACGTTCCTAATATCAATCAAACCGAAGGGCACGACCAAGGCACGACGGACGGTCTCACTTGACACACGGGTTTCTCAATGTCGCAGACCTCGATAATTTAAAATTGCTTTTACATATTCTGTAAGATGTAACAAATTGAATCTGCGGCCGAAATTAAACTGGAATTGGATTGGCTGTGTTATTTCTGTTCAAATTTTATTTTATTAGTTTGCTTACAGATTTTGTGAGTGGAAATAGATGTTTATTTTTAGACTGATCAAATATACATTCTAATAACGTTTTGCAAGATCATTGGAATCGTTGAATTATGTTACTATTGCTACTTAAATAACTTTGAAGGGGAAATGACGGAAGACTCCTTCAGCAATATGAACTTTCCTCCATTTTTCTTTGTTTTTGGTGTCCATTCTTTCAGGCCTTCTAAATTCAATTTCAGGGATTGTAGGGTAATGTTGAAATAGAATCTTTGTTTCTAATACTTCTTGACGCCAGACTTTCCAGACATGTTGCCCGAACGATTTATGATAATAATCTGTAAAATAAAACGAAAACGATACTTTTTAAGTAACGCGGTTTCTAGTATGTATGTCTACGCTATTTCATTTCACTAAACAACGCAAATGTTACAACATTGTCTTGACTTAAATCAATTAAGTCGGTTCTCAAAGGAGGTAATTTCACTAAAAGTCAATTCTGTACAGTACAGATAAATTAATTGAATACAATTAGTTGTCGAAGCCTGACCAAAATCGGTGCTATTGCCTGGTCAGTGGCTCGCTTGTCCCTAGATGTACCAAAATCAAGATGAGCCTCTTATTGCTCTACCATTTTACAATTTTTTTAAAATAATCTATATTTAGTTTAAATGTAATTTTTAAAAAAATGTTTTAATAATGTTTTTTTTCTTTAGATAATATTTTGAAATGATTATATTAAACCAAACTCATAGAACTTATTTAGAATATTATAAATTAAATCAAAGTTATATTATACGATTAAGACACTAGCTCGTGATTTTTCGATGAAAAAACTCAAATGCTCATTTACTTAATTCAAATTAATACAGATAACCAAAAATTAAATGTACGTCTTACCAAGGAAACCAATAAATTGTATCATTGAAGCTCCTAGCAAGAGCGCTATCCAATAAAAAATATCGTATTTCTTATGACATATTTTAATAACCACTATAAACTGGAATAAACACATCTGCGTCTCTATTTTTATTGCAACACATAAAAGACAAGAACGGTGATAGATTAGTGCATAAAATCATGTACATAGCTATATAACTTTGTTTTGCCTTTAGCACCATGACAATCCTTCTGCTTCTGCAATATTTTTTCCTAACTCCTATTTTAAATGATTGACAACGCATCTGCGATCTTAGTGATAAAGATATTAACTTTACGGCGGTTGTTACTGGCCACCACATCTGTTTGTGCGACTCCAGCTAAAAAACAGATAGTACTTTTAGTTCGATTTTATATCTGTACACCCAATGTACCCTTCACGCAATCGTGAATAATTCATAATAGAGACACACAGTTAAAATGGAAATCTGTCGATGCGGCTTTGTGATAAAAAGTTCTCGCAGACCGTATGTCCCATTTACGGGTAACCTGAATGTTTAATACGACACCGGATTCAAATGAACCAAATAGTAAACTTTTGGTGTATATTATTATAAACTGTAATGGAATTTTGCAACATTCACTGTTGAGTATACCCTTTTCATGACAGTATTCTATTATTTAGCACATGCTTCGTGTCCAGATAGAAAAAAGAAAATAGGATGGCTAACATGCAAGTAACTTTAGTATTTGAAGCTAAACTTTAGCGATCTTGACAGACCTCCCCATAGTCTATTTATTTCTCATCTCAAATCCATACGAGATTTATCTTTATGATTTTAAAATGCCTCAATGATTTTATTTGTATGTCAAATGTTATCACGGTATTAAAAATAAACTAATACACTGTTTAAGACAACCACACCAACTTAATCATTATTGTTACATATGAACAATATTAGATTAGTCGAATCAGTTAATAATATTACAAATGAAAAGCTAATTTTGTTGAAACACTGGCCTCGCAATTTAGATATTGGGTATCCGTTTAGTCCGCACTGGCGAATCATGCACAACCTCAAATAATCATACTAATGTAGAATCACCACAAATTCATACGAAACGCGGGAATGGATGTCACAAATGCTATCTGTTTATTACATATGAAAGCCACGTCACACATTCATTAGGTATTGCAAATGCGTCCAATTTTGCTATCGTGTTTCCTTAAAGCTTAAACAAACTCGGTCGCTTTGTGTGCGAGGCAGCGATCTCGTTCAAAACTCTAGGGCACTTCAGCGGTGACCTCAATACTCCACGTAAGACTTCTTTTATCCTCTTTGACATGTAACTTTACACTTGAAAATATATCCTTCGCATATTTTAATTTGCGTTGTTTCTTGAAACTTTCATCGCGTCGTGTTATGAATTAAAATAATTAGTACGCTAACTCTTTTGTTTTCATTATGAGGCGATGACTCAGAACTGCTTTGTTGTTTCACTATTCAACTAAATAGCTTCGATATTTTAATATACTCACTATTTAAACCCTTTTCATAGTTTTGGACAAAAAGATGATCTCAGTAAAGTCTCTTTCGTTAACTTATATCTAAACTTTTTTGTAAGGAGAAAAGAATTAGTTTTCCAATTAATTTAATCTATTGACATTTTAAACATTATAAATAATACACTGATTCCATTGTGAGTAAAATATAATGAAAAATGTTTATTTTGAGTAAATACTCTGAAATTTCTATGCAATTGTTATAAGTCAACGAATAATGCAGTACGCGAATAAAAGAAATATAAGATTAACTGAAATAATTTAGATATTCCACCTGGTGCGACGTTTAAGAAAACTAACAAAATATTAATAAAAGAGAAGAAAAAATATGTATAAAACAAATTGGCAAGGGCGTCGGGACAGTTTGGAATGGTGACATTTGGTTCGGCTCCATTTAGCGAGATGGTTTTATTATGAAAATCGGCCCGCGAGGGACAGCCAGTCTCAGCGTCGCGACGCGATGGATTCGCCCGCGGCGCCCGCGATCTGTGCACCAGTTCTAATCATCATAGCATAAAAACCAATCCTCTTCACTTTTTAAGTATTAACTTTACTTCTATTTAGAGTGAGTATTTTGAATTGGCTGATGCTGAAGTTAAATGCTCAGAAGAAAGAAGGATAAGGAAAGATTTTCCCACCTAACCATCTAACTCAGGACTCCGTTTAAAATACCTAAATGCACCGGCACTCGAAACGAGGAATTTCATTGTAATACTAATGTAACATAAGTTGTGAAATTTCATTTTAAAATAACGCTACCCCGTGAATAAAAATTTTAAATGACGCTAGCGTGTGTCGGTGTGGTGACTTTCATTTTTATATTGCTGATAATTTCGTACGAAATTCAATTACAGTGAAAGCTGACTTGCCAGTTTTGCTACATTTGTTTCAATTAAACTTTTGTCTTTCAACTGAACGACTAAATTGATATTAATTTTAATTAGAAACTGTAAATTCCACCTCGTCCTGAATTCAATTAGGTAATAGCGTCTTGTCCTGAATTGACAGTAAAATACTATGAAATTAAGCAAAGTAGCCATATAGCATGAAATTAACAAGCCAGATGGACTACTACAAAGGGCACGTGCATACAAAAGGATTTCAAGAGTTGTTTTTTAAAAAAGAGGCACGTTTTATACAAAATAGTTGGTTGTTAAAATAAATTGCATGTTGTTTGATACGATATGACGGGATGGAAACGTTGAAAGACACGGGTAAATACACTGTCGTTGTAAATGTCACAAAAATGCCTGAAATATAATGGATTTTATTTATTTTTCTGTCTCACGTAGGCAGACTAGCGAGCGGTTCGTCGAATAGTAAGCGGCAAACGGTTGCTCATAGACTTTCCGATATTAATCGTACAATCAAGCTGTAAACAAACTTAATTTGATCGTAGATTATGAGATATACTTTATCCTGGCACTAACATATTTTCCATTCTCTCTTTTCACCATTCTTTAAAGCTCACTTTTAACTCCTCAGTTTTTAGAATTTAAAACGGAACAATTATACCACCGCAACAAGTTTCTAGAGCAATACTGCATTTGACAACAAACAATGGTAGTATTAGGCATAATACACAATGGAGATTAATTAAGAGGTATGCACAAAACATTGTTTGCAAACAATGAAAGCAGCGCGTGTTGCCGCTTGCATGTTGAGTGGTAGGTAGTGGTAGTGGTAAGTAGTGAGTGGTGAGTGGTAGGTGGTAACAGTGAAGTGGCATCGCGGTCATGTCGCACGTCGGAACGCGCCCCGAGCGTCTCGTTAAACGCGAGAACCGCACCGAGACCGATTCCATTTCATCTGCACGCTTTACGGATACGTCGACAGTTAATTTTACTGCGGGAAATCTCGGTTTATAGAAAACAATGTCAATGCGTTTCTCAGGGATAGTCGAATTGGTTCGCCACTATCTTGTTCTATATACTTTTTACTGCCAATAATTTTTGGAATAAATGTACTAAGTAACTTATCATCTTTCTTTATTTTGAAGCTTTTCGTAATGTAACAAAACTATTATTTATGGATTTAATCGCGAATAATTTTTCTTTTTTTATCCATAATAAGATCTGTAAATACTAGTTTTAAATCATTGTGTAACATTCGGGTCAAATCTAAGAAACACTACGAAAGGTAAAGGTTAGTTGAAAATCAGCAATGTTTTACACAAAAAAATACGCAAATACGTTCGTTAAAGGTTTCATGAATCAAAGTATTAAGTTTAATAAATAATGTGGTTTTATAAATAAAAAGCAAAAAAAAAACATCAACTTAAAATGGCTGGCACCACTTTTGTATTTTATTATAAATAGTACGTGGCCACGAACAAAACGCAGATCGTTAAATAAAAAGAGGAAGGTCTTAGTAATTTAAGATACAAAGTCGTTAACCTCAGTCTTCACGATTTTAATTTTTCTAAAAGCTTTTACACTATTCGACTTAATAAAAGTGCTTTCCCACCGAGAGAGTGTTTCACATTTTTAATGTACGTTCTTATTTGGTGTTTAATACTAGATACACTTTTCCAACGTAGATGGAAGAGTACAGTTAGGTACCACTCTAAATACAGAAGTTGTAACTTGTAAGGTTGTACCCACCATATTTAATAAAAATCTTACCTTCATAGTTTTAAATAGTGTGCGTCTTTATTTGACATGCAGAACCTTTAAACTTTTTTAAATTAATGACCTCTTTCAAATCATAAAAAATACGTTTCAGTTCAAACCTCTTCATTCAAGCATTGTACGTCTAAATCTCGCGCAATAATCGGAGTCGGCGAACATGCCTCAAGTAGATTAATTCACAAAATAATTCATGCGTAACACAAAGAAAAACCCCGGAACGCTTTGTCTACAGCAAAGTATTTCATTTGTCATCCATAACTCAGGTAAATAATGTTTGCAAAAAATTGCTGCTTTTATGTCACGGAGCTATCTCGAAAACTTTGTTTTAACAACTTTCGAATAATGCAATAACACTAGAAACTTTTAAATTACCTAATTAACCATTTTAATATTTTTTTTCATTTGATCATTGCATTACCGATTAGGTTCTGAAAGCCGTCTTCTTTTCATCTTTAACACATAATTTTGATAAACATTTATTACTAGAAATACTTAGATTGTATTTGAAAACAGTTCCAATAAATCATTTACGAATAAGATGGCTTTAATTGGTTCTAATAAACTAATATACTCTTAAAACTCGTTCGATTACTTTTTTTTTTTAAATTCTGTAATTACATTACATTTGACTGCAATAATTCTGTAATTTCCCTGTCATTTTGTTCTTGTGTAGTTACTTCACTTTCAGATTATTCTTGTAGTGCATGGCCCCATTCGAAACAAATCACATCCACAAAATGTAGTTATGAGAAAGGAATGCTCCATACAGAGTATATCAAGACTGCTACCGAAAATGAAGCCGAGTGGTAGTTTAAGTGACTACAAGCACAATGCAACTAAAAAGTTTGTAAAGAAACGCGACAGTTTTCTTTGCGATTTTTTTAAATATTATCATGTTTGGGTGGTAAATCCATAGTTTTTGCTAAAATAATAATTTATACCCGGGTGTACCATAGCGTCTTTAAAAATAAAATGGTGTACACTATTATTTTGGAATTTATACGACGACAGGAAAAAAATAAAACAATATCATCGCTTTTTTTTAAACATTTTTCGTTGCGTTGCATCTGAACTCTGAAGTCGCTAAAACTACCATCCAACTTCGTTTTCGATAGCAGTCTTCATTTACCCTAAATAAATATTTATCCCAGTGAGGGTAGGAACCTGTATTTCCCATGCAAAAAGCTAAGTTATATGCTGTTGCGCCAACTCGTCGGTATCCTGAGGGATATTCGTACAGTTTCGTATTTCGACGTTATCTAAGCCGCGGCGCACGGCGCACAGCGCGCCGAGTTCATTTACTTCATACTTAATAAGCTTTTATCCAATTCCGATATGCATTTATATTTAAAGTAAATTACACAGCGGCTCGAATGTGCACAGAGGCGCAATGCGAACTTATTAAAGTTAAATTCATCGCTTTCCCGGCACTTATATCGACCTTTACGGCACCCTGAAAATTGGCCGTAGGCGCCTTTTGCATACTTACAAAGAAAATAGAGGACGCAGTAATTTACATTTATTGCTCTTATATAAGGCAAATTAGCTCAAAAATTGTAAAATGTTACATTGTTAAGTTTACTTTTAATTTTTATTACCAGCAGATCTCTCAACTTGAATTCAGAAAGTCTAGTTGTATTTTAGATAGCGAACTTAAATATTCCCCGTTACTTCCACGTTAAATATTAAGAGAGTCTTAATAAACACAAAAGAAGTGAATGAATAAAGTAAGTTTAAATATATCTAATATCAAATATAACATTAAACATTCCTATGTGTTGCAAAAAACTTTTTGGCTGCCTTATTCATAAAACAAAAGAACGAACCTTTGTGAGCAAACGTGTTCTAAAAATTAGCTTCAAAGCATTGTTGTGTAACATAATTAAATTCAGTGTAATGAAATTTTCCTTTCTGCATAAAACAAGGTGTGTTCGTGACAAAGAACGCAGGCTTAGGCCGGGGACTTAGAACAACTCCTCCACGGAACATTACAAATGAAATACATTGTTATTAAGGAATCCGTTCGGCTCTTCCATTTTTTAATGGAATTTGTTTATTGATTCTATGCGTGCCTTTGTGATTGCAAAGTAACTGCGTACCTTTATACATTCTAAAAGTTCTCATAGTAGGTAAGATTAAAAGTAACACATCTTTCATTAATTTAAATTTCAATATCAATATTTATTAAAAATCATATAGGGACTGAATATTATTTGTAATTCACGTATGGGAGTAATATGCTTCAATTTATAAAAGGTAAAATATCCATGAATGAGTGAATTTTTATTAATAAGCGCAAAGCGATCTGACCTGATCGCTTTCAACTCGTTAAAATAAGCGTCATTGCCAGTAGCACATGAATCATGATTAAAAATAGACTTGAATTTTATAGGTACGTAATTCAATTTATTCTTTTAAACTATAACTGACATAGAACATAAATATTCTCGTAGGAAAACTGCTATCTATAGTATAAACATTGTTGTTTAAATACATAAAAAATATATGTTTTTCATTTACATGTCCTTACATAATATGCAGAGGTCTGTCTTTATCACTCCTATTTACAGATTATACATTCTATGTACTTAATTATTAAATTACCCGACTTCAAATCCGAAATCAAATTTCCATGGCCAACAAACCCACTGAATGCATATAACAATTTCTGTAATAATATTCACAAGTGGTATAAACTTAATTAGTGAAGGGAAGTATCAAACTACGCCGCTGCCTATCCTTAGGAATTAGTTGCAAATTGAAAAGTAAAGTTTGCGTGATGTATTCAAGAGTGAACACTCGTGAGAAGCAGCTTCAGACTAACTTTAAAGAGTAACTATAAAGTTGATTGCGTAGTTTTCGTTTAACTAGACCCGGGCAGGGGTGCGGAGTCGTTAAACTGAGGGTACACTTGTAATTTGATCATTTTGGGAGCTACGCTATGCTTTTTACGTACGTAAATATAGTTTATGTTTTGCGTTGTAAAAGTTTTTTTGTGTATAAATTTATTATAATAATGTAATCGTATTTATTCGCTGAAAGTCCACTGCTAAATATACATCTCACCAAGGATCTGCTAATTGGAAGGGTAACAAATATAGGCCGCATTTAGCGACTTCCTGTGACCTTTACTAAAACATCCGTTTAATGTGTGTATAGGATATCGACGCGAAACGACAGCTTTGCTGTCGCGTTTCATTAGGGTTATGAGATTGCTGGATGCCTAATAACCTTCTCTTTACCCACCTTTTTCCTACCCACTCCTCTCCCAATTTGATAGACCCGCAACAAATCCATGATTCGAGAGTACTGGCTCTGTCACTTTTAAAATTGATATAGTGTTGGTGAATGTGTCGCTTTTTAAAATGTAAGTAGAAATATCTGTATCACCTTGGGTTAGACTGTTATATAATAAGGTAATAAGAGCCCTCATAACCATATATGTATAAGGTATAAAGATATAAATAATCTCACTGAGCTTAATGCAACAACAAAACTGATACGCAACGTAGGTCTCTGTGTATCATCATCCCGATATAGATTGGACTGGCAGATTCATGTTGTAGTTGATTAAAGGTTACAGCGGGTATCTGGTGTGTTATGTGACTGATACCTCGTTGGTCAATAAAGAACACTCGCTCAGATTGATTCATTGAATAAAACGCGACGTCAACTCGTATAACTTGATATCGATGTCCGATGAACTATCGAATGCTACATGTGTCAATAAATAAAAACAAATATGGATATATCGGTATTTTTGAGATAAAATATACTTCATATCAGGGTTTAGTATTTGAAATTATTAAATACGGTTTAACTGCGTAGTATTACGTTCCTTCATTAACAAAATGGTGCATAAACTAAGCTAAGTTTTAAATTTTCTTCGTATCTATCACAACAGGCAAATAGCTATATAGAAAATGTAAGGCTATGCGTTGTAATGCAGCAAAGGGTTTTTATGTTCATGGTCCGCAGATATTTTTTCCGGGTCGGGTGTTCTGAGAGCCCCTCGTACCTTCTTATATCCGTGACAGAGAGAATCTTATACCGGGTTCAAAAATGTTTATGTGGACTTATGTTACGTTTTATTTTTCTAAATTTATGTTTTGTATAGGATCGAGCATTGTTTGTTAGAAGGGTTATAAGATCTTCGTAAAGTTTGTTAAAGAAAGTATTCTTCACGCGTAAGTAAGTAAATTCGAAAAGGACTTTTTCAACTTGAGGTTGTTTGTGTTTATTGATATCAAATTAACAGCATACCTGTCTATGTATAAAAGTACTTATTTTTAAATATTATCAATAAATCCAAAAGTTTTTTTAAAGTGCCTCGGTGGCGTAGTTGTACTACGGTACGGTTACAAAGCTGAGGTCGCGGGTTCGAATCCCGGGTTGGGCAAAGTGATATTGGATTTTTCTATTCAGTATCAGCCCAGAGTCAGGAATTTGTGCCCGATATGGCGATAGGCTCGCCACCTATCACATTGTGGGACGGAACATGCAAGGCGAAATGTGGGTGCCCTGGCACCTGTGCCTACCCCTTCTGGGAACAAGGCGTGAGTTTATGTATGTATGTATGTATGTTTTTTTAAAGTTGTAACTAACAATTAGAAACAGGATTCTGATCTGAATGATCCCCATTCAAATCCAATGAAAGTATAAGATTAATTGAAAGTTGCTTTGTAAATGTCATAAAATAAATCGTTCCGATTATTCCCTGACTTTTTCTAATTGAAATTTAATTCGGGTTTCCTGGTTCCTTCCAGCAGAACCTCTACTTATCCCTTCTTGGAAAAAGGCGTGAGTATATGTACATATGTATGAAATAAATATAGCGTAGTGGAAATTCTTCTTGATTTAACATTAATATCCACATATATATGTACAAAGTTCCACTGTTTTTCCAAGGTCATGTCCATGATTCGACCTCCAGTAAATAGACTACAAGTTAGTTTTCTAGAGAAGAATGATAATTTTGTTAATTAGTTCCATGTTGGGGCATTACTTATGTACAAAGCAACCGATTGGATGCCCGCTCGTAGAAAAGTTTTTCGAACTTGGTTAAAGTTTCACATACTACAGCAGCAATGGACGTGACATGAGATATTTGTTCAAGTCATTTTCCGACCAAATAGCTACGTTATGCCGCTAAAATACATATATGGCTGTACATTTATATTTTAATGTGATGAAATATTGAAATCGTGACTAACCGCTCCTTGTCTTAATAAAAACGACACAACAATATACTACCCATCTTTAAGTAATACGAATCAAGTAATCGATAAACTAATATGTTTTATAAGAAATATACAAACAAAATCCAGAACATTTTAAAGTACTACAAGTGTTAAGAAATTGCAAATCATGCTCTCAGTTTGAGCTACAACTTAAAGGAAGATATAAATATTTAACTTCGTGTATACTTTTGACACGATGCAACTGCACACTTTTAGTTTACACGACTTTCACGTGAGTAAAATTAATGCTTTGGAATATGGAGTATCATGGTGATACCTCTCGTAATTCACGGCAACCTAAGCTTAGCCCTAGAAGCCTAATTTGCAAAGGCATCTTATTAAAAAACGAAAACTTCAAAATAATATTGTATCTTATCCCACAAGAGCGAAAAAGCGTGATAAAAATAGTATTTTTTTATTGATTATGTCGATAAAGTCTACTTCTGTGATCCATTTAAAGGATGATGTTTGTCTTTTAAACATTCAATCTGAAACTTTATATCAATAGCGCATAATACGCAATATTTTATAGAACGTATTTAATCTTGGTACTTAGAAACTAAAATAATCACAGATGATAATCTGCACAGTTTATTTAATCTAGGATTCCAAGCCAGCTAGGTTTGTGTTTGCTTGGATAAAAGTCAGCAAATCTAGGCAGGCCTTTCTGTTATTCAATGTCTGTTTGTTTTGAGATGATCCCTGCATGATTCCGTTGACAGCCCGTACCGCGTTTGCCTTATCACAACAACTCACTTAACAAAATTGGACCAACTTTCGGTTAGAAAGCAGTGGAGGAATATTTCCTAGTAAGTTTGCCTCTAGTTACCGTTTTTAGTAAATTATTTAAAATATAGCTTTGTTTTTTGCTTGGTTACCGTTTTTACATTTTTACATTATAAATAAATACAAGCCTTAAAGCAAAATAACTATGGTCTCATTTTATGATTTATTAGTCGATTTGATTATAAGATAAGATATTTAATGTTATTTTAGAAATGATTGCGTATTCATCCGTCTTTTTCGAAATTTATAAGGTAATGTAGACGTAATCAATCTATTGACGCGTTTGAACCATCCATAAAGGACAAATTGGATGAAAAACATGAAAACTCTAGAGTTGTAACAGCGCATAGATGATAAATAAAATAAAGGCATAATAAGATTACCGTGGTTGAAGGTTGTCACAGCAAAATTACGTTGGTGAAATTGGACAGTGTTGATTTTTGTCAAAAACAAATAAATTTTCTTCATACTATCTGGACAAGTTTACTTTTTTATTTTAAAGTGTTTGAAGAAAAGTTTAAAGGCTCTTATGATTTGAAAAACATAGAAAGAAAGAAAAAAACATTTATCACTGTGACATCACTTTTGTACGTCAATTAGTTAGTGTGTAGAGAGATTTTCATATTTCTTTAATGGCAATATTGTTACCTATCAGGTCTCTCAGACTAATAATAAAAAAGTTAAAGTTATTGATAAAGCTTATAAAGCACTCGGTTTCGTCATTCGTGCCTCAAAGCCATTCAAAAATATGAAGACAATAAAAATTTTGTATTGCTCGTATGTTCGCAGTCATCTTGAATACGCGTGCCAAATTTGGAATCCACTCTATCATATCTATAGTAATAATATTGAAAAAATTCAAAAACGTTTTGTTCGGTATTTAGGCTTTAAGTTCAAACTACCATATTTGCCTTATGATGAGCAATGTAATAAGATTCATCTACTACCTCTCCATATTCGTAGAAATATAGCCGACATTTGTTTTCTTTCCAAGATAGCTCAAAATAAAATAGATTGTCCGGATCTTCTTTGCAACATCAAGCTCAACATCCCTACCAGAAAACTAAGGTCCAGCAATTTACTACATGTTCCACGGTGCCACAGTAATTTTCGTTGTAACAGTTATTTGCCAAGAGCTATGCGCTTGTTTAATAAACTCAATCACACTTCTCAAATAGACCTATTTTATAGTAGCGTTCGTAAAATTAGTCATATCCTTACTAATGAGCCTAAACAGCTGTTGTAAGTTCATTCGGTGTATTTAAGTTATATAGTTAATTTCTAAATTCTAATGTTTTAATTCTGTATGTAGCTTTTAATTGGCATCTAGATATTTAGGATATTGTTAACATGTAAAATTAGCTGTAAGCTTCCCAAATATAATAAAATAAAATAAAAAATAAATAATACCGGTATAAGAGGAAATTACTGATTGATGCCGGTCAAAATATAATAAGAAAATGGTATTGAAAATTGTTATATATTTTTTTTATATGTCAACTATCTTCATATAAGCATTTTCATTTACTCAGGAAAGTATATAAGGATTTGGAAAGAACGACCTTAAAATGGTATATTAACTTTCTAGTGCGTTTAAAATAGGCATTATCTTGTAATGAAAACTGCTTTTTAAACACGATCTAACAAGCAGCGAAAAATGGCGATGTAGCTAACACAACCAAGAAAGAATATAATAGTCAAAGATTGAAATTTTGGCAAAAAGCGCATAAGACTTAAGGAAAAGAAATTGTATTTTTTTCCTATACTGAGCTCGGAAAAAGTTTTTTAACTTTCCACTGGACAAACAGATTATCTCTTGCAGTTACTGTCACTTACTCACAGGCCGCTTATCCATCGATCTATCTATGTCCAATTAGATCAACTGTGTTTACTGATTTTTACAATAGTTAGAATTTTTTATTGCAAAGTTCCAGCAAACAAAGCAGTCATTTAAAATCATGAAGCTAAATAATTACCGCTTTCGCCGCCGTACGAAAATCTGCAAGAGTCACATCGTGGGTGCCCTTTCTAAAAGGAATGGTTGGAGAAGGATCAAATAATGGAAGAAAGAACCACTCATTCGCTAGAAATCTCACAGACGATTGGACTCTGGTACCACTCTTGTACAGTCATCATGCTCTACAGTAAGTTGCCCAAGGTTGCGACAATGTAGCTCTACTAATTTTACCAAACATTCTGCTGCATTCACATAAAATTCGTGAAACTATACCTTATAATTTGTTCTTATTAACAGTGGTCCCTCGTTTTTACTTTAAAAGCCCGTTTATTCTTTATGACGTTGGTAAGTTAACCGCCGCATAAATTATGAATAAGTATTTTTTCACAATGCACGCGGCACTTTTATGAATGCAAACATTTATTTACCCATGGGGCGCTTTTACACCGAAATATCATTTTACCAAATACAGCAAAAGATAAGTTACATAGTTCGGTAGCGACACTTTTATTTTGTAGGGTTGACATTATGTCGCATATTAGTTAGAGTATATATGTATGTAATGTCGTATTTATTCCTATTCCTATGTCGGAAGGTGATTGATTTTTATTTCTTCTTCTATTTGGCTGGACGATTATAATCAATCCTGCCAGACTCCCTTGTAATATGAAGATCAATCATCTATCAAATTAAAACAAATGTAATAGTACTAAAATCTATACAATTTGTAGTTGATTGAATAAACTTTTCGAGCTAATGAAAGAATCTTTTGAAATTTTTAAACTGATTTTAATTAATTGTCGTACTCCAAATGTAATTTCATACTATTATTATATAGAGTATGTTTTATTTGGAGGTTAAAAAAATTGTAATAATTAAACAAACCGCCTTGGTGGCACAGTTGGCTAGATGCCGGCTGTAAAACTTAAAGCCGCGGAGTCGATCCCCGCACCGAGACAACTATTTGTGTGGTCTATGGGTATTTGTTGCGGGTCTGGGTGATTGTGAAAGCGAAAGTCTCTCATAGTTCCTAATATCTACAACACAAGACACAACCTTCGTTTGGGGTCAGGACTATGTATGTGACTGTTGGGTGTATTTATTTATATCTGAGCACTAAACTTATGTTTACGATTATTCAAATAACATTTAGCTACTTAAATAAGCACGAATTGAATAGCCTACCTGGCTTAAAGCACTTAAACTTAGTTTAAATTCACTTATTTTGAGCCTTTAGCTATTTTTAAGTTACAGACATGACGTACATATTACCTTATCGTACCGTTATCGTTCACAAAACACAACCGTTCACAAATGCACAGTTTTAAGTTAAATTAAACGCTATTGTAGATTAACTACTAAAAGTTGAACCGATACTATCAGTATAAAAGCTTTGAACTATGAAAATGCGCATTTGTACACAAAGCAACTAAATTACTACTGCAGATATAGATCGTCAATAGAAAAATTTACTTAAAAATGTATCCATTGATATCTGGAACCACCACATCTTACAAAATAAATATTGGTGGTAGGTCTCTCATATGTGAGAGGTCGCCTAGGTAGGCACCTCCACAATGTCTATTTCTCCCGCCAAATAACAGTTTAAATACACTGTTGTGTTCCGGTTTAAGGACATTATAGCTAGAGTAACTACTGGAAATATTGACACGAAACATCTTATGTCTCAGGATGGCGAGCGCAGTGGAATGCCAATACTATTTTGTAATTCATGATGCGGTTTGGTTTTGCTACTGTTATAAGGGGTCGTATCGTTTCCACCAAACGAATGGCATGCCCGTCTCGCCATCCATACAAATAATAAAAAAAAAACGGTTATAACTCAAATATTTGACCGTGCTCTATTTTCAGTATTTGAATTTGAACTCTATTCATGAGTTTGTGCAACTGCAGTCGTAAACTATTTTCAATTCGACTGTCCCTTTTGGCGTTCGGTGTGAGTCAGACTTCGGTTTGTTCGTTAATTCAGTCCTAACACCCAGGCTCGTTGTCAGCAAAGCATTTTTATTTAAATAGTCATACCGTGGTGTAGTATTTGTGGGAAAATTGTGAGAAATGCAGGTCAAATATCCTTTTGTTGATAATACATATATACTGCCTTAGAATCAGATCAGATAGATATAAGAAGTGAATTGCTTTGTCAAGATTTCTTAAAATTGCTCAAGGAATCAATTGGCCTAACTTTTACATCCAACATATTGATAAGTGTATTTGTTACTCATCATAAATTTATAAAACCCTATATGTTCTATAGGTAATGTTGTAATTACTTCCTTCATATAACTAGTCGATGCTTTAATTCCTTAACTCAGATTGTAACACGACATTACGTTAAATAACATGCATTTATAGCTTTATTAATTCCTTGGTCTACACAAAAATAACTATCTAGTTTTCAAACCTTTATTATCCTATGACCAAACACCAATGTACAAACACTTGATAAAAAAATCTAATACATGAAATAGAAAAAGTTTGTATCGCGCTGAACGATCGACCGAAACTAGTGAAGTGTTAGATTCGGCCAAAGCCTACATCAAAGTTATCCGAAGCGTTTCACAACTGAAATATTTTATTTGTGCCTGTCTCTTGTCACGAATGTCGCGGAGCTTGATAAATATTTGCATAGTAATATGGATTGGGAATAAAAAACTTTCAGGAATTACGTTTGTTGGAAGAGGAGTTAAAAGTTTCACATCGCTGGCTACTTTATCTGAGAACAGAATCTAAAACAAAAACTTTGGGACCCTTTTTTGTGAGGCTGAGTTGCGATGACTGTTCGCGAACATAATATTTGCTTTTTATTGATTTGTAATAGCTAGTTTTAGTTTCATTGACCTCGTAGCAGTATTGTACAGGGACAATACAATGATAACTTTGGTCTAATCCTAATGAACCAACCTTTATGAAAATGTACCTGAAGTACGTTTGAACAGTTATATGTAATCCGTGACGTTCACTTAGGTAATTATCCACTATCTTAAGCTTATCTATTTGTACATTATTTTTAGAGGTTATTGTAATTTAAAGAACAATATTTCAGTACTTATTGTCTTTTTTATATCCTGTTAGAACCATTAAAAATCTATTTAATTCAATAGGTACAAAACTGGGAAAGCATCTTTGCGGATCATTACTCGTTGTTTTAGTGCTCCTTCCCACATTAAGCTGCAAAACCCACACATACGGTAATAAAGCCGTGTTAATTACACGAATAAAGTTCCAGAACGTGTTGTAGGGGTCACGTATCGTTGCAGGCTGCAACGTATTAATATTGCATCGAGCTGGGGCCGACACCTGCGCTCGGATCACTTCGTGGTACGCGGACACTGAACACAGCCGGAATACGGAATCTGCGCTTAGAGCGCGGTGAAATGCATATCTAGCATAACCCTTTCAGAACGATGAAAATTATTTGCAAATTAGAAAAAAAATTTGGTCGGTATAAAGTGTATTGGGTCTAAAGTATCCAAAAAAAATAATTAAAAAAATCCTCCCCCTACCGTTCCCCCAGAATTGACCACGCACGTGCGTGCGTTCCCGGTTTTATCACTACTAACGCACGATCATGCATTACTATGGAAAAGCAGTAATTAAAAATGATTTTTAATAATTATTGTATATTATTTGGGCGTAGCTGTTGGTAAACGAACCAAACGCAGCTGCCAACCTGTTCACGGTTGCCGCGGGTTCGAATCTCTCTAAGTCATCTGTGTATTGATAGTGTATCGGCACGGTCTATAATGGGGAAGGACAACATCGTGAGGAAACCGTATATCATAACGACTTGTATGAATTTCTATGGTATGGTAGTCCGGTAGCCCTCACTAGGCCAGCGTGGTAGACTATATGGTCTAACCACTCTCAATCGCACTCTAGATTGTGGAGGAGGCCCGTGCCCTGCAGTGGGACGTATATGGGCTGATACAGTACACCGTCAGCCGTAAACTGCAATAAATCACCACGGTTCCTTCCCTTGTCCTCTTGTATCACGATTAATCATAATTGTTCCTGTCCCTTGCAACTGCATGTTGTTCAGATAGTCCAAAAGCAGAATTGTATTAACATGTCAGTCAACATAGTCTGTGAGCACCTCTTTGCGGGAACTTTCTTAACCAAACATAAAAAAAAACAGCAGGCCTACGAGCAGGCCCTTCCGCTCGATTCGATTTGTCAGGAAAAGCGGAATTTTTAAGCTAATATATTTCAAAATCAAGCATTAACCTATTGCTAGTTATGATGACATAGTTGTTGAGGCCAAGAGGACGTGGTTTGTTTTTAATTAGTTTACGTAGTTTGCACTTCCCAGTGAATACTTCTATGAAGTAATTGCTAGGAATCCTTTCCATTCATCTGCAAGCGTTTTTTACAGCGTCATCCATAGGCTGGACTTTCCAAAGTGGGTTTCTACCCATTACAAAATTATGCCAAATAATTTACGAATTTCTTGGCTTGATGTACTTAAAATTGTTGCGGCTTTACGATTAAAGTAAAGGTTTATGCAAGTAGCAAGGTTTTGGAAAACATACTAGTTAAAATATTTTTCGATAAAATGTAAAGGGTTCATTACTTCTCCAGCACTCGAGTACGGGGTATAATAAAAATTCTTATTGATAAAATTATTGTCTCTTCAAAGTCTCGATATTTTCCTTGGACAAACGGCGCTTTTGTTAGGCGCTACGTTTTCCGGATTCCCAGAAAGTAATTAAATATTTAAAGCATTAGACTCTATCTAGTCACGATATTATTGTGGTTGGAGCAATCCCGCAGATTTATATCTTGATCGAGAAGACGAAGAACCTCAGCTATTGGTTCTGTCACCTCATCACAAACATCCAGGTCTGAGTGACACCCACTATTAAGTAAATTTTGTAATAAATTTTCGTCTAGAGGCCGTCCTGTATAAAATAAAGTTGGTATTAGTTGAATGAATATTTAGCTTCAACGGAAAAAATAAAACGAAAGCGCACGATCATGCGTTCAAATTTCGTGAACACGTTATGATGTCTAATATTAATAATTTTACAAACAAATTATCGTTATGCTATAGTTTAGTGTCTAAACTAGCTATTTTAACTAGGACAAAACAAATTAATCAATTTTAGACCATTTGTCAAATATTTACGCCGACCATGATCGTCCTCAAACATAACGTCCATCTTTGAACACATCTGGAATTGTCACTAACATCCCGATTCGCCGCAATTTTCTTTAATTATGTACCTAGATCATCACACGAACAATCGAGGCCGTTTCGACCCAGTAAAATAAAATTCCGCGCCAAAATATTTTTTTTTGTCGGAACGCACGCTTGGTATAGTGCGTTCTGAAAGGGATAATCCGTTACGGAATACATTTTGTTGATTTAAACACAATGTTACACACTACACAACACAACACACACACACTACACAACTGTACATTCAAGTTCCAATAGAAATTCTATTTCAAATGTCTAATTTTTATATAAACTAATACACGTGTGGGTGACTTAAATCACCACCATATTTATACACACAACACAAAATTTATAAACACTTTACCTACACAACATATAATTATTTATGTATACAGGGTATATCAAGACTGCTACCAAAAACGAAGCCGGGTGGTAGTTTAAGCGACTCCAGACCCAATACAACAGAAAAAGTTGCAAAAAAAAGTGACAAATTTTTTTTGGTTATTTTTTCCTATGACCATATTTGGGTGGTAAATATTTTTTTTTTGCTAAAATAATAGTGTATACCCTTTTATTTATAAATAATCTAAGGTATAAAAGAGTTTAAATTATTATTTTAGCAAAAACGGATGGATTTACCACCCAAAACTGAATACACGGACAAACAATTTGATATTATAAACTTTATTTTTATATATATGGCGCCGACCTATTTATTTTTATGTAACTAGCGGTCCGCTCGTTTTTGTTTTAAAAATCGGCTGTCAGTTGTGTAACATAAAATTTTGAATCGTTTCTTGGTATCGACGAGGTGATAGTCCACATCTCCATAGCTGATCAGTTGTGATCTAACCACGGGACGCAATACTTCTTCTGCCTAACTTGTTTGACTCGCTCAAGTCTCCAATCCCCATACACGGGCCGCTATTAGACAGAAATATCTTCTATACAATTACGATAAATACCACCGTATTCGTAAGAAATCCTCATACAACGCATGTTTTTCCAGGATGTTGCCAATATTCCCCATGCAAAAAAGGCTGGGTAGTGAGTGTAAACGTAGTTCCTCATTCTGATTACGCGAACTGATACTGTCTATAAGGGGCAAATGTACCGTGAGCAAATGAACTTGTTTTGGGCCCCAGAAAGCAGGCGTCTTTTAAACCTCGCCCTATGATATACTTATGCTATGTGGATATTGGACTTAAAAGTAGTATCGTAGAAATATCAGATAGTTCCTAACAGATTATGTTCTCAGAAATTGCTTCAGTATATTCAAGGTAAAATCCCATTAAAGTTAAGACTGATATCGGATTATACTATATCCATCAATTTAATGATCCGGAACACAGGAACAGGTCTGAGTTTTCGCAGAAGGAGTAACCTAAATACGATGTTTACGTAAATATTAAAAAGTTTCGCGTATTAGTTTGTAAAATCTGTCATATTTTGAAAATGACTGAAAGCCTCCGTGGTACATTTGTATTCGCCGTCGACCGTAAAGCTTGAGACCGCGGGTTTGATCCCCGCACCGAGACAAATATTTGTGTAAATACTCGATCTTGGAGTGGGATCAGGACTATTTATGTATGTGATTGTTTCTTTATTTAATACTAGCGGTCCGGCCCGGCTCCGCCCGGGTACAGATACACGTTTCAAAATGGCGGTCAAAATGTTCTATTCCGACTATCAATATAGAATATCGACCAATCGGACCACGAATCAAATTTCCACGTATTTGCTAGAAATGTCACTACTGCTTCCCTCCTATAGGTCATAGCGTAATGATATATAACCTATAGCATTCCGCAATAAATGTACTATCCAACACTGAAAGAATTTTCTAAATCGGACCAGCGGTTCCTGAGATTAGCGCGTTCAAACAAACAAACTCTTCAGCTTTATAATATTATATAGTATAGATTAATATTAGGTATATTATAGGCGTTACTTGATTCAGTATTATAAGGATCCGCTTACAGATATCATCGCCATAATATTTTGAAAATAGGATTTGTCTATAATATGTGAGGAAGAAACACGTACCAAAGGTTCTCGGTATTATTGTGGAACAGACGGATAAGGCTTAGTAACCTAAACTCACAATCAAAGGGCGCTAATGGAACCCTAAATATTACCATTTCGTATTGACTTCGGAGGTATATTTTAATAAAGTGCCATTAACACATTAATTTACAAATTTTCTAGCACATTAGTCATTGTAATCAGTAGCTATCTACATGTAACATGCAATAACCCACCCGGAATTATGTCCATTGTTATAAATTCAGCATTTTATAAATTAAAATACACCCACTTTAATCATATTAATTTCATTGACGAACATTAATAAATGATTAATGCAAAAACATCCCAAAGAATAAATATTGTTTAAACCCTATCTGATGTAAAATATGCGAATGAAAATAATTTACTTTCGGAATATAATGGGTTGTATCATTGTTCGTACATTTTGCTCGTTGATTAATTTTAACACAAGGATCAACATGCCGTTATTTATAATCCCGATATGTTTTTAAACAATACTCATTTCAATAATATTTCATAATTATAATTAAACAATATTTAAAGTTTTTGTTGTATCGTCTTCCGTCTGCCGCCATTATCCGACACAACATGACTTTATTTACGTTGCAGAATGACTTACACCCGTATTCACAAACAATACTATGAGGACGCATAGTGTAGCCAAACGCACAGAATTGTCAATTTTGATTCATAAACAATACTTGAGTGATGAGTGACACTATGCGTTCACTTAAAGAGGCCCTCAGGTAAAGAAAGTCAACAGCTATTTTACGCAACGCATAGTGTCGATTGAAGACGTAAAAGTGACAGCTGTGAATGTAAATTGTAATTTCATTTTATGTGTTTTGCATATTACGTCCATGTTTTTGCATTAGGCTTTTTCCATTTTCAATACAATGGATTGCAGCAGAGAAGAGGAGTACGACAATTATATTGATGATACTTATCGTTCTGCATTGGGTAAGGACACCGAACGCAGGACGATAAGTGCAAGAGATATTATTCGAGATTTACAAAATCCTTTTGATTTTTATAATGACAAACAATTTAAAAAATGCTATGGATTTACTAGGGATATTGTTCTTCATGCACTTTTGCCACTAGTCTGAAAGAGGCCTTTCAATACCGCCTATTTACTAATTACGTGTGGCCTTAAGATTTTATTCATCTGGGAGTATTCTGTTGGTAAACGGACTAGATGCTACTGCCAACATTTTCACGGTGGTCGCGGGTTCGAATCCCAGGGCACACCTCTGACTATTCGGAGTCATGTGTGTATTGATTCTTTGATAGTCAATCGCCACGCGCTAAAACGATGAAGCATAGCGATGTATAAAAATTTCTATGGTATGTAAATCCGCCAACCCGAATTAGGCCAGCGTGGAGGGCTATATGACCTAACCACTCTCAATCGATCTCTCGAGGCCTGTGCTCTGCAGTGGGACGTAAATGGGCTGATACAGATACGGGAATTTTCAGTTTAGTAATCATCTATTAGGATACAGGCTGCCTCCAACAGGTCACTGTGGAAATCACTGGGGAGGGGGGTGGCCTATGTTAACACCCACAATTTACCGCTTAAAAACGTGGGAAAGAAATTTTATTAAATATTTGGAACGTAAATATTTGAAGTTGTCAAAGTGAAACTCACGACTAATTCGCGGGACATGCGCGGACACCAATTGTCAAACATCAGGGAGAAATTAGCAACAGTAATTGACCAATCACTGATCCGCATTGGACACTGTGCGTTCCCATAGTAAAAGGGTGACTCAAGTATTGTTTATGAATAAAAAGGCTGAGCGGAACGATCACTATGAGAAATGTCTTACTTAGCATAGTGTTACTTCAACACTGAGTAAAGTATTGTTTGTGAATACGGGCCTTAGCTAATATATGTTACAACCTCGTGGCTTGCTATTGAATATTTATCCTTTCAGGAATATTTTAAATTAGATATTGTGAGATACTCGATTAGACGGAATGTTAGTATTTTAGTTCTCGCAATTACAACTTAACCTTAAACTATATGTTGTAAAATTATAGATTTACAATGAAAATATGCTTCAATAATATTTTTCCATACCATTTTTCTATTACGATTGTTCAAATATTTATTTTATCCACTAAATAAAGTTTCTTTGAGCAAAATCACAGCAATTTTCAAATAGAAATTATTGACTAGCGCGCAGCTACCACAAAATACTCGAACAAGAAAATAAACGGTGTCAAAATGTGTGTTCAAAGCTTTGCGCCAAAATTGCTCTAGCTAAATATTTTGTCGACGAAAACCACTAACTACGCGGAAAATTTCGCTCCTCTAGCCGCCGCCGCCATTTGTGGCGCAACCAGCGCCTCCGGAAGTACTGCCTCGTACAAGTTCTCAGCGGCAAAAAAATTCTAATGGCCGCATTCGAATGCTACGTAATTATGAAAAATTAGGCGAATCATAAACGAAACATAAGGCTACTTATACCAAAAACGTAATTAGAATTCGCTTGTTATGCCTTTATCACATTTGTCAATTGTTTCTCAAGTGAAACGCTCCAGACATTTTTGCCAGGATTATTTGTTTTATATTGTGTAAGTGTAATCACGGGTATAATATAAGTAGAATTTACGGAGTTAAGATTACTAATTTCGCTTTGTAATTACGATAGTCTTAGTTTAATAATGTAACATCTTGGCCAAGTTGTAGAGCCACGCTGTTCACTTAAGACTCACTATGAATGAACAGGCTCGTTCGGTGCGGTACCACTGTCTCACAAGAGATGAGCGTGAAGACAACTTTGCGATTTGATGGGCCGGCAACATATCGAAGATCCAAGCGTTATGGTTGTTCATGGGCGGCAGTCACTGACTGACTGATTCACCATCAGATGACCTGCAAACAGGTTTTTGTCGGACTTATGCAATATTTTTTTTACATGTAGGTACACTGCGAATATCTTAATTACTACGCAATATCTCAATTATTTCAATACTATACACACGGATCTAAATATGTGCATTTCAATAAATAATAACATGTCGTTTAGTTTAAATAGAAAATACAATTAGATAACTAATTTAATGTGAATAACCTAACTAGAGACTATTCCACGCGATATTTAAAAACATACGGATTTCTCATTATACAAACCAGTATTACTAGAACAATGATTGCTTTTAAGCCAGTATTTTTATTAAAAGCAATAGCACTCGAGTTTTAAAAAATGGATGGCCATAAATATTATATGAACTTTTTATGAATTCTCCGTTATCAAGATTATTGTGAAAATTTATTTCGTCTCCAGAGAAAAGTCTTGACCGTTTAACCCTCATGAATTATTCAAGTGGATGCAGACCAAGATCTCGACTCGATATCGTTCTTGGAATATGACCATTGGTGTGAAAATCGCACACGTATCAAATAAGTTTAAACATAATGTACTTGTAATGAATACTAACGACAAATATAATGTCACAAGGGATTACCAACATTAAAGAATACATGTCGGGGTGTTCTTATGTAAGGCTCATATACATTGAGGTATTATACTAGAGTGGACATCGGGAACAAAATCTCTGCGTATGGTGCGTGCACAAGGGTACACATTGAAGCGAGAGGGAAGATATGTTACTTCGTAGACGTGACAGAGACAGAAATAGAATGTACCCTTCATTTTGTTACAAACTTTTTGTTTGCAGTGTCCGCTCTAGTATATTATCTCAATGCTCATATACTAAATAATTGTAAATCGGCCGTCAGTAATGTACGGGTAGTTGTAGAAGTAATTTTATTAAAGGAAAACCCGATTGTGGTTCTATTTCACTACCCACAGTCAGAGTAAGGGTGGCAGCATGACAGTTTGCAATATAAAGCGCGTCCGGATCGTAGACAAGGCATATTCGAGATCCAGCAGTCGGCAGTGGAACAGTGACAAACGCGTGTTTACTGAAGTGTGTGTGTAAAGTAACAAGCTGTCGCAGATATTCGGATAAATCGTTAATCCGTTAATGATAATGTGTGGTGATAATAATAATTAAATAATTAACACAATGAGTTTTATTACCGACATCCTACATCAGAAGCGGGATCGTCCTACGTTGTAGCCACAACCGCTTGGTTATCGACATCAGCTGGCGCAGATTCTGACGTGAGTACCAGAACTAATAACTTGAGGTAAATTATGATGACTGTTGACTGTTATGTGTAGCTGTCGTGTGTGACTCTCGTGTGTGATTGTCATATTTGGCCCACGTATGTGGCTGTCATGTGTGGTTCACGTATGTGACAGTCATGTGTGACTCAAGTGTGTAGCTGCCATTTGTGGCTCACGCTCAGAACAATGACTAAAGCAGGCTCATGTATGTGGCTGTCATATGTGACTATCATATGACTATCAAGTTATACCTTCGAAACTAATTTAATGCCGCTCTGAAAGATGCCTGCAGGTTGTTGTATTGGCAAAGAGTTCAGCACAATCAATGGAACTTCGAAAACATTCAACTACCTACATGTAGGAGTTATACGAAAAAAATAAACCTACTACTAGAATCAATCAAGAAAGATTGATGCACATCTGTTCAGCTGTGCTCTTGGTATTGAAATAGCCCATGTGCTGCGGTGACTGCTTACCATCAGGTGACACACAGCAACTCATCTGCCTGCCTAGGCCATTAATTGTTATCAGGAGCAGTGACATGGAGCTGTGACTGTGTGCCCTGGAAGTTCCAAGACACCTACATCTTCACAGGAGTGTTTCAAATTGGTGAGATCTTTCCATTTTTGTTTGAATTTGGTTTTGCCATTTTACTTTCGTTAATTCTTAGAGCAATTTAAGAAAATGTGACGTAGTGCGCAACAATAGAGATTACTTAAAGAAAACACGACCTTAAAGCAAAGGTAGACAGATACCAATCTCAAAAAGGGATATTGCATTGTTCCAGACAAACTTCACGGACTCTACGATGAAACGAATTGCAGACAGCAGGTGCAGAGCACGCCTCGCCGCGCCGGTCCGAACTGCTGTATCGGCGCAGCAAAATCAATTCTTAATGTATTAAGACCTACTTAGTAGTTGGACCAAAAACAAGCCCACTGAGTTTGATTCGCTGGATCTACTCACAGCTGGGTCGTGTCGCGTTATTTCCAGTGGTAAAGTAAGCCCGCTGAGTTTGTTTCGCCGGTCTTCTCAGGACAGGGCCGCGTTGGATCCGGTGGTAATTTTAAAACGTTTTTACCTACGTGACGTTTCGTATATCCTCATGGTCCAAACAACGACAGGGTGCCCGTGCACTCTTATTACTCCCGAAACATAGAATCAAGCTAGGCTCGATGACAATAATCGACCCACGCATTTAAGCTACTATTGATACCAAGAGTTTTTTAGAAATAGCATTTAGTAAAAGATTTGTAAGGTGAACGTTTTCATAGACCAAGTTCACACGAAATAACTTCGTCGTTATTACAGTTTTGGAAGGGTTAAGCTGGACTTGGGACCATTAAGCTAAAGGGGATTATCCCGGTCTAGTAGTCCAGTCGAGTTTTCAACCTGAAGGGTCTAAGACACTGGTCCAGGTAGAAAAAAGGTTAAGTTGTTGAAGGGTTTAACTGGTCCAACAACCATTAGGCTAAAGGGGAATTATCCCGGTCTAGCACAGTTCGGTCCAGTTTTCAAACTGAAGGAACAATCTGTGCACTTGAAGGGTCTAAGTGACTGGTCCAAGGGAAATTTGTTGAAGGGTATAACCGGTCCAACAACCATTAAGCTAAAGGGGAACTATCCCGGTCTTGCATAGTTCGGTCCAGTTTTCAAACTGAAGGAAAAATCTGCGCACTTGAAGGGTCTCAGAGACTGGTCCAAGGGAAAGTTGTTGAAGGGTTTAACCGGTCCAACAACCATTAAGCTAAAGGGGAACTACCCCGGTCTAGCATAGTTCGACCCAGTTTTTAAGTTGAAGGAACAATCTGCGCACTTGAATGGTTGTCTGAAGGGAATGCTTTCCGGACCAGACTGTATAATAATTATTACCATTTTGCGAATTGTTATATTATGTGAACTGAGTCAGGATGAACGAACGAATGATTTCTTTGTCTTCAGATGATATATAGACACGCACACGAGGACGTGTGCTCGTCAGTATGGCCGTGTCGGGGTGTTCTTATGTAAGGCTCATATACTAAATAATTGTAAATCGGCCGTCAGTAATGTACGGGTAGTTGTAGAAGTAATTTTATTAAAGGAAAACCCGATTGTGGTTCTATTTCACTACCCACAGTCAGAGTAAGGGTGGCAGCATGACAGTTTGCAATATAAAGCGCGTCCGGATCGTAGACAAGGCATATTCGAGATCCAGCAGTCGGCAGTGGAACAGTGACAAACGCGTGTTTACTGAAGTGTGTGTGTAAAGTAACAAGCTGTCGCAGATATTCGGATAAATCGTTAATCCGTTAATGATAATGTGTGGTGATAATAATAATTAAATAATTAACACAATGAGTTTTATTACCGACATCCTACATACATGTTATATAAATATTGCTATCAAAAACAAAGCCGGGTGGTAGTTTTAGGTTCTACAAACACAATGCAACAAATAAAATTGCAAAAAAAAACGCCTTCAATTTTTGTTTATTTCTCTGTCTATGCCTTTGAGCGCGCTTATTTAAGCTGATGATAGTGGAATTATATATTTTCGAATTAATAATTTCATTTTCTCACATAGTGGACTGTTGGTATTGGACCCGAAGCAGCTGCTAATATGTTCACAATGGACGCGCGTTTAAATCCCAGGGTACACCTCTGACTTTTTGGAATCATGTACTTACATGTATGTATGTATCATCCCACATACGTCCCACTGCAGTGCACGGGCCTACTCTACAATCCAAAGTTCGATTGAGAGCGGTAAGGCCATAAAGTCCACCATGTGAGTATTGTTTGTCAATAACCACGCACTTACACTTTAACGGAGAAACAAAACATCGTGAGGAAATCTGCATACCTTAGCGATTTGTAAGAATTCGCCTTTACAATCGTACTTTCGATTGTAGAGGAGGCCCTTGCCCTGTAGTAAGTCGTAGTATATGGAGTGATAAAAATATGTACTCTGTTCTATGTATGTTGTGTTCTATTTATGGTGTAAAAAAGGATAAGTAAATAAATTTACTTTGATTTTATGTACCCGCAGTTGGTAGCTACTTCTACTGCATTCATGAGCTATTAAAAAAAAAACTTTTTTGTGTTAATAATTTTTATTGTGTTACTATATTTCCTTAATATTTAGATGCTATATAGAGAGCTTCAGTGTCTGAAAATGAATTTCACTCAATATTCCTATCATTATTTTATATAACATGTACTATTTTTGTCAAAATTATGATGAACAAATCGAATTAAAAAATATTTAAAAATAACAATTTTAACATTTATTCCTTCTATTGTTACTATAAAAATTGTATCTACTCTCTAACCATCCACAGTACCGTAGGTATGTTGGAAGGATTCTTGGCTATCAAATGTTTCCACGCTTCTGGTGCCGCGCAGCAAGTGCTCTTGGCTGTCCAATGGCTGGTGTTCCTGGCTGGCAAGTGTCTCCACGCTTCTGATGCCGCGCAGCAAGTGCTCTTGGCTGTCCAGCGGCTGGTGTTCCTGGCTGGCAAGTGTCTCCACGCTTCTGGTGCCGCGCAGCAAGTGCTCTTGGCTGTCCAACGGCTGGTGTTCCTGGCTGGCAAGTGTCTCCACGCTTCTGGTGCCGCGCAGCATGTGCTCTTGGTTGTCCAACGGCTGGTGTTCCTGGCTGGCAAGTGTCTCCACGCTTCTGGTGCCGCGCAGCAAATGCTCTTGGCTGTCCAACGGCTGGTGTTCCTGGCTGGCAAGTGTCTCCACGCTTCTGATGCCGCGCAGCAAGTGCTCTTGGCTGTCCAACGGCTGGTGTTCCTGGCTGGCAAGTGTCTCCACGCTTCTAGTTCCACGTAGCAAGTGCTCTTGGCTGGCTAGATGTAAGGAGATATCTCTCGTGTTACGGCGATTGTAGCCTGGATGAGTGGGGCCCGTGCTCTGAGTACCTTTTGATATGGTATGACTACCTCCACGATAACTACCATGAGTGCTAAGACTGCGCGCATATCTCCTGTCTGGATTAAATTTAACATCATCTTTGATCGAGGGAAGGAAAGGATGCTCCGCGGTTGATGGGGCCTTGGGTATGTCACCTTGATACAGCCAGAGTGGTTCGCTTCCCGATTCTCTAAATTTCCGGCTGAGAGTCCACCCTGACTTAGGTTGCGTCAATTTAGGCGGGTTGAATCGTTGCCCTGACGACTGATCGCAGCTGAGCATCAGCGCGATCCCAAAGACGAACACAAGTTTCATTTTGGTTGTTTCTTGCTAACCACTTGTCACGGAATAATTATGAATCTCATCTGTACGAGAATTTATACTTCATGGAAAGAAAGCGAGGTACTTACCCGTTCCTAATTGATCAGAAAAGTAATTTCCTCGATTTGTTTACAAACTTTGCTTTTAATGTGTATTTTAATAACCCAGTGACCGTGGGTGCGCGTCTTTAGCATGAATGATGCAGACATGAGTTATGGCTGACGTAGGTAAATATTATATAATTTAAGAATATAACAGGAAAATATAATTCCCGCTTTAATCACCCATAAATGAGTTCCTTGATATGACTCGTTTATGTTAAAAGTTAGCATCTTTTTAAAATAATATACCCAAAGAATGTGGTTTCATTGATGTTGCAAAAGTTCTCGTAACTAACAATTAAGTTAATTTTAAAATGAATATTAAGGCTTAGGGTCCCGTTGACCGTCAAGTAAAGCGTCAAGTAGGCTAGTAATCAAGGCACCCGCAACATCACATGTCAATTTAACGACGCTCATGTAACACTAATCCTATGCTTATTACTAATCAGTACCTCACTGACCGCATCGTTTGCCAATTAATGTATTTACTTGATGGTTTAATAAGGTAATAATCTCAACCTACTTTTTATTTTTTAAGAAATAAATAGGTTGATATTTCAGCAGGAGGCATGCCGGGGGCCATTTTACCATGGAATTATTTTATATAAGTACTTTCTTACACGTTTGACGTAATATTGGCCGAATGATTCGTTCAATTCCTTATGTCATTCACTTAATCAACACGTAGTTACTCGATACTTTGTTTTCACTTGTGAAATCGACGACCCACTCAGCACTCTTACTTAGCAGTTAACGTTAATCAAACAGGAACTAATCAACGGTTTACTTGAAGTTGGTGAAAGAGGCTCTTATACTAATATTATGGCAACTAGGACTCATGTTCTATAAAAACACACCATTTCTCGCAGTACAACACACTTTGAGAAGTGATCCTCCCTAACTAATAAAACGAAAAATAGTTATGTCGTATGTTTTATTTGGTAGTTTAGTAACTCTGTTCAATAGTTCACGTTCTAAGAACAAAAATATTAAAATGTAAGTAAAATTACTATGCATAAATATTATGGTTTCTACGCACATGTATGTAGGTATTTATAATATATTAGTCTTTGGGCTATCAATTAACACCAACATTGATTGCAACCGTCGGGAAAAATGGGCAAATAAAAACAGTGGAATTTGTTAATTTCGTCCCGTATTACTTTTGTCCCTGGTTTATTTAATGTGGTTTATGTTATCATTATAATTCATTTTGATTTACTTATTTAATTTATATTAAGCGCCTAGTTATCGAAATGGGAATGGGAGAACCGAAATATAAATGGAACAAATATCCATCGTGCAACATTTTCGCCAAAATATGCTATTGTTAAATGTTAAATAGACTTTATGTTGATTGTTGATTACCGATTACTTTTGGTAAAGATACCGTACAAAACCTTTTGTCAATTTTCTCCAAGACCCAAGTGGTTCGTATAATAAAACGGCCAGACCCACATATAGACGCAAATCGCTTCGATGAACGTTTTCGCATAATTTAAAATTGTATCTATTGGTTGTCGTAAGAACAGATTCAAATACGTAGAGGAACATTCTGGACTATTTTTTACCTTCCTGAAGGCCAGAAAGAAACATAATGTCCCACATTATAATGTTTTCATATCGTTCGAAAAGGTCCTATCTGTGTTTTTGGTTCTTGACTCTTCTATAGATTTGAGAATTTTAGAGGGTAGGTAATTTGGGTAACATTGCTCAAAAACATACCATAAATTTAAATTATTAAGTTTATCAAGAAGTTATCATTAAGAACAAATAGAATATAATCGCGTGTGTCATATTAAATATTTTGGTTTTTTTTTTTCAAACAATAAATGGAGAGATAAACATGCCATTAATCTGATGGTAAGCGATACGACTGCTCAGATATAATAACAATACCAAACAACACCACGTGTTACATTGAGATGTTAAGTCTCATTATGACCTGGATTTACTCTGACTACAATGTTCTTTAAACGCAACACAACAATGCATTTACACTACTGTTTGGCTGGCGAAATAGACATATGAGAGATCTAACACCAGTAAAACGTGTATTAAAGATTTGATTTAAAGATTCAATAAAGTATTTTCAAGTAAATTTAGTAGTAGTTTTAGGTTTTTAAAACATTTTTCAAATAGATAAATTATATCACGCAAATTAAGTTTGCGGGGAAAAGGTAGTATCTATGTATTTTAATAATTTAGTTACCTATCCATATTGATGGCGCCATCTGTTGAACTTTGTAGATAACCTCTTGAAAACTACGCAATAACAAGCTAATTATTTCAATAAGTAGTAATTCGCAGTAGAATATATTTTATAGTGACTTTAAAACAGTTGTAATGTATGAAATACTTCTTTTTAATATAATGATAGTTATTTGGAGGATATGCGATTTTTTTGATTGAAATTTAGAGATTTTATTTTGCTTGTTTGTGAGATCATTCTGGTAAACTAGCGTTATATACGTATATATATAATGATCTTCTTTTCAATAGAACCTTATATTCAGTTTTATCATATTCCTGAATTGAATACATAATTGTCTTGGAACCCAATACTCACGTTTAACAACCTGGTTATACAACAATTGCACCATGGACGCTGTAATTTATTACTGATGAATTGTCGCCATAAGTATTTTACTTATGGCGACAATTCAATTAATCATATTGACTGATCAAAGTAGATATCGACTATAAACCATGAGTTTTCTAGGCCCTAAGTCAAGCAATTAGCTCTGTGTCACTTTGAAAGATTTACTATGAAAATTGTGAGGCTTGTATTTGAGCTTTCCCTGTATTCGTTACCCATCGTAAGAGGCAACCTTAAGGGGTCGTCGTGACTCTGGACACACTGCATGGCCTACTTACAGCGACTTCGCGATAGACGACAGAGCAAGAGGCCATATCTCAGACCAAAAACGCTCTCAGGTTTCATATATTTTTATACACAAACGCATTATGCCGCAGGCAAATGTAGTACTCTTAGAAAATTCGCGTATATTTGTAATAGCCCCCAATTTACCAATCAGAAATAATTTAAGAAAAACACATGCATGCATTATGAAACGAAATAAAACAGAACTGTAATAAAATTCCAAAAAACAACATTTAATAATAATTACATCACAATACCTTACAAGAGTCGTATCAATTACGAACTACAAAAATGTATTAAAAGATAAATATAAAATTACGCGTTGCGTCTGTTGTACCCGGGATGCGTAGCTCCCGTGTCCCGGCTGCCGCTGGATGTGGAGTGACTGCCGCCGTGGTGCTTGCTGCTGCGGGAATCAAAACTCCTCGCGTACCTTCTGCTAGATCCCAGCTTCACATCGTCGATAATCGTGGGCAATGTGGTGTGATCGCCGCTCGATGCACTGTTGCGTATGTTTTCGCTCTCATAATGCCGCAGTGGTTTCTCACTAACATCCCTCACTGTTCTATATATAACAGTCCTCGGGGTTGGAGGGTATATATATGTTGGAAGTATTATAGGCAGATCAGTTCTCCAACCGAAAGAATCTGCTTTTACCAGCGCCACGACAACGCAAAACAAAAGTATTAACTTCGACATTTTTGTTGTTCTCTTTTACGAATGAATATTAATGTAAGTTTCTCATCTATTTATACTTAGTAGTTGAGGAAAAAAAACAGCCTATTGTATCATATATCCCGACAGAAAAAGGAAATTACCGAGCACTGTGTACATACAATTGATAGAGGATTAAGTCATTTATAACTACACTTCAACTCTGTGTAGGTACATACTCATAGTTGATAAAATTACTTTTAATAAATTTAATGTTATATTACTAGGCAATAAACATCCATAAGTATACTTGCAACCCTTAATTTTTATAATTCAATAGAAGCACGTACAATAAATTGATTTCAGCTTTACGCTCGTACACAGGTAAAAAGTATGAAACGCCAAACGGTACCTACTAGTTTAGTTGGATTACTAACCAACTAAATTAATAAGTACGGTTTGGCGCGTTTTTGTAATGGCTCTACTGAGCTATGAATAATTTCCAAAAATCTATTCTAGTGAAATTCAGCACACCTATTCATCTATAAAATGCAAATAGATGAACAACGACGCTTGCTTCCTGTGCCAGCTCATCTGTTCCCTCCTTCCTGCAGGGGTCTCTACGCTGCAATGTGAAGAAGTACTTGCCAGAGAGTAAGCCAATATAATTATGGTGAATGGCAAGTGATGAATTTACTGGTGGTAGGTCTCTCATATGTGAGAGGCCATTTGGGTCACCACCGCAATGTCTATTTCTCCTGTGAAACAACACTGCGTAAATGCACTGTTGTGTTTCGGATTGAAGGACATTGTAGCCAGAGTAACATATATACATACATATTGAGACTTAACATCTTATGTCTCAGGATGACGAGCGCAGTGGAAGCAGTGGAATGTTGCTACTGTTTATGAGCGGTCGTATCGCTTACCATCAGGCGAACGGCTTGCTCGTCTCGTTCATCCATTGCAATAAAAAAAAATAGATATATTTCATACTAGCGGCCCGGCCCAGCTTCGCCCGGGTGCATATAGATTTCTCTACAATAATATGCACGTATTATACACATAAACCTTCCTCTTGAATCACTCTATCTATTAAAAAAAAAACCGCATCAAAATCCGGTGCGTAGTTTTTAAGATTTAAGCATACAAAGGGACATAGGGACAGAGAAAGCGACTTTGTTTTATACTATGTAGTGATTTAAAAATTCTATTCAATTAGAAACAACATCCTTTTCCCATCATCGCCTTTTTTCATACGCCACGCCATCACGCCATCTCTCGGCAAATACTAAAACGTCTGAAACTCCTGCCTAAAAACGTTCGTTGTGAATCAGTGGAGTATTCCAAATTGTTCATAAAAACCAAGTATCTAATATGCAGGCAGTTTTTATACATACATATGGAGTGCGTACACCTATTAAATAAGGTACTTTAATAACATTTTCTTCACCAAATCTGGGGCAATCTTTATTATGCAGATGGAGCCAATATGGGTAAGTAATGTCTTGCAATAACTAAAGGATTACCAAAACCGTGAGTTGCCAACTGTTTCGATTTTATAAGACCTGTGCCGATTTTACTTATTGTGAGCAGCATTTATTCTGACCCCATTTTTGACATGACACGATAATAAGTCAATTCGCTTTGCGAAGCTTCGTTGAACTTGGCACATAATCCAACATTAATTAATTGAATATAAATTTTCGTTTTTTACTCATTATCAGCAAAATTGAACTGAGCGCATCTTTTCTCCAGGCACCCAAAAAGTTATTATTTTTTACATTTTTTTGGGGTTACCCAAAATTTAACTTTCGATCTCCCCATTTATATGCATACGTTCACGCTTTCGTTGTGTACAGATTAGGATGTTATTTCACAGTGTTATTTTAACAAAATCACGTTTAAGAATCTGTTTCAATTTCCGATAAATACGTATTAATATTTTATAAAATTTAATTTGTGTACTACGTAATAATTAAACTAATAGAAGTATACTGGTTATTCTATAGATAATTAAATCGTCGTATCGTATCGTATCAGCCCATATACGTCTCACTGCAGGGCACGAGCCTACTCTACAATCGAGAATACGATTGAGAGTGATTGCCACCACGCTGGCCTAGTGCGGGTTGGCGGACATACCATAGAAATTCTTATAAATCGCTATGGTATGCAGGTTTCCTCACGATGTTTTCCTTCACTGCACCGGTTTAGTGCGTGGTGATTGACTATCAATACACACAATATGACTCCGAAAAGTCAGAGGTGTGTCCGAAAAGATATAGGAGATTCCCTAATTCTCGGAATTTTATTAAAATTACCACATAGTATGTACACCAGGCATATTTATTTTGTGTGCATATTTATTCTCATTTAATCACTAGCGGTTGGGCCCGGCTTCGCCCGGGTGCAGATAATTTTGAGTCCAGTCCACATAAAGAACATATTATTTCTCGTACTAACCATATGTCTCGCGCGCCGTCGATTATATTTCCCGAACTTTCTGTCCCGTCTAATTCAGTCTAATGACGAAAAGCATTCAATCCCGCGCCAACCATTCGAATTAAAAAGAGTAGCAATTATGTATATTTGAATTCTTGGCTCATCCCACGAGAACATTATAGTTTTTTGGAATAAGCAGTTTGAGTTAATCCAGGGTGTCAGCTACCTCTATACCAAATTTCATCAAAATTGGTTGAGCCATTTTTGCATAAAAGAGTACCTAACAAACATCCATACATCCTCACAAACTTTCACCTTTATAATATTAGTAAGGAAGTAAGGATTTAACACAAGGTAAATTGTAATTCTTTAGCTTGGCCTTTTATATAATACGTAGGTATATCGAATAAAAAAATCTGATACATATAATATTTGTAGAACATTTAAGTAAAAATTAAATTCAGATAGTAACCGTTTATAATAATAAACAACACTGTGACATATTGTTTAACTAACTATTTTACATGATTTTTAACTGAACCTATTGGGAAGATAGTATATATTATTTATTTAATGTCTCTAAAAAATAATCTCTAAGCAAGTATTTTTGTAAAACAAAACACAGAAGTAGTAAAAAGAAAGTTTATTTCATTTATTTGATGTCAGAAAACATTGAAAATGGTGAAATAATAAAAGCCAAAGAAACAATACAATCAAAGTATACGTATTATGCATTGCGTCGATTGTATCCAGGATGCGTGGCTCCAGTGTCCCGGCTGCCGCTGGATGTGGAGTGACTGCCGCCGTGATGCTTGCTGCTGCGGGAGTCAAAACTCCTCGCGTACCTCCTGTTAGGATCCAACTTCACATCGTCAATAATTGTGGGCAGAACAGGGTGTTCGGCAGTCGAAGGCGCGCGGGGTATATCGCCTTGATACAACCACAAAGGCTCGTCCCCAGCGTCACGCTTGGCTCTTATAATCACGGGCTTCCTTGGAGGAGGCCTGTACGTCGGCAGTATTATATGCGGATCACTTCTGAAGCAGTAAGATTCTGCTATAAACAGAACCGCCAAAGCAGAAAGCACGAAAACTAATTTCGACATGTTTATGACACCGTGTATTCGCAACGAATATGAAGAAACTTTGAAAACGTCTTTTTATACTGCATCTTTAAGGAAAACTATCGTTTTTAAGTACAGAAAAAGGGAAGACCCGAGTGTTGTGCACATAACTTATTATGATAATGGATGTTAATCAGCAATGTGTTCTCAAGCAATTACACAACGTTTGTCATTTTTATTTAGTTTTTTTATTGCATTCTCTTATGGCCAAGATTTAAAACCATCTTGCTTCAAATACCTTAATACGACACAATCTTCATAGCTCCTCAGTCTGTAAGAAGAAAAGTGTCCTTTTAAAATTCTTTCCCTACTTCTTAATTCTTCTAATCGCCCTCATTCCATGTTAACTTGAGGTTGTACGTTATTTTATGCATATTGCAGTATTTTTACGTTATGACCTTTTGTCCCAACTTTAGCATTTATATAGAGTTGATATAAACTACAGGTGGTAGGTCTCTCATATGTGAGAGGCTACCTGGGTGAGTACCACCGCAATGTCTATTTCTCCCGTCAAACAGTAGTTTAAATGCACTGTTGTGTTTCGGTTTGAAGGACATTGTAGCCAGAGTAACTACTGGACATTTTGAGACATAATATCTTATGTCTCAGGATGGCGCGCGCAGTGGAATGCCAAGCATTGCGTTTTAATTCAAGGTGTTGTTTGGTTTTGCTACTGTTTATGAGCGGTCCCAATTCACTGCAATAAAAAAAACTGTCACAAATTGTCTGATCAGAGAATCTAACCTAGGATAACAAGAGTTGTGAATCGTTTATCACCTATCGATTCGCACATACCGGCACTTGACTAATGAGACATCATTATTATCCATTTAAAAAACATAAATATTGCTGATTACGATGCCTATAGCAAACTACGACATCACAGCTGATTAGGAGAAATGCGAGATGCGGAATGAAATTGTAGCGCACATTTACTGATAATAATTATTATAACTTCCATATTCTTCTTTACCATCTTGCATCTTTCTGGGCATTGTTACTTAATTTAAAATATATTTAAAGTTTACAGATATTATTTATGTTTAAAAAATCGCTCGTATCATATAGCCTGTTTTATTCCCGACGAAAATTAATATTAAGGGAAAAAGGCATTAAGATTTTTTTCGTATTTGTGATAAAATTATATTTGTAATTTTTTTGTTTTTTTTTATTTCATACATAATATGTTTAACTACAAAATCTACACTAATATATAAAGCTGAAGAGTATGTTTGTTTGTATGTTTGTTACCTCTAATCTCAGGAACTTCTGCTTCGAATTGAAAAAATATTTTTTGTGTTGGATAGTTCATTTATCTATGAATGATTGATTTAGTAAATCGGCACAAATTACTTATAAATTTTCCGTATTTAAATAAATAAATATAACATTTCTGACTCCACATGAAGATTAATTAAATCTTTTGTCGTGGGTATCAATAATTACGAGAGGCTTTTCAGTCTCAGAAACACCCAAACCAGAAACAAAATGTGCCCAAAACGAAAATATTTCTGTAGAGCACACAAATGTTGTTTACTTACTTGAAATTGTATACTTACTTATAAATTGTTTATTGTACATATTAGTAAAGATGATTTCCTATATTGAGAACAAAGAAAAAACTACATAAATGTTTAGTTTAAAAGTTTCTGATTAGCCATTGGGTAAATGGTATACAAGTATTACAATTATCATGTACAGCTTAGTCTTGTTCTGGCAAACGCCAAATTGCTAGTAAACGTATAGCTACTTACACCTACTGAGTTCATCACAGTATATACAGTATATATGTACATGTACACTACTATAACAAACGTGTCCTCCATGAAATTAAAATTAATGCGGTTTTAAAACAAAGAAATCTAAGTCAGGGTCACGAGAAAACTCGTCCGCGAGTCATCGGGCCTAATGTAACACTTAAACACTACAGTTAAGAATAAAAACGTGGTACACTGCCCGTTTTTTTTCTTATCTATATCAGCCCATATACGTCCCACTGCAGGGCACGGGCCTACTCTACAATCGAGAATACGATTTACGATTTTTTCTTATACTTATTTTAATTTTTATGACCTTGTACTGGTCCTGTTTCATCCCATATAGTTCCCACTGCAGAGGATGAGCCTCCTCTACAATTAAGATAACGATTGAAAGCGTCTTAATATGAAAACAATTATTGTCAATTAAGTAATATTACTCTTTATAGTTCAGTTTATAATTTTTTTTCAAACCCAAAATCACAGATATTTACACAAGAAAATCACTAACAATTAAAATTACTCCACTATCAAAATATTATATTGAATAATGAAAATAAACAGCAGGTAAGCATAAAGAAATAACAAATACATGTAATATAACACACAATATCAATTAAATCAGTTGTTGATAATAAATGCAGAAACTATACAAAAAACAAAAGCGAAATAATTAAATAAAATCAATACAGTAATTGAATGATATAAAAGGTATTATGCGTTGCGTCGGTTGTATCCGGGATGTGTGGCTCCCGTATCCCGGCGGCCGCTCGATGTGGAGTGACTGCCGCCGTGGTGCTTGCTGCTGCGGGAATCGAAACTCCTCGCGTACCTCCTGTTAGGATCCAGCTTCACATCGTCGATAATCGTGGGTAGAACAGGATGTTCGTCAGTTGTAGGTGCGCGGGGTATATCGCCTTGATACAACCACAAGGGCTCATCCCCTACATCACGAGCAGTCCTGGTTATCACAGGGTTAAAAATAGGAGGAGGTCTGAACGTCGGCAGTATAATGCCTCCATTGTTGTAGTAACAGGAGGATTCTGCTGCCAGAAAGGCAGCGACGATGCAAAGTGCAAACATTGACTTGGACATGATCGTTTTTGTAGGTACTGGAAATGAGTGAAAATACAGCCGCGCATACACCATTTATACTCAATCTTTGAGGAGATTATAATTAAGAAGGCGCAAGTCCGGCCCCACGTGGAATACTGCTCCCATCTTTGGGCAGGGGCACCCCAGTACCAGCTTCTTCCTTTCGACCGCATTCAACGTCGGGCTGCTCGAATCATTGACGATCAGGTTCTCTCCGACCGGCTTGATCCTTTGGCTTTGCGTAGAGATGTAGCTTCGCTCTGCATCCTCTACCGCATTTACCACGGGGAGTGTTCTCAAGAATTGTTCGGACTTATCCCTGCTGCAGAGTTCCGCCACCGTACAACACGACAAACCTCCAAATACCACCCACATCACCTTGGAGGTTGGAAATCTACTACAGTACGTTTTTCCCGACACTTTCTCCCACGTACTACAAATCTGTGGAACCTGTTGCCAGCGGCATCATTCCCGGACAGATACGACCTGGCGACCTTCAAAAAACGAGCATATTCCCACCTCAAAGGCCGGCAACGCATCTCCATGCCCTATGGTGTTGCAGATGTCCATGGGCGGCGGTGTTCACTTACCATCAGGTGAACCGCATGCTCGGTTGCCCCCTATAATATAAAAAAAAAATAAAAAAAAAAAAAAAAGAATAAGGGAAGAACCGGCGATTATTCATATGCTCGCGTCTTACAAGATATTAATTGTTTAAGGTTCAACCCACTGATAAACTTAACACTGCACACTTCTAAATGAATTTGCTACATATTAATAGACCTATAATATTATAGTGTTTTCATCTGCTTTAAGTACCTTATTCTAAACTTACCTACATGGGATCATATGTTGTGTCATAGTTTGAACATTTCAATACCTATACATATCAAATTGTACATAATATATATATATATTTCAACTTTTACGTTTGATCTCGTATGAGTAGTCAAATAAATTCTGCTATTAACATTGTAAAGCAATTATTAACTTTAGGACTTTTCGGAATGATTACATGACGTAGGTACTCAATCTTCAAGGGAAACTAATAAGTCTGTAAAGTTTGACACGAGGCAAGGGAAGAACCGGGTATTGTACCTAGACATCGATAGACTTCGAACGTCAGAATATTTGTTTTACTTGTATATTTCATCATTTTAATCTACCTTTAAGAAATGTCGACACAGAATTGTAAAAGGTGATAAAATAACACAAGAGGCCAGAAGGACGCACGTATCTTTGCACACTTCTAACTTTTCGGAGTCATGAGTCTATTTATAGCCAACTATCACGCACGTTAACCGTGAAAGAAACATCGTCAAAAAATCTGCAATACATTAGAGGTCTCAACAAGATTTGTATAGACAGCCTACTTGGCGCAGTTGGTTAGACGCCGGTTGTAAAACGAGATGCCGTGGGTTCGATCCCCGCACCGAGACAAATTTTTGTGGGTATCACAAGGATTTTTTTCTGGTCTGAGTGTTTGTGAGACCGAAAAGTCTTGTAGTTTCTAATGCCCTCGTCATAAGACTCTATCTTTGTGTGGGGTCAGGACCCTGTATGTGACTGTTGGGTGTATTTATTTATTTATACGAGTAGTGTGAGAAGTCTTTCAACCTACAATAAGACTACACTAAATAGACTAAACCCCCAGTAGACACCTCGGATATAGAGAAGTCTTTTGGAATAGATTACATTACCTGTGAGTTTTAATTTTCTCGTGGTTGGGGTGAGGTTAATTTTTTGTGTCCGAATACGTACATGTTGTAGGTATTTATTTAGGGTTTAGGTTTTGTTGTTCCTTTAAAGTTCCTATTAGTTTCTTAATAGCCATAATTCGAGGTTTTTATGATCCGAAGTCAGGATTCAGTGACTGCTAGGTCCTATATATTTATTGACTGTATTTTATTCAGCGCGAGATTATGAACAACTCTATGGAAACATCTTGATACTAAACCTAAACTTTAATTATAAGATCATGAACGCTATATTATGCTATATATATTGTATTTACCTAAATTAATAATAAGGCTACAAAAAATAATATTTGGTCTCGTTTCAAAGTACTACAGTATAACAATACACAGACACAATACAATGTTCATATTGAAAAGAATGAGATTAAACCGATTAACAACTAGTTTGGAAACAATTAAACTATATTCCTGTAATATGAACGTAAACTTCGCTCAATCTATAATAAAATTATTGTATTCTAAAATATGATTGATAGTGCCTAATCATACCATTAATTATGATGTCAATTAGTATCTAAACAAAGGATCAATAATGTCAATTGATTATTATTTGATTTAGTCGGAAAAGGGATCTCCCTTAGTCTTGAGCTGCTTAAGAGATAAGGTATTTATTGTTTACAAATAACTCTTAATATTTTATTGTTATGGCCGTGCTAAGGTCACCACATGCCGGTACATACCCTGGCCCGCCAGTTAAATCGATAACAGGAAAATGTGTTTGTGTATTTACATAAGTTTACGAAAACACTAAACTTTATGCTAACACATACGCGTGAAATACCTTTTAATTTCTATTCACTACAACTCAACTATAAAGTTATAAAATATATGACTATATCTTTTCTACTCTGTACTAAACATCATACAATAATTATCTAACCCTATTGAAAATATGGGTAAATCTTTTCATACACAAAAATAAGTGTTTTCTCAACGCGCTCCCTTTCTTATTGGTCTGTGGCGCTCCCCTATGTGTTAAAGAAGACTGAGATGGTTTTTGAAAAATACAATAATCGTTCTTTGTTGACTTGTTTACACAGGTGCATGTATATTCTGCTTTATAATAATTTTTTGAAGTTGTTAGTAATTAACAATTTGTGCCTCTAAATGCCTCAACCCCTTACCGGCCCCTTACACAAACTTGCAATGATGTGATGTGAATAACCAAAAAAGCTCATAGTCAGTTTATTTGTAAACTCATTTATTTTGGTGCATAAATGTCCAGCGCGTAAGCAGGAGTGGGCATGCGTTGGCCAGGCACCCGACTAGCAGTCGTGCTTATTGGAGTTTGGCCAGGGCCGTTCAGTCTAACTTCTGCCGGGAAGGTTCGCTGGCTCACAAGCCGCAAGAAAAAGCTGCCTTACCGGCAAATCGCTTTGCGGCTAATTCCCGCCTCGAAGACCGTGGTTCTCAGATGCTGCCTACACTGCCTGATTGCGGTTTCTCAATGGCGGATATTCGCACCAGGCAGTGTTTTTTTTTTTTATTATGGCCCGGCATAGTGGCGGCATTGCGCCTGGTGGTAAACGCTAATGCCGCCCAGGCAGTGTATCCATTGGCATCGGACGGCAATCCTATGCCAATGGAAACAATTATGCCAGCCTGCTAAGGTGCCTCTTCACACTACGGCGGAAGGACCCAGGATTGCAGGAAGGAGGGAACACGCGAGAAGGCAAACAATTCCACAGGCTGACGGTGCGGCATAAAAAAGAATTTGAGAACCGTTTGGTTCGCGCCGGGATGGTGTGAACCGTCAAGCCATGGCTTCGCAAGCCAGGACGCGTGGTTATGGTTAGGTATGGAGAGGAGGGGATCAAGTTGAACAATTCTTCAGAGCACTCACCGTGATACAGGCGGTAGAACACGCATAGAGAGGCGACATCCCTCCGGAGTTGTAGCGTCTCTAAGTTGCTCGTAACGTCTGCATCATTCACAATGCGGATGGCCCGCCGCTGCAATCCATCCAAGGCATCGAGCAGGTGAGCAGTACTCCATACCCGGCCGGACCTGCGCTTTATATAAGCGACAAAGCTGACCGGGCGTGAAAACCGACGCACCCGTGCAGGGCACGGGCCTCCTCTACAATTGAGAGTACGATTGAGAGTGGTTAGGCCATATAGTCTACCACGCTGGCTTGCGGATTTATTTATTATTTTTTATTAAAGACCCAAAATTAAATAGTTCTGGCACAATGTTACCATATTTTTAATTCAACTGTCAAATTAAAATGGCATATGTCAAGTGTGGTGTCAAGTGTCAACCGTAGAATTGATTTAGTGGTTTCGCTAAAATGTGAAAATTACAATTTTATTGTAATAAACATTTAATTGCACAAGTGCGAAATGAGTTTTAATGTGAAAGACATACCTCCAACCATGGGAGACGGTCAAAACGGTCTTAACAGTAATTAATCTAGCTTTTCTATCTCAAGTTCTTTTTTTTTGGGTGCGGATTAAAATAACATTAAAACTAATTATTTTAGATGAGTATGAGATGCTGAAGGCCATGTTCGACTTCGAGGCGACACTGGCGAAGACTCTAAGTTTCTCTGAGGGCGAGTATTTCTATTTGCAGCAGACGAACACGAAACAGCGTAACTGGTGGCATGTTGTTAATAAAAAAGGTCACGTCGGATTCGTACCCTCTAATTACGTGGCTACAGTCAAGGTAACAGTTGAACCCATCACTATAATTATCCGTATCATACATCAAACTCAACTGTGGTATTTTCTATAGGTGGAACCTGAGTACTTTTTAGCGTTTTTGAATGACTGCATTCAAAGTTTGAATGAGAATAGCGCGATGTCTCAGAAGCAAGATTTGTTGATGAGATTGAATGAGAAGAGGAAACAAGTGCAAATGTCTATTAAACCAACAAGTAAGAAGGCCCCTGCACCAAAACCTCCTCCACGCCTTGATGATAGTACACCACCAAATGGAGTGTCTCCATCATTTGACCTGAGGCCAATAGTATCTCGCCAGCACATTTCTGAAGAAAGAGAAGTAATGCAATCCCCATCAAAGTCAAATAACAACACAGTTAGAGGTAAATAATAATATTATTATTAAAAGTATTTTTTTGTCATATTTATTTCTCTCTGATTTAACGAGTAAAATGAAACAAAATTTAAATGCTTCAATTTTTGTTTGCAAATCATTTGCTTGGTAATATTTGATACATTCCTGAAATAATGTATTTATTTTAAAAATTCATTTTTGCCTATAGTTCCAATTAGCTATTACACCTAACAGATTATGATGTATCTGTAGACAGTGATGAAGTTCTACATGTGGCATCCATCAGTAAGACATCTAACCAGTTGTCGTCCGATACAGACAATCAAGATGACAGCCAGGACAGCAGTGAGAGTATCAAACCAAATGCTATCTATGAAATAGTGCAAGCTGTACGTAAAGAGACGCAACTAAGCCATGAGATGTCCAAAGTTGCCGTTGAAACAGTTCTTATATCGCTGAGAGTAAGTCTTTGATTTTTAATTATTAAAATAATATGATGGTCTCTGAAACCAAACCCCAATTTCATGTAACATAGCCACAATTCAAGTAAAATATCCATTGTAGCATGTCAAATATCATAATATTATACTAACATTTATGAAATGTTATTAAAGAAATTATGTTATTTTCATTTTCAAGTCATTTATTTCATTTTCATTTCAAGCTATCTTATTTACTCATAATATATTGAAGTTAAGGTATTACAATATTTCTTAGGTAATCCAGATATATCACTATAAATATCACAAGTAAATAAAAACATAGCAACAAGAAAAATCAATAAATACATTTTTATTTTTATTTCAATACAAATATAACAGTGAAATTAAATGTGATGCTTATAATTAAATATAATATACTTGCAATGATTATTACTTGAAGGATAAAAAAAAATCTATAAAAAAGTTGTTTCATACTCACAGAAATGGTGCATACAGTCTTTTATTGAACAACATATTGTATAATTCTGTAAGAATTTGCATACTTCACCAAATATACGTATACATACATATTTGGTTATCTGCCATTTATTGATGCTCACCCGCTCAGTAGCTATACAACACATAATATGTCCAAATTAATATCACCAACTAAGCGAAACTGACCCATAATATTGATTTTTGAAATATTTCTATACTTTGTATTGTTACAGAATTGAGTAATTTACTAAAAACTTTTTTTTATTTCTTACATTTGAAGCTAATCAACATACTTACCATTATGTTTCTATTTAACACAGGAATTTCTGCCTGGAGGAGCAGCAAGGTCCATAATAGATGCCCTGCTTCGTGAAGCAAATAGCAACATAACTTGCCCCAAGAATGCCATTGACGCAGCTCCAGACGCATTGAGGATGATGACGGCTCTCAATGCGTTGTCCAAGGCAGCTAATGACGCTCAACAGAGAGGCTGGGCCTTGCATGACGATGCTCATGACATACAAACTCAGTTGCTTGAACTTATATCTGTGATGGTAAGTGATTAACTTATAATTAATCTTTGGTGTGGATACACAATTTGTATCTTAGATGTCTCTGCAGTAATAATACTCGTGATAGTCAGGATATTCTGATGTTATTACAAATTGTGTGTCAAGGCATAATGATGATTTTATTGAAAGTTCGAGTAAAGTACCTTTTATTCTCTTATCATGGTCTTGTCATAAGTGCTCTTAAAATGCCTATATGATGAATAATATATTTAATTTATGTATATCCATCTAGCTATATGCTCTGTGGTGTCTGTGTTGTGGGTTTCTCTACCTTATTTTATGAAATTGCCTAAACCATGCCTAATATCTCCTAATTTATTCCTACATGCAAACAAACATAAATCCACGCCATTTCCCAGAATAGATAGACAGATGCTACCAGGACACCAACATTTCGCCTCCTGTGTTCCATCTCATTATGTGATATAAGGCGAACCTATCGCCAAATCGGGCACAAATTACTGACTCCGGGTTCATAATGAGTAGAAAAATCCTATATCACCTTGTCCGACCCGGGATTTGAACCAAAGACCTCAGCGTTGTTGTTGTATATCTACAATTTCGCCACTGAGACACTTCTATTTTTCCCATTTTTCTATTGTTATACTTATTATTTAAACAACTATTTTTATTTTTAGTCGAATGCAGATGTGAACATTTGTCAACATGTATTGAGCAGCCACAAATATGCCTATGTTACTACTCTGGTACAGTACTACCAAATGGAGACCAGGTGGCCATTACGCCAACTGCTTTTACAGGTAAAATGCTATTTTTAAGCTAATGTGACTTCAGTTTTCATTAATAACAATTTTAAAACATGTAAGGTTAATACAGTTTGGGTTCTGAACATAACACTTAGCATTGTCAATTAGCTCTTAAGTAGAATAAGTCTGAAAGACACAAAAATCATATTGGCTATTGCAGACTCCATTCTTAATTTATATGAATTAAACATATCCATAACATTTGTTGTTATTTTTTCATAGGCCTTTGGCGTGATGTGTGGCTTGGAACGTACAGCCTTGGCAACATTAGCGTTGTCAGCCCTACCAGCGGAAATAGCGCGCGACATGCGAGACAACCCTCGCGCCGTCAGCCGTCTCTCTCACTCCGCGCTGCTCTTGTCTATGGTGTTGTCTATGGGTGACAGCTTACCAGTCACGCACTTCGAACAACTCGGCCTAGAATTCGCTCAGTTCCTATTGGAGTTGCTGGAAAACCCACCAGAAACTGACGTCGATGAACAAATCCCAGACTTATTTTTGACTTTACTGTTGGCCTACAATTTGCAGTTCGACAATCCGTTCGATAATATATTGTTAAATGCCTTGGAAACGAGGGATATAGCGAAAACTTTCTGCGAGAAAATTTTGTTGTTGCTCAACCGCGAAGGTAAGGTTTACTTTGTATTAAATTCAATAATTGTATGAAATAAAATTAAATAATTGTATTGTTCACATTACAGAAATATGAATTAATTATACACACACACATAACACTAATATCTAGTATCCACCATCAATAGACTGTTTTTTTAATTATATATTTATTTTACTATATTTAATTTCGTGTCTTGACAAGTTTCCTTTCTCAATGTTATTTTATTCCTTGCTGCTGTTGAATGTAGTCCATCATGGAATATTCTCGAAGTTTCTATTGAATGTTTCCAGAGGACCCTGTCCATATCTTCGACCACGAGCCGGCGCCCGCTCATTCGGTGCTCAAGCTGGTCATCGACTTGTTCAGCCGCAAGAAGACCGCTGAACATTTCTACACCAATGACGTCAAAGTGGCCATAGACATCATCGTGAGGCAGCTCGCCGACCTGTCACCCGGCGACACGGTATTACTATTATTTATCGATATAAATATAATCTGTCTATAATTACGTTCATTTATAAATACACAGGTATGCTTCATTATTAGGCTAAATTAAATATAGTTTAAAATTGGTTTAACTAGGTGTTTTTATGACCAAAATAAATCCATTATGTCATAAAAAAAACATCAGCTACAAGATTATCGACCATCGATATTAAATAGTGATGAATTATTATGTGATTGTATGATTCATAAAGCATTGAGTTTCTATATCGATATTTTACAGAGACGTCAGCAATACCTCAAGATCCTGCAAGGTATAATCCGCAACACGGAGTATGGCGCGCACCTACATCGTAGAGACGACCTACTGCGTTGCTTCGCGCGAATCTTCTGCGAAGAAGGTGACGTCAGCAAGGAAGATCAGGCCCTGGTCAGAGCCATCTCCAATGAGTTCCCGCAGTACTTCAAAGCTTAGGCCAAGTAAGATGTAGCCGTCGTTTTTAAACTACCCTGTATATGCAACACGTAAGGCCCTAAAATCGAGAGGTTGCAGTGTTGTCATCTGTTATATGACCCACCATGTATACGTCCCAATTTAAAGCATAGGCCTTCTCCATGATTGAGAGGTCAATTTAAAAGGGTAAGGCCAAAGACCACCACGCTAGCCTTAGTAAGGGTTGGCAGACACCACATACCATTAGATTTTTTGTAAATTGCTGTGGTATAAAGATTTTCTAATGTTTTTCTCATCATTATACTACGTGGTAAACTATCAATACACGATTCCGAAAATTAAAGTTGGGCTGGTATTTGAACCCGCGATCACCGAAACAGCCGGTCTTATCAATGACCACCGCGCATTTAAGATGCCAAATAAAAATCATTAATTTACTTCGGAAGTAATTACTTATAATAGCCGGAGAGGCTTTTCTTGCCCCCCATTCTGAGTGTGGTAGTTAAACAAATCTTATTCTAATGATAACTACTCATACTGTAGATGTACGGAATACTTACAATTTGTGAGTTTCTAAATATTATTGTGCTAAAATTCGTGGGGTAAACTCTCTAAGAGTACTGTTATTAAGACAGTATGGGATTTTTTATTTCCTGAATTGTAGTTCAGCGGATTTTACCGTATGGATATGATCGATTTTACCGGTCTTTATTCACGATTTACTTATAAAATCTATATTTTTATCGTACACATGGCTCTAATTCGGTGCGAACAGCAATTCAAAAATATATTACACTCGTATAATAAAGTTATATTTTTTTAAAGTCTTACTGCTACCACAAATATGATGTTCTTTAAATATTCATTATAAATTCCGTTGCCAAAATTCATATCTCACGTTTTTGAATTTTAGAAATCGTGTAAAATATATTTAGTTATAGATGAAAAGTGAAATTTATTAAAGATCTCTATAATATGAACTTGTAAAATTGATATAATGAGTATTTATTATATGCGAAGTGTGGTGTTATGCAGTGATATAGAATAGGGATGTTGACTCAATTTTTGGAATTGCTCTTATATTATATATGAACCCGATATAAACACGCAAAAATAATTCAAATATAAGAATTTAAATTAAATAATACGTAAACAAAAAATAGTTTTCTAACTTCCCGGTAAAACCCTCCAAACTGTCACGTGACTAATCTACATACTTAACCGATCCGTTACAGAATCTCACGTTCTATCAAAATGTAGTGAGTTTTTCATCATGCCGCCCAAGTTGTGACGTCAACGCGCGTGATTATTAGTCACGTGGTAATGGGTACTGAATAAAACATTTTTTGTATATAATTACGATCTATTACGTTTTAAAATACATTAATGTATAAAAAATAAATTAACGCAAATAAAATGAGTCAATATCCCTATTACATTGGTATTTCAACATGGATGTTTGTGAAATACGAAAAATGATGTAATTTAGTTTGTAGTATTATTTTGCAGCTGAATAGCTTATATTACCTACACATATTTAAATTAAGTAATGGCACAATTTAAAATGTTATTCAAGAATGTGTGCGTGGTAGATTGAATTTACTCCAGTGAATATATTCTTGTATGGAATCTCTAATATAACTTCAAAATGCATGTTAATAGAATATTTTCGTATAATAGATAGATATCGTGAGACATTTTAAAATTATCTTCATGTATCCATATCATTCATTAATTATTATAGGTCGTAAATAGTATTGTGGATTTAGATATAATATGGAACGATGTCCTAGGCTCACATGTTCACACAAATAATTATGTTAATAATATCAATTTTGGAATCAATTTGCCGCGCCCATTCTACGATTTAAATGGGTTATTTCACATTTCTTCGGTTTGTTCAGACTATTATCGTAAAACTTAGATATTCTTTAAAGAAATCTCAGGGATGCAGAATTACCCAAAAAAAAAATGCTTTTATAATTCATATTTAAATAACGACACCATCGTTGAAAACGTAAAAGCTGTTTTATCATCCTTATGTTCCTCAGGTATATATAAACTATAAAAATATTTGCCCCAACTGTCGTAGTAAGCATACTGATACTTTTGGTAAAATAGGATCGTTTCTTAAAATATATCCACTTTAGACAGTTATCACACTGTGTTAATATTATGTTGTGCCATTATATTACCAAAGAATATTGAATATGTTTGGATGTCACGTATAGATGTTTTGGTAATCTGTCAATTAATCGCAATGCTTTAAAAGTCTCCGATCCAGTATCTATCGCATTTATTTTACATTCCTTCGTTTGGAGAAATCTGTCAGTATTAAATAGACTTTTGCTTTACTAACAAAATGGCACTAATTTTTAAAATTGCTTATGTCTAAGCATAGATGTTTAAATATATTTTATCATCTAAAAAGTATTCAAAGATACAATGTGTTATTCGAATGCATTTGGGTAGATATATATAAACAAAATTAAACATCTACTGAATACAAATATTCAAATTTTTTGATTGTCATATAATCTGAGTGCAGCACCACCATTTGGAATTAGTCTTGTATTTCACATTGTTTAGAGATTAACTTAAAATTTTATCAAAACAATGCGGCCTCGTGCATGTATAGATTTAAAATTATTACTAGTCTACTATTTGTACTTTTAAGTCACACAAAGTAATATTTTATAGATTAAGTTCTATTTGATTCGGATTGCAGTTTGCATTTAGTATCTGATGCATTTACTCTGCCGAAATTTAAATGGGTTTTTGACGCCTCATAAAGTCAGAGAGGGACTAGAGATTTTGCACACAAGTTATATAAATTCCTATCTGAACTTGGTATGGAATCCTAAACAGAGGCATTATAAACTAACGTTCAATCCAAAATGCAAGTCATATTATTAGCTCTCTATTTAAATATATTGCTGTTTGACATAACGTGAACAAATATTTTCGTCCTTATTCATAGACAATTTTAAAACCTATTGAATTCAGTCAGAAAAAATATTCGTTAACTAAAACAGTGTTTAAAACTGTCTTTGAATAAGGCAGTTCATATTTATTAGATACGTATTAAATATAGTTCTTGAATTACCTTAAATTACACTATTGCAATTAGTCATAGTAATAGTTTGCAATAATTACATTTGTTTTATTATAAATTAATTTGTGGATTTTCTACAGCGAACTATGATACTATTTTGGCCTAATTTCAGTATTCTGAATTACGTGTGGAATGGAGATGTACTTATGAACACAGATGCAATATTTTTGCTAGTCGAACTTGATTATACCGTTTAACATTACTGTAGTTTATTGGATATTAGTGAATATATTTTTAAAATATGAAAACATTTTGTCATTACCGATCTAGCTGTTTATGGATGTATAAAAATCGTAGTTTTTCTGTAGATACAAACTCTGTTTAGACGTATCCAAATATTTATATATAATGATATAAAAATATATTCATAATTTTGTGATTGCTTCAAGTTTATCCACGTGTTATAGGGGTAGTATTCATTGACCAATATTTCAGGGTGTGTAGAAATTTCAAATCTTTTATTATATTGTTCTACAACGTTTAAAGTTTTCAGATGTTTTGCAATATCCGTAATGTTAGTAGATGTCGTTCAAAATAAGCATGTCTATTCACAGATTCCTCGGTATTCACATAATCACCTGTGTAACGTTAAAGTGACGGAACATTTCACATAATATACGTATATCTAACAATATCTTAATTTTATGACTGCATATATGGAGTGTGAACCTTGAGAGCCCTGATGTAATATATAGGCTAATCAACCTATAGTTTTTAAAATTAAAATCCATACTTTAGTCTGGGCTCGATCATTCATAGCTCTAATCTTACGCCAAGAACTATGCCGACAAGTTTCATGAAGCTTAAAATTTGAATCCTTACTAGAGATATTTTTAACGTGTTTCACTGGCATTCCTAGTCGTTTTTTTTTTTCATTTGTAATCGATGCGACATAGCTTCAGCGTTGACTATACGTTATTTTCCTCACTTTAACGTTCCTTAACTCATAGCGAATAAAATGCACAAATAAATAGTTGACACAAAATCTAAAATCATCACAAATGTGTACTTATTAAAATTGTTATTAATCATATATCACTATTCGAAAGTTATTCATTGAGATTTGTCAAATAAATTTATAATATTAAAATGGTTGGCCTAATATTTACAAAGGTGCAACACTTATTCAGTAGGTCCTTTTTTTTAATGGTGCTCAAAATTGCAGCCAAATAGTAATATAATTGTTTAAATGTTTGCTCGTAACCTTTATTATATTTTTGTACAATTATTGTACATTACTGCGATTTGTAAATCATAAAATATATTTTAAAATTGTATGTATACAAAAAAATTATTTAGAAATACAAGAGTATATGTTGAAAATTTGCTTTAAAATATTAGACTTATGAATATGCAAATATCGGCCTATAATAATTGTCAAAAAAAATCGCAGTTTGTACAATAGTCATGTGTTGAATTGTGTGTGTTAAATATTTCTTGAGCAAATTGTCTTTATATTATGCTTAATTAAGCTTTAAATAGACGCTGATTTCCCGTATTCTTAAGTGAAAATGTTAAATGGTGAGGATTTTAAAGGAAATGGTAAGAATTGGTATATAGTAAGAATAAACATGGACAGTGGGACTAATCTAAATCTAGTAAATCGATATGCCGCTCACTCATTGACTTCGTTTCACGAGCAATTTTATGGAAAAAAATGAATTGTATGAAATAACTTTTAGTTCCCATTTCTTAAGTACGCTTGGGAAAACAAATAAGTTCCTAGAAAAAGTTTAATGTATTTTCGTAGTTCGATGAATAACTTTTTTTTTTATTTTATATGCGCTTATCTCACTGCGGGAAGCAGCAGGTCCACAATGAACTTCCTATTACTGAAGATGATTCTGGCATCAAATATTGGCATAAGATATTATGTTCAACTATTTCTGATTTTTTGTTACTGTCCATTTGAAGAGCTTAACCGTGCATGGTACCAGGAAGGTTTTAAAAGTCTAGTATGCATTTATGGCTGTGTTTGTGAATTATGGATATAGTGATTGAATATTACTTCGGGAATTCAGCGTCTTTCACTATTGCTGTAATACTCTTTAGGATGAAGGTTGTCAAATAAATATTAAATAAAGATATTCATCAATATGTTATTATTTTACTTCAAACTTCTTTAAACGTTAAGATTATGCCATTCTAAATAATTAGATAAAGGCGAACACAAAATATATCCCTTTATTTAGTTTACTAAAAATACTGGGCATATTGAGACTTAACATCTTATGTATCAGGACCGCGAGCAGGGGCGTCGCCAGCTGATAGCCTAGGGAGGGGCAAATATTTTGGAAAATGAGAAAAATGTGATTGCAACTTACACAATTTTGACACCGGCCCCCAGACGGTCAATATTATTGTACAATTATATGGTATATGCAAAATAAATACCGTATAGTAGGCAAGCCAAGTCAAAGATTTTGGTTGCTTTACATATGGCATTTTTTTTAATCTCTAGGGGGTGCAGCTGCCCCTACCTGCCCCCCCGCCCTTGGCGACGCCCATGACCGCGAGAACAGTGACATGCCAAGCATTGCGTTGTCATTCAAGGCGTTACTTGGTTTTGCTACTGTTCATGAGCGGTCGTATCGCTACCTATCAGGCGAACGGCATGCTCGTCTCGCCATTCATAGCAAAAAAAATACTTTGTAATATTATTGATAGATACTTAGGTTTTCTAGGAGAATTTCTAAGTGGTAGCACATTATTGCGATTAAGCGCCATCTATCGAATCCGCCGTATTCCGTTTCTAAGTTTAACTTACTAAATATTTCTAAATCTTATTACTAGATGGCGTTATTTTGTTTTACGATTTCAAGCCTCATTCACGCTAGCTCGCTTTTTATTAGTTCTTATTTTGTGTTACTATTTTTGTTAGTTTACTACTTCGATGTATTATATTATTACAGAAAGTAACTTTTTCTATTATTTCATGACATTCGCCTAATAGTTTTTTTTAAACAAGTAGCCATCGTAGTTCTAAAGTGCCTTTTACGCTGATGAAGTTGTACATACAAGTTTCTTTTAAATTATTACTTGACTATATTAAATAAAAAACACACTGGGTTAAATAAAACAACGCATAATTAATACAAGTATTTTAATGTACCATATGAATGCCGTATAAATATTTCAAAATTTAAAACAGTGATAAAATTCATATATTAACCGATACAACTGTAATCAACAAAACGACGTGTTCGAAATTATATTTCATATTTGGAAATAAGTTACATTAAAGATTGCTACAACTTATCAATATATGCAACTTATCTGTGTAACGGGAAACAATATAATATTCTTAATCATACATTTATAAGCAGGTACCGTATCAATACTAATAAAATTCTTGTGCATTCTCAAAATTGCCTCAGGTAACATGCTTACAAAACTTGCTTTTAAAAATCATTAAATCTTTAACAAAATCAATCACAACTGTATATGGGGTAGGTATCTATAATAATATAAAAAGTTGGCCCCAACATTCGAAAGGGATCCACAAATACGGGAATATTATAAAATTTTAAATGCTTTATTCTTAAATGACGCAAAATGTTGAAATGTAAAAAAGGACCTACTTACGAATGCAGTCTTGGTACTGATTTTAGTACTCACAAAATGAATAGAAATAGACGTCGAATGTTCCTCCAAATACAATACACGAAATTAACTTGCCCATATCATTGTATATTGTATAATTAATTGTAAACTTTTCCAATTATCTACACAAGGAAACAATGCAAAGTACCCCTTGTATAAAATAATAAACACCTTGAGCATTATCCTACTTATAAAGACGCTACATGTTTATATTATACGCGATAATAATTGATTATAGCAAACATATGACCACTTTACACAGAATTTGGCATCTTTGATGAACACTCCTCTTAATTCAATTATACTATCACTATAATAAATATGCAAACGCGGACGGGCTCCAGCGGTGACGAGCGTTCCGAAGAGTATTTCTAGTTTTCATTAGACATTTGCTCTCTCGTTTCATACATAAAAAGAGAAAGTCGAATCGAGATATAGTGTTAACCAATTAAAACTTCAGAAATATATTTAGATGGTAGAACGCTTTGTACCCGTCCGATCATTGGAATATCGATGCACATGCTGATTACACAATATCTACTCCATCACATACTACTACTATCGAACACTCGCACGTTACATTAAATTAGATTAAAATTTATATACAAATTAAATCTAATCATGTTCTTAATAGTTAAACCTACGTAGGTTACATTGATACCAAAAACATTAGGTATTTTGTGTATGGCCTCTTATCTTCGTATTGAATAATGTATCTGAATATGTCCGTGGTTTGATTATGTATTGCAATCCCCTAATTACGACCCATATCATTCTTACTCTATACGGCAAAATCCTTTCCTAACTCTAGCTAATAAATATGTCACCACAGAACAGCGAGTACTATGTCGGAATGGAAACGAATACATTCTATGAATCGAAATATTTACGTTACATCGATTACAAAACCCGTCGTGTGTCTTTTTCGTTATAAATTGAGTCAAATAATTGTTTAATATATTTTAATTAAACATCAGAATAAAGCAATTTTTATATCAGTCGAATAAATTTTGTCTAAGACGGAATCGACGAAATCACTATGTTTTATATAATAAAAATTTTATATTGGAATAACGCACAACCCCAAGAACAATCGAATTCATCATAAAGTCACCACAATAAACTCTGTATAACCTAAAGTTAACAAATTGAGCTAAACAATACCTCTATTGATAACTGAATTAAAAATGTAACTGTAAAGATAAACAATTTTAATACTCAATAAAATCATTAATTATTTAAAATTGGAATAATGTCGTTCGATTTTATGCTTACGGTGTTATTCTAATGGCGATATCTAGTCGCGATTCTTAAATTTTTAAAGCATAAAAACGAGTTTACAAATCTTTAAAAAATTGTACAAAATTGTGTTTGGAGACAAATTACAAAGTTGCTAATAGTTATATCTTGTCCTTCATCTTTGACGCTCTAAACGACTATTGTATTTTCTTAATCTACCAAATTAATTGGTGTTATTTTTTTTACGAAGTTATTATTCATTAAAAACCATAGCATTGGAATGCCGTGTCATTAGATTGCTAATGTCGTTGGAAACAAATATGACCTCTATAACTTTTGCATACTTTAAAATAGCGCGCCTTTTCCATGCTCTACTAAAGGAAACCTTAGTTTGTTATTATACCAACCATAATTATTATGGTATTTAAAGACAAAATGATATACCACGTAACAATCGCTACCGGAAGCTATTACAACCAGTCGACAGTGCCGGATTAAGTCAGCGTGGGAGCCGTACCTCAATCTATCTCTAGCTCAGCTTGAAGAGCATAAATGCCTATCGAGGTTTAAGAAAAAACATATTAGGCAGTGGTTTATATTGGATATTCTGGGCTCGTATTCAGCTTGAAGAGCAAAAATGCCTATAGAGGTTTAAGAAAAAACATATTAGGCAGTGATGTATACTGGATATTCCCCTCTCGTAGCATAAGCTATTTCTACTTAATCCGTCACTGCCAGTTGAAACAAGATGTGTTGAAACCATTGAGGAATACTAGAGCGGACACTGCGAATGAAATGTGTTACAAAAGGAGCGGTACACTTACGCGATACGGCTATTGCTCTCTCTGTTACTCTTACGCTGTGAGTACCTCCTGGTATCACGCAGTCAGGATTGAAACAGCGGCAGTGCGCGGTGATTTTGTTTACAATGTCCGCTCTAACCTCAATGTGTGAAACTAAGAATTTGTCGCCAAACTGTAGGGTGTAGTGTTGGTGCGTTTAGCTGGGGTGTTGCGCGGCGACCTTGCGCACGCGGTAGCCGCCGGTGCCGCGCACCGTGTACAGCACCACGATGGCGACCGCCACCACCGACATACCGATTGCGTTTATAATAATCGCCTCGGTGGACAGCGCCGCGTACCCCTCGCTCCTGTACACCGCATGCTCCACGGTTAGTATCATTTACATGGATTAGTTGTTAACTAAGCTTTACTTTGCTGTAGCATCAAATAGTCAGTCGATTTTTATACAATTTTTCTGCTTCTCGTGTGACTATGAAATATTTATGGACAGACTTTTTACAAAAAAATATATTTAAATATGCTAGGAATGTCAAATACAAAAATCCTTATCCTCGTAAGAAGTTAAAATCCAAGCTAGAAAAGTCAGGATCTTCGATGTAATTAATACTTAATCAGTAAAAATTTCGACGAAATACACAAGCTATAATATATTTCAACACACCATTCAAGTAGCAAAAAAATTGTAAAGCTATCTCATACAGCATGATATATTAGAGATATCTTCTTCATCTATGTTACGGAACGATTTCATTTATAACCAACTAAATTCAATTACTTTTATCTAAAATAATTATCAATTGGAAGCAAAGCGCTAAAAAATGCTGGTTATGGTCATTGTGGGCATTTAAAAAATAAAACTAAGTATATCTGAAAAAGCTAATGAATACTTTAGCAAAAAAAAATGCAAGTAACAGTGAATGTTGCATGTTATGTTTGTTGCCGTTATGTAAGCATTTTATGAAAGAAATATGGCAGAACAAGCTACGAAAAAACAAAGCATCTGTGCGAACAGACATTACAAAGCCATGCAACTTTTATTAGGTGTGCTATTCAAGAAAAACAAAACAAGGATGAAATGTGAACTTACAATTTATTTTAATAATAAACATACATTATCCACAAACATAAGCCATTTTAACATTAAATCTTATTTTTCTACATACCCTATTTACATTTTGATCTGATACAGACCAAAACATGATATAACAGTAAAGCCTCATTTCTGTAGTTCTGTTACTGGTTTTATATAAAAATAGATTTACATTACTAATCGTATGATAAAATATAAATTCCATACAATCTACCTAAAATACTCTTGAATATTAATAAACTAGGTACATATATTTCTCTTAAGAATTCGTAAAGTCAAATATGTTTTTATAGAATTCGTCCCTTAATTGTTACATTTGTATTAATAGTAGTTTTATAGAAGAAATAAATTGGTCATTTAATTTAATTTATTATAGTGAATAGTAAAAGGGATATAAAACTTTGAGCCAAAATCATTCGTCAACACAATCATGACTCGCGCTCATCTGATCACACCTACGTATATATACCAGACGCAACACAACTACGAGTATACTAAATCTACAAATCGACCGACGTCCTGATGTGCATGTCGCGGGACTCTGGAGCTCTGAACTTGTCCCTGGACAAGATATACATCACCACCGCCATTATTGCGATCATGGAGACTCCGATCGCGTTGATGATTATACCCTCGTCGACCATGCCGCTGTACCTCTCCGCGCTGTGGATACGTGCACAATGACAGACTAGACTACACACTAACATTCAGAACATGCGGACACGTGCCACAATGGTGAAAAATATTGCACTACGTCACGAAAGCGCGTGAATTCATCATGCTGTGAGATCATTTTAATAAAATGTCTTATGTACTTTACAAAAGATTAATGATTATATTTCCAAGAAACAAAGTCAAATTCTGTAAAGAAGTAATGTGTTGCGACAGCTAGGAGAGATTAAATTCATATGCTTTCATGACATGCAACTACGTAATAATACGGCAATCAAAGTAATTGAAGCTTGAATGATAATATTTAGACAGTTTAACGTACCCGAGTCCAAAGATAGCCTTTTCAGTAAGTCCAGTGAGGCAAGCGGCGACACCGAGGACGAAAGTCAAGATTCCGAAAGCAGCGTGAATCGGAACGAGAGAGGCGCGGAACCCTGCCGTGCCTTTATTGCAGATCAACAACAGGAGGAAGCTGAAGAAGCCGACTGCGTACTGTAGATCACACATTAATATTCATATTAACACTTTTCGCTGCATATATTTTACCCAACTGTCGGGGTCCATCGTGTATCTAAATAATATGTCCTATGAAATAAAGTCCATACTCCATAGTTTTTAACATAATTCCGAAGTAATATTTGGTATTTTAATAAACATACGACACAAGTTGCTTCATACTTAATTATTTTATATCAGCCATGTGAAATACGACCCAATGTCGCACACTACGTGTCTGTCATTAAGAAATAACTACTTACACTAATGAGGCTTATCTTTCGACATACCTGAATTCCAAACAGTCCCATGGCAACGAAGCCAATCCAGCTGTGGAGAGAATAGAAATTGTTGATCCCTTTCTTGTTGTGGTAGTCGAGGACGGCGAGGAACCCGATTACGATGCAAGGGAACGCCAGGGCGTGGAAGATGGCATGAAGGAGCTTCACGTATATACGTCTGAAGCACCGGCAGATGCGATACAGCAACACCGCTGTAAATGTAACAAATAAAATATTGTTAAAACCGTAATTATTTGAGACATAAGTACATTTACTGTCTCGGTGGCGTAGTTGTACTACGGTACGGTTACAACGCTGAGGTCTCAGGTTCCAATCTTGGGTCGGCCAAACATATATTGTCAAAAAATAATTCAATTCTATACATTATGCCCGAAGTCAAGAATTTGTGTCGGTAGAACGATAGACTCACTCCCGACTACATCGTGGGATGGAGCACATAAGGCGAAACGTGGGTGTCCTGATTGCTATCAGAAGAACCTCTGCCTACTGTGAAAATGACATAAGTTTATGTATAAATGTATGTAAGTACTATCTCGGTACATTGATTGATGGCATATTAAGATATCAATTCAAAATATAGACATAAAAATCAATCTTAAAGAGAAACTAGAAAGTCTCAATCACCTCGATATTTGCATTTCTAAGAAATTCACCAATATGTAACAACGATAGTATCGATCCAATTCACTTAATTACTTTTTCGGCCCGTTGTTTAAAACTAGTTGTAATTTAAAATCTCATTTTTAATAACTTTCCATGACATGAAAATGTTATTAATACTATTCTTGGCGCTATAAATTTATCAAATAATGATGGAATTTCGTAACTAGACTATTTTTCAATACATATGAATGAAACGCGTCCAAAGTACTGCCATAAAGTTGATAGACGATCCGATAAAGGCTGCCGGAAGCCATTCGATGCTAGTGATATCTAACATCACCATAGAATTATTTAGGGGAAGTATTTCTTCAGCAATGGACTTTCTATCGCTGAGGAAGTTGATAGTAATGTCAAAAACCGTAAAACTGTTCTAAAATCGCAAAGAATACTTACAGAAACCGCTGAAAGTGATGAATCCAGCGACCATAAGCGTTGGATGGAGGTTGAACTGCTTGTCAGGGGCGTCATCGGCCCAGGCGTACCCGCCGCGGTAGTAGAACACCCAGAAGATGGTCAAGGCGGAGACGCCAATGAGCAGGATGGTCGCGAGAGTGATGACCAGCGCGTACTCGCACCACTCGCACGCACCTCGCTCATGGTCGTCGGACTCGTACGACCTGCTGCGTTGCCTGTGAGACAAAAAAATATGTTATTGAATATGGAAACTACTACTACGAAGTAATCCAGGGACCTAGTGATTTTAAAGCTTGATTCTGTAAATGTTATTAGTGTCAGTGTATGAATACACTGTTTAATAAATTCATTTGGGAGGATATAGATTTAGCTGTGGTCGATTCTAAGATAGGATATCGTTGTGTACGAGGTCACTGACTTTCTTTATACATACGTCTATATTTTATATACGAAATAATGCATTTATATTGCATAAATGTATAAACCATTTTTATTTCAACTTATAGAAAACGATGACAATTTAAAGTAAAACCGGCACATTTCCACGTAATTTAGTTTGAATTAAGCACACTTCAACTAAAATTAAGCTCTGTCTGTTCATTGGCTACTTCAAACTAACATTTCAGCTTCATCGGTATATTTAAATAATTAATAAAAAATAAAAAAAAATATTTTTAATAATTTACGCCTACGAGATTCAGCCAACTTAACAGGTAGTACTATGAGTTTGGTATCTAAGCTAGGTGTATTCAATGAACCTGATAGCCCTATCTTCACGAAACTCATTTGTTTTAACGCCTTCACGGAGGAAACCGCAGCTCCATTGATATCTACGGATATCACACATGTTATGCAAAAGCGACGGTTCAGGGACGCAATAGGAACCTTAGATCGTTGGCTATATTAGTAATTATGTATTTGCAAATTATGGAAGGTACTACATTTTTGGCATGTTTAATGTGTTATAAGAAGATATTGAAAAAAAAATAACCATAGTCATCACATCGATTAATTAAACAAAAGTTTTGATATGTTGTAATAACATCTGTAGACAGAAACAAATATAAATTACGTTTAGCATTTATTGAATAGACATGAGACTAATTAAGTCATCGGCAAAATACGTATACTCGTAGCTCAAAAGAAAATATCCTTTTTGCAAAAAATAATCCGATTAATGTAAATGTAATATTTTTTTTAATAAGTAATCGCGAAAAAATAGAATTTAATTAACATGAAAAACATATTAGGAAGTACAGACATTCCAAATCAACAACATATAAATATGTATGTGAAAATAAACTGCATTCAATGACCATTGCTTTATACAATATTATAAAATTAATTTAGAAAGTTAAAATAGTAATTTACATATCAGATACTGGTAACTTTTGCATACAAATTAAATAAATATTTTAATATGTCTGATGCTATAAGAAGTATTATTTCATATTAGAGAATTCGTCTAATTAAGATATATTCCGCACGCAAAGTATAAAAAACTATTTCTAATAAATCATCTAATTAATTTATATTAAATTAAAATGCTCAAGTTAGAAAAACTAATTTCTTCCCGGCTACGGTTCTGGTGGTCAAAGTTGCCCGGAGACCACACAAAGGTGTCGGGTAGCGTGAGATCGTTGACGCGGCGTCGAACGCCGGATGCACGGCAACCATGTCACGGAACGATGGCTTATGCCGCTCTTTCAACGTGTATCTTGTGTCATGTTATAAACAAAGGATGTCATAAGATGTATTGTGACACCCTAATTACTACCAGGATTTGTGATTGCTGAGTTTTTGTAAGAATGATATCTTTACAGAAGTTTAGATTCCTCTCGGCTCTTTCAGTAGTTCGTACACGTCGTAAGCATAGATACTGCGGTATAATTTAGAATCCAATGAGTTTTTACCTAATTAAAAACTGATTGGACTATTTTTCTAATGTAACCTTTATGATTACTAACGTAATTACATGATTTACTATTAATTCGTGTAATTTAATAAGGTAGATACCTATGCGACAATTTGTGAGACACTAAATATTCCTCTAATATATAAAATAAGAACGGAAAGTGCTCAGTAAATTACCAAATAGGAGCCGTAAGCATAGCTTCTTATCGTTAATTTTTACGACCTCCATTAACAGCATTACTAAATCGTAACTTACCTATAATGTCGGACTAATTGCGCAGTATCCTTCTACGTTAGCTTACACGCTTCATTTACTTTTACAGTATACTAGTATTTTACTAGCTGAACCAATTATCCAGTCCTTAATTATTTTTAATTACCTACTTAATTGACGATTACAACTTCCGATTTCTAGATATAGCGTGACAAAATCAAAAACCGAATTGATTCGTTACCGATTACGAAAGAATAATTGATTACGCTTACAATGTATTTTATAATTTTGCATTACTAAAGGAGACGAATCAACGTTAGATTCTTCCTTACTTATATATTATATAAACATTCTCATTTGATAACCTACAACATTTAAAGTGGTCTCTCAAAAATCTTAAAATATACAATTCATATAATATTTACAATATGATTATATCGTATCATTCTCCAGTATATTTTGTAACTGAAACTAACGAATGTTCTAAAAAATAACCCCGCGTAGATTGTCTGATTTTTAATGTCGAATCAAAGCTCCATGGTATATTTTAGTGTCTCCTTTTTTTATCAATTAAATCGTGAAGGCAACGTCCGTGAACTGCAGCGGATAGGATTATGAAAATAAAATGTTCCCCGCACGTCCGGTCGGTACGCAGGTCGGAAAGGTCAACGTGATTCATTGAGGCTATTAATTGGAATCTGTGAGACAGCCCCTCGACCCTGGCGAGGTGCAATTGTCCCTGCACGTCATTGCAATTTAAAATTCGTGATATTGTACTCTTAAAACATAAGATTACAGTTGTATTCTGTGTAAGTGACACAGGCACATTTCACCTAAGATGTAGAAAGATTACAGTAGATATATTTACAATCCTCGATCCAGATGTAATGTCTCTTGTTCGACTTGCTTTTTATTCTCAGTGTTGCTATGAACAATAGGTACCTTTTCAAAAAGAAAAGCAATACCTCATACAACTAAACTATTGAACAGTAATGACTTCGAATGAAATATTGCCATCGAGCAAGTTAATAAAAACGCAGTTATACATTTTATTACAAAGAAAGCAGTCCGCATGTCGAGCACCATAAATACAGCCGTACAGAAATCTCTAAATGTAGGAAACGTACAGAGGTAAATGGCGGCCATTTCTCTCCCCTCGCATTCTTTGTAGACGTTTCTGGAATGCTGCTTGTGAAAATCCAGCGTCAATAAAACCTCGCTGTTATAGGTGAAAGTGCGAACAATTACTAACATATGCACGTGGCTTCTCCCTTAGCCTTAATTCTGGTTAGTTTTTGCCATTAGAAGGAACTTCAACACGGCATGGCATATTGATTTCTTTAGTATATCCCAGACTATAATTGCAGCAAGCGATTCACTGATCTTTTATTAGGAAATCATCCATTACTATACAACTAATCATTATACATTATATAGCAGTAAAACCCACGATTTCTACTTATTATAATAATTATACTAATTCGCCTAATCATACTCCAAAGCAGGCAATTAAACGTACAAAATCGGAGTAAAGTCAAAAATGTACGTATCATGCTCTTTGAATGGCTCTATCTGACAGAGAAAACAAGCTGAAACACCACTTATCCAAATTATAGTTGTATAATACTAAAAATAATACAGGCATAAAGATCCATTACGCAACGGCATTACCCGAAACACGTTGTTTAAAACAGATATAAAATATTCTTTATCATCAAAGCCTTCGCTTTGATAATAAATCAAAGGAAAAGGTATACAAACGTCTGAAAGAACAATTTCTTTAAGAAGGTTTTCTCGCAAAAATATTATCATTATAAGTACAAACGAGTTTCTTCAACTTACTGATTACTGAACTATTTTTAAATTTACGAGAGGCATAATTTATTTTTTCGAATAATTATAAGTCCGCTCCGCTTAATCATCTGCATCATAAAAAATCTGCAGTGAGTGTATCTGAAATTTTACAGATTGCTTATGAATTAATTGAAAAAAGTTATTAAAAAAAACAACAATTCGTCCCTTATATACTTAGATATTAGACATTTTGAGCAAATTCTGCATTTTGTGTCTAGTGTTAAATTAACTGATTGCATTATTTTGATAATTCTATTTTTGAATTATACAGGGTATATCAAGACTGCTACCGAAAACGAAGCCGGGTGGTAGTTTAAGCGACTTCAGACACAATGCAACAGAAAATGTTGCAAAAAAAAGCGACAATTTTTTTTTTGTAATTTTTTTCCTATGGCCATATTTGGGTGGTAAATACATTTTTTCCTAAAATAATAGTGTATAACCTTTTATTTATAAATACTCTAAGGTATAAAAGAGTTTAAATTATTATTTTATCAAAAACCATGGATTTGCCACCCAAAAATGACGATATTTAAAAAATCATAAAAAATAATTGTCGCGTTTCTTTGCGAAATTTTTAGTTGCATTGGGTTTGTAGCCACTAAAACTACCACCCAGCTTCGTTTTCGGTAGCAGTCTTGAGATACCCAGTATATTAGAAACTGTTTATTCTGCAGATATATATGTTGTTTAAATTCACTAGTAAGTACCTACTTATTTTATTCCGTGAACTGAAATTGTGAATCCTTAGTCTCGAATCGTGTTTCATCATCAGTTATTACGTCCTGATTAATCGTTTTTTTTTGTTAGCTATAGTGATCTAATGCTGGCTTAACCATGACGGATAAAATGCTAACATGCTCTATTGTATTCTAAAAATATCTCTAGGTTATTATCTCGTGCTGTACATAATACAAAAAATAAAAAGAAGAATACAATTTCTAGCATTTCAAACAGCATTGCGATTAATCTTGATTGTTATAGCGACAGTAATAATAAAAAGTATTAAATGCAACAAGAGACCTATATCCCATTTTAAACGAAATTGCATCCCATTTACAATTTGGTAGAATGCCAGACGAAAAACTATAAATTTATAAACAAGTATAACAAATAACAAGACGTTACAAGCTTCTGGTCTCTTGTGTAATTACAATCAACGCTTAATTATTTGCTTTTGAACAAATAAATTGAACCAATAAGGAAACAGTTTGATTTGGGTAGATAAAAGCGCCCGAGAGTGATCTTTAGAAGTTGATTAAACTCAGCGTCTTGCGTAAGACGTAATTTTGTTCGAGTCAGGCATTATAAAACGTGACTTTCTTTCAATGGAAAAGAACTATGGACTTCTTTACTACTAGTAGCGATAAAAATCAAACAAAATTATCAGGTGCATAAAGATCTAGCTGCAACGCACAGCTTTAATCCTCAATGGATTTATAGCAACACGTCAGGCAACTAAGGTAACATAACGCTATAAACCACTTCCCTCATACTACGAAGGTAAAGAAATATGCTAAATTGACTCCGAACCATCACATATCCCTTTTACCTCTCTAGGAGAAATGTAAAACAAGGAGGAACGCCCTTATTGTAACAATGCCTGTACCAATTAATACGAATAGAATTAGATACAAGGTCCCTGTATTAATAGGATGAATCATAGTCCATTATACCGGCAGCAATTGGTCATAACCTAGCTTTACTTTTATTGAAGGGACTTGAAATTATGTGTAAAAACATTTCGTTAATATAAGTTATTATGTTACCCATTCTGTATGTCATCTTAACGGTAAAAACTTTCCATACAATTACTATAATCCGTAAATACATCAGATACTACCAAATATATTACAGTTGCCATAGACTTCGTTTCGATGGATACTTTTATAATTAACAAAATCATTACTTCTCGACGCTTTCAAAACCTAATGAATATATGAAATATTACTTTCTCTGACCATTCAACCGAGATTCACACATTATAAAAACAATTAAACATATTAAACCATGGGATGACGAACAATATAAATCAGTAAAGAAAGTAGAAAACAACGATGTCACAGTTACGTTTGATCTGGGAGCGCCATTAGAACGGATTTCTCGGCCCATGGATGGAGTATAGAAATGTAGTAGTGCAGGGTCCAAAGAGGAGGCAAAGGGAGGGGACCGGTCATTGACCCCGCCGACCATGGTACTGCTGGCCTACATGAGAATTGGACGCTACGTGATCGCTTGTTATAACTACCATAATCATTAAACCAACATCAAACTGTTATGTTCTCGAACAAGGTATCATTATCGATATTTATGGGAATAACCCGTAACTTTTTTCTGTTATCTTTAAGCCTCCTTAAAACCACAAAAGAAGCGGTAAATACGAACATTCATGCGGAAATTTCTTCGAACTTGCACTCTCGAGTGTCCTTATCCCGCTATTAATGATGTAAAGAGAACAAGACGTCAAAACCGTTACGGGGAACTTTAAAATTGAGCTCTAAATACTTATGGGTATGATATGTTTCGTTTTGAAAAGCTTTCAAGATCTATACCGATCATAGAAGCGACTGACGCAAGTGCACATAAATATTGAGTGAAAGGACCCTCATGAAAGTAATAAAATCCCTGTAAAACTCGTTAAAGGCGTCCCATTTAGGCGCTTGTTTGAAGTTGAGACACAAAACAGTTTACCAATGATTACATAGCACTTTATATAGTGTTAGGTAACTATTACATCAAGTTAATAGTTTTAATAACACGTATGAAACTGTAACTGTAATTTAAAATTCACAAGCGTTCGCCCTAGTTTCAATTGTCGCGGTTTGTTAGATTTACAAATGCTAGCTAATTTCCTAGGCAAATACTTTCTTTGGTTAGCGAGCACGCTCTGAGTTCATTTGAAGCTGTGATGGCCATTGATCTGCGTCCTACTTTAGTTCTCTTTTGACGGCGCGTCATATATCTTGCGACGGATGAGAAGATATTTTTTGTTCCATTTTCCCCAACTTTGTACCATGCTTGATAGACTCGTGTTTAGTTTGACCAGTTGATTGCTTTTCAGCCGTTTTAAAATAGGGCATCCGACATTTGGTAGATTACAATTTACAATACAAATCATCTAAAAGTTACTTTTAAGTGCTGGTTAGATATGCTTTTTGATGCAATTATGTTATCAGGAAAGTGAATAAGAACGTAGTATTTTTTATAATTAAATACATATTTCGGTCATTTTTATATTAAGGTATTTATAAATATTTTCTTTGAATATTTATAGTGAACAAGCACGTGCAATGTCGCTCTGTTACCAAGAATATGAAAGCTGTCTGCGTTGGAAGCGTTGAAATATCGATATATCTGCCTTTAGAAAGGCCAACGGCAAACACATAATATGTTAAAGATGCTACATTGTCGCCATACGTGAAGTTTTGACTTCGAGGAGATAGAAATTTTACCTTACAGCTTTCCACGAAGATAGAAGACGAAGAAAATAAAGACATTAGATAACTTGCACAAAGATGTCAACTACATTATTACGTCGATAACTAAGCTAGATTGCAGAATAATAATAATAAATATATATATGTGTGAGAATACATTAACGAATGAAATATGCAGCAACACAACTTCGGTCAATTATTTTAAAATTTGATGTAGGTAGATTATTATATGTGCCGACAAAGTTTTCGAATGGCGAGAGAGTTAACACTTGGCCACAAGATAGACTCAAGAAATAGGGTCCTATGAACGTCGTAAACTTTACAATCGTTAGCGAAGTTCCTCAACCTGAAACTTTGTCCACAAATTGCAATATTACTTGACCATTTACCCATATAGATACAGGCACAAGGAGGTCATCCATTAGTTAAAGGATTGTTTGAATTGAAATTGGAATCGCCTCTATCATTTTACACTACAACAAACTTACATTGGCAATTTCCAATGTCATATGCAATGGAGGTGTAATGGCCCACTCGTGGTCGTCAGAGCGTGGGCCATCCGTGCCAGTAGCTGGGTTCAATTTAACGCCGCCCCCGCCAGGATCAGCGCTCAGAGCTCAACCACTGAGTCTGCAATTAATATTGCTTATTGACTCATTACCAATGCATGCCTCAATTGGCATACTGGCAATCAATCTGTTGTTCGCAAGCGGCTGTCTCAAGTGGTCTATGTCGTTCACATTTTAACAAAGGCTTTTCACATAGTTTCGTTAGGTATCAAATGCTTTGTTATTTGCTTTTTATTTGTGTTGTATGCAATGATGATAATTACTCTTAGCTATTTGACAACTTTTACTAGGCGGTCAGACGACCTGGTAAAGGTCACGGGACATCGCTGGATGCAGGCTGCCTACAATAGGTCACAGTAGAAATCATTGGGGGAGCCCTATATTCAGTGTGGGGGCTTGATTTGGCTGATGGATAAAAGGTTGATTTGACATTTCTTACTAATTAACTTCTTTTATCGTATCGAACTCTCCTACCTCTCTAATGCTAATATGCTATTTGTTTAATTTGTAAAACAAGTATTGCAATAAAATACCTTTCCTTATAATTTGGATTAAGTTGAAATAATGTCGGCTATATAAAGCAGATAATCCAGACTGAAACAATTAAGGAGGGAGATAGTGTAATGGTAAGTAATTACAGAGGGGGGAGGGGGTGCGAGATTCAGCGAGCGGTGTGCTCTACCGTAGTTTCGAAATATACATTTAAACGTCACGTTCTCACGGTAAAGGAAAATATAGTAGGAAATGTGTAAGTCATTAGAATATAATTTGTAGTACGTGTGCAATTTGTACTCGAGTCGGCGATAATTTCTACACCTATCACGATTCACGTAGCACTGAAGAGCTTTTGGCGAGGAAATACATTTACTCGGCATTTATGGTGTTAGATCTCAGTGGTTGATTATAATAGTTAATTAAATAATAATGGTATTTAAAAAAGGCTATAAAATATAAAAGATGCTATAAAATATAAACAAATTTGGTAGAGTGGCATGAAATTGTTCGTTACAATTTAAAATATCATAAACACCTCATGGATTTATAATCGGTCTTAAGAACACCTTTACAAATGCGATAGATTTCCAATAATAATACACGGAGAACATACCACCTGACTACTGAGCAAGCACAATAGTGTTGTGGCTCAGAACGGTGGCATTTCGTAACAATAATTGCAGTTTTTCTAGAGCATTTCCTCATTAAATGGAACGAACGCGCTTTTGCACACAGTTTATTCTGTAGTTCTCTCTCTCGTTGAAACAAAAGCACTCCCGCTTGGGAATGATGCGGATAAAACAGAACAAAAATAAACACAGCTTATTAAAAAGGTCCGGCAGAGTGAATTCATGTTTTACATTTTAAAGCTATAAAAGACACATAGAATTGGAGTTTACTGAAAATCATCGAGAGTAGTAAATTCAGAAATATAATTTAAAAACGCCACACAATGTCATGCCGAACGGCAGCTGGGCAAACTAAGCATTAAATATGTGTTTAACCATTCAATGTTATTTGCATTTTTAGGACGTATAGGTCAACGATTTTTACGATGCGGAGTGGTAAAATTAACACAAAACTAATGCCACGATGAACATGCCACGATACATATTATGTAGATAATATGTTTTTAATGACTACAAAGAAACAAAACAGTACAGAACAAAAACAAAATTAAAAATAGTAGATGGTTAAAGCAAAAAAGTATATATTCTTCAATATTTAAATTTATTCAAAACTTGCATATAAAGTTCATAATACCATCGTATAAAATAGCATTGCAACATTTTATTTAACTCGAAAATGTTATTAGAGTATCTTTCCTCACATTACAAATCATGATGATTGTAAATAATAAATGAAACCCATTCAGAACTCGTCAACACCGCGTTAATAAAAACAAACATTATCTTAGAAATTAGTTACCGTACAATGGAGGTACGCATCAAGCAAATACCAGATACATCCGTGGGAATTTCTTCCTCTATTGTGTCTTTTAAATGTCAAGGGAGTATGAATTTATCAGTCATGGTCAATTGTGATAGATCACGCTTTTCTATACAAAATAAAATCATATATTTGCAATTTCATCAATACAAGCTAATACTTAGACAATTTAGATTGGTAATGCATCTACATCACTGTCAAATGTTCTTGAAGGACGTACCTCTATCAGCTTTTTAATGTACGATCCTGTCGCTCCTATATTTCCTGTAACCCTTATCAGAGCTGTCCCTTAACTGTCCGTAAATAAAATCTGCCTCAAGCAGCCATTCATTTTTTACGCAACTGACATAAAAAAAGGCTTCATAATTTTAATATCAAATATAGGTTATCTAGCATACCAATTCGAAATTATAGATACAAAAATATCGTAAAAACTAAGTATAATAATTCGTTGTTTCCAAAATTGATGTGTAACATTAAATTATGAAACAACTGTATTCAAAGAAACAGTGACGAGATAATAAGGAAATGTTGTATGTGTAAATAGAGAAAGAACATACAAAGCGATTCTCCTCACTTGCCATTTACTAAGGCAATACAATATTCAATACAGCGGTAGTAAAATTTAATCACCACACCACACGTAGATCGGTATCGCAATGTATGCCATGCGCCAATGGAAATATTCTTTTACGTGTCATGTACAAAACACCAAGGTATGACCAACAGTTTAGCGATACGCCCAATAAATGGTAAAAAGTGGCCCACTGACCGCGCGGTAACGGTACAACAGACTTCCACGGTATTAGCTGTTGATTTCACTATCGCTCTGTGGTCAGAAGCAGTTACGCCCGCAGGAACCTGTTTCCACTTGCACCTAGCCTGTAACCTAGGCGTCAAGTGTCACAGATTAATCTAGTCACAATACATGTTTGCATTTATTTCAGCGTTTTTCATTTTGTGTTACAATTATCACTGGAATCTGGATTTGGAGACGATGTCATCATTCTTGGGACAAATTGTTTGAACACATGTTTAATATAATTGTAACCGTATCACTATTTTATTTACAATTTTAATAGTATAAGCTTAATTTCTAAAAAGCTTGTTAATATTGTAAACGTGACATGTTCATGATAGACATCTTCTCTTCGGATTTGGTGATGATATAATATAACAGTAATGCATGGACAATAATTCACATACGCAAACTAAATGGTGAGTGGTCGGTGGCTCTCAATTGAGATTATCCACTTTCCGCCGTGACCCATTAAAGCCGTAAATGAGATAAACACGAATTACGTACACACAGAAGGTTGCATTCCACAAATTCTTGACAATATTCACATGATTAACATTCAGAAGCCTCATAACACACGTTGGAAACGTCGAGTTTACCGTAAAACGCAGCAACATGAATCAACATTGCTGCGGATTTCTTATCTTGTGTTCGCAAACCTTCTTTGAGTGCATGTCAGGTGCATTCAACGAATGCTTCCAAGACTCCGAGTAGGAAAGTCAGACGCTAAACTCGTTCCGAATTCAGAAACGCGTGTGTACGTAAACAGAAAGTTTTGACTTGATTCGCTTTTGCGCGCAATGTGCACGCTCTTAAAATATATTCCTTCCAAATCAAATATACTGCGCCATAACTATTCCTTCATATTTGCATTTGAGTTACAAGCTCTCACATAAAAATTCAGCAACATTTTTATAGCGAGGAAAGATCTTCCGTCGTTGTTTTCATATCACAAAATATAAAATATGAAATACTGTCATTTCATTTTAATATACCTTAAGTGTTCCTAAAAATGAGTCTAACACAGTCATCTTGTGACGCTGTTCTACCATAAAGCCAATTAGATTCATACATTGAACATTTTATTTTATAATCCCAATAAAATAAAATATTAGAAGCAATACATTTGTATTTTATAAACAAGCATGAACTGGAATCCTTACAGTAAAATACACAACAATGCAGCAAAACCCATTTAGGTACTGCAAAAACGATTATGCTAAACATAAACACTATAATGATCTTGCACGTATTTTTCTACAACATAGTGTATAATTATTTCCATCGTATTCTCATGTGTGAAAGTCACACCACGGATTGTGCAAGTGGGAATTTTCATTATGACATGTTTTTCTAGTACACGTTTGTTAGTGATAGGTAATAACGGAATGCTGTACAAATGTTATTACAGTACAACACGCTATTATTAGCTCTATCGCTATTTGTAAAGATTTATGTATGTAAAGTGTCAGAAAGTGCCTACTGATGAAGGCGGAAAATATGCTTTTGGTAATTTCACCCGCAAACCCACATGAGGCCATGACCAACTATAATATGGCCTAATCACTCTAAATCGTACTCTCGCTTGTAGCGAAAGCCTATGCGCTGCAGTGAGACGCATATGGGCTGATATAGTACATTACATCTACTAAGGGGGCGTCCATAAATTACGTGAGGTGTTTAAGGGGGGGAGGGGGTCGAGTCAAATCTCATCTAATCTTACGTTGGAGAGAGGGGGGGTCTCGGCAAATATCACGCAATTTTTTTTCTGATTGAAACAAAAAAAAATTATACTATTTTGGTCCATTTACTCCAGATTGTCATAACTAGTCGTAAATAAAAGCACGAAGCAAATTTGTTTTTTTCTTTTTACAATAACAATCCAACACGTTTACATAAGAAACTCACATTTTGAAAAATCTCACGTGAGATTGGGAGATGGGGGAGGGGGTTGAATAAAATCTCACGACATCTCACCAGGGGGGGAGGGAGGGGCAGAAAATTAAAAAAAAACACCTCACGTAATTTATGGACGCCCCCTAAGCGGCTAGCCAATCGATAACTGCCCTTTTTCTGCAGTTATATACAGGGTATATCAAGACTGCTACCGAAAACGAAGCTGGGTGGTAGTTTTAGTGACTTCAGACACAATGCAACTAAATTTAGTGCAAAAAATGGTGACGAATGTTTTTTTCATATTTTTTTTCTATCGTCTTATTAGGGTGGTAAATACATAGTTTTTTCTTAAATAATAGTGTACACCCTTTTATTTTTAGAGATGATATGGTACGCAAGGCTTTAAATTATTATTTTAACAAAAACTATGGATTTACCACCCAAACTCGACGATATTTAAAAAATAATTAAAAATAATTGTCGCGTTTCTTTGCGTAATTTTTAGTTACATTGTATTTGTATTCACTAAAACTACCACCCGGCTTCGTTTTCGGTAGCAGTCTTGATATACCCGGTATAGTATATAGCTAAACCTAGCTGGTTCAATTTATCCACAAATAAAAAAGGAAAATATATGTTAACACTATATTTCTGATTGTCCACTCCAAGAAGACGCATTTATTCTGTTACTAGAAGCTAAATTTTATTAATGATGCTGTATGGCGCTGCGACTTTTTAATAGTAATAACTTTAAATATTATTTTAAAATTTAGCTTCTCTATTTTAACTGTATTTTCTTACAATGTTTACCATTCACTGAGCAATCCATATAGAGCTAATAGAGCCATTCAAAATACAAAAAAAAACTAGATATTTATCACAGATTGTGCAATCACTATCGTAATATAATTACAGTGATTTTATAGGTACTTTAATAAATTTATAGAAAACATGTCAATAATAAAAAGTAGTAGGTAATAATGTGCTCTTGTTTATGATACAACAAACAACCCGCCATTTTACGACCCTTGTGAATGTACATACATCATCACTTACATATTTGATGCGGGCAATAAGGATAACGCAAGGGGGTGAATATCTCGATGAAGTAATAAAATATCGTTCAACAACATTAAGGCAAACACGAGCAGATTGCAACCCAATAAAAGAATATTAAGACATCAAAAGGATGATGTGATGATAATGGTTGTTGCTTATAATACTGACACGAAAAATTGCTACATTATACTTCAGCCGATGTTAAGTGCAATTCTGTCTAGATAGGATATTGACTGGTGTGAAGTGATAATAATGATTGAAATGAATATTACAGTCTGACAGCTTTGGTACTCGTAGCTGAAGAAATGCTGACAGTATGCAATTTTGTAAGCGTAGGGTGCGGGTTGATGGTAAAAATAAAGACAAGTTAAAAGCCTACTGTTATTGTTTTATTTTCTTGCATTGCTTTGGTAAGAGCTTTACGTTTTGGAGTTAAATAGTAAACTGAAATTACACGAATATCACTGGCAACTACAATCAATGTAAACTGCAATGAGAAAATACTCAAACGGCATATTTTTACATAATTTGATGTGTTTGGTTCACTTTATCACAACACTATAACGGTGTCCATTAGCAAGGCACCGAATATTCGCCTTCGAAATATTGCTTCATAACGGGAATATAACTATTCAACATTCAAATACGTAGGCATTTTAATGTCCCTACTAGCGAAACTAAATGAAACACGCTTCATTTGAATTCCACGTTAATTTAATTAAAATTATTAAAAGCCGAATTAATTGTGTTGAATTATTAATTTTGAATTTCTAAATATTATAAACATCAAAATGATTGTATTCAAAACTCTATTTTATGTCGATTCAGTTAAATGCATTCAATAAAACTACTTTTCTATAACATAGTATGTCTAAAAGAGTATATATATCCAACCCATCAGATATTTAATGATTACGGCTGTCCATGACACAACACTCAGGAACCGTCGTTGCGTTTCCGGCCCTGGGGATAGAGGGGAGTCCGAGAGGAAATTGGGGAAATTATAAATTCTACGACCTCAGTTGCTTATAATGCCCCCTGCATTAATTTTCACTGCCTAAATTTACTGGCTTTGCTTTAATTTTACAAATTAGTTTTATAAAAATGCCTCGCATTATAAATGTCATTGTACTATTTTTATTTTTATATAATATGTACACCTGAATAACATGGCAATGTGGGAATAGATATTACTAATAAAATACTAGGGGCCTTATTAATAAACTAGCAAGCGATGGATTAACTTTAGCCCAAGGCTTAGAATTGACTTGGTTGTTTTGAATAGCTAGATATTTATGATTTTATTAATAAACACGGATTTATTTCGACCTAACATGACAATCCTATTACAGCAACCCACAGATTTTAAAAGTAAAAAGCATGAACAAAATAATCAAATCAATTTTACAATACCTCTCTCATCTTAGTTTATGATTGCCCTACGATCTTACTATGAAATAAAATATTTAACGTGAAGGTATATCTCTATTATTGTCATGATGAGAGCATAGCGTCGCGTCGTCAAATGTACATACATGTTCTCATTCTGTATCAAATTGATTTCAAAGCGCGAACACGTGTTATACTAATTTATATTCACCAAAGCGGACGACATACTCGCAGCGCACGCACTAACTTTATAGCCGTGCTCTTATTCATTGCATTCAAAGGGGGCAAATATTGTAAATATAGTTGAATACATTCATAGACTACAACATATAGTCTATAACTGTCTATATAAGAGTTACTTTTCAAACAAAGACAACAAATGCACTGTAATGCATCCGGCATTGGATTTTTCTTTGGTTTCCGGTTCGTCTATTATCATTGGGATGGAAAAAGGTGTAAAAAATTGCTCCCTGTATTGGGATATTTACGCATCCTCATCATAAAAATTCTTCAACAAGGTGCTGCATCGTGAAGGAATGTATAGGAATACCGATTTCATATTAATATAAATCAAGAATCATCAAAAAGTTATATTTATTACTAAAATTAAGCACATCGTTTTAAATTTTCGATTGTTATTATACCATCAGATGACAGATATCATCATCCAAAAGGTGCTGGCAATTTACCAGTGACAAACAAAATAATCAAAAATATGAACTTATTTTAAAATCTATAAATGAAGACCAACTACACATGAGAAAGATGATCGATGCAACTAGGACAGTATACTTTGATTTTGACCGGTTTATAGCCATTGCACGTAGCGGTACTAAGACAGGGAATGCAAATGTAATTACGCGACAGATAAGACCTGCTAGAAACGCTATTTCACTCATTAAACTTTCAACTTTTCAAGCAAGTTATATTCTTAGATGTTAATCTTAGGAAAATGAAATTCAAAGTTCCTATTCCCTATTAATATTCAACGTACTTTAATCTTTCTTCTCAGTTACCCCCGCGGTTCCAAAGAGGGATCTTATATCTATCATCGCTACGCAGTTTATTCGTCCCCAAGGAGCTCTTTATTTTGGCAGAGTTTTCACGAAATATTCCACCACACCTGTTTTCACACAAACTGTACGCAAAATTATCTTATTTTTGTGTGACTGGTATCGCAAACAATAATACTTTGTCACACTTCACGCAATTAGCACGTACCATATAACTTGGTATTCGAGTAGGAAACAATTTGAAGATATGGTTTGTTTTTACAGTTGTAACTGAATTTCGTTAAACATAGATTGACTCATACATGTAATAAACTTGACGAGTTTACCTACTTCGCGTCAGTAGTTTCTTGCAGGAATCGGCAGGGCTAAGAAAATTCGTATGTACAATGTAATCTCTTGAATCAAATTGTTAATTGCACGTCACATAATTGTTAAAACTTAATATAGTTAAAAATTTATATACAACGTATTAATAACATTAAATTACAATTTTTCAAAACTTTAATGTGTTCAAAATTACCATAAAAACTTAAGTTATGAAAAATATTTACAATAATGACCAATTACCACATAGGACTATTTTTGTAATACATAACCGAAATTTCCATGGCGTCGCAACAAGGTCGTGTATCACACGCCGAGATTGGTTTGATAAGAGGTGCTTAAGATGACAGAGATAATGTATTTCGGCCTTGGGAGTGATAAGAGTGTTTGCCCACTCTTACGTCGAATAAATATTTTTAAGAACTGTATTACTCACTGCAGATACTTATCTTTAACACCTAAGCAAACAAAATCCATGATACAACATTCCGAATTTTAACACTCCGTCTAATAAATTATAAATACATTTATACTTATAAGGCCTTATTCATAGACAGTTTTAAAAGCTATTTTAGCTATTGAATGTTTGTTCCCTTTCGAAGAACTTTTTCAGTTTAGGCGAAGAAGACAAAATATTCGATAAGTAAAATTTTAAAACTGTCTATGTTTAAGGTATTGAACAATTTGATTATTTTTCAGAATCGTTTAAAATCAAATGTAGCTTTGGCCTTTTAAAAATTATTCACGTTGTACGAAAGTAGGTAAATGTTTGTAACACACGTAACAATTGTTAGAAAACGGCTCGCTGTTATTTTTACTGTAATTTACATATACCATAAAATGTTAATTACGCTAACACCACGAAGAGGTTTGGTAGCTCATTTGCACAAGTGCAAGACATTAAATGAAAAAGCAAACGACGACAAATAAGTCATATTTCTATAATTTAATCCCTCGACGATTTTAATTCTAAATTATTGGAACAGTTGTTTGTTTTAATGCAATAAAATCGAAAAATATGATATTGTAATTAGCCCATACAACTCTGGTAATTAAAAGTACATACATGTTGCAACCTACGAGATACAATAGGCCTGTATAAATATTGCATATATCACTTCAACTCCTACGCTAAGATTCTCTGGTCTACCGTGGGTGGCGTGGACAATACATCACAATAAACTACAATGAGAACAAACACCTGCGTTTAATGGTAAAAGAAGCTTTAAAGTCATTTAACCATGTCCTCGTATAACATTATAAGAGTGAAGGAGAAACACTTAAAGCCGATGTAAGTAGCGACTTGAGTGTAGATGCAGTGACGATAAATCTCATCATTGTACGAGCGTAAACATCATTGTGTATGCACATAAATCAACGATTCGTGCCAGATGTCCGTATTACGAAACAAGTAACAGTGGGTGGGAAGTGTGTAAAATTTGCACAATTTTGTCGGCACAGTTTGTTGGTGCAGTTTATTTTGCTAATTAATTTACTGGCACGTTCCTATAAGAGTTGATTAACTTTCTAACTAGTATAACTCTGCTCTAACGGTCAATGAACGGGTTCTACAGGTATAAAACTATGTTGAGCTAGGATTCTTTATTTAGTTTTTTTTTTTTTTTTATATATCATACTCTTATTACGAACTAAGAAAGAAAAGACAGAACTATTAAACAACTGGAATTAGTATGGTGATTTTAAACTTTATTGTAACTAAAGTTACTTAAAGTTTCTATTAAAGGTATACCTGCAATTTAATTCTAACCGCAGGAATTAATGTTCAGAAAATCATATAAATATGTATATTTTAGCAATAGTTATGACTGTGATTGGTATGCCAAGTGGACCTAAAGCGACACAGTACACAGTACATGCAATAAATTATCCTTGATCGATTCAATTGCGAATCAGCAGCAATGAATAACACATAAATTAAATCAATCGTTTAACAAATCTAAAATGTTATTGTTAGATAACTCGCAACTGTTAGACCGGCGACCTCGAATCTATGCGGTGGACAAGTGCACCGACTTTCTATCGTACTCGTACAACTACAAGATATGTGTGTCAAATGTAGGGACAACTACTTAGATAAATAGCCGAGATCGCTACGTCTATACCGACTTAGAGATCGTTTCCTATTTAGATAAACGTTGAAGCTGTGCTGGAGTGGCGTGATATGGTAAATCAAAGACAACCAATACATCTTAGAGTTTAATCAGATATATCGATAGGCGGAAACATCAATAGATTTTATTTCCAATATGTTATAGGCAATCAGCAAACGTACAACTAGTATAAGACAATACGGAAGAACAAATTCTATAAGAAACCGTCGCAATAATAATCGACTATCGTTCTGATTTACGACTTTATAACGATAAAAATGGAGTCATTTGAACGAAGTTATGAAACATTGGAACAATTTTACAATGAACCAAACTAGATAACGCAATAGTAATGATCCGAGTAGCAGTCATGCTTTGTTAAGTATTGCAGCATAAGGAAAAACAAATAAACTTAATACTATTTTCAAAATAAAAGCTTTCAAAGAGAACTTTGTAGTGCTCAAGAAAGCAAACAACAAGATTTTCCAAGACAATCTAATCATTTTAATTCATGCTTTAGGAGGCAGCCGGTTGAAGTTTCTGAGAGAGCTCTTCAATTCGTCAGATCAACTTTCGACTGAACATCCCGATGCATACTATGTGTTGGAAAGTGAAAAGGTATGCTTTACGCCAATTACGTAAATACAAAATGCACAGGCTGTGGCCAAGTCATCATGGCAGCGCTCTCATAGATTACGAAAGTGAAACTCCGGACAATGACCTGGCTCACCGTGCACTAATACTGGCATATACCAACAGAACTCTTGGACATGACTTGCAGAACTATGAAATTGATATTAGAGCGAAAAATTCTACCATATCTGGAAGTACGGTAAGTGTCAACACATAGTTGTCATTCTTGCTCGTAAAAGCTTAAAAATTGAAGGCTAGTATGATGTGACTTGCTATGTAAAAAATTTCAATTTTGGTGAAAATTTTCAATAGGGAATGGTTTATTGATTAGATCCGCAAGTTTGGTTTAAGGAAGTGTTGAACTCTAATAACAGCTCAAAATAAACAGAGTCCAAAAAATATATGCATATTCAAAATTTACATAAGCCGCTACGTAAGTCAGACGTAACGTCTACAAACCCATGAGATTCATATTAGGTTATTATATTATTTTTCGACCTTCTGTGTGTCCTATTATTCATGAAAAACTCGTACTGTGTAATATAGATAAGACAACCAGACCTTTTAGGGGGGGCGAGAAATTATTTTTTCACTGTTGACACTAACCTGCAGAACCTGTCTTAAGCCGGTATTGATAACGACAATATGGAGTAAAAATAATAAAAAAGTTGATTTCGTTCATCAAAACACGACTCCACATTTAATACTCAATCGATGTCTTAAGAATACAATTACATCTATATTTCATTATTTTTAAAAACTAATTGTAGGCAACAACGCTGATATAATTTGAATTTAAGTAAACAACCAGAGAAAATATGAGGCTTTGAAGAGCGAGACGTTATAAAACTTCTGAGTTCAAAGACCGACGACGGTATAATTTGTCGGATGAGATTTGCGAGAAAGGGTCCTTTGCAACCTTATCTGCCGCCACGCGAACCGTAACCATAAGCTTAACTACTTATCTTCGTGTTTCATTGCGAATGGAAGTACTCGCAGAAGGAATTGTGGTTCAAATTGTGTACGTATCTACATATATTCATGTTGAAAATAATATTAGACAAGAGTTCATCTAAGAGACTATTCACAAACTTCTAGTTCATTATCAAAGCTGCATCACAATTTAAACTTGGCTTGTTGATGTAGTTAGAATTTCGCATAGTGCAAGAATCACTTGCGATATTTACTAACTTCCAGCATCTGTTTACACTACAGTCTCGCTTTCCAAGTTCTGAGAACAGTTTAGAAACTGCCTGTCTGAGACCAACTACGGCAATATCTGCGTCGGTACAAAACGTGCGCTTAATTGCGTTGTTGTATATAATTGTGCAACATTTGAACCCTTTGTTGGACGTTGTAATTTCGTGCGCATCACCGGTATCTGGCCGGGCTCATGGCCGCCTAACTATTCCATTAGATGTGCTCAGATTAGGCACGCTTCGTACAAAATGAGTACGTTTCTTGAACGCGACGGTTTATGTAAAGCGAGATGTATTTAAACTACAATGTACGAAAGAGTTGCTTCATCTTAAAATTGCGTGGAAAATTGTGGATTCAAGGATGCGCAGAATATTATAAAGTTATTAACATCGTGTTTGTAGTAAAGTCAAATCTGATGTAGACGCAATGTGGACAACAGTTTTAGTATAATTTGAACGCTTACAGAACTTATTTATGGTCTGCAGCAAAATTACTGTGACCTGCGGACACGTCGCATCGGCACGTAATGTTCCCATGTTGCCATCTGCGATGTTTACACTGCCTTTCGCTTGTGCAACGACTCTTAGAACATACGATTCACAAATCATCGAACGCAACGGTGTCCACGGTTTGCGCTGACCTTTACCGCTGTCCAGGAATTATTAGCCAACGTACACCGTGCCAACTGCCTAAGGCTATGAATACACTGTGTACTGTCAAACCTCTTAAATATTTGACATCTTCGTTTGTTCCTTGTATGTCCGTTGTATTATAACTATGACATAGTGTTTATAAAACGCAATGGCTCTTTGTAAATTTTTGGTGCCATTTTATAGCTTTGATGAAATAAAGTTTGTATACCATTAAAAAAACAGATATTGAGAAATGTTTTTCTAAATCCTGACAATAACTAATAATAGTTCTGTCAGAAATACTACTGAATGAACAATTAATATACTAGTGGTCTTTTTTATTTTATTCTTGTCACGTGAAGTTCCTCACTTCTTGCATTGAATATTACTTAACCTCGTATATCAATCAATAGACAGGCTTGCAAATTTGCAGCGACCCTAAAATCAAAATCTATATTACGTTGTAAATCACATCTTGATTAATTATTGAAACAACTGTTTTGCAACGAATACTTAATATCGTGAAGGGACACAACTCCGCCAAGTATCAAACCCAGAGGTATTTACATCAAAACCTTCATTATCTATAATCACATAGCTCATTTTTATGAACATTCATATACTTTTTAAGATGAAATTCCGTGTGATTTTTATTTTTTTAATCAAGCTGATAATCATCCCACGGTCTCCATCGACAGATAAATTTAAAACAACCCACGCAAAGAGTTATTCGTCTTAGAAACATTAATTAAAGACGAGCAGCGACCGGTAAATAAAGTTGTCACGACGCGGTTCGATAAACGTTTTAATTTGTTTATTTCAATTAATACCCTGCCGCATGAATAATGCATCTTCAATCCCTCCGCGGAATCTTATTCACAACTATAGTAATTATTGATTATGAGATAACTGTGATGTATACCAATCAAAATGCCTTTGAATAGATTTACAGTTAATATGTAGATTCTTGTTGTTACAGTAAGTAACCCATATAAATGATCACAGATTTTACAAAAACGAAAGAAATTTATACAAACCTTCATTTTTACAATAAAACACTAAAAATTTGGAATTGAAACGTCTAGTAACCATTTAAGTATTCTCTCTGTATATTTTCCCATATTACAAAAGTACCCAAGTAAGGAAGGCTTAATCCTCGATAAACAAACAATTCAACACTATTTTTTTTTATTCGAACCAATTGTTCCTTAGATTACCCCGTCCAAACACATAACTCTTCATTTTTATATATTAGCATAGATAGGCAAAAATGATACTTGCCTAAATGGATAATATCAGGTTGATCGGCATTTAGTGATTCGATGTACGATATGGGTTCTCAGAATGGTCGGAGCCTGCAAGGTCCAACAAGGTAAGCCTGCATTCTTCCTGCAATCACCGGCCCACCTTGACTACCTGTCGATTGTTAAGCCTCTCGACTCGCATTCTTGTATTCTGATTAGCAAATCTCTAATGTAAATAGATATTATCTTCTCTTAACTGTTGCTTGTGTAATGGTGATGCCAGGTCAATTAAAGGCAGTAATTTTGACTAACACGGTCCGTAATTAATCAATTGACTGACTAAACAAATTGATGCTCGTACATTATTACATGTTGTTAAATGTTTACCGGTTTAATATTTTCATAAAACTGCATCTTTGCAACGTTAAACAAAACCATTCATTATAAATCAGTCCAGAAACTTTTCAAATTAAAAGCTATGTTAAGAACAGATTTTAATTTTAATAAAAGTAGTTGTAAGTTGATTCAAGTTTTAATCCTTAAATCTGCTGAATACGCAAAAAAATTGAAAGTGCCAATGGTAATTATAGTCCTGAAATTGACGCTACGGACAGTAAGAAGATACTCGTAAAACGAGAAAGACTTGGGTTCGATTACCGGGTTGAAGCATTTTTTTTTAATTTGAGTATTCATTAAGATGACATGGCTATTAAAAGGAACAAGGGTAGGTAACGCTTTTTGTCGATACGACGATACTCGATCACATCTATTAATATTTTACAGCCGAATTGTATGGTGTTGAACTGAACATACAGGCACTCAATCAACCCATTTTACAAACGATACAATTGGTACACATTGGGGCCAATATTTGGTAATTACGGTCTAGTTTCGTCTACAGCCTTGTGCCGAAATATCGCCGCATGCCAGCTTTCACGCTCAATTTCACGTGTCAGAGTTTTAGCACAAACTTGTTGCCGCTAGTTATAAAATTGTGAACGTGTGACTAAACTATTCGGCTATTGTACCCATTGGTGAAATGTTATTTCATAGCTAAAGTTGAAATTACTTGCGCGACGAAACGCTTCTTGGTTGTTACCGTTTATGCATACAAATCTAACAATTTAGTTGATGAGTTACACTTGGTATTTTCCGGATAAGAAGCCTGGAATTATATCTAGTTGCACACAACCTCCAATTACGCAAGATATTTATGTCGGAGTGCTTAGATTGCAATTTATTAAATGCGTTCGAACGAGCTTCCTGCTCGCCGTAGAATAAAAACAGATATGCTACATGACGTGTAAAAAGTCTTCGGTCGACTTGTGTACAACTAACAACTCGGCGCGGGCACGATAATAAAGCCATAACACGGAAAAGCTCTTAATACGACATACATACATACACCCAAAATTACCGGCTAAATTATATTACAAAATCTCTAGTTTATTTTGTTAATATTTTGTAATGGCTCTACAGTCTCTAGCCCGGTTCAGAGACACTACTGCTGTTTTAAAAATAAAATATACTCAATTGTCGAATATTATATCAATAAACTATAGCTCCACGTGCTAAAACCCAATCCGATCACATAGTTTTTGAGAAGAACCTTAGGAGGGAAAAGATTTGCTACAATTGTAGTAGCAGATTTATAAAGATTACATTGGAGCTTATCGTCGCTCATCTAATATATCTATTCAGAAAATAATACCAACTGTATTCTGCAGAAAAACATCTTCAAAGCAAACAGAACCTTATTTATCTAAAAGCAAAACATTTCATTTAGCTACTGTTTCTTAAATTTTCCCGCAGTCACACACTCGTACTTTAAATTCACTGCATAATGCAACAGAAAAGGAGACTTTACATAATTAAATATGGATTATAACTGACTACTGAGTGAGTAAACTGTTAACAGCAAGGCTCAAAACAGGCTCAGTGCGAGCTAACAACGAGCCTTTTACTTGATGATTGGCTAGGAGCTTTATTCCGCATTCTTGCAGCGAGTGGCCAGCGCGCCGCACCACCGCCACGCTTCCTTTTAGCAATAATATAGGTATATTCTGCAGCGTCAAACTCGGCCCTTTTCACACTAAAATTATTACCAACAATATAGTTGAAACGATTTATTACAAAATCATGTTTTTCATCCATACGAAGGCGTTCGGTTTCGCAAGGCTTATTCCGCCAGTTTGGTAAATGTACGTTCATAAATCAATTTTAATTTTGCATGTTTACGATAAAATTAAGGCACATTTTCATCATGAGTGACATTTACATTGGCATGCTACGACAATTAGGCTGGTTGAGTAACAATAAGGAGATTTATGATTATGATATCAGTAAAGTTACCAATCTGGTCTTGTACGATTAAAAATACAGCTAATAGTTACGCCCTTGCTGTTGTATTGCGTTAGTGTTCTATTTCAATAACCAATTCTCCCTCTCTCTCTCTGTCTAAACTACAGGAAGTCCACTGCTGAACATAGGTCTCCCCCAAGGATCGCCATATAGCTGTTAGAAGCGGGATTGCATTCAGCGACTTCCTGCAACCTTAAGCTAAACAAACCAAATCACTAGATCTGCATTTTTGATTTTAAAGGATAGGTGCCTCTATGCGTTAAAAGAGCATAAGTACAAAAAATCAAAAGACTTTCCATTACTTTATTTAAATATATTGGCATAAGGTTTTCACACCGTTTTAGTGTGATGAACTAACGCTTGAGTCCCCACAGAGGAAGTAGAAGGGGCCTCGTCCTCACTGCGGGATGTACATGGACTGATATTGTTATATACATATACGTTTCTGGCTCTAGGTTATTCTATAAGTGCATAGACAACAACCGCAACTTCATTGTAAGATTAATCTTCTACAAGCCGCAATTAAATTGGCCTTCAGCGAAGACCATCCGTACAACACAAGATTCCATTCATACAAAAATAAACGCACAATTCCTATGTTTCACACATTCGTATTGTAAAGGTTATTTTAGTTCGTCCTTCATCCTGTTGACCTAATGCTTGTTAGTCCGTAAATAGAGAACAAAAATTCTATGAACGTCATTATATAAACTCATTAATTTAATGTATATTGCGGTGTCAATTAGTTATCTACGTAGTTACACTAATTATGTATTCGATATGCGTCTACCCCTTGTTAAGGTAAGTTAAGTCGGGAAAATTGATAACATTTCAACTTTAATAGCATCGTCTAGCTAATTGCCGCTTTCATGCAAAAGAAAATATCGAATATTATACCTACATCTCAATCGATTTTTAAGATAATTTATTAATAAATAAACCCATATAACATAGGGATCATAAAACCAGTAATAAAATAACTTTTAACAGAAAACCAATGAACTGTGAAAATGTCTTATTTTTGTACCTTCGATGGCCGTATCTAAGATATTATAGTAGTGATGGTAGGTAATAAGATTTTATTTAACAATTGGCCGATGACACTGCATTATCTGAATGATGTAAACTATGAATCAATTAAGGAAACGTTTCAAGAAATGGAAGGGAAAGTTTTAATGACACACAATTATTTAATTACACGAATTATAACGGCATTTGAAGAGCAGGACGAAGGCAATCAAGTACTGCAATGAACTTATGACATGAGCATTAAGCCTATATAAAATATCATATAAGCTCACCAACGCAATATTTCTTTATCGATGTAAATTCAATTCAAAATTTAAGAACGAAACTAATGATTTTAGATAATAATTAAGAACCAAATAACAATAACATAATTTGATATAGTAAACATAATACAGAAATGTTTCTTAAAAACTCAATATTTGGAATTATAAAACAAACTAGAATAACTTTTATAGTTTAACTTGTGAAGTGTCCTTTGTATGTGATATGTTAAAGGCAACACAATACAAGAAACAGAGCACGACAGACTTGAGTTCATTGCACGTCATATAATGTAGTGTAAGATTGCATACCAACATAAAGGAGTTGAGTTTTCTCACAAATACTCGCTAGCAAAACAGAAACTTTTATATAAAGTCAATTCTTTAAACAATTTGCTCCAAGATAGAGACAACTTTTATTAGTTCGTTGACAAGCGCCATTGATTCTCTAAAATATAACGCAGTATTTGTTTATTTATTTATATTCTTTATTGTTCACCAGCAAAAGACACAGAGATTTTAACTAAATAAAAAATATGTACAATATTTCCAGTACATGCATATGTACGTACATTACCTCACGCCTTTTTCCCAGAAGCGATAGGCAGAGGTGCTATCAGGACACCCAGATTTCGCCTTGCATCGTACAATTACGTAGTGTTTAAAATGAAGTCATACATAACTATTCTATTAACACCAAAGCCACACGCAATTAAGGTCACTTTACGTGAATATTAAACTATTTTTGTACATCTGCCCCAATGCCCATCAACGGCATAAAACAAGCTGTAAAATTTACAGACATAACACATTATATAGTCAGTATCGTTAGTTTATGATCAGTTTACTACATTACATTTTATCAACTTTTGAGTATTATTCTCATTATTTTCTCGTAGGTAAATAGTTGCGCAATAATGATGTTAAACGTAAGGGAATTATGATTGTACTGTTTTGGGAGAATTTAATGTTAAATTTATGAGTCGTGTATGCAAACAAGGTTGATGCGCGATAGTAATAGAGATAATATCTCAGAATTAATTGCTTTATTGTTTGACTAATAAGGAATGTTGTAAAACAAATATGTTTTGATTGATGGTGGATCTCCATGGATAATGAGCATCCGTTTTTTTTAAATCAATATCATCATTGATTTAAATTATACTCTACACAAAAATATAACATGTAGCCTTCATGACATGATTAACCTACGTCAAATGATGGCTTATAAAATATATTATTTTTTTCTATATGGTATATAAAATGAAGGGAAATAAAATTCATTCGAATATCATAGAGTTGACACTTAGCAATAGTGCTTTGAAATACGACGATTAATGTTTGCACACTCAGTGAGGTTTTCAACCAAACAAAGTTTCACATTACAAAACATTTACCAACGCTGGTGACTCCGGTCTTTGAGCAACATTATTAAATCGATAAATCTCTGTAAAATATTCGCAATTTCAATAATATCAATCACATCCGCTCCCAGTATCTTGTTATGATAAATTTATGAGATGACGTCGGTATACATTATGAATCTAATCTCGTCATGGAAAATAAATTTCCAAATTTGTTACTACGTATAAAAACATTTATATAAAACAATTAATCGACCACAGCATCGATGCTCAGGTATGTCCATTGTTTTGAACTACTTATGTGTTACTTTCTACCGCCCATTGTATTCAATAGGAAAAGCTATTCGTGGTCATTTGCACGCATGACGATCGACATCTCGTATACAACTTACAAGTTCGGTCACGACAAATAAATTGGCTATCAGGTCAAACGTATGGAACGAGCTTACTCAACGCAAATATACAGAAGGTACGTACGGTCTCTGTTTCAGTTGGTATCTCTGGCGCATGGTGGGACGATTAAGAACATATAACACTAGAATGCAGGCGAAATCACTATTATATAGGTTATACACTAGATAACCTCACAGGACGCCGTGTTATGATCACAGGTGCTGGAGCGAAGCCATCAATCGCAGCGAAAGCGACACGTGAACCGCGATCGACCCGAAATAAGTGACGCTCTTTGTTGAAATTTAAAACTTGGCTCGAAATGTGCTAAATTGTCCGACAATTACGACGGGTGAGGATGTAATTAAGCATTACGGCAGAACGTGTATCAGTTTGTCGGTTGGGCGCACGACTGCGGGTGCGCCGGGCGCGACGAAACGGGGCGCCCGCGCACACCTCGCGGCCCGTGTCCACGCCAGGCTCCAGCGTGCAATCAATTTATGCAAATTGCCGACGGGATGGTTTAGTCGCCTGCCCAATTGGCCATTGCCTATACCAGGAACACCACCAAGCGACAACCAGTAAACAACACCCGTGTACGCCGAACAGATAAATTGCTTGCTGCGTTTCGCAAACGAAGTTGTTTAATAATTCGGGCGTGATAAAAAAAATCTGTTAGCAACAAAACCTGTCACAACACTGCCCGCAATTCGGCAATAGTTCTGCATCAATGAATTCGCTCGAATCAATAATAACAATAAAATCGGTAGCATCACGCCCGCAACAATGGTGTCATGCAAAAAATCAGGACGAAATAATAGATAGAGTCATTTAGAAAAATCGTTTTATATTTTCTTGTTCCTAATTTACGAACTATTATCATCAAAAAGAAGAAACAAAAACTCATACATTCTCTAAAAAATGCATTCAATTTCTAACTCAAATCGATATTACCAGCGAGGTGCACTTTGACCCAAGATATTAGATTATTTAAACATAAAGCTTGAGTAACGTTTCTATCACTAACAATGTAATCATTTCCTAAATGAGGTCGACTCTGACAGTATAATTGATATACCTATCATGACGCATAGTGTAGTATAATTAGTAAACTCGTATGTACTAACATCATTACGTGACACAACGAGTATGACAAACTAATAATTTACGAAAAACACAAGGTAGAGTCGTAAAAAACAGCAATTTAGCGAAAGCACGTACTTCTATTTTGCAGTATATACTACAACACGAGAATTTACGTTGTTTTATGTATTGAACAAAAAGTCGTAAGTACTAGCGGCGTCTGTCATCAACGTGCAACACGAGAGAAAGGCGACAATGAAAGTGTTTTGGAACTTATCATCTTCAAAGTAATAAGCAAACACAAAATGGAAAGGATATACTGCGGTTTGTTTAATATAAATATTTTCCGATTTCTCCAAATAGTTTTATATTCGATACCTATGTGATTTTTGTAATTTGCAATGAAGTTTTCATCGATAAAGATAACTCTACCAACAGAAATATTTTGATTTATCATTTTATATTATTTATTGCACTGAATGGCGAGACGAGCATGCCGTTCGATTGATGGCAAGCGATACGACTGCTTATGAATAGTAGCAAAACCAAACAGCACCCTGAATAACAAAGCAATGCTTGGCATTCCACTGCGCTCGCCATCCTGAGAAATAAGATGTTAAGTCTCAATATGTCCAGTACACTACAAACCTTCAAACCGAAACACAACAATGCATTTACACTGCTGTTTAGTGGGAGAAATAGACATTGCGGTGGCACTTACCCAGGCGGCCTCTCACATTTGAGAGACCTTCCACCTTTTTAGTCATTTCTGTGTTTTTTTGTAACGCAATATTTTAGTCACGAGATGTGCATTACGTAAGGCCCTTAGCAAAACGTGACTTATTGATAATGTTTGTAAAGACCTTCGTTTACACAACTATAAAACTCCCTTCCAAACCCATCCTTTTTGTACGATTCAAAGACGCATCATAATATGAATATTTATTATAAATGTTCGTGATTATTATCCGACACGATTCTCTGCTTACCATATTAAAGGCTAAACATGATATAATTAATAGGATGTTTAGTACTTTGGTTCCGTACAATATGTAAAATAACTTTAACATCACTGTCTGACTTGTGATATACCAGGAAGAAAAACGGAGAATAACATATAGCCTAATGAAAATACAATGTCATGGGTGTCCTGGTAGCACCTCTTCCTACCTCTTCAGGTAAAAAGGTTTATTTATATATTTAATAATATAAGGATTTTTAGACATTAATTATGAGATATCCATAGGAAAACCATTTGATCGCATTTTCTATGATAACTTGAACGCTGTTTAAATTTGAGCAAAACAATTTTATATAGCAAATAGAACATAATTTAGCTAATATTGAAGTTTAACTAATTCCTAAGGTCGTTCACCTCAGGGTTTATAATTATTCGCATGTCAACTAGTACCGGAGACTGCGGTATGGGGGACAAATAAAACTGAATGTGCTCTAATGAAGTCGCCAGTCGCCTGCGCTTCACCAATTAACTGCAGCGCCACTGCACGGAATAAAACGTAACATTATATTTATTGCACGAATTAGAGTTTATAAAGCTGTGGCGTACGTTTGAACCTCTCGGACATTCTAAATTTGAAAATATATTTTTTAAATTGAAGCCAGGGTTTTAAAATGTTCTGTTTTATTTTGTTTCGTCAACGCGCTGTAAATAGTTGTGTTGTAATGTTCATAGCGATTAGTTTGTCTCTTAACATAAACAAGACCCTAAGCAAATGCACTTAAATATGAAAGTAATTAACCTATTAAAATAGCCATTATTAAATACTTTATGACGTTATTTAAACATTCTATAGAAACATTTTTTGTGTTTAATATACAAGACTAACTAACCGTGTAACAACTGTAATATTATTTTTAGAATATTCCATAGTTAACAAGAAAAGCAGTGTTTTTTACATAGATATATCTATCACATATCTTGCACTGAAACGGGTTTTACGATAAAACAAAGGTACTACAACATGCACCAGAAGAAAAACAATATGACATGCTTTACCTTATCTATGAAAACACTCTGAAATGTCACTATAATAACACGAAGTACGAACATGTTTATGAGAAAAAACACGTATCCGAAAAACAACGTAAAATAATGGAACGAGGAAAACCAGTTCCTATGCAATATAGATACCTAGCGTCTTAGTTTTAAAAAAAAGTGTAAAAGAAAGAAAAGGAATCGCTTCTGTCGTCAGAACTGAAGATATAAAAATGCATTATGAAACTTTTTTAATATTCAGCGAAATGCTCCGAAGACAAAAGTCCACAAACATTTTTCTCTTATCTGTCTCCCATCTGCGAATTCTGTGTTTGCCCTCGTTGCTTATTTAAACAAGAATTTCCGAATATTTCGCTTACACGTGAGTTAGATGGTGCCCGTCGGGATTTTTCCGGTTGTCTGGTTCAGTACCGACATAGTATATCAAACCCACAATTCCGGAATCCAGTCTGCGAGCCGATTCGGGTGCCTTGCCCGGAATGGAAATGAAACTCACCACATTTCCTTTGTCGTCGTATACCGGGATTTTGAATTGGAATGAAATATCACTGCAATTCGTAAATAAAACCGGTTTATTTCAAATTAAATTGATACTAGTAAGCAGTGTCTGTAAATTAAATGTTGAAATTCAGTTTAAATATGCAGTAGGTGGTATAAATATAGGTAATGTTTATCAACGAGAAATTAAACGAGGTTAATTATATTTGTCTCTGCTGTAGACTTTTAGTATCACTTTATGCCTTGCGTACTATTTATTTAATTTTTATGTTACATTATAATTTATTACTCATACATTTTAATTATTTTTTGAAGACCTAAGTAATTTTTTAAAACTCAAACTAAAAAAATTGTATCTTAATGTATTGTATGTGCGGTAAGTAATATTATCCCGGTGGCCGGTACCAATTGTTTTATCTAGTAAGATTACACCACACGTCTGTTAAGCCGAGTATATAACATAAATCAAGTGGGCGTCCAGTATAAACAACTGCCGAGAGGATACGATAGATTATAATCAAGGTCTGGTGCAATGACAGATGTCCGTCTTAATACCACTGACGATTGAGTGGACGGCATGCCTAGCTTCATATTGCATTCATACAGATTTATGAATTATCTTTAGTCTCCAGCATATTGCTAGAAATTAACGACTCAAAAAAAAATACTACATTAAATTGATCTGTTTCTTTTTCGTGTCGGTAAATAATTCTTGGCTATGTTCACGTTACACTTTACATAAAATACATTAAAATTATGAGCAAGACAAGTACATAAATGAATATACTATTACTATGATCAGTATTGGCATATTTTTGGGCAATTTTAATATAATACAATTTAAGCCCAATTTATAAAAAATTGTAAATTATTTGTACATAGATTTAAATTCGAGCCTAAATATGATTTATTATAGGGCATTTTTTATAAAAATACATTAAATACGTCAATTATGGCTTAACAGACAGTCCCTGATTATTAATTATGTAGGAAAGTGTGACCCACAGTAAAATTCAACTGCCGCGTGCATCATGAGTATGTCATGTATAGTGGTTAATTTGTCGCTCACAAACAGGGGCCTAATGTGCCGCGAACCCTCGTTCACACGATGCAGTCACAGTAACCCCTGCTATGAGTGATGTGCAGTACACGTGTTGATGTCGTGTTCAACAATATATGCCGCTTCCTTTTAGATTCCTAGGGTTTGTGATGCTAAAGTGGCATAGATAGATATAAATTTTAGATAGATATGTTTGGCTTATTGGTTTATTACGAATATTTTTTGCCTGATGCGGCTACAATATCTCACATTTGTATTCACATTGATAAATAATATAAAAGCGTTGTCTCTAGAGTCTAGAGGGTCAGAGCAGTAATAATGAAAAATTGTATCAAGAACCTGATGTCTCAGTTATAATGAAAAATAGTGCTGAGAATCTGATGTCCGAAATATTTAATAGTTTATTAAATATATATAAATGTATGTTTTTTCCTCGGGAACCTTCCCGGATTCCGGGATCTTTAATGATTGAAAATTTAAAATAGAAACCAACACAATAATGTCGTTAATTTTATTCCAATTAAATATTTTATAAGACTTGTTTTACTTGTAAGTCATGTTCATTAACGCAAGAAACAAATTATCTACATTTGTACAAACACAAATTACCACTGAGTGTTGCGACAAAGGTTACGATATTTCATATTACGACGAAAAACAAAGATATCAAAAAGTTTTTATAGCAACTGGGCTTAGAATGTAAACTACTAATAACTATGTAATATAATATGGAGAACAACTTTCACACGTCAACTGCCGAATTCTTTGGCTTAATCGGTACTTAGTCAGGTGCTTGTAAAACCTGACGTGATATTAAATTTCAACAATAATTTAGCTGTCATGGCAAATCGGCAAAATTACATAACAATGCGTTACTATTGAGGAAGTAATTACTAAGCAAAAATATTTCTATTTCAACGACTGTTATCATACAATTCAATGTATTTCTCTTTATTTATTTAATATCTCTGTAATATATAGCCGTTGCGTTTCTAATCAGGTTCCACTATGATTTACGTTCGCAAGCCCTTCACGTGTAAAACTTCCATTAAAATACCGATAAATCATATTATCATAGTATAGTAGAAACGAAACCAGTATAAACAATTTATGTTAATCTCCGAAAATCCAATGCCTAAATTAAAACAAAAAGCATTTGAAATTTGATTTTCCATAGTCAAAACTGGCTCACGGTCTCATGAGCCCGTCTGTCGTGCAGATGATAATAAACAGCATCAATTTCATCCCATTTCCTGAGTGCTGCGGCTCCCTGTGCGACCCACTCGGCGAATTATTGGATTTAATCAGATTACTCCTCGAGGCTGAATGTGCCCGTATTTGTGCCACCGACAGTTAAAAACTTTTGAAATCAGAACACAAATTCAAATACTTTTATACTGTGGCAACACACAAAACTGTTGCTTTGATTTAAAATAATGTTAATGGGTATTTTTTCTGTTTCTAATAAATAAAAAATATTTTAGCATACTTTCGTTGCGTTTGAATAATATACTGGCAATTTATGATTGCATCCGCTAAACAAAAAATAAAATACAAAGATACGTAGTGAATGTAAACAAGTCTATTAAAAACTAATAACTAAACTATACATTGTCGGAAATAGTTAATTACACTGCGACGACGCGACGCGACGCGACGGTGCAACTAAGTACTTATTGTGTTACCTGCGGATTTCCATAAGATTCTCGTTTTATTTAAAAAATAATATTGCTCGTGTTCAGTTGTATCATTAAAATATGAATAATAAAAGAACTACCATTAATAACCGATTCATCTATTATTCTTGGAAAAAAAACAGAATATAATAGAAATATGAAATATACATTCTAAAAAAAATACTACTCGCAGTTCAATGTCCAGATAAAGTGAAATATTCATCTATATGATAAAAAAAGCCTACCGCGTATAGAAAAGCTCACTATACCGGTACACTTCAACCTGTTTTTTCTTTTGAATAGTCACAGGTAACTTTCTATAATAAAAATAAAATAAAATACATACGTTTGATTTTTTCCCCGCGCCATTTTATATCGCACTAATAACACTGGCCGAAACAAATAATCAAAAATCACTACACACAAAAACACAAAGTCAAAAAGTAAAAAGTTCCAAAATTAAAAATTAAAATTTGGCGGCAATCTGTCACATGAGCATGTTTCCCGCCAGCTCCGTATCGCCACTCTCCGAGATCTCGACTCGATCCGGACGCAACAAGCGCCCTACTTCGGCTCAACCAGTCTTTCGTGTGAGACAGAGATCACCTATTACACCTAATCGGAAATAATGCAGAGAGAAAGAGATAAAAAATACACGAGCTAGGTACACTGTACATCCTAAAACATGCGGGAAAGTATTCCCTTTTTTTATTTGTTGATGTATTTGCTTAATTTGTTGCCTGTTACTTCCCGTGAAGTAAACAGGTAAATTAAAAAAAAAAGTTTAAGTAGCGCCATCTACCGATCACCCATTGTACTACGTCAACAAACTGCTATAATGCATATGTTGGTCAATGGTTCACTATTAACCCGCCAAGTTGTATCGCATATAAAATCATAGATGTCAGCATTAGAATGCGTAAAACGTAGACGGAGAAACTAATAGACGGAGTCACATGTTCTATCCCTTTTCCACAAAACGAAAGAGATTTATACATAACATTCATGTAAGAAAGAGATGCAAGCTTTTGTAACCTGTCCTTATCGGCGTAACCGCTTGACTCCAGGAAATTTGACGTTTTGGAGGCAAATATTTACATTATTTGGGGTGGCCAGCGGTCCAAAGGTTGATATTCCCTAAAACAAACTATATTAATAGATTTAAATTACATATTAAAAAACAAACTTCAATAATTATCTTTTATTTTTTAAACTTTTTCCTTATATGTTTTGAACTGTATATGGATGCACAATAGATATTATTTTTGAAATAAAACTATTTACGAATTTTATCGCGGATTTGGTTAAAGTTTTGCTTTTTTTAACTTCTCCCCGCGACGTTTCGATTACTTTACAACTTTCGTGGTCACGGGGCGGACTAGATGTTGTTTTGTTATTAGCTTTTATTACAATCGTTTTTATTTTCAGAACTAAATATTTACTTAAATTATGTTTATGTTATACAGTGTTTTTATTAGTTCTGGGTGATGGCTGACGACCCAGGTATGTAAGTGCATTGTAGTTCCCCTCAAAGTTAAAATATCGATATTTTAGCAATTATATTTTTTTAAAGAACGGTCAAAGTTTCCCGATACCTTAGGAAAAACGTGTCAACCTGGCCACACTCCCACAAATATCGCTATCTCATACTAGGTTACACGGTGGCTACCCCTGTGGCGTAAAAGGTAAATAAAACCATGTTCTTATATAAAACTAATTTTTTAATCAATCATATAAAAATAAAAAAAAATATATATAAAAAAACACATTTTTATTTTGCGCTAAGTGAATCAATCGCCTTTGAAATGTAGGTACATGAAATTAATTTTATATATAGTTTTCTTAGCGCATCATGCCTAAATCAATGTTTTTTTCACATTATAAAATTATATTACCGGTATTTCTACTTTGTTAGGCCATCATTTAAAATATAAAAAGCAATGTTAAAATAGTATTGAATTTATCCGTACGCCCAGTGACGTAATTTTAAAGCAACTCATCTGAAACGGCTATCTTTAGTGTGATATGTTTCACAGGCGGTCGTGTATTAACAATTAAGCCTACTGGAGTGTGACATGGCTTAAATGTTAAAACAAAATTTAGTCACGAAAAAATAAATTATAATTTGTATCAGCTGAATGTAGTCAAATTGTGATAATTTTCCGATCTCTTACTAACCAATACACACACTTAAGCAAAAATTACCTCTATAATAAGATAGGGGATAAGAAAAGGAAGTTTATTCCGCAATCTTAAGAGAAAACATAATATAGTGCATTTCATAAGCTGCATGTTAATATAAAAAAACAAATGTGACAAAACAGTATTCATGAACAAGCGCAAAAGTCAGAAAATATTATTTAAAAAAATACGTTTTTCTTAAGTCCATATTAATAAAAATGCACCCGAACCAATTACATACTTAAAAAATGTAATTAAACAAGACGCACCACTTGAAATGAAGTTTCAGTCAAACGAATAAGGAATACAAGTACATAAATAAAATGTTTTTTCAATGATCTATAAAACACATGTAGAAACTACATTCATAAAGAAAATATGAAACAAAGAAATAAATGGCTCGAAACTTAATCTGTTTACTAATTAAGTGTAGGAATCGACGATTAAATTAAATCTGAATCAATTAATAGCCAACTAACTGATGACAAGCAGTGGGTGGTTTATTTAATTACGAAGTCCCCGCAAAGTTAGCGCATTATGTATTATAACTCCCTAGGCTTGGACTAATCGTGGCAAGCGGACGTACATATGTAAATAAGGTACTTACACTTTGATCTTCTTCCCCTCCGCCTGTGATATGGTGGCTGGAGGCGGCGGCAAGTCGTCCATGGGGACTTCCTCGTTTGGCGGCGAGGGGGGCGATTTATCGAATTCAGCAATGGGCGCCAATTCCGGCATCGGCGACACCGAGTTGCTGTCCATCGCTGACAACTTTATCGGAGACACTTTGGCTATTTTGGCGGCCTTTCAACACCCCCGGCTATTACCGGAGGATTACAAGGGTATCGAGAGATACCACGAAACGATAAGTCTTTTCAAAATTCCACGGTAGCCCGCACAATCAACTAGTTTCACAGCACCGGTGGCTTTCTTGTTTCGGGCTCGCTGATGTGGGTACAACTTTTCTGATCGGAATTCGAAAAGTTTCGGGATTAGCTCCGGAACGACTTCGGGGACCTGCAAGTGATTAAATTGTTATTTATTTTATTTCAGCTTATGCTCGTTCCATTCATGGGCGTAGCCACGGTGGGGTAGAGTGGGGCGCTTGCCCCACCCTGGATTTGATCTGTAAGGTACTTAACCAACTCTAAAAAAATAAATGATCTAGGTAAAGTGCTAGGCAGGTGAGCAATAAGAAAGTATTTAGGATAATTCCAATTATAAACACAGATACAGAGTGTAATAAAAGAATACCGTGGGTACAGTTTGCTAATTACATATGATTTAAGACTTCTGCCCCACCCTGATCCCACGGCTGGCTACGATCATGGTTCCATTTCTAAAGACTAAACACGTCGTTGTGTTGCGAAGTCGTTGACCGAAGTGCTTAATCACAACTGACATACAAAACAATACATTGCCCATACGGAAACATATGATTTGTTTTGGTAGTACACTATAATTACTATAAAAATTGGTTTAGTTTTACCGTGTTGAGGCCGAAGCACGGAAGGACAATGTCCCTCACCCTCCCAATTATTTACATTCGCCTGTGTTGATGCCACGGAAGGGACTGACGCCTGCCGCGAGCCCTAGCGTAACGTGTGATGTTCCTGTGTTTATGCTTAGTATAAACACAACGTTGACCACAAGTTGAAACGAGCCCGAAATAGATTTGGAGATATGTGCATGCGACGTTTGAAAGACCACACTTGTTCCTAACATACGAGTACACTGCGATAAATTATTTTGCAATGGCTTAAAGGTTTCATTTCGTCACCGTATGTGTCATTTTGCTTGTTTTCTTTTATGTTTTTCGAACTCTGTATGAATACAAAACACACATCTACAAGACTAATGTGGAATACCTCCTTAATCAAGGAAGAGCTATTTTTACAATTATGGATCAACGTAAATTAGTAGCCTTGAATGTCTATTGGCAGCCTACTTGCTTGTATACCCTGGTAAGGTAAGAAAGGATAATATTTTCGTAAGATTTTTATGAGTGCAATTTAATTTATTTAAGACCGAATCATTTCCCACGGAATTTGTGATCGGGGAGACGGATGTCCCTAACGTTAATAAAAAATATATTTATAGAAGTTAAAAATAGTTGCAGTAATTCCAGCAAATATGTAAGAATACAGATATAAAAATAAAAGTTACAAGTTATAAAACATCAAACCATTTCCACAAAGGAAATACAAAAATATATTTCTTCTTGGAACTTTATACCATCTATAGTTAGCTGCATACACTTAAATCTGTCATCACTTTACTCGGAAACTGCTATCATAGCCATAAACTTGAAACAAATATACAAGAGGCTTGTTTGACGTGGAATTATTGCGGTTCTAATTAGTGAGAATGACTAAAGACAAAAATAGGGAGCCTAATACATATTTAAAACTTAAAAGCAAAACACGAGGAAAGTGAAAAAAAAATTAGAGAAGTATAGATCGATTTTTTATGCCTTTACACTGATAAACGAAACGTACATGCGTTCTTGGAGTTTGTGGTAAGGTGTGAAAGGGGAAGGCTAAGATTTTAAGCCCCCATCACTTGAAAAAACCTCTACTACAAATTTGTGTGCGGTAACATAGTGGTAACCGGTCTAAACAAAATGGTAGGCACTGAAAGTGACAACTTAATCCTTGCTCCCAATTTCAATGTATATTTATACAATAAGTCAAGCTAAGATTTCACTGAACACACAGGTTGCATGTAAACAACGTATAATTGCAGTAGCCGCAGTCAACGAGCATCTAATCGTATCGGCATTGTGTCCGAACCGCTATCAGCACGGTGATCCATTACAAAAGCAGAAAACGCTACTTTCTCCAACCACGTGGGAAAGATAACACTCGTGGAGGAGCGAAAATACATAATTGGTCTTCAAGCATGTGACCGCGAAACTGAAAGTAAGCACGGTAATGTGGAGGACCTTATGCATGTATTAAATCACGCTTGTGGCTTATTGGACCAAGCAGAGACCACATAGTTACAAATAGCATGGTTAAAACACATCTATATTATGTGTTTCAACTATTGTGGCCTGCCCATGGAGTTATTAATACTAACTCTATGGGCCTGCCCATGATGATGCTGAGTTACGACTAACAGCATCTTGGCTCTACCACTTCCAAAAGTGAAACTAATATACTGGTACTTATATGAGAATTGATGACGAATCTATTCCATTTGGTTTCTGTTTTATTATGATATAACCATTTAACTGCTAGGGAAGCAGTGCTTTGAAAACATTGTAAATATTTTCTTACACGTAGGGCTTCCCCTCATATAAAAACTGAAGCACCCTTCACAATGACTGACTCCCCTGTGTGGCGTATCGACACTAGTACCATTGATTGCTTCTATTCAGCCTGACACCTCTCGTTACTTGCCTTTGTTTTAATTAAATTAAATCTGCTTTGTCGATCCAAAAAGTATTTTAACTCGTGAAGTGTCAATTTAGTGAAATTTGCAACAAGCAAAACGAAAAAGGAATAGGGATCAAATGCGAAAACTAAATTATTCCGTTTATTACGTAGCATCAGGAAACCGAAAATATTTGCTAGAAAATACAAAACCGAAAGCTGGGTTACCTCGGGTCAGTCCCAAGGGAACCGCAACTGCGGGTACCAACAAATTCGGAAACGAAACAAATTAGCCAACCGTGCCCGACTACTGTCTGACGCTATCCACGTGGAATAGTTAATAGATGTTATTAATGATGCACTTCACCTGATACGTACCTTCATTTGACAGGTAGATTCGATAGAACTCTGAATAAAATAGAGACTAGATAATCAATAAAACAGTGATGATTTGTGATGGAGATTGTGCGACCCACAGAACAGTAGCGTACTTAACTGCTCAGTGACATTAAAAAAGATGAATTGGAAAACAATTTTATGTTGATAAAATCTGTGCTACGAAATAACAAGCAACCTAAGTACTATACATACGAATTGGATTCAACTCGATCTAACATAACTGAAACGAATTAAAACTGACTCTCATTTTATAAGAGCTCTGTTTTGATCTCTTTCAAATGGAAATATATAAATACATAATTATTAGTTTTATAAGCTACTAGCGGCCTGGCCCAGCTTCGCCCGGCGGGTAAAAATAGATTTCTGTTCAATAATATGTACGTATTATACATATAAACCTTTCTCTTGAATCACTCTATCTATTCAAAAAACAGCATAAAAGCCGTTGCGTAGTTTTAAAGATTTAAGCATACAAAGGGACATAGGAACAGAGAAAGCGACTTTGTTTTATACTATGTAGTGATAACTCATCTTCATTAGAGTAGTACAATACATCAATATAAACAAATCAACAACACGACGTATGTAACTCGCATTTTTCCAAGTGGCTACACAAGTATGACAATTCTTAACCATTGTTGAGATTCAAGCTATCAAACTGCGTTGAAAGCATAAACAGACCACAGAACCGCATTACGTTGTAAGCAGTTGATATTACGTCAAAAATATGACATACTGATGTACTTTTTGAAGCAAAATATTTTCTATCAGATAAATAAACAAAGAAATACAGTCAAAGGTTTCGGGACATGGCTCTATATTTTAGTACCTATCTGATTGATATAAGAATATGTAGCAAGCGAGTCAATGCAATTAGACTCATTTCCCTAGCAGCAGCTATAAAAGAAAAAAAGAATATGAAACATTGCAGCAATGAGCAGGGACGTTACAAGTGCACGGTGTAGCCGACAGCGTACTGTGGAGGAGTCACTAGGAAATTAGGGCAGGACTCTCGAGTCTCGAGCGACCCACTGTGCCAGCCGAGCCACGTTAACGACGACTCCATTACTAAGGAAACTGACTCACTTTCAGCTAAAATGGAATATTTTTTTAAATGCTAAAGGATTTACATAGGCTCTGAATGCAAATTAGCTGCTCGGACTTTCTATATAGAGTTCAGCTAAGCATGTATCGTTTTCTAGTCTTACAGATGACATTTTGATTTTTTAATATTTTAATATTTTTTTAAAAATGTTAATCTATTTTATTATTATTCTCAATAATAGTTTGTATCGCACTATTTCTAAAGATGCCAATCTGTTGGTCATCTTCAAAACAAGGTCAATAAAAAAAATTGAACGAGAAATGATTCTTACATACTGCAAGCAATTGTTACGTTCATCTCAAACAATAAACGAATTTATAACTTCCTTAACAGAGTTGAGAAAATTGTTTATCATCCGGTTATTCAATCACGCATATCTACGAAATTAACAATTTGGATTGATGATAACACCACGGCACTGGACCAAGGTTGGCAAATGGGTGACACGGTTTAAAATAGACCAATCTTACAAGTATGGAGCGGATTTCCGACATGAAACTATACTTTTATAGCAGGTGTTGGAAATTGTTCGTCGGGTTTGAAACAGTGAAACTTTAAGCGAAATCTTGAAACTCTGAATGCTTTGTAAGCAGACGGCGCACCCGTCATATCGAATTGTTGTACTAAGAAACAATGCTGGATTATGTTTGTAAAGTTCAGCTCACTATGAAGTGTATCTAGCTCCGTAAGAATAAAACTAGACTTTTGATAGAAATTATCCATCAGTCTAATGAAAGAAATATAATTAACATTAAATTGACATGCTTAATATCTTCAAAGAGGCAGACAGAGGTATAGGAGGTAGTAGCCAGTTTCGCCGAGCTTGCTGTCAATGGCAATATATCATATAAATTTTAGTAATTACATTCCATACAATTCAGCTACGTAAGAAAATTACGAGAAGTCACCAATAATAACATAGGAAAAATATCACTCACAATAATAATTGAACACAACTCCGCTCTAAATGTCAAAGGAAGTTATCAATGGTCGTGGGTATGCAGGTAGAAATATTAATGTGCCACTGGCACAAGGTTCCTATGAAAACTTAATTGCCTTAAGAAACCATTTCATGGCATAAATCACGAAGTCAGCCTACAAACGACACCAATTATAATATCCCATTTACCTTTCGATTTTCTATTTATTGCAAAGAACTGATATTACACAAAATACATAATATTTTCCCGAATAACTTTCTCCTCTTCCGCGTTTTCATGAAATCCTATTAATAGCCTGTCAATTCCAGAAATACATTCCACCAACAGAAGGAAATTGGAGGCTGATCATTATCTTTATCACAAATAACTGCTCTTAAATTACAGGCATATTAATTTTAACATCTGTAATTCAGCGACTTCCGGAGCTATTTATTACAAAAATGTGATCGACCAGCATTCGACTGCAATTCGTCATAACAGTGTTCCCTGCAGCACCCGTTCCCGTGGTGACTTGCCGTTTAATAATACGCTCTCTGTTTATTTGAATAAGACCAATTATTCCGTGACTACATAGCAAGGAAGAGAACAATTTGCTGTGGCCTCAAATCACTAGTGGGGTAGGCTCTCCTACGCGGCTAGATCCGTCCCACCTCGTGTGGCTTCGCAATCTGTTATATGCAATACATTCGTTCCGTACGATAAAAAATCATACCATTTGAGCGTACTACAGAATTTCCGTTTCACTATTTCATAATACAGTGGTACCCAGTGGGGTATTTTATAACACACCCTGTACATTATTCATTTTTAATATGCTTCCCTGTGTCAAATGAGGAACGTTGATATAAAAGTAAATATTTATACAACTTCAACTTACTAATTTGCTTACAACAATATTTATTATTTCGCCATTTGACAATATCTATTAGTATTAACTTAAAAAATCTAAACTGACTTCATTTTTTCACACATACTTAATATGTACGTGAACCTAAGTATGGAACCAGAAAATAGTTTCCAAGTGCCTCAAATAATGCGAAATATTACTTTGTTACTAAATTATATTACCAAAGGAAAAGTCATGCTAATAATGAAGGAACCAAAAAGGAAAATTATTTAATTTGCAGCAAATAACAAAACAGAATAAACAAAAGTCGTAATTATGTAATTTACACATTTCCCACAGCTGTCATAAAAAAGGCGTTTATGAAACTGACAGTCTACTTAAACCAGGAAATGGCGGGCATGCTAAAAGCAAAGACACTCCCGGTAACGACGTCACACTGTGACACTGAAGGGACACTGGGGAAGGTTTACAATGAAAATGTGACAGCTCGTTAAGGTAATTAACCTGAGAATTAATTAAATTTGTGCCTTGTTAGATCAAGCCGGCGCTCGAGCTGGGCAAGTGTGAGCGCTCACTATATTTACTACATAACAATACAGTTCAGGTCAAATTTTAAAGATCTAAAATGTTAACGAAAGCTTTTTACCGTCGTTTTTCTTGTAACAAACTTAATCCACTAGAATAACGTGATACTTTCACAAGCCTAATTCAATTCCAAAAAATAAACTAATTTAAAAGTAATTCCAAGAAGCGGTCTAAGAGGATACAACCCCAAGAAATACTTCGAATAAGAAATAAAAACAACCATTAAAGTAAAGCGTCTATTTTATGAGTAGGTGCAAAGTTAACGTTGAAGCTACAAAAAGCGGAAAAATGGCTATCAAAGCGAAGGACTCTCGTAAGTTCCCACTTGATTATATGCTACTGTAAGCACTCGACTCCCTTCATCCCATTTAAGGCCCTTATTGCAGCAACCCGTATTAAAATCGGCCGTATATTAGAAGACACAGAATATGCTTCCGTTTCACAATTGCCGACGTTTGGACTTTCGTTGTTTTTGTTTGATTTCATTAATTGAATCGTAATATGAACAATGTAAACGCCATTTGTGCAAATAGTTTTAGATTTTTTAATCTAACTGCAACTACGGATAGGATTATTTAATGTTTCTGTTATCGATCATTACACCATCAACGATAGCGTTACATATAGCGCCATTTTTGATGGTGTAAATGCCAAATGCATACATTTTGTTTATTTTTATACTTCAACTAGCGGCCCGACCCAGCTTCGCCTGGGTGCATATATTTTTTGATTCCACTACACACCAAATATATGTTGTTTTTCGTATAAACTCTTGTGTACTAAAACTTGACGTAGCTATCCTACTGTCCGGCTCAATCCCGTCTCATCAGTCTGTTCAGTCTCTTCCCAATCCATCTCGTCCCTTTTCTTTATTATCCATCCCGTTTTATAACGTGCATTTACATTTCGTCCTAACAAATCTGTCAGCTATCCCACTCCTCTCCCGTACCTATTTTACTTTATGTCCCTTCTCTCCATATGCATCCATATACATAAACATATAAAGATTGCCTTATGAATTTCTGACAATAAAAACTTTAGCGTTTTTTATTGTCCATCCAATATTCCTTCTCTTATTTCAGCACCAAAATGCAGTTTTTTCAAAAAATATTGCACGCCATTACTTTTTGTTAGTAATAAAGAGTTAAAATATGACGATTGATCAGTTTTCGACCGGAGAGGAAAAATGATTAAATTACTAAAATGGCTATTAAAAAATAAGGGTTGATCGTAGAAGGGTGAAAATTGAGGATTGTATGTATTTTTGTATGTTGTATCATAAAAAAATAGAAATTAAAAATTTTGTCTAAAAAATAAAAAATAAAAATTTAGGGGTGGACTACCCCTAACATTTAGGGGGATGAAAAATAGATGTTGGCCGATTCTCAGACCTACTCAATATGCTCACAAAATTTCATGAGAATCGGTCAAGCCGTTTCGGAGAAGTATGGCAACGAAAACAGTGACACGAGAATTTTATATATTAGATTTACCTTATTCAACTTAACGTACCTTTATTAAAACTGTAATATTACTTAACCATATCAACAGTTTTAATAAACCTAAACACCTCATTTCCTACTTGATTCTAGAGGACGAAAATAAATTTCTTGACCTAGTGGTACGAAATATTAATCTATACCGTTCTACTTTTCACACAAAGCGTGTAAAGCCAACAAAAGCCGATAATAAGGGACGAATAGAGCCTATAATAAGAAATTCCAGTCATTGCGACCTTGTAACAGCGAATGCTACGGACTACGGATATTGTAGCGAAATGACGGAAATAGAAAAATAGGAGCACCAGCTTTATTAAATATGATTTCTGAACTCTACGCTCCTTGTATCCGCTTTTTACCAGAAATATTTACGTAGAAATTATTTGCCTATAGACAAATAAATATTTAATTCTTGAACTGCAATAAGGATTGCCATTCTAATTAGAATATCTAAAAGTTACCCGCATTAGTCATTATGTAGTATTATTTCTTCGTCAACTTCATTTTAAGTAAGTGTGCTTGTATGTGTTGAAAAATATGAATTCCATGAATAAAATTAAGCACATATAGAAATATCGCAAATGGAAAATTTATGTGACAACGAAGAAAATTTGCATATACCTAAACACCTAGCCTTGCATTTAAGACCTTGGAATTCTAAACAACATTTTTTAACATAATCTTTTATTCAGTTATAAAAATACCTCCTGTCGGGTCATTAAGTATTCTTGAATTTAAATCAGGGAAAAGCTGCATTGCCGAGCTTTTTCTAAAACGCGTTTTTTACAGCACTTCGTGTAACCATGTCACCACCATATTAATCTTTTTCATTGAGATATTTACAATATTAGTCTTTCTTTTTGACAATTTCCTCCGCTTTCTTAGAAGCAGAAGACAGTCTAATATCGTTTTCCTGCCTCCCGTCTCACATGTAAAATATTTGGGAGTTTGTTGCAACTTACAGTGTTGTTTTGAATCTGAAGATATATGATGATTGAATGATGAATCATCAGAGGCTATCCATAAATATGATTTTTCTGACTTCTAAATATGTTTAATTCTGTAATAGACTTTGGATAGCATAAAACAATTCCTTACTAAGTCCAACAATAACCAAACTAAGAAAATTTTACTAAATTCATACTTTTATAATCGAAAAATGATTATTCATCAAATGAAAAACATTTCATTCAAAGCTTTAACCATTTGGTAAATCCCATTTCATTGAAAGATGCAGTCCGGGAATACGATTCGCGTGCACCGACAGCATATGCGAACGAAATAGCGATGCATTTCAACACATACATTGCATCTCGCAGTGGCAACTAGAACGGAATACAAATTCGGGGAGAATGACAAATATATTTTATCAATAAACATTCACCTACTTGGGATTGCAAAAGTGCATTAAGTTGGGAAGCGCGTGCTCTGTGAAAGTCCTTCGTGAGTTGAATATCGCACAAAATAGTGGTGACGTTATAATTTCTTCCAAAGTCAAAAGTCAAGGATACTATAGTAGAAGTAAAACTATTAACCATTTTCTTTGCCTTTGTATTATAATAATTTAAAAAATTACGAGAGTTCTTTAACGAAATGATGTATCAATCCTATTATATAAAGTGGAAGAAAACCCGTTTTCAAAGTTATGATAAAGAACTAATACAGATTTATAATATTGATGATCACGACGTGAAATATATATTACCATCACATACAATTTGATATTATGACTATCAGCAATGTGTATACCTAGTAGATGAATGAAATTACAGAGAATTCATAGCTGTACTAAAACTCTAAAGTCGGCCGCAAAAACACTGGCTTGATGTCAACAAGGACTACTAAGCAGACCAATGATTTTGCATACAAGGATTCTAAAGACCAAACGAAATGAAGAGTATTGAGTAAGAAGGCAGACCATGACCTCCGTCCGTCTAACAAAAGATAAATGAAATAAAAGAGATTTGTATTTGTGATTAGGTAATATAAATAGGGAAGTCATTTTTTATAAATATAATTTTAACAGTGGACGAAACATCGAGACTTGCCTATTATGGGGATCTTTAAGAGAATTTCCATTGTATGTAAAATCCACACTAAGCTACGAGTAGTATTACGGGCTACGGCGTGACACGTTTGAAACAAACTCACTTTTGTCAAAGAGTCCGATGCTCGACAGTGCTTGATTAGAGGCGGAACACTGATGCAGTCTCAACGTATAAATACATCAGAAACAGTTCTTTCATATCTAGAAAATGTTGCAACGCCCAGTAAAAATATTCTACGTTGTTTAAATTTTAGCAGCGTATTTTAATTAACTTAAAATACGTATAATTATGCCTTCATTTGGGTATCGTCGGTGACAGTTGTTTAATATGCAAATGCATCATTTTGGCAATACTGGTGTCATCATCAAATTGCATAATTTAATATTGTACGCGTATCGCATAATTATGACAATTTTATCAATTCTGTATCGGTTATTGCATATTTTGCAACACAACGTATGGCATTAAAATGATTCGAAATACATTTGTGAAGAATAAGAGTATATTAGTAAAAGTGAAACCCAATCAGAATTGGTTTGTCGTTTAAAACATAACACTACAAAAGTTGGAGGTAACATATAAGTACCCATGCAAAATATTAGTAATAGAAATACAAGGTTATAGAAGGATATAAAGCCATTTTTTTAGAGGTGAATCAATAACACCAGAAGATTTTAAAAGTAATTTAAGTACTAAGAATAATCTGACGTTCATTAAACTTGAATACTTCGAAGATTTAATATAGCTTGTCATTAAATTTAATTAAGTTGGAAATTTCCTTACGCTTCAATTTCCAAATGAATTGCTCAGAAAGTTAACAGAAACCTATTAGAAGATATCTTGAGACATCGTTTTTAATAATTGATGCTAGAATTTTTGAGGATGGGTCAATTTGTAATCATCATAATATATGAGAAATCTAGACTAAACGAATATGGCTTACTGCAAGCTAAAGTGGTTGTCAACCAGCCGAATTCAAATGATTAACTTAGGGTTCAAAGCCGCAGAGGGAAACTAAGGTTCCAAATGAAATCCTTCTAAATCTCTCTCATAGACTCATAAGAAAAAGCAAAGATTGACAATATATATAAGTAATACTTAAATAGTACTGTTTGCACAGAATACAGCCGTATCTAATACTTCCACTTATGACCACCGAGCTCACCACATTTCCTAGGTAATTTAAAACTTACGTAATATTTAAGATTTCAAGAAACACGTTGAATGTGGTGAAAGGTGTAAATGTATATGAATATCCTAAAAATTAAGTACACGACACACTGTTTAATATCAACCGGAAACTATTATAAACTGCTGAGTCAATACGAAAACATAAAATTAATGTAAATACTATGACTTACTTTTTATTTTTTAATTCTGGACTCAAATCTAAGTATTAAAAGGGAGTGGGAATATTTTATAACGCACCGCGTAGCTATCCATAAATTATAGCTAAATATTCATATAGGTACGTAAAAATGATCTTGTTATAAAAAGTAGTGAACATCACAACAATTAAACATGTGTGTTTGTTAACACTACAGATTACTTTCATTCAGTAACCGCGGGAAACGAAAGATTAACTCCCTAATCCAGATGGGCGACTCTAAATCTATGCATGTTGCTTCCCACGAAAGATCTGACCCAATGAAATCAAACGCTGTAATATTAAGAAATATTTCTAATGTTCTATTATATAATAGTGTTCTATTTCGAATAAATCTGCTAATGAGTAACATATTTTGATTGTTTCTACATGCAATGGCATACAGCGATGTCGCAGGTTGTTTACCCGCAAATGTCATTGATAAGTTGATGCCTATGTAATCAGTTCTATTTGAGGGAGATATGAGAAACTACAAGATACTCCCAAGGTGTAAGTACTAAGTATGGAAGAAATGTAACTACATATTAATCAAATTACATGTTGCGTGCTCTACGCGTAACACTATGTGGTAACGACATAACTAGTTATATTACGGTCAATTTGATTTATATCAATTTACTACAAAGATAATTTTCCTTCTGGTTTGTAAAACAATGTGTATGCATTCTATTTTACATTAAAAAGATGGAGTTTAGTGTAAACGCGGTATGTAAATAACAACGAATAAGCAGATTAACTAATCATGGAATAAAAAATTAACACCGAAAACAAATACTCTTAAGTGAAATTGTATAAAGATTACTTATAGAGATTTTTATAGCAATACTGTAAAACTAAAAGAATTGTATGCACTATGTAGCACTATGTCTACACTAAGGTACTACATCCTATAAATATATATACATATATATAGAAATTAAATTATAGAACTTTTAGAGTTTCTACTAACATTATTTATTTATTTACACTTTGTACTAATACATTGATTAGGTGTACTCAATGTCTGAGACATTCTCTTACAGCCGGACCTAAGAAGCAGAGATCAGAAGTATCTATACTATAATAACGTTGTAAGTTACAAAGGGAACAAAATAAATAGGAAACCGCAAAATGTATACATATTAAATTCCTATTAAAAAAGCTGTGACTGGCGTTCTGATTCGCAAATAGATACTTCCCGATTTATTAGACGCACGGCAGCGAGATATTTTCTGATATCTAATTCGAATTCCTAAGCCAAGATAGCTTTATTAAAAGAAGGACATCTTTAAGTAATAATAGTCACTGGACTTAATTTGTAACAATCACAATTACTTATCTTACGCCAGGTTTTGTAAATTCTGATATTATCACAAATTACTCATTACCGTTTTTGCATGTAAAAAAACTTTTATGTAACACCAATAATTAGCAAAATTTTAAATTTACTTAGTATTATACATAAAAAGACCGGGAATGGCTGAAACACTACCTAGCTAATGTTAGCTACATCGAATGCAATATGTATTTGTTCACCTGAAAACAAAATAGCTAACGCATTCGTCACTACATATGCATGCAAACAATTTTAAACAACAATTGCTCACAAATAAAGTTTCATTAAACATGTACATAATGAAAATCTTATATTAAAATGCATTGGAATAAATGAAATTTAAAGTCGCGAGCGATGTAGCGAGCACTTTATTTGTAGAGATGCATAAATGGAACATGTACGAGTACATTAGGAAGAGGCACCGGGCGCCCGGCGCCGGGCGGCACGTAGTCCTGTACGTAGCTAAATAGATATAAACATGGCAGGCGGATGCTGCGCGCTACAGCCTCCACGGGCGTAGTACGTCGAACAAAGCGATGTCCCACCCTATCTAGGACCCACTTCCTGCCTCCATTCTAACACTTCCGGTCAACTCGGTCGCAACACAATTTCATGTATGGAACAAGCACTCAAAATGGCTAATGAAAATTTAAAATTCACTTTGGAGTTATAAATATGCAGTTTAATAGACGTACAGTGATGGGTGAGAAGTGTGTGAAAGACAGGAGCGTGTGTGGCGCACGTGTGGCGACTAGAGCGCGGTCCGCGGGCTACTGGCGGCAGCCTCCGAGCGGCCGCGGGGGCGCGGAGCTGCGCGGCCCGTGCTTTTCATTAAGGAATTCAGCTACGCCGCCGTAGCAACGGTCGCCGCCCCGGCCGCTCACGGGAAAGCTCCCAGCCCTTTTGATTTATCTTTCCAGCGTTCAGCGTTATGTCTTTTGGCCTACTGGCAGAATGTTCTCTAAAGGCCTTAAATAAAACATGACAGGCTATACATACTAAGCTTACCCAGTAGTTGCGACTGGATTTAATCTACTACCTACAAAGACTATACGTTAGAACCAAGCCACCCATTATGTACTTTTCGGTAATCTTTTAATTTGGAGTTGATATTTTGAGATATTATTTTTTATTGAATATTTATTCGGAGTTCTACATGTTTTGTCTTATTCTAATATTTTATTTTATATATACTATTTATGACGCCTAAAAAGGTATATATGATGTCAACATGTCATAAAAAAAAGAAATATTTTTGGATACGTTTTTGACGCACAGGATTTGTAAGATCTTTTTTCTTTATAATTTATTTTTGAGATTTATACAATGGATAGACAAGAGGCAGCGATTTTCTTGTTTACAATAGCAAAAGAAGTAAAACGTTCCTTTGAGAGTCCAGTCATACTGGTAACAAAGAAAGACTATGCAGTGGGAATATGCAACTCTCTTATTGAGATGCGGACTGCCTTGCTACACAACGCAGCGCCAGCTAAAGTGGCAGATATTATCAATCAATTCCACGTAGAATGGCTTCACGCTGTTCAAGACATAGAAAAAGTGAAAAAGCGTGTTAAAGACACACCTCGCGAGGTTTTTTTGAAAGCTATAGAATTTACCATGGAATGTATAAAAAACCGGCACAAACATTTTCAAAAGTTCGTCGACCAGGTACAATTAACTATTACAGAAGAGGAGAAAAGTTTAATCCACACAGATCTCGACATAATAGGCGATATGGGGAATATTGTTAACTCTACACTTTCAGAGAAATATTCCCACCTACGCAATCAAGCTGATCCAGTAGAATTTTGTTCAAAAATAAATGAAGAGATAGAGGAGCTGTTAAATTGGTTAGATAGACTCAATGATAACCTTGCTAAACAGTTTTGTAAAGTTTTGGACTTACGAGTACCAGAATTATCGAGTGACTTAACAAAAACTTTACAAGACATTGTTGATGAAGTAGCGGAATCAGCGGACCCAAATTGTCAAAAGTTAGCATCTGAAATTATGAACAAGGGCAAAATACTGGGCTCTATAGTCCGTGTAGATAGCGTTAACGAACTAGAAATAAGAAAAGTCATAGAAAAAATTCAAATACTGGAAGAACGTATTGAACGCCTTAAGAACGAAAATTCTTCAGCAGTAATGGCCCTTCAACACAAAACCATGTACTTAGAAGAACGACTACAATCTTTAGAAGATCTGAAAGAGTCTTTGAACAATCTTAGAAGCCAACACAGATATGCGCGTGCAGATTACGCTCTTTTCGAAAGTAACGAAAGCCAGATTTTCAACCACATGCTCCCTCATCGCGAGCGATGCCGATTGGTAGAACAATTAATGAAGTTATGGGACTCAGCTCTAGCTCCAAGTCGTGGAAGAAAATCTATCATATCCATATTGAGTGTGGCCGACATAAAAGAAGTTTTTTGTGATACTATAGGTCAATTCACTGTTGATAAGTATGGAAGGAAATTATACACCCGAGATGATGGCAATTTATATCAATTAAATGAGAGGCAGGAGTTAGTGCCAATGCAAGATGATGATAAACATGTATATTTCTACGACGACTGTGGGCGGTACTTCGTCAACGAGTACAGACAACGCGTTTATAAGGCCCATGATTCCGCAAGTGAATATATATTAAAAAGAGCTGACATTTTAGTAAAAGTTAAGGAAGAAAGAGATGGAATTGAATATTACTATGACGATTTGGGTCGTTATTATATAAACAAATTCGGCAAAAATATATATCGAGACGAAGACACTGAAACCGAATATGAACACGACGGACTTGGCAACTTAGTAAAAGTTCGTGATGAGGCTCCATTTTACGATATTTGTCCCAGAGAACCGATTGTTATGGATGAAATGAAGTATCTGCAGGGAGCCGTTGGTTTTGCATTGAAAAAATGTTTAGCAGAAGTTGTTATTCATCAACCACCAGACCCAGTTTTATTTCTAGCAGAGCGCTTAGAAAAATTCAAAACAAACATAGAAACACAGCAGCGACGTTTAGCGGAGGAGAGGGATATGAGATCAGAGAGATTAGTAGTGTCGCTAGGACCACAAATTTCCCGCCATCACTTTGCTGCCGAAGAAGAATACGACTCTGACTTTGATCGTTCTACCTATGAAAGCATAAAGTTTTAAATGATTTTAGAAGTATTTTTGAGCATACTTTATAAAACCCAATTTTTAGACAGCTTTTTGTTATGTAGTACTATTGTTATTAATTTATTATCTAATATACTGTATTAGTTTGTAATATTTGACAATAAATATATATTTAAAATGGTTTCAAACGATTATGTACTTTATTTAGATTGGAAAAACATTTACTTCTTTAACATGACCTATAGCAATGAAACAATTTTATGCCATGAGATAACATAATTACATTATTAGGATACTAAATAAAATACATTGTAAAATTAAAATCTGTTAAAATAGTTTATTATTAAAATAATAATCACCTATTACATAACATGTCACTTCACTTCGTCTTAAACTTCTTATTTGGACCTTGTTTGGTCTGCGAGTTTTTATTTTTATTGGCGTTTATTTGTCCGATTTGCTTCTTCTTTTTGTTAAGTTTATTTTTCAGCTTTTTCGATGCTTCAACCTCTACCTTGTTAGTGATTTTATCTTCATTTTTATTTAGTGTTTGGATTTGAGCATTTGTTCCAGTTTGCTTTTTCTTTTTTCTATTTTTCTTCTTACCTGGACTTTGTTTGTCGCCTACTTGATTTGAATTGTCATGTTCTTTTTGTGATTTATCTTTCACTGCAGTTGGACTAGTATTATTGGGTATTTTTTGTGGTTTATCTACTGTTTTAATATTAGTAATTTCTTTAGTAGCTTTTTGCTGTTTGGGTATGTTTGTAACATTTAAACTCTTTTTATTGACTTTTGCCGTTTTTTGGAATGGTTTGTCTGAGGTACTAGCACCATTTTGCTCAGTATTCTGTTTACTTTCTGACTGTTCCGAGTTTTGTATATTTTTCTTGTTTTTGCGATTTTTCTTTTTCTTATTTTTCTTGTTAGATTGAGTTTCATTATTCACAGGGCTGAAAATAAGATAATTAAAAATTAGCACATATCTAATCTGATAATAAAATATATCATAATGGCTCAAAAAAACATTAATTGCATTCAGATTTACAATAAAGCACGTTTATAAGTTTAACACATACCTTTTTTGTACATCAGGTTTATTCTTTTTTTTCTGTGGCTCAGTATTTGGTTTTGTAGTCTCCGCTGGTCTTTTTACCGCCGTATTTTTCTTTTCTGGTTTAGTGCCGGACTTTTCCTCATCCGACTGAGCTTCGCCATTTTCTTCTGTGTCTTTAGTTGCAGTCTCTTCTTCGTCATCTTCATCTTTAAAAGGTTCCGGCTAAAAATATAAAAGACAATTTATTTTGTTCACAATTATGTTTGTTTAAAATAATAGGTGGTGGATTTTTAATTATACACGGTATGTCAAAACTGCTACCGATAACGAAGTCAGATGGTAATTTTAATGACTTCAAACACAATGCAACTAAAAACGTCGCAAACAAACGCAATATTTAATATATATATATTTTTTTCTTGCAGTGAATGGCGAGACGCCTGATGGTAAGCGTTGCGACCGCTCATGAACAGAAGCAAAACCAAACAACACCTTGATTTACAAAGCAATGCATGGCATTCCACTGCGCTCGCCATCCTGAGACATAAGATGTTAAGTCTCAATATGTCCAGTAGTTTCTTTGGCTACAATGTCCTTCAATCCGAAACACAACAGTGCATTTAAACTGTTGTTTGACGGGAGAAATAGATATAGTAAATGTTTTTTTTTTTTAATATATCGTGATTGGATCGAAATCCATAGTTTTTGATAATACATTAATTTAAACCCTTTCGTACCATAACAAGGTTCATAAAAGGGTGTACAACCTTTATTTTAAAAAAAAACTTTTTTGTTTTTGTGTTTTTGTGTTTGTATTTACAACCTAAAACTACTAGAGTAGGAAAAAAAATAGTTGCTTGTTTTTGAAAAATATTTAAGCGCATTGTGTCTCAAGTCACTAAAACTACCACCCGGCTTCGTTTTCGGTAGCAGTCTTGATATACACTATAAGTAATAAATTATGCAAATAACTTACAATGACATTAGAAAACTTCTTGAGTTTGGCAACATAAAAACCATCCATATTGTGTGTGTGGGGATAAAATCTTCGTGTCAATTTCAACGATGGGTGGAATCGGTGATGTCTGTACTTAACAAATCCTTCAGTACCAAAGTCGAGCCCAGTTGGTACTAATTTAACGTTCCTTCGTTTCAATGCGTAATTAACAACCCATTCATTTTCTTCAGGCAATATAGAACAAGTTGAATATACGATGTAGCCACCAGTACTTGATTTAGCATTACAACAATCAATAGCTGCTAGGAGGAGCTGCCTCTGTAGGTTAAAACACCTCTGTATATCTTTCTGGTCCTTAGTGGTTTTTACACTAGGATCTTTTGCAATTACACCTGTTCCAGTGCAAGGCGCGTCCAACAGCACTCTATCAAAACCCTTAATAACTTCGGGAAACTGTCGGCCATCGTAATTACACACAACAGCATTGACAACCCCAAGTCTATGGAAATTACCAACAACAGCTTTAGTCCTTTCTTTGTTAGCATCATTAGCAAATAAAGCACCAGTATTCTTCATTATAGCGGCTATGTGTGACGCTTTACCACCTGGAGCTGCACACATGTCAAGAATTCTTTCGTTTTCTTGTGGTGCTAATGCCATGACAGGCAAGAAACTGGATGCACCTTGCAATATGTAATGACCAGCAAGATATTCTGGTGTAGCCCCAATTGGGACTGTTGAACTATACACTACAAGACCCACTTTACTCCACTTTCCAACAGGATCTAAATTGACTCCTCTATTAATAAGAGCTTGAGCCAAATCCCGTCTTCTAGTTTTAAGACTATTTGTTCTTATGGTAACTGGCCTGGCAATTTCACTAGCTTCTAGAAATTCAACTAACTCTTGCACTGGGAATATTTGCATAAGCACTTCCATTAGGAACTCATTATAACTGTAATATATGCACAAATCTTTGAGTAGCAAATCAGTGTATTCACATCGTGATCTACCATCTTCTTTTAGACGACTGAAGTCTGATAATACAGTGACAACATCTTTTATCCTCTGGTGAACATCTTGTAAGCTAGTTGGGTTTTCTAATTCATCCTCAGTGGGAAAAGCAAAAACATCTTGCTTAGCAATGTTTAACTGCATTTCTTCATCTGCAAGTTTTTTGTCCAACTTTTGTTTCTTCTTTAGTTTTATGTTTTGTTTCTCAATGGGCAACATTTCATCATCATCATCATCTTCATTATCCTCATCATCATCAGATTTCTCTGCACTTGAATCAGAATTGTAGTCCATTTTAGCACTAGCTTGGCCTTCATCTTCTGATGAAACATCACCATTCTCTTGGTCTGAATCTTGAAACAAATCATCCAAAGTTCCAACCTGAAACAAAATATTAGTTAAACCTTTATATATTTATACATGAGGATGATCCTATCATACCATGGTGTATTTGATCTTTTAGGAAAATAAGAAAAAAATAGATGGGGTGCACAGTAGAATGCCAAGAGTTGTTTTAGTTATAGTCTTGTTTGATTTTGCTACTTACCATGAGGGGTTGTATATATATGGCATGCTAGTCTCACCATTCATAGTAATAAAATAAAAAAAAAATTGCTTTGATTGATTGACTTGTAGCTATACTCCATCGGTTTAGGTTCTTAACTAAATGTAAACAAACCAGAACATGTGACGCATGGTTGTTCAACATTTTATTGCAATGTCCAATTTACGAATATTCTCTTAGTCAACCAAGTAACAAGTATTAATAACAGTTAACAGCTGCTTCTAACAAATAATAACAAAAACAGAGTAAAGAACAATGATGAACACTTCACCACTTCACGAAAACAGTAAGTACATTACTAACAATGAATAATAACTGGCTGCCACAAATAACATGTGATGATGCTTAGTAGTTATCTGACCTAAGGCATTATCTTTTATTTAAATGGTTGCATTAAGGTAAAGTCGTACTTCTAGATTTTGTAGCATAATATTGCTTGTAACTTATGAAAATGTTTTGGATGCCTGACTGTTTGGGTCTTTTTTATAGACAGATTGCATTATGCAAAATTAGATAATTTAATTATGATCTTACATAATTTAATTGTTTCCAAGCTCACACATTCATAATTATAACCGTTATAATAAATTTGAACATGCAATATAATTTTACATTTACGTAAACATTTTTTGTCTTCAATCAATTTAGAAATGAAAAATGGCAATGATAAATAACCTTTTTTATGGTTTGTTTACATTTAGTTAAGTACCTAAACCGATGGAGTATAGATAGCTATAAGTAAGCTTTCAATGAAATTAAAATATTCATATGCTTTGTAAAATAAAAAGCAACTGACAGCTAACAACTTCATATAATATAAGAATTGAATAGTACATAAGACACTGGATTTTAATTTACTTAGAATCTTCAATATGAATAACTATTTTTACAACAATTTTACCTTATATTTTTCCCCACCAGAGCTTGGTTTTTCATTGTCTTCTTCAGCTTCATCTTCATCAGAGTCTTGTTCCACATCCGATTCTTCGTCATGCCCACTGTCAGCCTCATCAGAATCATACTCCTTTTGCTTAGGTTTCGTCTTCTGTTTCGGTTTCAACCATTTTTGATTGTCATCCGTAAAACCTACAACAATTTTTATAACAATCTTAGATGTGTGAATGATCAAACATTTATATACTAGAATATGATTTGAAATAATAACAACAGTTGCAAACTATTAGTGCCAATAGGCACAAAATGTGAAATCAGATATATACTATGATTGTGTGATAGGAACAAGTTTTGCTAAATTTGAAGTAATGAATATGTCCACATAAAGATTTAATTTTATCTTATATGACCATATGATTAAGATTCTTGAATAAGCTAGGTAGTAAAGGAAAATGCCCATCCATAGCACTGGTAAAAAATATTGTAGATACTGACATTGCTTCAAATTCATTATAGCATTTTTATGGTTTGTCCTTAAATGTATTCCTGTTTTATCCCAGGTGACAGATTGTTATAAAATTAAGTAATTATCAAATTATATAATGTGGATTTTACATTTAGTTCAAAATGAAGAGGACATAAAAATAGATTTTCGAGACTTCAAGTTTAGTCCAAGAACAATTATGTTTTTTTATTATTATTTTTTTTTCAAAAGAGAGGTTTCATAGAGGGACAATTTTTTTTCACGGATACTAAGTTTAATAGTAAAATGGGCATTCTCTTTTAGTCAACTCCAATATAGGCAGTAAGCGATATGCATGAGACTCCAAAATAAGTTTTTTTTTTTGGATGATTCTTTATTAATATAGTAATATACTAATATATATAACTTAACACAGTTTTTTACATTAGATGATTAATGTACCTATATTGGTAAAAATAATCATTAAAAAGCAGTGTTTTTAAGGCCCTGCGCAGACGGCACACTTTTTGTGCGATCGAGTATGCGGCGCACAAAAAGTCTGCATGGCGCGCAAAAAGTCGGTCGCGGATTTTTCACAGACTCAACGCACACGACGCACATCTTCGAAAATTTTGTCGGCAGAGCTGTAGGGACGTAGACGCTATGGAAATCGTGCAGAGATCGCGAAGTATTATTTTGTACATGAAGTGCAGAAAAAGAAGAAGAAATAGAGAATTTTGGGTACATCCTATACTTTCGGAAAGATTACTGAAGGGACAGTTCCATACTAAACATTGAATTCTGAAACAACATCCGGCAATTTTTTTCAAATTTTATAAAATGTCTGTTCCTACATTTGATGAGTTGCTATTTATTTTGAGACCTGCTTTGACTCCCACATTCCCACATTTTTCTTTTTAAATGTCTATCATGATATTCTGCCTTAGAAGTATCATAAATTGCTGGTCTGTTTTGTATTTCTTGAATTAACATAGTTACATCGACCTCTGGCGCCATGATAATAGATCGCGTGCGTTACGTCCACCCACCCCTAGCAAATGCAGATTGCCGACTAAAGAGTGCGCCGTCTGCGTTAGCGCGCGTTGAAGCAAACGTTCAATTTTTTTCACACACTTTTGTGCGGAGCGGCGCGCCGCGGCGCGGTGCGGTCTGCCCGAATTACACGGATTTTTTGTGCGCCGGACTTTTTGCGCGTCGTGTGCGTTACTGCATATAATTGCATAGGTTCTATTTTCACAGACTAAAAAGTGCGTCACGGATAGTCTGTCGTCTGCGCAGGGCCTAATATGCCATTTTTTTATTGTGAAATGCAGCACTATTTGTTAAAGCGCAAAGTGACAACAGCCTTCACAATCTTATGAAGTTTTAGCTCTTTGGGTGCATTGTTTTGCATGTTTGTTTTTAACTTATTTTGTTTTTTTGGATATTAAATATTTTCTTTTATAATTTGTGAATAACGCCAGTCCTGTAGCATTTTAAGTGCTTATGTGTGAGTACATAAATACAACAAATCAAAAACCATGAAAATCTATTCATGCATTGTCAAGTTATAAGTGTTCAAGGTGACCTAACTTTGTTCTATATATGGGTGATTCTACGATAAGAGGTAACTTGAACGGCAATCAATATTTAATAGGTTTTTTATTCCATATTGTCCAAAGGTTTACAATCAATTACACCATTTTAATGTACTTCAATGAATAGAGTCACAATTAAATGCTGAAATATTATTATTTTTTCTGAAATTGCCAACAAAGTCCAAAAAAGTATCTACCCTGGCTTGTCCCTTTGCCGATTTTAGTTAAACTTACTGCCGTATCTAATTTGTTTGTATCGCTTTCTAAACTAAAGCATGGTAAGTATGCATTTGAATAAATATACTACAATAATTTTAAGAAAAAATCCAACAAAGTATGTTTTTTGTGTATATTTTCTGAACTTAAATTTTGTCCCATATTTTTTGTGTCTTTACCCTGGCCAATTTTGTTCCACTACTAACATAAAAATAAAACGGAAGTATTGCAAATTCCTCTCAAGGACATCTAACGACGTGGAGTTAGCCACAAATGACAAGGGAGCCGTTAGAGGCCGCCATTTTGCTAGTTGTCGCGACGCGTACGTGCGGTGTAGTGGTCTCGCAAAGTCATTATATCTCTCCCCTGGTAAGTCATAAAAGTTATATTAATGATTTGATTCATTTGTGTAATATTACATTTATTCAATAATAGTGTACTAATTCAAGTGGGATATTTAATTAAACCAAAAATGTTATACGTCGATTACAATATTTGAATTTATCATGAAAACATCTTTCCCCTGGCGTATTTCCCCTGCCAAGTTAATTACCAGGAAGAGACTTTCTAGCCAGGGGAGCTAAAACATATCATATAATGTAGTCACAAAGTAATTTAAATATAGTTATATTGTCACTAAAGTCAGATTTATATATAATATACCGTATATTGAAGTTTAGTGGTGGTAGGACTTACGTATCCGCCCGGGTAGCTACCACCGTCCACGAGGCGTAAAGACCGCCATAGTGATCTCGGTAAGGGGATCGCGTTCCGGGATCAGCCAATTGTTTTCCGGTTTCTTCGAGGGCATGAGGATGTACCGTGTGGGTATTTTCGGTCGTTTGTCGAAGGGAGGAATGTTGATCCACCGACGAGGGAGACCCGTAGAAGCGGTTGTCCGCTAGCCACCCGCGATATAGTACAGGGGCCCAATCGGGGCTAACCACCTCGAGAGGCTGCCTCACCATGCCGCGCATAATCTTGGGTGGGTCCGTCGTGCCGGTTGGTGACCGGAAGTGGGGTCCCGGCGGCCCATCCCGGGAGGGTACCCTTTCATCCGGCGGATCAATTCGCTTTCCGATTAAAAGTTAAGTGTAATGTTTAATAAAAATTGATTTTATTAATTTAATTCATTATTTCATTGCCCGAATCTCTCCCCTGGTCTCGATATTTACCCTGGCCTTCTAAAAAGTAATAAAATATGTGTGAAGCGACCTGCCCTTGGGTGAAAAGGTTAATCAATGGGTTAATTAGCATAATTTAACATTTTCATGAAAAAAATCCAACTTTTCTCCCTGGCCGCATCTTCTATGGGCTCGAAACCTCTTATCGTAGAACTACCCATATATTTAGATTTTATATCATTCAGTCATGATCAAAACATGATCCTAAATCTATGTTGTTGATATTCTGAGCACTGAGATCACAGAAAGTTCACTCCAAAATGATGTCTGAATGAATGAAATGCTCTGAAACTGACAGCAGTTTCTATTATTATTTTTTCTTTTATGGGTCATATATTAATAAAGTTATATTTTTATTCCAGTTATGAAATAACTTGGAATTAATTAAAATGACGTAAATATTTCCTATCAAAATATAACCCTATCTCCAATGAAATTTTAGATTTAATTACAAAGCACTAACAGACCGAAAATTCAATAATTTATTTTATGATCAAATCTTTTTCTGGAAATTATGACCATCAGTGAAAGTTTTTATTGATCACTGATATTCCTCTACTTACCTTTAACTGTCTCTTCTTCAGAAGCATCAACTGATTCTTCAGCTACTACTTTTTCACTTTGTTTAGCCACATTCTTCTTGGCCTGTTTCAATGCCTTCCTCTTTTCAACTAATTCTGCTTTCTTCTTAGCCCTTTTTGCAGCTCTTTGTTTCTGTCTGTGTGTCAATTTCTTAGTGTCCTTGTCGTCATCCACTGAAAGTTTGTATAAAATTACTTAAAAATATATTGTGACTTTATTTTCCTCAATTTCTAAAACATAATGTAATAAACATTTTATTTGGACATTTTATTGTTAGCCCAAGTTATTCACTGGTAAATGAATTTCTCTTCACTTAACAGTCGTAGTATATTCATATGAATTTATTGCCATCTATGAGGATGCATGCTCCATGGTGTTAACCAACAAATACCTATTAAATGTGATTTAACTATTTCCAGTTCAGACATAGTGTACCCAGTGTTATATAACCACCCTGATTAACTGAATCAGCAACATAAATTTTCCAGCGCCATATACTAGACTCCGGTCTTTATGGCACAGATTGATTCATTCATATTAAAGCAGATAAATTTAAAGCTCAAGTTATGAGAGCAAATGCAACATGGCATCGTGTTTAGTTCCGTGTTAAGTTAAAGGCATAGCTAGGGAGATAATTTAGCCAAATATTGACTAAAAATTAAATCACTTACGCAGTTCTTTTTTGAAAATGGGATCCGGTTGTTTGCGAGCTTTTCTACCGGGCCCCTTTTTCACTTTCTTTGTTTCATCGAATTTGGCCTTCCGACCCATTTTGGTGGAAGCGTACTGTGACGATCCTTACGTAATTAAAAAACTTTTATTTAAGTAATAACACTTCAAAACAACGCACGTTTTACAAGTTTCACACGTGCTTTTTGGTTATAGTTATGACAGATATCCCCAAAGAGAATATAAATCACTACGTTAAGAGACGGGACTCCATACATATTTTTTTTTATCCATTTACATGGCATTCTATTGCCAACATTAGGCCAGCAACGTCTGTCATTACGTCAATTGTGCCAAACTAACGGAGTAAATAGTGCTGGTCTGCTCGTGCGTGCAGTGCGCCTGATTTTATCGATATCGATAAAATTTACGGAATCTTAATGAAGCCTATTTTAGATTTTTTTTTTATGAATTACTAAATTCCACATTATAGCCACAAACTTGTACATTGGAGACAGTCCTAATACAATATTATGCTTAAAAGTACCCGAAACAAAATAAAAACGACCTTTATGAAATGTTTATTTTTATTTAATAACTTTTTATTAACCTTTGGGAAACAAACATAACAATAGTAACTATTAACACGTTTAAAATATTAATACTAAATCCAACGAAGTTTCCACTTATTACTTAAACATAAACAAAGAAAGTGTACGTATAAGAATTAAAGACAAGATAATTAAATCATGCTGTGCTTCAGTAACAAAAAAATAATGATTCAAACTCTTTTATACCTTAGAGTCTGTATACATAAAAAAAAATGGTTGCCTGTAAAGTCGGTTTTACGGGCGAAGATTTTACGTGACAACGTCTTTTTCTCGGTAGAATATTTATTGATATGAATATAATTAAATTGCACAATAGGAACAAGGAATTGAATGAAAATAAGAATTGCACAAATTTTAACTATAGAAATATATTTTGTTTACTAAAACATTGTACATGTAATGACGAATCTAAGCACTCCATATTTTCACTACAGACACAGCTGACGATACTTTAACCACACGTGTGAACTTGTATTGTGACGCTTTCTTGTTTTTCCAACGCCAAGAACGTTCGAGAAAGACAAAGACAGAGACACAAGCATGCGCCGATTCAATGCGCCTAATTCTCTAGTGCTGCGCGCGCGGCAGACCGATCATAGTTGAGTGGGAGAGAGACGCAAGGCATTCGGCGGGCCTCTCTCTCGTTCGGTGACTCATCGTAACGTTACCGGGCGTTACACTTTTTCATAAGTGACTCCCAGCCGCAACCTAATTTAAGACGTTGTCACGTCAAAACGACTTCAAAACAAAAAACCACTAAAAACCTAAACATAACAAAATAATAAGTACCACTGCAAAGCAAACATATAATATTTATTTCATGGAACTTGTTATTGTTGATTAATTTGCTTAATGACTTGACTAGCCAACAAATCAAAATATATGCATAACATATCGAAGGCGGGTCGCCTAATACCAAACATATAGATATTTAAATTAATATAAGGCATAGGTCCTCGATATTTGGTACTTTAGGAGACTGTCCCGCCCTCACACCCACCACTGTAACTCCTGTGAGCCAGGATCAACAGTGGCACGCAAAGTAATGACACCGAGCATTGAAGCTCGGTGAGTCTCCGGGAATGTCTAACTTGTCTTTAACCCGCAACGAAATTAATCAGAAAGTTAAATTAATAGGAGGAGTTGGAAATAAATTATTGTCCACTTCCCTCCGTGCAAAACGGGTGACAAAACATTGAACTGAAGAGGTAAATAACCTCGCAAAAAGACTTTTACAACCGGAGAAGCCAGCTGTAAAGCACCACGGATCAAATTATTATTACATTTAAATGGGACCTATTATGTGAACTGTTATGCTTGATTCCAGTAATAGGTATGGCAAAAACGCCGGAAAGCACGGAAGTTCTTTCTAGTCTCTACAAGGTCCATGTAGTATACAACTCCAGATGATTTGCATACTATCTAGCATGGTTTTACGCTCATTATGCCAAAGACTACACTCCCAAAGTATATGATGCGCGGACTGCTCATACTCGCAATTAGGTGTTGAACATGGACATGCAGGCGACGCAACAAGCTTAAAAGAGTATAGTTTAGACTTAAAGTTACCATGGCCCGTGAGAAATTGTGATACGCAATAATCGACATCTAGCCTTGTCTTTGTTAAACGATCACGTACGCAAGGGAAAAATTGGTATAGATGCCGGCCCTTCAAAGATACCTCCCATCTATTTTGCCATTCATCTAATAGTTCGCTATATACCACTGAAACCGGTTTAAATAATCTGTCAACTTTTAAAAGTTCACGTGCGGTGAAAAAACTTTTATCCATATTCTCTCTATTAGAGTAATACATCGCGGCGCGACGTTGCACCTCCAGGTCGACTGGAAGTACACCCGCTAGGACAGGCAAAGCTTCGGTACTAACAGTTCTATATGCCTTGCACAAGAATATCAACGCCAAACGTTGGCTCTGGAGCAGTTTTCTTCGCACAGCACCGATAGTAGCCCTATCAGCCCATACGGGAGATCCATAACAGATACATCCTAAGTAAGTTGCTCCATAGATGATTTTTAGTGTATTGAAAGATTAGCCCCCACGTTGATTTTGATATTCTTGTCAAAGCAAAAAAGTTTCTTTTCGACTTTTCCCCGACCTTCTTAATATGTTCAAGAAAGGAAAAATTCCTCTCTAAAATTAAACCAAGATAACAAAACGATTCCTTTTTTTTAACATTGATATTATTAAATTTAACTCGCGGCTGTGATTTTAAAGTTCCTTTCAGAAGTAATTGGAACGTTTTTAGTGGTGCAAAGGTTAAGCGATTTCGATGACCCCAATCACATATTAGTTTTAAACACGCGTCCGACATAATTTCTAATCCCGACCTACTATTTGACTCTATAAGCAAGAGGCCGTCGTCCGCATATCCGGTCAAAGAACACCCTGACGGCAAGGGAATTGCAAGAAAATCGTCGAACCCCAAATTCCACAAATAAGGACCTAAGACCGAACCTTGTGGACAGCCCATCGTAAGTGGTTTCGACGCAGCATAGTGTCCAAGTTTAAGTTTTGTTGTTCCGTGCGAGAAATACGAGTAAATAAGTGAATATATATTTTTAAAGCAACCTCGTAATTTCAACTTAAGAAGCAGCATCGGCCACCAAGCGTTGTCGAAAGCACCGGATATGTCCAGGGAAATACCGAGTACATTTTTGCGCGCCGATGTACTTACAGCTCTTCGAACCGATATTGCTGCGTCAATAGTTGACTTACCCGTCGTAAATCCGAACTGTTTTTCGTGAAACTTTGGTCCACCCGGTAGCAATCGAGGGACGATAAGACGTTCTAAAAGTTTACCTAGCGACGGTAAGAGTGTAATAGGTCTATACGACTTAGGATCATGTGGAGATTTATCGCCACCCTTGGGTATTATACGAATGAAACCGGTACGCCATACCCGCGGAAATACCCCTTCAGCAATACATCTGTTATAAACAGTGAGTAATGCATCGCCGGCCGATTTCCACGCTTCTTTGATCATTTTATTAGTCATTTTATCGTCACCGGAGGCCTTGTTTAGGGGCAAAGCTCGTACAATTTCGCTAAATTCATTAAACGACGCGAGATTTGAATCAGAAGAGTTCGGTACCTCCAAGGCCCACATCCTAATCTGCTTGTGGTATTCTGTATCATTTTCAATATTATCACCCGGAATTAGCGATTGTAACAGAGCCTCCGTTGTCTCCTCAATACCAGTTGTGAAGTTGTTGTCAATTTTTAAATTCTCAATACAGTGCAACCTTAATATAACGTACCTCAATATAACGACTTCCTCGATTTAACAAATTCTTCGTAATCCCCTTGAATTGTCCATAAGAGTCAATATAAAATATACCTTTACATTGCGAACATTCTTTGCGTACAACCTCTTTATAACGAATTTTCAACTATCAAGAAAAAGTATTCATACCTCTAATTAACGAATTTTGCCAATCCAAAACCTTTATATAAAGTTTCCACCAATATTATAACTCTTAATCTTATAATGTGATTCATGTCTCGACATGTTTCGACATGCTTTTGTTTGTAAAGTAATCATTGTTGTTTTGATGGAAAGTAATGTAAACACCTCTGCTCGACACTATTGTTAAAGATTTAAGTTAAAATGGCTCAGAAACGTAAAAGGTGTTCCTTATCGGTCGCAGAAAAGCGAAACATCATTAATTATGTTGACCAAAATACTTTTACCTCTTTATAACGAATTTTAGACCAATCTAACCTCAACATAACAAACCTCAGTTCAACGAATTACTTGATATTACGAATATTTTCTTGTTCCCCTCCGATTTGTTATATCGAGGTTGCACTGTATAAGCCAAATTGATTGACCTATTCGCTTTAAATTCATGGTATAAAGGAGACCACGGACCCTCACTATCTAACTGGGCCACAATTTTACGTAACAAATTACCTTTCGATTTTTGGACGGCCGCTTTATAATGTGATCTGGCAACTCTCAGTTTATTTAAAGCAGATGTAATTGCTTCCCCTGTGACACAACGTCTCTTAAGCCCGTTGAAACGCCTACGCGCTCTGCGAAAAGTCCGACGTAGTTGGACCAATAAGTCATTCCACCAATCGCACCTCCGAGTGTTAGTGATGGAACCTCGACCGATGGTAATGTCTGCGCAATATGTAAAAGTGTCCGACATAATCTCGGCACAGGTTTCAGCTGATAGATCATTGCGAGTGAAGTCCCCAGCATGCCGAGCAAATAGCGAGCTAAATAAATCCCAGTTAGCGCCTCTAGATTTATATCTAAAATTAAAATTATTCTGTACCGGACCCTGTGTCAATCTAGGCAAGAACTCGTACACAATCAGGCGATGGTCACTACACGACGCGTCCGGTAGGACGCGCCACCTATCAATACGGACGTCTCCACTAGAAAGTGTGTCGTCAATAGAAGATTCGCCCGTAGGGCTACTGTAAGTAGGTGGTGCATCGGGGGTGTTGTGTATTTCGAGATTCATCTCTGCAATGAAATCTTCTACAGCGCAACGTCGCTCGGTATCAGTGGAGCGATATTTGCCATACCAAAGGACAGATGACGCATTAACGTCAGCACCTATAATAATCTTATGTCCTGCGAGGGACCGCAAGACATAGCGGAGGTGATGCAGATGAGGACCCACAGGATCTGAGTATTGAAAATAACAGCTCACAACATAAACTTTACAAATCGGACTAGACACCTCAGCGACAGCACAGTGTGACGTCATAAGATTACGCACTGAGGTGAGATGTGAACCCGACACAAAAATACTTGCTCGTGAGTTGTTATCGAGTTGTACTACCTTAGTACGTAATCGCGCATGTTGGTATTGCTCCTGAACTAGAACGATATTTAACTTATAATCATGAATTAACGTGTCTAATTCTGACGTCGCTACCCTATCGTTATGAAGGTTTAACTGACCGATTGTAAATTTATCCATATTTTTTTAGTATTGGGTTGAAAGAAGTAATTGCTCGATTTTGTTTTTATATGTTGGGCACTCTTGAGACCCACAACGATGGTCATGTGGTTTTTTTAAATCTTTTACAAGGCGCACACACTGACTTAAATTCCGGGTTCGATTTCTGCGGGCAAGCCTTAGTTTCATGAGACTCAGCACAAATGGCGCACGTTGGTGTTTTAACTGTGCAAAATTTTTGAACGTGCCCGTAATATTGACAATTTAAGCAACGTACTACTTCTATGTCATCAATAAAACGGCAGGTGGCCCAATCAATGAAAAGTTTATCTTTTGTATTCATCAAATGTTTGCGAATCTCTGAGTCCAATTCTAATCCTATCCATTTACGACCGTTATCTAAAAGACGTCTGCGAGTTATTTTGACGGACTTTGAAAAGTCATCCTCCTTTATGGGCAATTCGTCCTTGATGTTTTGACGATATAATGCTGTTAAGAAAGCGCGGTCTTCCATGGAGGATGGCACGTCTTTAACTAAAATACGGGGGCGGCGACCCTTTGGTTTCTCAAGACGCAGCCCCGCCGATTTTATCGCGTCGACAGATTCCAATTTTTTTATTTGTTTGTCATTTGCAAGACGCAGAGCAACACCAGATTTAGCGGTTTTTTTAACCCCAACGATTTGGAACCCGTCGTCACTAGGATTAATTGCCTTAAAGAGCGCCTGTTTCGTCGCGGATGACGTCTGCAAATCAGCTGACCGTTTGCTCGTCGGGTAAGCTATAACGCACGGGGCAGGGGCGCGTGGCTGCACTACCGGAGCGGGTTTCGCTAAACGCAATTTTAAATTATCCGAATATGTACTAGTGGACACGTTAACGCGTTTGCATTGATCCAACTCGCGTTGCATATTAGCTATCTTGGTTTCATTACACGATGATTTTAGAGCCAATACAAAAGTAACGAAACAATTGAAGTTACGCGTTGCGTAATATCTAACACGGCCGACCTATTTGCAATATTCATGCGCGAGCCCTGGTCATTAACGAGTTCGTTTATCTTTGACAAATAACTCGATACTTCCAATACCATATCGCAATAGTCCGCGCGGCTCGCGTCGCTGCCGTTGTCTACAGACGAAGTATCTGCCGATTCTGATAATTGCAGACGTTTCGATTGAACGGGGGAAACAGATGTGGGCGAATTCACATCGCTGAATAACCGTTTGGCCGAACTGGGTGACCGAGGCGTGAGTCTACTTTGACCGAAAGGATTTGGGCCCCGATCGGGCGGATCGTCATTGTGAACCGACATTTGCTTATCAGAAATAAAATGCAAGTTATTTACAATATGTATTGTAAACTAAAACGAACTAATTAACGTTAAACAAATCAGCTGACTGACCGGCCGGGCGATATTTTATTTCGCAATACCCACTTTAGAAAAATAAAAGTACTCACCGAGAAATATATTTGAGTAAATCCACTAATAAACCATATAAAACTTTAAAAAACTTACAAATCGCTGCTGACAATACGATACCATACAACAATAAACAACTCACGAACCGATAATCGCCGTTAAAACACACAAAACACAATTAATAATGACGAGCACGTAAACACGTCACTACACTGTGCACCCGCGGGAGGGAAAGTAATGTTTCCATGTGTCCATGTTTGGTACTTGGCGGCCCGCCTTCGATATATTATGCATATATTTTGATTTATTGGCTTGTCAAGTCATTAAGCAAATTAATCAACAATTACAAGTTCCATGAAATAAATATTATATTTTTGCTTTGCAGTGTTACTTATTATTTTTTTATTTTTAGTGGTTTTTTGTTTGAAGTCGGTTTTAATTTTTTTATTAAAAATTTTAGTTATTTTTATCTTTTTAGTGTTGATAGGAATTTAAATGAAGAAGATTTGGTCCCCACAAGGAATATGTTCTTTCCGATGATAATGAAATCGCTAAAATCGGCTAAAAGCTGCCGAAGATATTGGAGTATTCACATGTTTTTATTCCCCCCCCTCCCTTTGCCCCTAACCCCTTTTCCCTCCACCACTGTAGCTTAGCTTTTATACTGTTTGTAGTCACTAAAACTACCACCCTGCTTCTTTGTCGGTAGCAGTCTTGATATTACCCTGTATATTCAAAAGTAACAATAACTACATCCTCATCAGGATAACGGAGCATTGATTCTCTCCCGATCACATCGATATACAACAAAAGATTAACTAAATAGTTCCGAATTAAAAATACTGGGAGTTAACCAAGTTTCACTCAGGCATATTATATCATAATCAATTGATAATACATTTCGTAGAACAAATTGGTTTTAGTACATAGTCCTCGAACGTTTAGACACTGTCAAATGGAACTTCTTGATTTAGAAATACTGTAGTAGGAGGCTGAAAACTAGTTAGACTATCTCCAAAGTCATCAGGAGACGGAGTTTTAAATTGCTGCGTGTAGATAGAGCGTCAGTCAACGTACAGTTAGAACAAACCCATGATGATTTGAAGTCAGCATCAGGAGTAAAATCTGGTTTACTAGGTTCTATACAAGTAGTATGGGAGTTAAGCTTACAATTAGAACATTTTAACAATAGTCTCTTACCCGTATGGTGATTCATGTCAACCAGTAGTTGACATGGGCTATGCCCGTGTCAACTGGTAGTTTGTCAACTACCAGTTGACACGTACCGCACCGCGTCGCCGGGTTATAAAACGACGACGCGACGTTTCAATTACTTTATATCAGCTTTCGTGGTCGCGGGGCGGACGGAGTCCAAAGTCCGAAGTCCGAATCCGCGGTATCCGTAAATAATAGTTTTGTTTCAGTAATTGAAACAAAGCGATTTCTTACAGAAGTGGAATGAATGAACAAAGGAAGTGGATCAGCTTTTAAGTTTTGTAATGGTACTGCAGATTTCTTAAGGCGATTTTGTTTCCAATTAAAAGATGTCCTCTCAAAATAGTTTCCACATACATATGTCAAAGTATGAATTATGAAGTAAAGTATTTTCAATAAACACTTCTTCTTCTTGTTCTTTTAACACAAATTTAACACACTGCAGCTTGCATCTGTAAAACAAAGGAGAATAACGACAGAGTTCGATAATACAGTGATTATACAAGAGTCGCAGCTTGGTTTAATTCAGAGCAGTTCATAAATGATTTATAATTTCAACATATTATGCAAAAACCTGTGCCGAAATGAGTTGGCCAGGAATTAACTTAAACATATGGGATTTATTTAAATTAATTATGTTTTTAAAGTTATCGATAATAACAGTATGTAACATCCCTAGTTTATAGTATACAAAATAAAATTATAAAATGTTGGTTGAATACAGCCTGGTGTCCCTACCTAACAGTAAATATTATCATGTAATTTGCTTACCAAGCCTCATTCAAAGGAAATTTAGCCATAAACTTCCTTTTTTCTTGTTTTTTTGCTACTAGTACGAAAACCACAAATTTCACATGTTATAAGCCGTTTTTTCGGTGGCATTTTAAGAAAATCTATCAAAGAACTGTTTTAAGCACTTCACACTTCTTTTATAATTATTTTAAGGAATAAACACAAACTCGTACAAAAATAAATATTACAAATAAAATTGCTGACAACAAAGAGTGACAACTGACAAGTATTGACATCTGCAATTAGAAAGAGAAGGTCGCCGAATGAATACAATAGCATTAATCCATAGATAATAAACTTATTTATGACAGTAATTTGACAGTAATACATGCAAAGTCCATACATTTTATCTGTCAACGATACATTAAGATTTTTCTTCTAAGTTGCGCCAGGCTGGATATCCCTTGTATGTTGTGACATTGACAGCTACGCTTACCATAGATCAAAGAGTATATTAATAGCCATAGATCTTTTTTTTCTATCTTAGATCTGCAAGGAACCGGCTAACCATGATGCTCATGCCAATTACCATACATCGTGATATTTTCGTCTTTTGCCTATAAACTAATAATACACAAAACCCTTTATTTTAATTTGAAATTGATTTTTCAACGATTAAGCGGATTTTTTAAAAATTATTCTTTAATTTTATTTCATGATAACAAACTGCTATCCACAAGAAACCTATCTATTGTGTTTATTTTTTCTAATGAAAACAAATGACTATTGAATGTCGATATGGCAACTCCATGCATAGCTGTCAGCCTCATGTCAGCAGTTGTCAATTTACTGTCAATGTGGTAATGTGGTTGCTAAATTTGACATGTTTAGGCGAAATCGCACGCAATATTGCAAAAAATATTTCAAAAATGGATTACCTATAAAAAATTAACTTTAATTATTACAAATACAGATTGCGAAGGAGATAGTCTTGTTTATAAAAAAAAAACGAAATGGTTTTAGTGCGAAGTTCTATAGTCGGTCAAAGAATCTTTTCTTTGAATCGAGCACTATTCAGGTAAATTATTAATAAATTGAACATTTTTGCGTACTATAAAGATTTTATATTTATACTATAAAGATTAATTAACGCAAATTGTTTGTGCGGAAAAATATGCTCGGTGTGTAAGTCAGGGATTAAAAAATAATATTGCACTTCCTTAAGTTTTCAGGGTCATTACGTAAATAGACGTGAAGACGACGCACTATTTCATTGCCATGGATTACAACAGCAAAAACGCACATTTTTAAACTTTCCGAAATCGAACAAAACTAGAGAGTATTGTGGACGACAGTTAGTTGGGTGAGTCATACTGAGTACATTCTATTTTATATTTAAATTTATCTTCAACAACTACTGCCATATATTGGTGTATTATCACAAATTCTACATACCTGAAGGTTATTATTATTCATTTTTATCAAGCAATTCTTATAACCACATCAATTTTAATGACAGTTTTCACATCATTTAGTTTAATTAAATTACTAGTTGCTTGTCTTAGAACAGAAGTTTTAAGTCACCTTTAAATTTTATTCTGATTTTACAAAGAAAATAAAATTTATGCATTGTATTTCCTACTTAGTAATATTATAGGATCCACTATAATTAATAAATTAGACTAAGAAGTATGTATATTTTATATAATTTATTTACCACATTTGGTCAGTGATATGAATATTTATAAACAAGCAAACAAATGAGTCAAAGTCAATGACAAAATTGATTCTATTTTTAGTATCTAAAAGACTTTCTTTGGGCCAATCGAAAAGTTGTTCTGGTGCCAACATTATATACATAACTATTAAAGTGTTTATACATAAACACCTAATATTATTCACTACTCACAAATTATTCTAGTATTATTAATGATACTAATTCTCATGGTGAAGGTTTTATTTTGTGTGAGAGGTCTTATGGTATATAAGCAGTTCTTAAGTAAGCTAATTGTGTAGTTAACTAAATTTTTATTGTAGGAAACTGTAAACATTAGCTTTTTTAAGGCACTTAGTATTTTTGATACTTTTTATGATTGGGTTACAGTTGAATGTTAGTCCTGTGTAATTAAACAAGAAAAACAGGCCTGCTTGTTTAGCTGTATATTTTTTCTTAGAGAAATTGATAAACTTAAACCAAATTTTATTTGAAATATATGATATATCTAAAACTCATAGCATTGAAGTGTTCACACATTCAATGCAAAATTATAGCAGCCTGTATGCCTTGAGTATGAAAAATTCAACTAACACAATGTGAGATAGCTTTGGATGGATTGAGCCCCAAAAAAGTTTTGTGCACATGCACCAAAGACTGTGTCAAAAGTTAATAATCAAATATTATTTTTACAACAATTGCATACTGTGGTTTTAATGTGTACAAGGCATGATAATGATTACACTAATAATGCTATGTATTATAATAATAATGATACCTTCAGAAGTAATTTAAATGCTATCATGAAATGGACTAATTTAGCCATGCTGTTCTAATATTAATTATAAAGGGGGTTATTTATATAATACTATAGGAGTGTGAAAACTATAAATCGGTTGTACCAAATCTGAGAGCTGCAGCTACAGAGTTCATCATTATAAAAAGAAAATAATATAAATATAGTGTATACATAATACATGCCCATAAATGTAACATCTTCACAATGTTACAGCTCCACTGAAATGAAAAACCATTAACATAATTGTTTATTCACTGGTTCTATTAAGTTTAGGCACTTGTCTCACCGGCAACGATGAACGAGTAACGAGTAAAGCTAGAACTAGAAACGAGTTAGCGAGAAGCGGGGAGCGAGTGCGTAGTTCCGATAGTTGTGTAGCTCGGCTATAAGCGAGTGTGCGAGTGCGGCGGGCGATTACTCGCATCACTCGCTCGCGGCAGTCAAGCTTACAGTCCACAGTATAGTCTGAACTAGATAACAATGATAATTCAAATGATTTTTCGATATTCATCATATTAAATTTAAAAAAACGTGTACTTTCAGATACGCACTGTAGAGAAATGACCACTGGTTGCTCTCTCGGCGTGAGTTCTAATCGCTTGGCGAGTATCGCCGAGCGAGTATCTTTCATAGCTCTTGTCGCTCAGCGACAAACTAGTGAAGCGAGTGCTCGCCGGCAGTGTGAACAGTCAGCGATCAACTATTTGTATCTGCGTCTCTTTTGTTCACACGGAAAGTATATCTATTGTACGTTTCTGGAGCGAGAAAATAGCCGATAGTTAGTAGTTTACTCGTCGTTGGTGGGACAACTGCCTTAGACTGATTGTGTTTCATGTTTGACAAGCTATTTGCATAAATTGTTCTTGAAAATTTAATTTCCTATTAGAAATTAGTTAAACAAAGACTAATAAATAACTTTTCAGATGAAAGCCTGTAACATTATAGAACCATATTTGTCTCTTTTTAAACCTCTCAAACATAAGCTATGGTGTGATATTAAGTCTAATGAAATTTAAAATATTATATTTTTTCTCAACATGTTGAAGCACATATTTACCTACATAACATGCCTAAGCCCTACATGTTTCTAAAGCAATTTGTAAGCAAAGTTCTTTTTTCAGGTTCACAATGGAACATTTTTTCTCAACATGTTGAAGCACATATTTACCTACATAACATGCCTAAGCCCTACATGTTTCTAAAGCAATTTGTAAGCAAAGTTCTTTTTTCAGGTTCACAATGGAACAGATGTTCGAAGTTGTTTCTGATGTAGATAGTTATTATAAGTTCCTGCCCTGGTGCAAAAAATCTATTGTATTATCTAAAGCTCCTGATCGTTTAAAAGCAGACCTCATCATAGGATTCCCACCAATCAATGAGAGTTACACATCAAATGTCACACTAGTCAGGCCTCATCTAGTTAAGGCAGAGTGCACAGATGGTAGACTCTTCCACCACATGCTAACATTGTGGAGATTTAGCCCTGGATTGAAAAGAGAACAACAGTCATGTGTTGTGGATTTCCACATAACATTTGAATTTCGGTCGGCTATTCATTCACACTTTTCCAATTTGTTCTTTGACCAAGTTGCACGCCAAATGGAGAGTGCATTCATAAAGGAAGTTGGCAGACGATACGGCCCAGCAACAATGCAGCCTAGAAATCTACTTATCAATAATAATGCACTAAAAAGTTGATGATGACATAAATTTCATCATAGTGATAATTTGAATTCAATATAAGTGACCAAACTATGTGTGTATTTAATGTGATTTTTACTTTGACTAAAACTAATTGTGGATATTTAATTTATTATCATGTAGCAAGGCTATCATGAATTATTGATAGGTTTAAATAAAAGCAGGACATGAAAACTGTAATTCTTTTATTTACATTTGTCCACATTGTGATATTGTTACAGGTATTTTTGGTTTATTGTTGGGACCTGTAGGAACATTTTCTATTTTCCGCATAACAAGTAATCCATCAATTACTCTACCAAACACAACATGCTTATTATCTAGGAAATTACACTTGGCACAAGTTATAAAAAATTGGCAACCATTAGTGTCTTTACCACTATTAGCCATTGACAGTAAACCTGGTGAATCATGTTTTAATACAAAGTTTTCATCTGCAAATGTGCTGCCACCATATATGCTCATAACACCTGTTCCATCACCCTGAAAAATATAAACAAAAATATAAGGGTCAATATAGGTAAAAATGTGTGATGGCCTCTTGGTAAACAGACTAGACGTGGCTGCCCACATGTTCATGGTGGTCTCAGGTTCAAATCCCAGGACACAACTCAGATTTTTCGGAATCATGTGTGTATTGATAGTCAATCACCATGCACTAAAATGATAAAGGAAAGCATTGAGAGGAAACCTGCATACCATGGCAATTTATATTAATTTCTATGGTATGTAAGTCCGCCAACCCGCACTGGGCCAGCGTGATGGACTATATGGCCTAACCACTCTCAATCTAACTCTTGATTGTAGAGGAGGCCCATGCCCTGCAGTGGCACATATATGGGCTGATACAGACAGATGGGTAAAAATACATGTATTGTGCAATAGAGAGAGAATACAGCATACAGGTACTTTAATACGGTTTAGAACCTAAGTATAAGCCCTAGCCATTATGGTCATAAAAGCAAAAGTATTTGTTATGTTATATTTTGATTAAGTTTAGCTAGGTTAAGCATTTATTGGTATTTTAGTAAAAAATAAGCAACTTACGTTAACAAAATCGCCGCCCTGTATCATAAAATCCTTGATAACTCTGTGGAATGTGGCGCCTTTATAACCAAGAGGTACACCATCTCTCCGGTATTCTCCCGTGCAAAATTCTCTGAAGTTCTCACTAGTCTTCGGTACAACATCGGCAAACAACTCGAATATCATACGGCCTATTTCCTGTGTAACAAATACAACGATTTAATGACTAAAATATGATAATTACTTACAACTATTCACAAACAAACAACCTAATCACAGTGAACAACTTACCGTAGTTCCAACAGTTACGTCGAAAAATACCACGGGATTGTTTGGGTTTCTTAGTTGTGATTGAATCTGATTCCAAGTAGGCATTTTTTAGTCTATAAATTGTGTACAATCTCGAAAATAACAGGTATTTTCTTTGATAATAATTGATGAAATCCTATGTCCTAACCTATATTTTTATTTGACAACAATTTTTTTGTTCTTTTAGTTCTGCATGGAGCCGGCTAAGGTCAAAAACCATACTGCCATCTGCCAAATCGAAAGTATTAATTCTTAAAAATAATCTTTCTAATTTAAAGTCAAAAGTAAGATCCAATAAAATGTCATAAGTTTTCTTATTAATATGTTTTCCCATCAGTAGTTATTAGTTTATTATTTTATGATTATGTACCTCTAATGTACGCTTACCAAACGACAAAGCGTAACTCATCGCGTTCAAATTGGTATCAATAACACCCATTGCGCACTGTCGAATGGTCTCCGGAGACTCGGTTGCCCGGGTCTGTCAGTTCCTATACGCTGCGCGCTGCCCGCTATCCCAATGGCGTTTTACAAACGTTAGCGCTACTCTAACGCGACGTTCACTTCACAGTTATAATCATGGACGTAGTATATAAACAGGACTGCGCACTGCAAGAAGCTTATACCCAAATGGAGATTGCATTCCGTATATAAAAGTGAAGCACAAAAATTTTACCTTGAATGACGTCGCTGATGCCTGCTATCCTTTTCTTTAGCGTAACAATGAATGAACTTCACGTGAACTTCATTCATTGTCACTCTAAAGAAAAGGATAGCAGGCAACAGCGATTGCATTCAAGGTCAAATTTTTGTGCTTCAGTGTTTTATACGGAATGCAATCTCCATTTGGGTATAAGCTTCTTGGCGCACTGTCATCGGAAAAACGAGCCGAGCGAGAGGTGTAACCGTTTAAAAAAATTTTGACCACCAAAATATGGTCCACCATTAGGACCTAGCAAAAAAGTTCAAAATCATAGTTTTATACGTATACTTTTTATAGGTGAAATGAAAAATGAAAATAATAATAATAAGCCTTTATTAACAGCAAAATACAGTTAACAATCTTCTCGTCTGTTCACAAAGTGCGTATGTTGTGTATTATCAGTGCCATTCGTCAGGGTGTGGTAGCCGGGGTCAACACAGAAATTCTTACCACCCTCTGTCCCGCCATTACCGTGGCCGCTACCATAACCAGGAATAGCGGGGCTGCCGGGGACTGGAGTCCTGATCCTGGTTTTAGCAACTATTAGGCTTTTTTATTTTTTATGCCAATACTCACCACGCTTGGCAGACGGATTCGAGAGCGCAGGAGGGTACTCGCGTTGATGACGCTGCTGTCCGTCTTCAACCGGGGAAAGTTTGCGGCTAGAAGATGTTATTCGATAGGAAAGTATGGAATGTAGAGATGGATACTACAGCCACGGAGGGGAAAGTTGGTAGTAATAGCAGTAGCTCAGGGGGCCGAGATCGCATACCCCGCAATGACCACTAGATAGGAGCTTCCCTGGCCTACTTCGTACCAGATACATGTTATTAATCATACCAACTCTTGTAATAACTACCCCTTCAAGCGTTGTCTACATAACAAGCGGGAACCTTTTGCCCTTACCCAAGGTCTAATTTATCTCTGTATCAAATTCTATCAAAATCGGTTCAGTAGCTTAGGCGTGAAAATATAGCAGTTAGTGTAATACATCCGTGCCGAAATTTTACATCACTCAATAAATAAAAACTATCGCAAGAAATAAATATTTTTTAATTATACTTAATTCATGATCAATTGTATTAGAAAAACTTTTAACGTGTTTATTTTCACTTAAAACATAGTATGTAGTATATGCAAATTAATGTGTATAAATTAAACATTACTTTAATAATACATTTTTAACGAAAAAATAACTGCTTTTAATATTCAAGCAGACTAAAAGTTATTCAATAAATCATCTGAACTTTGAATTGTCTATCAAAAAAGTACTAAGGCGGGTTTTATTATGGTCACGCTAGCAAATAAGAAGGGATAGAAACCTCTCATACTGTCTCACTCGGTTTCGGCCTTCCTCCATGTCATTTACCATAGTAAATTAAACCTTATGCTACATGCACATGTCTTATTTCAGGATGACACCATTTTCTTCGTGCGCAATCCTGTTTTTATATTACATCCATGGTTATAATATCTAGCAACAAGCGTTTGCGCTGCGACCAAGAAGCTTATACCCAAATGGAGATTGCATTCCGTATATAAAAGTGAAGCACAAAAATTTGACCTCGAATGACGTTGCTACTGATTGCTATCCTTTTCTTTCGAGTGACAATGAATGAAAATGACTTTTTGTTCATTCATTGTCACTCGAAAGAAAAGGATAGCAATCAGTAGCAACGTCATTCGAGGTCAAATTTTTGTGCTTCACTTTTATATAGGGAATGCAATCTCCATTAGGGTATAAGCTTCTTGGCTGCGACCTCACAACGTCGCGTTAACGCGTCGATAACATTGCGTTTTTCTAAAAATCATTAAAGAACCGATTTTTAATTTATTGTTTTCCAAGAAAGTTATACTAAAGATTTATACGTTCTAAAGAGAAACCAGAATACAGGATAGTTGAATAAGATATATAATTATTAAGTTTAAGGTATACTTCAAGTGATTTTGCTGGCATCATGTTCTTTTTTCTTTATCCTGAAATTGTCCATGGTTTTTGACAAAATGACTTAAGACTTTGTACCTCTTAATAAAATATAGATTAATGATTATGTTCTATTCTCTATAGACTGTTTGCTTGGTTTGAACCACAGGTTTGAACTTTGAAGTCTGTGATTTTGACATTTATGTTGATCTGCGAAATGTGATTTGTACTTTGTAGTTAATTGTGAAAATGTATGAAAAATCGTGTCAAACAATACAAGCAACACCACACGAGTGATACAGTGGAACGATGAAATATCGCTTATTCTACTTTGTATCCAATCATCTGCTCTAAAGTTAATTCTGAACATGGATACCAGACTTGACTATTACCAGATCCTAAACTGTGACCGAAACGCTACGAGTGATGAATTGAGGAAGAGTTACCAACAACTAGCACTGTCTCTGCATCCTGACAAAAACAGTGGGGATACCGAAGAAATGTTTTTACTGGTACAAAAAGCATGGTCAGTGCTCAGAGATCCAGTGTCTCGGCGACAGTATGATGCTACTCTAAATTTTCAAGAAACGACTGAGGTTTTATTGTTTGACACAGTACAATTGGCTGATATGAATTTTGACTCAGATGAAGGTGTTTACAAACATAATTGTCGGTGTGGAGGCACTTATATATTAGATTCTGAAGAAATATTTACCACAAATATCGTTATCGGATGTGATGAATGCTCGTTTTCTATTCAGGTTAACAGATAATATTTTCTATTATATTTATTGTATAATAATTTCAGTAACTATCATATTTTTATTTATTGTATAAGCATGTTACATATCGACGCAGGAAAGCGATTTTGTCGTATCTCGAAATAAGCAATTTTACACCAGGATCGAAAAAAAATTAATTAAAAAATGAATAACCACTAACTTGAAAACTTAGTGATACCATTTCTTTATTAATAACATTTTAAAATAAAACCTTGCATTTTCACAAGGAAATTCAATGCGGTATTCTTTTTATGAATTAAATAAAATACAAAACGCACATATGCATTTTTTGAGATACGACAAAATCGCTTTCCTGCGTCGATATATTGTAAGATCTGCGTTTGAAATGCGTTTCAATATGAATTTTATTACATTGGATGTTGCATAGAAGAGACTATTTTCATTTGGTATAGTTAAGTCAGATTTTTAAAATTAAATATTTGATTCTGTAGAAATAGTATCATTGTATTTATATGACGGGGGTCCTAAAAGTATATTTAGGAATTATAAGTACCTAAGTCTAAAATTATCATTGTTTCCACCTTGAATATGAAATATTTAGATTATTATTTGATTGGAAATGCAATCTAATTTGGCATCATAAGATGAAACTAGATAATTTAGCTTTATTATCCATTTGTACTTTTTGAATTTGTTGCATTAAATCAATTCAACATTGTACAGTTATTAGTATAGTTGAGTTATATATTATTAAAAATAATTATCAATATTTTATAACATATTGACTGTAGTGCATCATGACAAAATGTATTTTTTATGCAATTCTTTTGAGGGTTTTCAATTATTTTTTTTGGTTCATTATTACACTAGTAAAAGACCTGAGTGGTGCCAGTGGATAGCTGTTATTGCACAGCAGTCAATGTGTAAATCAGTTGAGTCCCTTGATATTCTAGGTGCGTTAATTTTGTTTATAAATATAATAATTATCTCATACAGCTTCTTAAGATTCAAATCTTTGCATTTTATAAGTTAGTGTAATTGAATTGATAAGGTTTAAACATACTAGAATTTGTTATAACACTATGACCCCAATACACCAATGCAATTTTCACTATCCTTACTAATATTATAAAGGTGAAAGTTTGTATGTATGTATGGATGTTTGTTACTCTTTCATGAAAAAACGGCTCAACAGATTTTGATGAAATTTGGTATAGTGATAGCTGACACCCTGGATTAACACATAGGCTACTTTTTATCCCGAAAAATGTAGTGTTCCCGTGGGATGAGTCAGGAAACCAAATATACATATTTTCTACTCTTTCAAATTCAAATTGTTGGCACGGGATGTCCTCTCCTACGGAAGGGAAATATAGTCGACGGCACGCGGGAAATATAGTTAGTAGACACGCGAAATAATATGTTCTTGATGTGGATTGGACTCAAAAACTATCTGCACCCGGGCGAAGCCGGGCCGGGCCGCTAGTGATTCATATATCATGTCAATTGAAGATGTCTTACAAACTCTCCTTAAGCCCGGCCTCACACATCTAGAATAGCTTTCTGAATTCATATAATTCAAAAAGTTCAAAATACTATACAATATCAATAAACCACACACATTCTAATTTTTCAGATTGATCGGAATGAATTCTAATAGCTATTTTGGATGTGTGAGGCTGGGCTAATTGGATTTAAAAGTATAGATTGTCTACAGTTTTTTGGCTTGCAAATTCATGGTTGTCATGCTGTTGTCAAATATTAGGAACAGCTTTGCTCCTTCCACATTTTATTATATTGGACATGTTAAATGTTAATACTATTTGATTATGAGTATAAATGCTTGTATAAATGAAGAAAACATATCTCAAATAATGCATTAAACTCTGTAATACCAATTTCGCACGCCAAAAGACCTTATATGATCTATAATACTAATTCAGTTGTAATTTAGCCATAAGGAATAAGTGACAAACAAAATTTTATTAAAATGCAGTCAATCTATTGAAATTTGTAAATTAAGGTATGTTTAAAAATAATAATGCAGAGACCATTATGATAATACCATTTATTTTGTGGTTAGAGCTAGTACATAAATACATTTTTTGATAGGTTTCATTATGTATATGGTTAACTCATAAAATGAATCACTATATTAACTGACTATATCTATGGTAAAATTTTGTACAATTCTCAGTGATACATACAATTCAAATTGGAAATAAAAGGACGATGAAAGAATAAATTAGATAGGTACTAGCAAGATTTCGACGTTTTCGAGTGATTTCATTTTAAATATTTCATATTTTCTAGAAGATCTAAGCTATCACATATGCAAATTATATCTTTGTATGATTTCTCATTTTACAATACTTTATTGGCAAGATATTAAAAAAAATAACATAGGTACATCCATAAATTCATTGTAAAGTTTATAGAGAGTGAAGAGATAGAGAGATAATATATTGCCAAAGTCAAGGAAATATTAAGCAATTTGCCATACTACATATAATAGCAAACTGGCCATTTTATATTCTAAACAACCACCTCGTGCGATGCTCTTCAAACACAGCAGGGTAGCAGTCACTTCTCACATTACAGCAGCTATATCTTTCACAGGCACTCATTGAGATTACAATCTTATTAGATTACCAATTATTATGTGTTCACACACATTTGATTTATAATTATAGGCATACACAATATATATACATGTGCACACATTTGTACTTTAAAATAAGATCCACATAAATATGCGATTAGAGTCCAATAAGGCAGTCGTCGTGCTTACACACTCTGCAAGCTTTCGCTTTCCCGTTTTGTTTAAAAACCTCTGCACCAAACATCAGCACAGTCTCACTTTGTTTACACATCTGTCCATGAAATTCTTCTTCCTCTTAGTTTGCGTGGCGGCGTCTAAGGGTGTAGGCAAAGAAAGTGGTGTGTGTGATTCCTCTGCTTCTAATATACCTTCGCAGCTACGGCATCTACGCGAAGTCTTTTCCACTTCGCTTGTGTCTATCTTATCGCTACTTTCGGATAATCTTTCCGGTAAGCTGTATAGTGATTTTTCAGGAGATGCGTTCTTAGATGTGTTATTACTACTACTAGATAATTGTTCGCAGCTTTGTGAGGATGCAGCCGAAGCTTTGTCAAGGGACGATTGGCGGCTTCTTCGTGGTCTGTGAAAGAAACATTCAGTTAATAGGGATAAAGAATATTTAAATAATTCGGTTTTTGAACAGGTAATTTCTTTCAATAAATGTATGTAAAGACAAAATATGTATTCGCAAAAATATTAAGATTTTCACGACCATTGGCATATTTATGTAGAAAACTGTATTACTATTGGTATATTACCTAACAGGTGGCAGTGTGTGTATAAGCGGCTCTAGTCAATCTGCTTTGTCACTCCCCCGGCTCTCGCAAGAGGCCATCCGCTGATAGTTGGGCGGGCCCCGGCCGATGGCCGCGGTGCCCGGGGTCTGCACGTCTCCGCGACCGCGTAGCGGACCCTCCAAACGATTCGCAAGGTTGGATTTGCCTCGAAGGAAACTGTAATTGACAAAAGTGAGTACGTTATTATCAACCGCATTACATTTCTTATTATTGAAATGATGATAATATTCAGTCACTCTGACTCTAGAATATGAATAAGCGAATGGAGTAGGTACCTTTCTAGTTTTTCGACGCAAGCATCTTGGTAATCGTGTATCCACCGAACCCCGTTAAAATGACACACAGCTCGCATGTCCTCGGGAAGCTCTTCGGCTTTCGGCCATTCGAAATTGTCGATAATCGGCACAATGTTGCATTGAGATTGCAATGCTGCTACTATCTCCTGTAAATTTTAAATAATGTTAGTATATAAATATTTCTTACTTTTGTCTTATGTATCTTTAAAATTAGGCTCATGTGATTAGTATGTGAATAATCTTACTTACTCTATGAACCCAGTCTTTCCGATCGTGGTCGTTCTTGCACCTGTCCAGTGCGTTTGGCGTGAGAACCAGCAAAAAGTGTTTGGCTTGTCTTATGCTCTGAAGCAAATTGTTGTCAAACTTGCCGGCTTCAAGCCGTTCCACGTCAATAAATACTGTGAACCCTCGCAGCTGCAAGTGGACCTTGAGTAGACTGGCCAACTGAGATCCGTTAGATCTTCTATAGCTCACGAATACGTCCAAGTTCTTCTCCATAATTTCCTCGCCTTTGCTTGGCAAGCTACTCTCGTAAGCTGCAATAATATTCAACATGTATTGTCTTTTCTTAATATGTGTTTACTAAATAATGGTTTTATTTCAATGTGTTCTAATTTCTAAAGATTGATGATGTCTAAGTTATATTTTATAATTAGATGCTATTTTATGTTTCCCTCCATTTATCCATAAATCTGTCATGCTTTAGTACGCTTGTTTACATTTTAGAGTAATAAAAACGAAAATAGGTAGCATGCGTTTACTGAAACATGGGTTGTGATTTAAGAGTCTTTATATCCAATAACATTACACAGTTATTACAGAATAAAATTAGTCATGTAATACGAATAACATGGATTTCTAATCGTCTTTAAAATATTTGACAGCTATCTCACCTCTAATGGCATTCAAAATCCGTAACCTATGTATGCTATTGACAATACGGCATTCGTTTTCCAATTGTTCATCGCTGAGGCCGCGAATAGATTCCTTGTCGACGCCTGCGTTCAGCATGGAGTACGTGTAGATTGTGTATTCGGGTCCGATGCTCTGCAAAAAGTCATTCAAACTGCCGGTGTCGCGCGATGTGTAATCTGCCATTTTCTTCAGTTGTTGAAGCTCTCGCGTGAATCTGGAAATTATAAAAAATTACAAAAATATCAAATGTTATCCTTATTAGCTTTGCGATGACTGCAAATATACAGTTATTTAGTATTACCTTTTTCGTTTGATTCCGTTTTGTAAACCAATGTCTTCCTTCAAATTTTCTTCAGTTATTTGCAGTAGTAAATCTCCATCAACTCTACTCTCGTAAAAGTTGGTTGCGTATTCGGAGAATCCTATTTGTTTAACCCATTCTCGCACGTCCTCAATGGACCAGAGTGGGACCTGTTGTGACAGTTTGTGCGGCACTTCCTCGCCAATAAGTCGCAGCGCCTGTGCGGCGTATTTGGAAGCAACTGCGTTTGGGCAACTCGCTACTTTCTTCAAAGATTCAATAGCCCCGATTTCTCTGAAGATTTCCGTATTCCCTTGCTGCTTTTTGATTCCGGCTTCCATACAGAAATGGAAAGCGGCGAGGTTTCTCGCCTCCTCTCGTTTCGAACTTAACACTGGAACTAATCTCTTCAACCAATTCTTGCTCTGACCGTGAGCGTGTGCGAGATTCGATCGAGCAAACTCCGATGGGTTGTGCGACGTTACAAATGGTTCTACTAAGTCCAACGTGCCAGATTTAAGAACAGCAGCTTCAATTTCTTTGTTAGCAACTAAAACAGCGATAGCCAAGCAAGCGTAATACTTGATGTTGTCATCGGTATGAAAAGCCAGAGGGAACAACCACATTGGCACTTTCCTCTTGATCATGGCTTCTTGGTTTTCAGCTCCACCGTACAGCGACAGATTTGCAAGAGCCGTGGCACAATGCCTCAATGTTTCCACGTCATTCTTTCGACATTCAAACAGAACAGCATCTAGACCTCCAAGTTTGATCACATCGCCGCACGTAGTTTCACTGTGTTTGAATAGGTGTTCCAAAATTCCTGTGCCAACTCTAGAATGATCCACTGAGTTTGCGTGTTTAGTGCAGACACAAGCTACATTAACCACTTTTTCAAGACCGTTCTCTACCACATGCGCTCTGTTTTCAGTCGTGAGGCATTGTTCAAGAAGTTTCGCAGACGAAAATTGTAACTCTGGATTACTGGACTCTACGCAATTTGCCATTAAAATATTCAACCCGCCGGATTCTCTCAGTGTGTTGCAAAGGGAATAGCCTAGTTCATGTCCGTACGTGGGCACGGCCCACGCTCTCCTTAACATTTCATTCAATTTGTTAAAATGCACGGATGCATTTTTCATGTCAATTTGACTATTTTTTATGGACGTTATGAAGGCGTTCATCCGAGACGAATATTTCTGTATTGCCATGTCTACATCTTTTTGGTTTGAATTAGCATTGAGCTTATCTAAATCGTCAAAACTTAAATTAGTAAGATCTTCGTCGCCCGGCTTGATAGTTCCGTTCAGTAACTGGCTCATCTGAAACGTAGTTAATTAACAATTTTAATAGTTGTTTTGAGAGATCTACGTAACTATGTACACAAGGTGCTATCATTAAAAAGTATTGGTAAACATAAATCTTTTGGTAAGTCTTTCAAATGATACCTTACACTAAAGAATTTTAAGAATTCTGTTTTCAAGAACTTACTTCATGTAGGGCATTTTTTTGTGTTGATATGAAACATGTACCAATGAAATAAAGAAATATTCTTACCTGGGACGAGAGAAGTGTGGATTTAGTGGATAGATTTTTGCTTGAGATTGTCATATTTGATTGTGCCACAGAAGAGTGCTCTTTGTGAGTGTACATGCCACTGGATGTGACGGTCTGACGAGCTTGAGCTGATGCCATGGCTTTTTTCTCAGCACTGAACGCCTCTGTTTGCAATCTGGAACTCGACGCGGACATGTTGTTTGCTTCTTGTGCTGTCACTTCTCCAGCCTTAAGCGAACGCTGCTCCTAAAACCACATAATAACACCATCATCTATATGTTTTCTTACACTGTCCAACGTAATTATTTAGGCTAGGACGAAATTCAATAAAAATATATTAGGTCTCCGTTTTTATTCATGAACTCTATTGAACTGACGGATAAGACTGGACCTTGTTATCATTTAGGTAACCGGTTTTCGCGCATCACGTTTTATCACAAATCTCTTCATTAATTATCAAGGAAGTTTTTAAAAGATTCATATTGGGATTTTCTAAAAACATGGCATTATCACTTAAATCACTTTTATATTTAGAGAATACAACACCACAAAGTTCCACACAATGATTCACTAAGTAAATATTTGATAGTTACGGCAATAACGATACGCAATTTGGGTCTCGCACGTCGCTTGGAAGACATAGTTATTCGTATGAAATTCGCCGCACGTTTGTCCCGGAATAAAAATCACTTTTATATTGGACAACACTTCGACGTCATGACTCGAGTTATACGTCCTTGTCGCTCCTATTGGATATAGGCCAATCGCACGAAACCGTGGGCTTTCTAGATAATTTTAAAGTTTGTGTACAGACGTCACGTGTCGTGAAGGTCGCCGGTGAAATTTTCCCAAGAAATGAACTCTCACCGAGGGATCCTGCGGGTACGGAGGAAAGCGCGACAGGACGCCACGGTGCACGGGCCACGGGGCCGACCCCCCTCCCGCGGACATTCCGCGTCTAAATTTAAATCCGACTATTCGTGTACCCGTGCGCGCACGCGCAATAATTGACTTCCGCGTGTGCTGGCGCGCACGACGGTCAAACACTGACTGAGACAAGCATGGTTCAGTTACTACGGCGATAAGCGACTCTAGATAAATGAGCTCACCGCCCCAGGCGATCCTCCGCGCCGCAGCATCCTGCCGGTCCACGCGATAATTCGCGCTGCCATGTTGCCCTCTCTACGTGACACGACTATCGCGTGTTTACGAATCCGTGAACTATCGTCAATGGGTTTGGATGTTATCAGAACAAGAAATTCTACAGCACTGCGCGGAACGCGAATGTAGACGCGACGCTCAGGGGTATCGATCGGTCGCATTCGTGCGAGGTCATGTCCTTCGGCGCGCCTTCGTGGCTCCACCGACCTTGCAGCCAGAAGTAGTACGAACAAATTTTTGATGAAATTTAATAGTAACAAAATTCATATTTATAATATAATTTAATATGTCAACGACACAATTGTTTTGACATAAAAAGCAACACCGCATCGTAAAAAATATTAAATGAACGCGAAGAAAACTAAACGCGGTAGTAAAAATGATTAGATATTTATGAAATATTTGTAATTCAATTAAATACAAAACGCGAATGATAAGTGAATAATATTTAATGTTACCTGTAAGTAGGCGGCGTTTTGTTCGGCAGTAAGTCCCTCGGCTTGCAGCAGCCTGTGTGACGCCCCCGCGGCGCTCCTCTCTGCGTACTGCAACTCGCCGTGTTGCAGGCGGCGCATCCTGGCACTGTTGGCCGCCGACCTCGACGCACTGTATCCATCGGCCACCACGCGAGTCGAACTGGCAGATGTCACTCTCGCTGCACTGTACTTGAGTTCGTTTGCGGCACTGGAGCCCACGGCTACTGTGCTGCCGGACAACAGGGATGGTTTTTCTGTGACGGGTGGTGGCGTGTCGGATTCCGGGAACGTCACGAGCGGTCCGTCTCCCTGGAGCTCTCCCATATCACCCATGTCACCGATATCGCCCATCTCGCCGAGATCCCGAATATCGGGCAAATGTCGTTCACCCAAATCATCTTGATCGACTATGTTTTCCATTGAACTTCTTAGCCTGCAAATAGTAATATTGAACACTTCACGATGTGCACCAATATACACAACACAACCAGGAGAAATCGAAAGTATTTAATTCCCGTGTACGAGGATAACGCGGAAACGTAGCGTTTCTATTGTTTGTCGGCGTGGTACTGCAAACACAGAGCTGAAAATCTGAGAAATTGGCCGAGAGCCAAGGTCGCTCAGGTGAGCTTGCTTCTATCGGCCCGTGGGTAATGGCAAAAGCATCTTTAATGTTCTTAAGAAACTGTCTGTGTTATCTTAATGCCCATTGACCAAACATGAAACAAAACATTGGCACATATTATGGGTGTTATATAAGCTATGACCAATTTTGAAAAAATGCAGCGGCTAAAGTACAATTGCTATGACTGACCGTTGTCCGAAGTTTTTAGCGGCTGAGCTGCTTAAATTCTTCATTTCCGAAATGGAACTTTTCAGTTCCGAAAGATCAGACTTCATGGAGCTAGCTTTCATCTCTGAGGCCGTCATGTGTTGTAATCGCTGCGATGAGCTCTGCAAGCGCTGGCTTGAAGCTGTGCTGCTTGACGTCGTACTGGAAACCATCTGGTGACAAAACATACACTTTATATATGGAAAAACACAATATAAACACTTGGTTCACTTCGCGACACAAAAAAAAAAACCTTTTATTTGCTTAGAAATATTTATAGTGGCACTGATTGTTGGTACGTGTATTATTCGTTCAAACTCATTATCTACACTAGGAGTGAGAGAAGAGTTCAGTGCCAATGCTAGTGAAGTTTGTGAGAGCGGGCGTCACGCGTGTTGGCGCACCTACACGACTACGCGGCCGAGGTAAATAAAGCTAGCGCTATGCAAAATTGGAATATTAAAATAAGAATATTCTAAAATTAACAGAAATATGAAATATTTTTATACGTCTATATTCGATGGAATGGTGCGTTACAATAATTGTAATGACTGCAATAATTTCGCCCGACTCATATTTATACCTTTTTTATATGGCATTATGTCAAATTATAAACGATTATGAATAATAATTTATATGAAAAAATATGTTGTAACACGTTTTGTCATTGGACGTCGGTGATTGAGAAGCGTAACATCGTGATTCAGCCAGTGTGGGCGGGCGGGATGCAACAAATTTTGGCCTTGAACCGAGCGGCCAAAACCTGATGGATTCTCAATGCTGCGTGCCCGTTAACAATATTTGTCTGAGGTTGAAGCGTGGGTGACAGTCGGCATTTACTCCGCGAGTGGGCGTCACGTGTGCTATCGTGGAGAGTTTACAAATTATGCTAAGTATTGTTCTGCAATCAGTTTTTTTGTGGTTTTGTGTATCGTGTGTGGATATCCGAGTATTTTTTTCGTAGAAAAACTTGATCGTAAGGGCGCATGACAACACGTGGTTGGCGTCCTACGTTACGCCATGTCACTTTGGTGCTGGCCAAGCGCCAGCAGCAGACGCTCATATCGGTTTATGTTCGTTCACTATTACTGACATCAAATCACACGTAACTATGTTTAGTTCTTTCGTATTAATATTGATATGATATTGAATCTTTAATTAATATTCTAAATAATTATACTGTATACGTATCACTGCAGGGCACGCCGCACGAGCCGCCTCCACAATCGAAAGTATGATTGAGAGGACTAAGCCATATAATCCACCACGCTGGCCTAGTGGCCGTTCAATTTCAATATTGGTTTTGTGAAACTCATGAATGTGAAATGAAATAATACGAGCCTTGATTTAAATACTAACCAATGTTCTTTTAAACCTTAAAAATGTCTCATCAAAATATTAAATTTAAGAAGAATTCATATTCTATCTGATCCACACAATCAATTATATCGTACGTTTTTTTTCGTTCGTCGGTCAACAAAGGTGACTTTAGAATTACCTGGAAATAACCTACATATATCCCGCCTTGTGTAGGTATATCGTTTAAAATGTCGGCTATACTATAAAATATGTACATAGGTACTTAAGTATATAAAATTCGTTAAATAATGAATCGCGGGTGTTCAGTTGCAAGACAATGGTACTAATTTAGCAGCTATTAATGATGCGTTGTGTCCTTGACGTTACCGGCTTCAACAATAGGTAGGTTGTAGGTACATCCCATGTTGTGCGCGCAATCGAGCCCCATTTCTGTTTTAAGTTTTATTTTTCCCGTATCTCGCGTTGGGCGAATTGAAAATAAACACGGCGTTTTATGAACCGACGCCGGAGCCGAAATAATCGACAGTCTATATTTAAACTAACTGCTGCCTCTGTGATTGTTCTGAATATACACTAACGTAATAAGTATTAATTATTTATTATTAAAAAACACGCGCGTATAATTATCTACATACATCATTCAATAGTTCGCAATCATAGTTACTGTTACTAAGAATAAACACCGGAATTATTTGTATACCAGCTCTTGATACCAGCAGAAGTTACTTGAATGTAACGTGTCTGATAGCTGTCAAATTAAAAATTGGCATTATAATGAGTTCGCATAGTGCTATGAAAGTGCCTATTTATATAAGTTAATTGTGAACGATGATCGTTTAATAAGTATTGATTTGTTGCCAAATAATTAAATAAATGAGATATGTTGGGCTCCTTTGCAGTGAATAAGACAACTATGCACATCCATTCGTATGCCAAATTTGTGACGATTAATTGCGCTCTAACAAGCACTTGCAACTTTCAAATGTATAATACATTTAAATAATAATAAATACACCAAACTGTTACATACACAGACCTGACCCCACACTAAGTCCTAAGATTAAAAGTCTTGTGGTGTGGGTATCAGAAACTACGATAGACTTTAAAGTCTCACAAACACCTAGACCCGAAACAAATATCTGTGGTTCACACAAATATTTGTTTCGGTGGGGGATCGAACCTGCTCTCCTCCTCTCGTTTCACAGCTGGTGTTTAACCAACTGCGCGACGGAACGCTCCGGTATTTAAAATATATTCGAGTGGATTTGGTTTATAGCGTAAAGTAATTGTTTCAATGCTTACATAATGTTTTATACTTCACTAAAAAGGGCCATCAAGGTTTGCTAATGGCGTACCATATGCAGGTAATATGCAGTGCAATTAAAGAGAGCACCCAAAAGCTAGAACCGTCATTTCTCCCTGGTCCTAGTTATCCCGGCCTGCTCAGAACGTATATGCACAGGATGAACCGGACATTCTTGCGTGGTTCACTATGACGGAGTTTCCCTCATCGCCTGTGGTGGGCGTTGTCTGGTCGGAAACGAATATCACCAACAAATATTAATTTAATCGCAGTTCCATATCCACACATCATTTTCCTTGTTGCCCGACATTATATTTAATATCAATATTATTTTAATACTATAAGTATTGTATTTCCATCGATATACAGGTACATATTTCCATGGAATTCATATTAACATTTATTGTTATTGTTTTAAACAAGTTATTATTTATTTATTGTGAATTCCTAATAGTACCTGTTGAGTAGAGGAACTGGTGACCTGTGTGTTGAGCTGGTTCTGGCGCGAGACCAGACTGCCCTTCTTGAGGTTCTCCATGACGGACGCTAAGTCCTTCGCACTACCGTTGTGTTTCAAACTGTTGCTTCCATCGAGGGAGAATTCGGGTATCTGCAACAAGCGAAATAACCTTTATAATAATGCTAAAACATTCGTCACACTTGTAATGCAAAGGCACACAGCGTACATTCAAAACAAACGATAAAGCTGTAACTGTACACTGACCGCTGGCCTTTTGACATTTAGAATGGCGTGCAAGGACGTGCAATTGTGATTGGAGGTTTATCTTTATAACCCATCGACATGGGATCTCTTAATTAGTTCGCCACCTAGATCTGCAGTTCGTTTGTCCACAGTCACAACTGGCACTGCGAGATCTTTATTGATAACGTTCCTATTCTGAGAGCGGTGTAGTACGTGGACAGGTTTATAGTCAGTTGTCCCGCTTTATCGCGATACCAGGAATTCTGTAACTATTGCGAATTCGGCACAAGGACAGTGGGTTGCACATATTGAACCCGTTGAATAGGGTCAAAGGAACCATTTATAGTGTAATATCAAACTGTGAGTCATCGGAGAGTCCGGTAACAGAGTGGCATTATCAATCAGACACTCAGCTCACGCATTCGAGTGTCGAACGCAAAGACACGCTCGTCGCATAATGATAGGCCCGCCTACGGAACATCCGCGCGACCGCCGGCAATAGCAGCCATCAGCCACGCCGACCGATCTATTCGACTACAGCGCGCCCAGTGTCCGCCAACAATGCCGCAATCTTCACTCACTACAATTTAGAGATCGTGAGAAAATTATACCGACAACCGCACCGAAATTATTATAAGAATGAGTATCGATAAAGATAGGTGACTTACGTTATACGTAACGGATATACATATATTAGGATCGAATAAGTCATCGCCATTTATAACTCATGTTAAATAAGGTAATATTAGGTACAATCTACACGTTTAATAATCATAATATGTTGATTGGCGCGATGACATCGCGATGATTAACCAATCTGGACGGAGATACAGTTGAAGATTCGCGTCGGATGACGCGCGTTGACGCGGATGGTGCTGATGTCATGGGCACGCCGACCACTGCGGCGTCATCAAAACATCACAACCACTCAATATTTATGATATGCTAACTGTTATTTTTATATGAAAAGTTGAAAACGCTATCACAAAATTTATTTTGCAATATATTATATACAGGCTTAAAAATGCGTTACCATACACATTTACTAAGGAGCTGAAATGTTATCAAACTGGTCACAGATTTGCAACAATTTGAATAGGTATAACATGTTTAAGTGCCACTTGTCATCAGTTCTGTGGTTATTGTTTATGTCGTGGCTCGGTGACATGTATAGCTTCATTGATAAACAGTGAACCCGATGTCGTGATGAGTAATCGAGCGCAAAAAAGTCGCGGATGAACTGCGGCTACGTAACAGGGTCAACCATGGTCCGAGAGTGAGTCACGGTTCGCAGAACTGTCGTCACAGTTCCAGAGATTACGCTCAGAGAACTCGGTTAATAAGTAGGCATCGACAATCCGATTACGCAATTAGCAATTACATCACAGATTTCAAGTGTCACGCTCGCGTCACAGGATATGTCGTTGTACATCGTAATTAAACAATGACAAATACAGATAAACGCAGGTTGTCACGCGTGCTGATAACGCCGCTGATATCATTTCGTACATCACTGGATTGACAGGTTCGCGGAGGCCCGTTAAATTACATTTTCGTGGTATAGTATGCTACTGGCTATAAATTAATCATTAGACACGTATAGTTTATATACCGGAAATAATTTGATAAATAAAAGTTAATTAATCCATTTCAAAATAGAAAATTCTAAATTGGATATGGTTGAAAGTATAAAGTAGGTAGGTATACTTAAGAAATAATCCGTAAGGCTAAATGTTCCTGTTAAAAATAAGTACTAGCAAACCTAAGCGCAAATTTACTATTTAGGAACAATGTTCATTAAAATTCGTATCATTGTTATCTGTTATTGCATTCATAACGTTATCCATTTGTATTTTAAAATAAATTATTACCATTGATTATAAAATCGCCGATTTTATTGTAAGAATTCATTTTTAGTTGGATATAAATCGTTATAACTTATCTATTTATATAGCTTCCATTAAATAATATAATGCATAGCTTTTTTCGAGAAATAATGAAAATGAAAAGATTGGCAGACTAGTGATGACAAGGTACCCATATAATATAATTCATCAATTGACATAATAAATTCACTTGAATATTAAAAGCAATTACTTGTATAGTCATTCTAATTTGCATAACACGCTGTATCAGTATGTAGGAAAACAATGTGAGAAAACCCCGATGTCACACCAACAATCATTTCTAACGTGCTTTGAATTTGTGCCCGACAGAGCCATCAGTAAGACGCGACATATAATGTCCGCGACTAAAATAGATCACAATTTAAAACTGGTGTTCTTAATCTAGATATATCTGTCAAGCCATTAAAGAAGTAAAAATAACACACTGTAGATATCGGGACCAAAGTTATGTATACTGATATCGAAAGTAAACACGATTTTATATTACATTATTGTTCAATAACAAAACACAAGTGGCTTTTCCTCGTTCTCTGTATGTAGATAAGTAAGCAAAACCCGTTGGAGTTGTCATGCAAACAAAACTCAGTAGCTACATGACATAAATCGAAATTAATGAGCAGGATAATAATACTGCAGTGGCTATTCTCCTCACGTCAATATACTGTGTCCACTTCTAAGAACAGCTTTCACGGTTAACTGTTCTGCATTTTGAAATTGATTTTGTTTTCTCGCTACCGAGGCCAGTTTTACTGTAGCTCTTATGTACTTTTCTATTAGCGTTAAGTTTCCGTGTGAATTTATTGAAAATGCACCTTAATGCAAGATGCGGAACATTGCAGCATTCGTCTCGCGTTCCTTCAACGAGCGGCATTAGCGAAGGTCAGTTTCGCATGAACAATTATTTCACATGTGACGTGCCACGGGAAACTAATGGCATTCTTACATAACTCGTGAGACCATTTGCATGCGCAGTTAGTATAGTTTGATAAAATCTTCGGGACATCAATAGATCCAATAAACCCATTTATAATGTCGCATTAATAGTTTAGTTCAAACGTGATTAGTAAATTATATCGGACTCTTTGATTTTATGAGACCATAAAATTGATACTCTAGAAAACGAGTTGTGAGTAACTAGTGTGCTTATTCATTCAGGAAGAGATAATAGTTGTATAAAAACAGACGAGAAAAAAACTTGAAACCAGAATTTTATTTAATGTTACATGTATATTTATGTTAAATGACAATAACCTTTAACAGCAATAATGGGGAGACCCCAAAGAATATTGAATAGCGATTTTGCGTGGCGTCTTGAGCAATGCAATAATGTATAGGAGTCAAGTAAACAGCATGCCATTAAGATTAGTCATTGGCAGTAAATATGATGGTAAATCTAAAGGAAACTATGCCAGCTAGATTATTTTTTATCTCAAGTTAATTATGATCGTCCTTTGTTACCGGAATTGAACCGAACTCTACATTACATAACAAACCAAATGCACACGATTGTTTCAATTGTATCTACATTGGCCACGATGAATGTGGGTAATTAATTATTTAACAGTTTTGCGAACACTTGCATTTGTTATGTATACGTTGGTAATCCAGAAAAGCAAGTGACATTTAGCTTTAGTGAAATTATTATATGCCATGCATAAAGAGCGATCCACAGATGGACAAAGAAAATTGAAAGCCCGTAGCGAAACAATACTCCAATCAAATCCTAAACCGCATATCTGCTTGCGACATAGATTTGCAATAACCGCCGATAGTGGTACAATGGTCCCAGTTTTAGCAGTATACGAGTAGATCATAATGGCTTTACCTTGTACTACGCCAACAAGTAAAACTTTTAACACATACAAGTGAAATATCTGTCCGCCGGTCGCGTCCACATGTTGGAATTACTGAGAGGAGATAAACTTGGTGGTTATCAATAGAGAGCACTGTCGATCACTTATCGGCATCACAGTCGCGTGTGGAGCGCGGGATAGCGGCTCGCGGTACGTGTCACTGAGGCAGCGGCTCCGGCGTGACTGCCGGCCGGCCGGCCGCAAACTTTAACTGACAACCACAATGGGCTAATTAGAATGGCGAGCCGAGAGCGGCGCGGGGCGGCGGCGGAGCTCCACCCACGGAACTTTGTATCCGCCTCATGGACTGCTCTCATGAGATATTACGATTATTTCCGATCTTATCAATTAGTTCTCAGGAAAGGGCAAGATCAACATACATACATAAACTCACGCCTTTTTCCCAGAAGGGGTAGGCAGAGGTGCCAGGACACCCACATTTCGCCATGTATGTTCCGTCCCACAATGTGATAGGTGGCGAGCCTATCGCCATATCAGGCACAAATTCCTGACTCTGAGCTGATAATGAATAGAAAAATCCAATATCACTTACAGCAAATATTATGCTAAGGCATATTATTAGGGCAAGATCAAATATTATGCTATCACACATTTCGCCGACCTATTTTACAATATTATTATCTGTAAGTATTTTTTTAAAGAACTTTTGAAAGTTTAAGTTGGATTTAAGTTATGGAATTTATAGTGGCTTTATTTCGGAGTATCTTATATTAATTTTAAAATATTTCCGAATTTAAGTAATTAGCACGTGCTTTCAGCAGATAAAAATTTGCTACAAAATTGGTGGAGCTTTAAAGCTTGCGATTTAACAATGGAACAGAGTGGACGTTCTGGTTACATAGATATAACATAAAGAAAATATTATAAAAAGCGCTCAGCAAGGGAAGGGAGTCTTGCCACCGCCGTCGTGTCGTTCAAGTCAACAACCTTTCAATGTCAGCGCGATACTCCACAGCGAATCATCGGCGCGGGTAATTAAACCTACATATCTGATGTCCTTTCAAATATCGATTTCGTCTATTCACTGATGACAGAAAATAATTTATTATGGCGGTACAGATACTAAATAAATTTATTATCAAGAATAGATAGAACCTTAAAAGGTGTTTTATGTTCCTCATTAGCTGATAGCGTCGGGGCTATTGAAATATCGCCAATACCAGTTGAGACACTTAAAATACACCCACGCGGGTATGTGTGCTTTACTTACCGCATAGATTCGCATGTTAATCATAGATATACGCGCCATTATATTGATGTCGGTGATAAATTAGCATTGCTAAATAGGTCGACGTAAAATTATAACTCCGAGAAACGTTAACGCTACAGGTATGTTCTATTATAGATGATTATGTGTTTTATAATTAAATATATGTAAATTTGAAGATTGGAAGACGTTAAAACATCAACGGGCTTCGAGTACCTTAAACAAAGGATTATTGTTTTGCGTATTTCCCATTCGGTCAATAATTTCTCAAAAGTTGTGAGCGCAAACACAAGATGTGAGTCATAATCCGGCGCAAATCATTCAGGCTGCAAAGTTGCAAGCAATATAACTGTACTGTACATGATAAGTCTTAGGTGTAGCAAATTAAATGTTTACTAATTTAATGAATCACCGTGACTTATTCATCCTTATATAACTCGAACTTTAATAGTTGTTTGAAACAGTCATTTGTATTACAAAACATACATTAATTAGTTTATTTATGCGCAGTGTTATAATTTATTATAACATATTATGCAGATGTCCCCTGATTATTAAGAAGGTAATCTAATAATTCAAAATTATATTAATAAAAATATTAACCTTTCATAACTTAAAGCAAGTTTATTTTGGTGATAAAGGACTCTACCAAGTCACTTATATTGGTTAATGATTGCTGTTCAAAGTTGGTAGGTAATAATGTTGGCTAAATAAAAACCAAAGTAAAAACCGATGTATAAAATGTATTATTTTATCAAAATAAGTACTATATATTGTAGATCGCCCTACAAATAAGTAATAACACGCATAATTTTAGCTCTACACAGTATCTGTACCATCCTAGCAACCCTCCAATCCAAGGTATTTCTTTTCTGGCCTTGAAATACATTAAACCTCTTCTTATCTTAACAGTTTTAGCCTTCGTATAGTGCATAGCGTAAAGGCCATCTCACGCTAAAAACCGTTACTATAAAGTTGTGCTAATAATTTATCGTCTGCGAACACGCAAGAAATAAGAATGAGCCATGGAAAAATTACATGCATGTAGTTGGAACTACCATTAGGATCATGTCTTCTTTGATAATGCTTAAAATGCTAATCCGCAACGCTCTAGAATCCAACAGACGTGATCTTCATTTGATTACATAAAATTACTACGTTTCTGCAAGTGTGTGGTAAAGATGTATTGCTTACGTAAATATTTAATAAAGAATAATAAAGTTAAGTTTTAATAAACGTTTTTAAGAAATTATAAAACGAAATTATCCAATTGGATTTTGTTAAGTCGGAGATGTCTCGTTTGATAAAATTGTATCGGATTTCTTCGTTGGAACCACAAGAAGCCATGGAAAAGTTATTAAGAAAATATTATATTAAGGTATACATAATATTTAATGCGATCTTTGATAACAATTTATGAATAAAAAGTCGGCAGTAAAGTGGACTGCTAATCTTAATCCCTAATGTAACTCCGAAGTTGCGTGAATTATGATGACCAAAAATCTTTAATACGAAAAGGTCAATGAACTGGGACGTTAATCCAATATAAATGATGACCATTGTGTTTTGAAGATCAAGGTGAGGATTTTCCAAATGTTGTACGAAGAAACATTGAAGGCTAATAATTCCCAAAACTTCTCAATGCGGTTTACTTTGACGTGAAATATTACTTGAGTCAATAAGAAAAACAATGGTACATTACGTTTGTTGCATTGAGTCATATCAAGTGGTTGCAGTTCTACGTATAACGTAACTGTTTCACGGAGATATGACTAAACGGCATGAGTAGTTCCATTCATAAGTATTAATTCGGTTCAGGAATATCGAAATGTACTCCATTCATAGATATCTGCAGTGATAAAAAAAGGAACAGAGTACGTGGAATTATAACGATATGCAGTTGATAACGGAAGTAGTATTTGAATATCTATAGATATTTATGTTAAAAGTGTACTTATTATCAAATGTTTAGGTCATCGTATAATGCTTTAATTATATGCTAAAAAGCGCGAAAATAGCCTTGATTTAAATAGCTAACAATGCAAATAGTAGGAATCTTCAGATATTTGTTTTACAAATGTCCGTATCTAAATAATTCTCACCTACATAGTGCGGAAACCTGTTCCGCCAGCATACCGACCTCATTAGACAATGTGATGGTCCAAAATTCTTCGTATTGTTAATATTTTTATGTCAATTGATTATAATAAATGTCCGAGCGCTGAGTCACCATTCGCTTGTTCACGTGGCCGCTTATCAAACTACATACACCGGTACATGAGCATAGTAGTTTTTACCTGCGCGTGCGTTGATTACAACTACGCATGACTCAGGCTCACATCCTGGTCGCATTTGGTCAAACTTTCACATATCGGCAACGAAACCATCTAACAAAGTGTACCGCCATCTACTTACACCTGTTCTCTGTTTATTTACATCAGGTATTTTATCAAATGTAATTAAATGGTGCACTTACCCTTATTTATTGATAATGTATCTTATCATAATGACATTAGCAATTTATAAACCCGGAATTTATATACTTACTTATATTGAATTACTAGATATAGATATGTATAGATATATTAAGTACTCGATTTAAATTATGTAGATTGTAGTGCACATTCCATATGCGATAATATACGTTTGAGGAATGAATGAGTCACAGTAGTTTGGCTGGTCGATGATGCTTATGATAAAATATCGCGTTGGTAAGTATTTCGCAAAAAAAAATTAGATGAAGTCATGTAATCGACGATAACATTCCTATGGCATCATCGGTTGTTATGACATTTGATAAGTAATTTGGTTATGTGTTTTGCTTTAACGATGAGTAATAGGTACACTCAAATCCTGTTCAGAATACGCACGTAATATCCGTTTTTCTCTCAGTCTATATTAAATTTAAAGTCGTCAAGTCGAAGCTAATTCAATAGTTTCGTCTGGTTCTATTTTTCCAATAAAGAGTTAAGTGATCAAAGAATGATAAACGAAAATCCAAGTTTCTAATGAATCTGATGCATATCATAAAATATTTCCACGATAAGAATAATACGATAAAATGAACATCGCAACTGTTAATCATATTAATTAAAATTTGTCCAGGTGTTCTGAAGACTTCAAAACGTTTATGTTTTTTAATGTTACCATTGTTGATATCGAACTGACAAAAGGAAAATCTAAAAAAAAAATATTTAACAGGAGTGCGAATGGTATTTAATGAAATGACAGCAATAAATTTATTAGACGAAATAAAAAACATTGATTTTAAAGTCGTAGGATTGATTTAAATTGAACTGAAACAAAGTTTTGAGTCACTCTTTAAGATATTTGTCTTCTAATTGGAAATCATTACTTATGCTGGGTTGCCAGTGGCATCACGGTAATTGTCGTATCAATAATGAACAACAAACTTGTTATAAGCTGGCCATTGGTCATAATCTGTAAGAGCAGTCAGATAAATAAGTCCTAACAATACCTGCGGCAGATTTATTTCTTTAATTTGAACTCTAATGTAATATGGTCATTCCGCCATAAACACATTAAAATAATCTTATTATACTGTTTCGCATTGCGACTTATCATTAATATGTTTTTCGTACTTCTAAATACCAAGTCTTGTTAATTTCTAAAAGATAACATTTTTATTAAAGATCTTATTCTAAGAACTAATCTTACTGGTCTTAACTAGTGAAAGCGCACTGCAAATTGTAAGGTTTTAAATTAAGTTCCCATTTTGGATGACACCTCTGTAAGGTTTTTTTGTTTTCCACAGATGTTTTCGAGAAAGGGTGACTTCTACATCGAACCTAAAGCAGGTAACTGATCATTATTGAATAAATAAAATAATAAGTAATATGGTAGAGCTACAATAATATTACTCAGAGCCACACAAAGCAATCAAATCGCCCACGTTGAGGGTGAAGATCACGCAAAGAAGTTTCTTATAAAAATGTCAACATAAATTGTCTCGCTTGTAGGAAAAAGTGCAAAGTAGCTTGATGATTTACCCAAGAATGAACAGAACAAATGTTTCCAACTACTCGCTTACTCAAACTTAGTTTCAAGAAAATATTCGTTTGCTCGTAACAAATTCCAACGTATTTATTGTTTGCCTAATAGTATAGGATCCCGCCATACATCGACCTTCACCGAGATGTTTATTTGATGAAACCTATTTTATATGCAATTTAATATGTCAAATTTAATATGTAAATATATTGTATATGGGTTGCCTTGCAAATTTCAGTCCAGAATACGATTAATTAATTATTAAAAAAAAAAATATTTTTTACACATTTCACCTGTTTGATTATTAAACAAATTCTATACCAATCGAAAGTATGAAACCCATAGAATATGTAAACGTTAAGTTGCCTATTTTTTTCCGGTCACAACCCTCAGGTTGCCAGGTAACACAGAACACAGCATATACGAGTCTATCGCTGTCCTTTTCATTCTCAAGAATAAATAGCATGCGCACCCTCTTTCTTTATGAGCGGACTTCGAACAGCTGCTATGCTGTGTCACTCGGAGCAATATTTCAATTTTCTAAATTCGACAACCGCAATTCGGGACTGATTTTTCGCAGGCAACCCTATACCACCGTGTTCATAATAAAATGATCTTTATTTTCATTTAATTTCCATTCAATAATCAGACCGGCGCAAAATGCTAGTAGCGATTTACCTGTTTATACCTGGCAACCTGAGGGTTGTGACCGGAAAAAAATAGGCAACCTAACGTTTACATATTCTATGGGTTTCATACTTTCGATTGGTATAGAATTTGTTTAATAATCAAACAGGTGAAATGTGTAAAAACATTTTTTTTATTTTAATAATTAATTAATCGTATTCTGGACTGAAATTTGCAAGGCAACCCATATACAATATATTTATTGACATATTAAATTGCATATAAAATAGGTTTCATCAAATAAACATCTCGGTGAAGGTCGATGTATGGCGGGATCTTAGACTATAATTTGGGCATTGAACTTTTTGATTCAACTCGTAAAACCTTTTTAGGCATTATTGCTGGGGTAACTGTGGTAATTACGACAACACAAACGTACGTTGTGGTTAAAGAATGGTTTGTGTATAAAGTCAAACGTAAATACTATGTTCATGGAGGACGAGGATCCAGGAGATAGGACGAACCTTAGGGCATGCAGAACTGTAATCCGAGTTCGTGGCAACTTACAGAGTATGTAAAAATAAATTAAACTGCAACTTATAAAGTAAATTTCATGGTACGGGAATATATGCCGGAAATTTACAATTCACAAATCATACTGTCACTAGACAATGAGGCGACCAACGACTTAAAAATTATATTCCAAAATACTTAAAAATTACCCGAGACGTGGGAATACCTTATAACTTTTGACAATACCAAAAAAATACCCATTCTGTTGTGTTGAACATAATAATACCTTTGTTTCACATTGGGAATTGGTCCCTGTAATTTGTTTATACAAATTGTAATAATTTATTAGGGAACATGCACCAGACTTTAAACTAAGTCAAAATATTTTTTTTGTAATCTTTATTAATATAGAATTATACCGTAAAGATATTTTTTTAATTTATCAACTCTAAATCGGTAAAATAAATACTTAAAAAATGACATTTCTAATTTGCCGCGCATTTTTTCCGAAACGCGATCTATTGCTTGAAAAGGAAAGTGACGACAATGCGCAACCATTGTCGTCTTATGAAGTTTTAGCTTGTTGTTTTACGTTTGTTTATGAGTTATTTTGTGCTTTCTTTATACTATTAAATAAAATGTTTTTTTTTTTGTCGCGAAATACAGTTTTGTAGCAATTCATGAAAGAAACTTAGTCCAAATACTACGTTGTTCATAACGCACCTCTGACGTCACAGCGAGTTCGCGCCAACATGGCGTTTGAATGCTTCGAAACTGATAGCAGTTTTGATTATTTTTTTGTACTCTTTTGATTGATATTTTCAAAAGACTTATATTTTTTTCCGATAATGTAATAACATACAGAATTGATTAAAAATATAAAAAAATGACATGCATATTCCCTATTGAAGGCCTTTTCATGTATATAGAAATATTTTTTTAAGCTGGTCAAAACGATTCCATACTTTAATGGTGAAGGAAAACCGTGAGAAAACCTGCATACCATACGGAGTTGTAAGAACTTCTATCGTTTGTAAAGTCAGGCTAGCGTATTGGACAATATGGCCTAACCACTCTTAATACTACTCTCGATTGTAGAGGAGGCCCGCACCCTGCAGTGGGGCGTTAATGGGCTGATATAGAATGTTGATATTTATCGACTGAAAATTAAATCGGATAGTAATTTAAAGAATACATTTTGAAATATAAATAAAAATGATTAATAATAAATAATTATCATAGGATGATTAAATCTATAAATATTTGAAACCGTCATGATGATAATACGTAAGTAATGATTGACTGATTACCGCGTACATGCCATATGTATGTATAAGCTCCAAACTGTATCCTCGAGGGGGTAGGTAATGATACCAGTTATTGTAGTTTGCTAGACTCATTTCCGCCTTAAGATTTGATAAGGGGAAATCCGCGCGCGATGATCGCACAAGAAAGCAATTTGCATGTAAAAAATGCGTGTTGCTTGGTTTTGCTACTGTCTATGAGCGGTCGTATTATTTACCATCAGCCATCAGGCAAAGTTCGTCACGCCATTAGTGCTATAAAAAATATGAATATTCGAACATTTATTATGAAACTAAAGCTGATTTATTTATTACACATTTATGTCACAACTGCAGTACGCCTGCATGGTCGACTAGGGCCTGAGCTCTCTCAACTGTAGAGGGGGCCCACGTTCAGTAGTGGACATAAATAATATATAGGCTGAATCATATACCTAGTCAGGTCATAAATTCTGTCACATGTTTAATATAAAATAATTGAAACAAGTTTATTCATTATGTAACCATTTATATACCATAATGACATAAACTTAACAAAACATAGATTCTTATGACACTAAAGTTATTCAAAATGACCCCCGTGATTTTGAATACAGGCCTTCAATCTCCGCGGCCAGTTGTCTATCGCAGCACGAACGAGGTCCATGTCAATATCGGCGGCTGCCTTAATCAAGGATGTCTTGAGTGACTCCAAATTGGGATGAGGCTTTGAGCACGCCTTTTCCTCCAAGTGTTGCCATATCTTGTAATCTAACGGATTCAAATCTGGACTGGAGGAGGGCCAGTCTTCGTGCCGGATGAAGTCGATTTCACGCGCCGCCAGCCAGTCTTGTGTGCTTTTCGCTCTATGAGCTGGCGCCGAATCTTGTTGGAATACCCAGTGCCTGTTATTGAACATGGTATGAGAAACAGGTTCCACAAGGTTCGTCAGGACTGTATTTTGATACACAACTGCATTCGTTTTTACACCTTTCTCACAAAAATGTACACTACTGTGTGCGTACACCTTATCATTTTGTTTGTTGTAGCTCTCTTCTACGGTAAAATTTTTTTCATCTGAAAAAAGAATTTCCCGATATTTTTTTCCCGCGTACCCCTTCAACAAAGCGCGGCATCTCTTCAGTCTCAGGTCCATTAGACGAGCATTCAAACGATGTCCTGTTTTTCTTCGATATGCCCGAAGCCCTAAGTCTTCATTTAACACCCTTTTCACCGTGGTTCAGCTTAACCCCATCTGAAGGGCCAACAGTTTCTGCTTACGTTTGGGATTTCTTTGAATTTGCGCTTTCACAGCTTTTATCACTGCTGGAGTCCTAACAGACCAAGGGCGACCACTTCTTGACCTGTCATCTACACTAGAGTCTTCATTGTATAGTTTGATGGTACGATAAACGAATCTTTTGGTTATATTCAAATTTTTCAGTATGTCAAAAATTTGAATTGGCGCGTAACCGCAACGATGCAACGCAATAACTGCAACACGGTCTTCTTTAAGCGTCCACTCCATATTTAAAAAGAGTAAAATTCTAAAAAGTATACATTTTTATTTTCATGAACAATTCGAAATTCGAATTCAATAAACTTTTTTGTGGCCAGCATTCTAAAAGAAAAGTTTTTATTGTGAGACAATACTTATGACCTGACTGTGTATTATAAGAACTTAAGACCGTTACTTTCAGAATCAATAATTTGCAAAAATTATCAATATTTTCATCCTGACCGCAATATACCAGTTTAAGTTTTAAAATAGCGATGTTCGGCACTTACGCGTGTCTACGTGACTAATATTACGTACGAAACATGGCGAAGTGGCTGAAAATGTTCTTTTGTGGTATGCCGACCGTATGAGCGTTTGTTTGTTCAGTGACGAAGCCCCGCCGCTTGAGTTCGTACAATGTGTAACCTGCATGGCGAGTTACTAACATATTTTTTGCATCACTATTTATCAGACAATGTGGTCCCGATATAATTTTGAAAATGACGTATTATCCCATGTTTTTAATATATATTGACTACTGTTATAGTTATACGGCCTTATCCATAGACAGATTTGAAATCTATTTTTGTGATCGAATGTCCCTTTGGAACGACTTTTGAATTAAGTTTGGGAGAAGACCAAACAAACCAAACATTCTATAAACAAAAAACAGATTTTATAACTATGTATGAATAAGGGCTATAGTGTATAAAGTATAAGGCTATAAGTATTTACTTTAATTTAATTTTATAAATGAACTGTCTGCACGCATGTTCGCATTATTAACTAGTAGGTAAACGATGTTATTTCTAGCGTAAACATTGTGATCACTTGGGATTTAGGGAACTCCTAAATACTTGGAAATGGTATTTGGAACCCGTTAATAGTTATCAAAAACAGTATAAGTTCGGCCCCTTAACTTGCAAATATTTTAAATATATGGTATTGAGTTAATATGTACATTTCAGTACCTAAATTTGAGAAATGCAATAGAAATATTAATTTATTTTGAACTATGAAACTGCTGTGAATGACGATACTAGTAATTTTTGTAATATTATAGATGAATTTCGTTCCATTCATCTTCCGGCGCCAACTTCATCATCAAAGAAAGATTAGCCAATATTTTAAAATTCAATTACCTTTGTATTACAATGTATGTGCGCATTGTATCCTGGATGAAAGCCAAGCTACATTCATTAATCAAAAAACCCGCATTGTGCGAACATAAAAGTCTTTTGTTTCGCTAGTACTGTACACAATAAATACTTTTTTGTTCCATTATTTTAAATAGGCAAAAAACCCAAATAAAAATCAAGTCTCTAATGAATATATCGTTCAGAATCTCATTTGTAAACTATTAAACCGCATTGTTACCGATTCATGTCGCGTTTTCGTTTAGATAATGGCTACCGAATAGGTACAATCATTTGAATAATACGAGATATGCATCAATAAAGGCAATGGGAATGCAGGTAACACTTGTGTAGCTTCGTTGCTAACTGGAGCCGAGTGCTTCACAGCTTATCCAGCCATCCATACATGACAACAGCATGATAATATCCATTTTAATATGACATCGCACTCGTCTGCAATTCCTCGAAACATTCTCAGTAATTATAATTGTGACTTAACTATATTTGGCTCTTAATAACTTATTAATTTACAGCAAACTATGATTCCACTACATTTTAATGGTCCTTAGGTCATTATTGGTTAATTAAATCAACATTCCTTATAATAAATTAGTTATAAGCGACTAATTATAACCAGTTCCTGCCACCAGAGTCACAAATCTTAACGTACCCATCGTGCACCCTTTGAAGTTTTGTCCTGAGCAAGAAGGGATTCCTCTGAACGTACCTGTAACAATGTAATTTAAAGTTAATGACGTCACTTTCAAGCGCGTTATCGGTGAGTTATTTGCATCGAAATGTCAAAACAGTTCTCATGTTCATGCATGAGTGTTTAGTGCCGCATTTCATAGGCAATAATTAATTTTGCGTAATTTTTGCTGCAAAGGTTTACGTATTGGTACACAAAATTAATAACATGCATTTTAGAACATAGCTTAAATTCAAAGAGGGTGTAAATGACCCGAATTTATTAGATACTTAAAGGGGAGTAAATAAGAAATACTAGATGATCCAGCAAATTTTATAGTCTACACTAATATTATAAAGAGGAAAACTTTGTTTGTTTGTTTGGTTGTAATGAATAGGCTCAAAAACTACTGGACCGATTTTAAAAATTCTTTCACCATTCGAAAGCTACATTATCCACGAGTAACATAGACTATATTTTATTTTGGAAAAAATAGGGTTCCGTAAGATATTTGGATTTTTCGGACACAAACTGAAAAAAATCAACCAAAGAAGTTACTTATTTTGCGTACGCTGCCTAAACTACAAAAGATAGAACCATAAAATGTAATAATTAATTGTAGATAATATAAATATCTACAAAAAAGTCCGCGACACACTATACCTATCTATGTCGAGTGAGGCACAACAACCACATTTTTATTTAAAAATCTTGAATTTTTTTTTTGGGCTACATTTAAACGCGTTTATTTTACTCATGCTATTAATCCTTATCAAAATAAATTATTTCATCAATAAGTACAGTTTATGTTGATAATATTTGGTCTTTGAATGATTAAAATTGGACGTTTGGTTTTGAAGTTGTGGTGAAATTAAAAAAAATTACGATTTCTGCTGCACAAAAATTTCATAAGGCAATCTTTATATGTACATGTATATGGAGAGACGGGATATAATAGAGTGGAAGGTACGGGAGAAGGCTGGGATAGCTGACAGATTTGATAGGACGAAATATAAATGCACGTTATAAGACGGGATGGATAATAAAGAGAAAGGACGGGATGGATTGGGAAGAGACTGAACAGACGGATGAGACGGGATTGAGCCGGACAGTAGGACAGCTACGTCAAGTTTAGGTATACAAGAGTTTATACGAAAAATAACATGTATTTGGTGTGGAGTGGAATCAAAAACTATATGCACCCAGACGAAGCTGGGCCGGGCCGCTAGTACTGTATAAAATTATATAATTGGTATCAAGACTGCCTCGGTGGCGTAGTTGTACTACGGTACGGTTACAAAGCAGAGGTCTCGGGTTCGAATCCCGGGTTGGGCAAAGTGATATTGGATTTTTCTATTCAGTATCAGCCCAGAGTCAGGAATTTGTGCCCGATATGGCGATAGGCTCGCCACCTATCACATTGTGGGACGGAACATACAAGGCGAAATGTGGGTGCCCTGGCACCTCTGCCTACCCCTTCTGGGAACAAGGCGTGAGTTTATGTATGTTTATGTATGGTATCAAGAATATTAACAATTTAATTTTTATTGAGATCCATAAAGCAAATAAATAAAAAATGGCTAACGATATTAGTTATCATTGTTATTTTATATACTGTACTAGTATTATACACGTACTAGTATTATTAAATACAATGCAATAGATCATACGGTGAGGAATAATAAATAAAAATGGATTAGGAAATTCAAATAAAGATTACATATAATCTTCATGAGCACACTGAGTAAAATAATACGTTGGTAGTACATGTGGTGTATTCCTGTGATTTGGCATGGATTCCGCCACGTGTAAAAAATCATGGCTAAAAATATTTGGAATTATATCTCGGTTTTATTTTAAAACGGTTTTATTAAAAATCCGAAAAATAGTTTCGTTCTAATGTATTCATTGGGTAAACATAAGGAATCATAATAAAGTTATTTCGAACAGAGATTTTTGTCAGACAAGTTATCGGGGAAGAGTGCAATAACTCACCCGTCAGAAAGGTGACGCATTAAAATATTTTTGTGTCAGTGAATCACAGTTCGTTTACCTGCCAATGTTTATTCTCATTATTGTCTAATCGGATATAGTAAACAAAAGAACAGTAAACCGCCATTATTGCTTCTGACATCGACTGAAAATGCCTTTGTGGAAGAAGAAACCTTAAGAATTTGCAACAAATGAAATGACGATAATATTATTAGTTATTTTATGTATCAGTTTTAGTTCGCTTGTGGACTAATAATGATCCCACCTCGTAATACATGTTTATTTGAAATGCGTAATATAGTTCAACGTGCCCGAGAGTTTTATAGTACTTCAATTTAGTTATTAGTATAGGTGAATCAAAGGATAATTTTAAAATGCTTATCTATACCCTCGCCTCGACAAATGAATATTCTAAAAGTAATTTGCATATGTCAAAGAAAATGTGTTTAATAATTGATGTTTGCTCGAGAAATGTCAACAAAGGGCAAAATTTACATACATTCACTCGCGCATGTTACTCTGAAGAGTCTGAGAATCAGAGGTAGAGGTAATCCAATGCATAATTTCGTCATTCTCAGCAAGTTTCCGTGATGTGATAGACGAAAAACTATCCTCATTACAGGGCCAAACATCACAATCTATATTAGAAATATTAGTAATTTTGCTTTATATAATAATTCAATTAAGTAAATATTCAAAAAAATCCTTGAATTTACGCCTCGACTATAAATAATAACGAGAAATAATAGTCTCCTATTAAACAAATCATCCCAGTAATGATAATTACTTAGGCCCGGCGCCCATTATCGGCATCAGTACGACTGAGGATTTTAGGTGGCAAATAGCAATATACTATAACATAATGGCAATAAAGTAGAAATTTCCGTGATATGTGGTCGTAATAACAAAAATACCGCTTCGGTATGCTTGAGGCTGGTGTATCGGCAGCCTTGAGAATGCTTCGGGATGCTTCGGCATCCTTCGGTACGCCGCCGGCGCCGAGGCAACACTCGGGGGATAGTTTGCCCTGCGGGGCGAGGGGAGGCATTCTAATCAATCTTCTTGATTGATTAGATTTCTCTTCTTCTTCAGCAAGAGTTGCTATGAACACTAGATCCCAGTCCACCATATTAAATACAATTCAGACAACTAGCTTGTAACAACTCTGAGACTGTTATGATGAGAAATACGATACTGAGACGCTTCGGCAAGCTACAGGACGGTGCGGCATCCTTAAGGACGCCTCGTCATCCCTAAGAACTTTGCAGCATGCCAAAGCATAATTGCCGATAGTGTGCGCTTGCATGTAGGATGCCGAAGGATCCTTTTCCTTGCCGATGCCGATAATGGGCGCCGGGCCTTATTGTTCTGCATTATGGGTGGTTTTTTTATTAAAACCACAAGTGATTAGAACAAGGCTGTTATTTTACTTGTTTTATAAATTTAGTTTCATCACGGTACATAATTGGCGCAAATTGTGTATGTCACCTTTGTGCTGATTGATTAAACTCAATGAATTTGGACTAATTGGGAACAAACCGCAGTCTGACCTTATGCGATAAATTAATTCTATTCACATTAAGCCTATTTACTTTTTTCTATTTACAATTCCTAGTAAATTGACAAAGAAAACGTTTGTATTCAAGCTTTTGCTATTGCTATGTGTATTTTATCGTGATAGAGTTTGTCATTGTTATAATTCAACAGTTCTGTCATTATAACAATCAACATTTTTGAAATCATTCGAATTTTTGTGAATGGGTGTTTGGTTTTGCTACTGTTACGCTTACGCTTACCACCGACTGAAAGGCATACTCGCCATTCATTGCAATGAATAAAAAAAGAATTGTAATTTTATTATCAAAGTTTAGCAATAATTCAACTTCTACTTTAACGAAGTATGCTCGCTGAGTTCTAGTATAATTAAGATCAGAATCAAATTTCTGTACATGAAATGGTCACTTTATTTTATCGAAATGAATGGCGATACAATCATACCATCCGCATGGTGGTAACCGATACGACCTGTCAAGGACAGTAGGAAACCCATGAATTACAAAGCAATGCTTGGTATTCTACTACTCTTGCCATCGTGAGACATAAGGTGCTAAGTCTTAATATGTCCAATTGTAATTGTACTCTGGCTACAATGTCATTCAAACAGGAACACAACAGTGCATTTGCAGCGGATATTCGGCGGAAGAAATAGACATTGCGGTGGTAGCTATCCAGGCGACCTCTCACATATGTACGACCTACCACCAGTAAACACTTGTACATAATCCTGTTATAATATCTGTAAACATTTAGCTACGTTCTTTCAATAACATTTAATAGTTTAATAATATTAATAGCAAATGCTTTCATTGATTCATCCACAATAATACCTACAAAAACAGGATAAAGGATGGAATAAACAAACATAAATACGATGTTCGAGGAAAACAATGCACCACAACTGATTTTGGTCATAAGCCCATATCTTCAGCCTACGCAAGTATGCAACAGGCGATTTAATACCCAGATAAACGACGCGATACGTGCTCTCAGCGGCATATACAATATCTTACATATTTGTGAAATACTGGCGAAACTTGCAAATACTGTCGTTATCCTGTGATCACTACGTATCTTGTATCTCAGATTGATGTCACAATTCCGAATCAAGCTATTAAGAAAATCATTGTGAAGCCTCATTTGTGTGTTTCCCTACTTCATATTTATAATAAAAAATTCTTATCTTAATATATATAATTCACGTGTCACGTTGTTTGTACGCGATGTGCTCCTGAACCACACAACTGACTATAATGAAATTTTGTAGATATGAGTTATTTGTCCCAACTTAAAAGGTGAGATAGTTTTTATCTCGATTTAATTGACGAAAGTATAAAATAAAGGAAAAAACATTTTGCCATACAAAATATTCATGGGTTTGTAACTGTCAAACATTTAATTTTCATACCGTCGCTACGGTAAACTCTTCCCTCAAATTAAATAACGTATTTAAATAAAGGTTACGAATCGACAACATATATCCACAATATTCGATTAATGGCGTATTTTAGATTTTAAGCAAGTAAATTAATGACAGTAATGAAAAGTGATTGTCAAATATTTATGCATGTGTTCAGAAATTTATTTTGTGTAACCTAAAGAGTATGTTATGAAGCTACATAAATATAGAACAATTAAATAAATAATATTCACATGTAAGAAGTTTTACTTCTTTTCAAAATAGAATGTAACTTGAAAATGAAAAATCTTTAATAAAATTACACATAAAAATAAAAACTGAACTGATCTGAATAAAATAACAATTTTATATAATTATGGAGAATATTGCAGGGATTCTCAAATTAGGCGTTGCCTGTGTCTTGAGAAATCAGTTAAATATAATTGTTACTACGTTAATTGTGTGTGTGAGTGTGAGTGTATTTCTATGAAAATTTATATTTCATCTCTTTATTACTAACAAAAAGTAATGGCGTAATATTTTTGGAAAACAGCATAGTGGGGGTGAAATAAGGGATGGAATATTGCATGGATAATCAAAATCGCTAAAGTGTTTGATGTAAAAAATTTATAAGGCACACTATTTGGAAATGGAAAACAGGGATATAATAGAGTGGGAGGTAGGGGAGAGGACTGGGATAGCTGACAGATTTGATAGGACGAAATGTAAATGCACGGTATAAGACGGGATGGTTAATGAAGAGAAAGGACGGGACGTATCGGGAAGTGACTGAACAGACGGGATGAGACGGAATTGAGCAGGACAGTAGGATAGCTTATTTATGTTTAAGTATACAAGAGCTTATAAGAAAAATAACATGTATTTGGTGTGGAGTAAAATAAAAAAACATCTGCTTCCAGGCAAAGGTGGGTCAGGCTTTTTTGCTATGCTAAATAATTGAATATAAAATTAATCATATAATAACTAAGCCATAGCGAAGCGTGGTCGGTTCAGCTATGGTATCTTTTAATTGATTTCAATGAATGTCGTTGGAGTAGTAACAGTGTTATAATATCTCCGTAGCAAAGTAATGATTTGAATCTGGAGAGATGGGATAGAATAGAATATAAGGTGGATAAAATGGAACATAAGAATAGGTACAGGATGGGATTTAAATTGGATAAGCAGTTTAGACAACGGCTGTCGTATTGATTTTAAATAAAATATGGACTGGAATCTGTATTTGCACCCAGGCGAAGCCGGGCCGGGCCGCTAGTTATATTATAAAGATTTATGGGCTTATTCATAGACAATTTTAAAACCTATTTTAGTTATCCAATATTTTGTCTTCGTTCAATCTGAATTCAAAATTCATTTATAAGGGACTATTAACTAAAATAAATTAGGTTTCAAACCTACTGTCTGTGAATAAGACCGCTAGAATACAAAATATCAAAACCTTTTTGAGCAGAGATTGTAAGTGATTTTTATTTCATCGCTTCAACCATGTGTACACTGCACGCCCTTTGCAAAGAATCGAGAACAGAGGGCGTTACTCACAATAAAAAGAAAGACTGAATCTTACGACCAGATGTTGCCAGCGTGCAATCATTAGTAACTTCATAATTGGAATCCATTAAATCATGGTTTTAATTAATAACCCGAGATTTATCAATATTTAAAAACTTTTAAGGCATGGTGAACGTGTGTTTGTTGTTAATTGGCAATGATAACATTGTAAGAGTAGTATTGTAATATTTGCGGGCTGCAAAACTCTGACATTCGACCGGACAATAATCTCATTAAATTCATGCGTCCACCAAGCCATATTCGGACAGTGCATTGGACTTCTTAGTATTAGTCTCACTTATTGTTTTAAAAAGATTGTTACAGCCCTTTTAAATATTATTTCACAGCAGGTATCTAATATGGATCGGAATTTAAGACAGAGAGCGATCATTTTAAAGAATTTAAAAATGAAAACCTTAGAACAAATGTAGGTCTACAATCTAGGCTATTCACAAAATCAATATATCTATTTAGATTATTTGAAAAGGATACAAGTAATTTAAGGCTTGATTGCATTTACTCGTATTACCTTTAATTATATTTTTGAAGGCATACATTTGATATGTCGACTAGTATACAACGTTGACAATGTTATAGTTAACATTATTCATATATTTGATGCATCCGAGCCTATAAGACGAGTCTCATTCTATCTCTGATGATTGTAAAGGCAGTTTTACATGATAAGAAGACGGTTAGCAATGGGAATTCCAACATTATAGGCTGCTCATAGTATGTCATGTTGTAAAAATTAAGTGGTTTAATTTTGATTGACATCGTACACTCATCTGTTAGGAGTCAGTTCATTGAGGTCGCTAATAAATCTTACATGACGCATAAATCACTTGCGATTCAAATTGACGAGAGGCCTATTGTGTTACATTTCAGTAACCCAAGAATCAGAATAAGACCTTCGATCTTTGAGCTCATTATTTTTCTTGTTATTCAAGCAGAGGTTGATACGTTTTTTTTAAAAGAGTGTCCCTGACATAATAAATTTCTTTTTGTTACAATCGTTAGTTTCAAGTTATGTCTGTAATATATGTAGGCTTATATAATTTTGTCTTTATATCATAAATTATGTTATAACTACGGAATGCTGTGTTATTATCTGTTTTATTTGACGTATTATATAAAACACAGACGAGCGTGTTAGAACAAATCCGTTCGAAACAAACGTGAATGAATCCTTAATGGTCAATAATCTCAAAGTATGAGCAATTTAATTCAGCTTAAGACGATGCGTGGGCCCATCGCGGCTCATAAGTGCGTTGTAAACTCAATAAGCGCCGAGACGGTTGTAGGCGGCCGGAAAATGGACCGGTGTTTGTCGACTTCCTACTTAGAGTGGTCGGCGTTCGGCGGAAACGCTATTTTTGGCGCCCACCGCCGCTTCCTCCGAGGAAAGTCCACTTGAATGCAATCACTGATCCTGATCACACCGCCTGCGATAATTATTCACATCATTTTTATTTATTTGAAATTACAAATTTCGGTTTCTTTAAATGAGTACTTAATTTGAGTGCAGGGCGTCGCATAAATCGTACGATCCTATCATTATTATGGCCCGCATGCTTTTAGTGACTTTTAATGTTTTTGATATCTCTTGTATGTATTATTCATATACTTTGTACTGTCTGCAAAGTGAACCATTAGTTGGAAAACAAAGGAAATCAATTTAGCAAAGCCATTTCAGATATTACTCGTATCCTTAAATTTAAATAATATTCGGTCCGCTTTATAAAACTGTGGCTATAAATCAAATTGCTTTTTTTATTGTTGAAATAGTCCATTCAAGTTTATTTCAATTTATCACAATAATATAAAGTTTATAGTGGGAACAATAACGGTCACACCTTAAATGGCAGATCTTTAAATTGGACTTGAAAAATTACTTCTCATATTAACATAATTCATAATATCAAAAGATGAAACAAAATCCGGTGACCATAAAACAAAACGTGGAAGCCACCGCACAGCTTCTGCATTTCATTACAATGTTAATACGATCGGTTTCGACGAAAAAAACCGCCAGGAAGACATACGGTGCGTTCCGGACCACATTCCAGTGTCCTTACCGAGCCCGGGTAACATTCCCTCCATTGTGCCGCCCTTAATGGCGCGGCGGGAATGCGCCGGGACTCCTCATTCACCGGAACACACAGTTAGTGCTCGCCACTGCAATTTAGCCCACTAATGTCATTTTTAGTGCATGATGCATCAAAGGTGATTGAATGAAATATTTTGTATAGCATATTTCTTGGTTATGTATCCCTAATATCATTTTAGAGATATAATGGGATTATTAACGCTAAGTTTAATTGTAAAGAACGGAGATTGACAAAATTATGGGTCTTTATGAAAAGTGCGTTATATTACGTGACAATGCTACGCTGACAAATTACGATAAATTAATTAACAAAGAGACAATGCACAGAAACAATAATATCAACTTACTCACAACAAAGAGTGCATCATCAAAGATGATGAAGCAAACAGTTGAAATCAAAGCCGCCCACACATTACGGCTAAATTAACAGACCATAAAACTTGCCTTTTACGCACGTCATTCTTTAATGACTGGAAATCGGTAATTAATGAAATATTGGCTGCTCTACCTACATACCTATCCCAAATATGTTAAAATCAATCAAATAACTAACCGAGCTTCAACAATCTTTTACCAAGAATAGTAGCATAACCAACTCAGCGTGCTCAATCGCTCTAACGACAAACATCATTATTTAAAAATATGTTTGTCCAGTAATTATGAAAATACTGCGGGCAATCAAATAATCACATTAAGTGTTGGTTTATCGATACCGTAAATAAAACACTTGATTGTGTTCGCTTAATGGCTGAGTACAGGATATACGATTCGTTCCGCGTCCTTTGATTCCTATCTCCAGTTAGCTCAGAGAGCCATGACCTATATAGAAGGCTATCAATTATAATTTGTACCGTAAATGGCGAGACTGCACAAGTTAATGTGCAACCATAAAGTGTTGCGGCCGACGAGACTTGAATGCGCAGTGCTCTTATCGAGGAGTGCGGCGATATCAAAGGAAACACTATTGACAACGATTTAATTTCTTGTCGCCACAACAACAAGGCTTACATTCATTTGTTATTAACATTGTCCATATGTGGGAACTATACCGTCTGCACCCTTTAGCCTAAGCGCGGTGGAAAATTTTCGCCCTTACTAGCTGCAACTGTAAGTCGAATACGACAAGCCAGCAACATTTGTAGGTCACAGATATTGCACAGGGGACCTTGTGTAATAACCAGTTGTAAGAACACGGATGCCGCGTTTGAACAAGCTTCATTACAGAATCTAAATAAATGAGCGTATAAAGATTAATTTATTGTTAAATTACCAAATTTACAGATTTACAATTTAGGTTCACAATGGTTTTCGTTGTTTTCTAAGAATTTTGCCAAGGACTGTGTGAATTTATGATGTAGGTCGTCAAACAAGAACGTCTTGCATTTCGCACGTTACTGAATCATGCGGGTTACGCGAAATATTATCACTATGGCGTGATAGTGTTTTATTGTCTTTTCCAAGACTGCGTGTTTCAGTATGTTGACTTCATTAATGATCGAAATTAAATCGTCGGTTCATACAGGATTATTATTGAGTAATTTTCTCTGACTTTGCATAAAAAATGTTTATTAAAACAAAGAGAATGATTAACATCTAAATTACCGGTGTTTAAAATTAATTGTTGTTACTTTATTATCGTTTCTAGATCTTGTGTCCTAGTCGTGGCATCTCATGTTAGTAGTTGTTGACCATTCCATAAGAACTGCCATTAATTATTCTTATAGTCATTTCGAGGCCGGTAGGAATAATTAATGAGCTGCTTTATTTATAACTTTGTTTTGCTATTTTTTTCGTTAATTACTGTGTATCCGCTATTTAAAGTTTATGCTAATAAAACTGCACGACTGCAGCAGACACTAAGCAAAATGGTTTTCTTCTAATTATTAGCAATTAAATTTTAATTAATTTACATTTTAATTAGGTTTGGTTATTATACCAATTAATAGTTTTCAAACATAAAATATTGAAAACTATCAATTGATTTTAATAATTAAAGTTAAAGGAAGAAAGTATTCCACTTGCTTCATTTTTATGATAGTTAGTGAAATCTGGTAACTGACTTGCGGCCTGGCTAAATTACTGGGTAAAGTTCACTGACGTGCGCGAAACATTCGAAATGCGTTTTTGTTTTCTTAAATAATTAAAAATGTCTGCTTACTGACTACTGTGTAATGTTTTTTATTTTCAATGTAAAATAATGATTATGCCATTAAAACAGATTCTTACCTTCTTGGGGAAGAAAATTTTGGGTTTTCCCGTGTACGTGGAATACGAGGCCATGTTATCGACTTTCGTCACAACCATAATTTGCTGAAGAGCACTTAATTCGCTACGAGTAAACACCAGCCAACACGAAAAATACACGAACCAGACGTATATTTCTTTGTATTTTCTAGAATTTTCGACGATCACGTGCTCTACTGTGAGAGTGAATTGATAGTAACACTTTATGATTAAAACCGTATTGCGCGTATCGCGATTTGTGCGAAAGTTTTTGTTTCGTATGATTTTCGTCGCAGTAAACTTTTAATCCTTGGACGCGGCGCGTCCACGTCACCGTGACCGTCGCGACGGTGTGTCTCACGTCCCGACTACAAATCAAATCGCCTCGTTTTCACTCACAAATAACATTCATATATTATTTAAATCACTCATACAATTTCGAAGTCACATCTTAACCTCGACGCGTCTCGTTTACGCCCGCGTTAGACACAACGCTACACGTTGTTTCTTTTCCAACTGAATTTTCGTTGTGTTCACCAGTTGCTTTTATCAATTCAGACGGCCTCCCCCCGCGCGCGTCCGCTGTCTCGCTCACTCCTTGCGTGTGGCGGACTCGTGAAATGTGACGGCACATACGCGTCTCACACACATTCACACACGTGCATTACATAACTATATCGATAGTGAATGTTGTATAGGACATCATGTATGGCAGACATTCCGCATATACACAAATGGTAATGCTTTGGTATTAGCGGTTCGGTCAATGGTAGAGTCTTTAACTGCAGCAGTTCATGTGGCAAATTGAAATAGTTTGCGCGCTTATGTCGATTCAGTAATCGTACGAGACCTGCTGTTAGTGATAACGACTCGCAGAAAACAAACAATGAATAATACATTACCGATTCCAGATACTAGTGCTCGGGTGCTTGCAAAGATTAAGGAGTTTTCATGAATAATAAGGGTAATGTAACAAAGAACGTTCCTGCGACCTTTGACAGGGCGCATCACTGCCGCTAATAAATCCACTTTAATGTGACATGACCGTGTTTTGTGAATTTCTATACACTCGACTTGAAAGAAATGCACTTAATGCGACTGGTTATGCACAACCTTTATTAGAGTGGTACAGCCCTGAGTTGAGAGAAAATAGAACAAAACCGTGATTAGTAAAGCGTGATGAGTCGCCGAATGAGTGAGTTCAAAGGAACAGGGGACGCGCAGGTTTATTTCTCCTTATTGTTGAGTCGGCGAGGTGGGAATCATAGGGAGTACTCATTGGCGCCTGTATCAAAATAGAAGACAGTGACACATCGTGAAGCCGCCGGGTGGTGGCGAGACTGCGGCCGCGGTGGCCGGCGGCGCCACTCCAGCGACCATTACCCACATCATGACACTCGGATTGTTTTGTCACCATTTCTCGCTACATTTATTACGATGCGGTGGTCGCCATTTCCCTTTCATGCCATTTTAGGTATCCATAAAGTTGTAAAGATATCAGTAACATTTTATAAAGTGTTCATTATATGCCAGTGTTTTCAACTTGTGGTTCTTGTAAAGTGCGTGGTTATAAAGACACATAGGCAGAACAATAAAGTAAACAATTGATACCCAGGTTATGATATTGTTGTGAGTACAATGTAAAATATTGTATTAAAACAGAAATTATAATATTTTTTCTCGTATTAGTTGACTATGTAGTACGTAGGCCACGGATTAAGGTATTAATATATTTTGATACATAACAATGAGTGACGTAAATCTAATTTTAAACATAATGTATATTTCGTATTTGATTAGCTGTTGTTATGTTTACCAAATGATTATGTAAGACTGTTTATAATATAATATGGAAAACATCTTTGATATTCTGTAGGAGGGATTCTATTTCAGAAATGAGCAACATGTTAGAAAGTATATATACCTACATCGATAAAAATAATTATCAGCATATAGGCAGGTAATATAGAGCGCCAACACATAAATCTTTAGCTAATGCATGCTCTTTGGCCATTCAAGTATTTCTCATTTGGGCCTTTATAAAAACATCCTCAATTAAAGTGACCGCTTCATGATCCCTATTTTAAAGGATTAAGTATTTAACTATTTTTTGAAACTTCCGCCTTTTTATCTACTATTAAAATGTAAGAATACCAATAATACGCGAAAGTTGTAACTTTTTAACATCATTCTTATCGTTAAACCAATACAAATTGCATATTTAGAAATAATATTTTATTTTTAATTTAAATTATTACGATGTGTAATCACTTTAACTGCACTCAAATTAAACAAAATATTTACCTGTGGCGTTATTTTCGTGCTATACTGGATGCAAAACGAATTCCCTTTGATGCAACACGTCACAGTCCTTTTAAATTTCATAGTAAACTTTGCACTTTTCGCCTTGTAATTTATTTAAAAATGGCGTATGTCCACACCGCACTTTGCTACTCGACTGCTTCAGGTACGCATGCTGTTGCTATGCGAAAAGAAAATCGGTGCTTTGTTTCATCAAAATCAGCGCGAATCTTTCATGACCGAGTTAATTTTGCGTACGTGCATTTTACTCGTAATGAAAAGTAGTACATGATTTAACTCACATCATAACAATATGTTACGTATTCAATCAATAGATATGGCGACGTAATGCAGCACGTGTTTATATTTTTATATTATTTGTTACTTTATGGCAAATAATTTAAATGCGGTCCCGTCAATGTGTACAATACTCATACGCTATCATCCTTAATTATAGTTGAGAAAAATTCTCTCGTCATTCAGCACAGGGCTGGGTAAACATTATAAGGCTTTAAAAATGATATTATGTTAAAAAATTGCGATAGACTAGTACGGTTGCTGGATGTAGAGCCAACTCTACCAAATCTCCAATTTAAATAAAAATCTTATATTATTAATCTTATACATATATTAATACCATTATTTAATGTTCGCAGCTAATATTGTTGGTATGGATCGCGTTGCTAAAGGGAAGGAAATAGATAAAATATATGAGTATCCTGCCTGCGTCGGTTTACTACTGTACGGTTACAAAACTGAGGTCTCGGGTCCGAATCCCGAGTCGGGCCAAGTGATATTGGATATTTCTATTTATTATCAGCCCGGTGTCGGGAATTTGTGCTCGATATGGCGGTAGGCTCGCCTCATATCTCATCGTGGTCAGAACACACAAGGTGAAATGTGGGTGTCCTGGCACCTCTGCCTACCTTTTCTGGAAAAAGACGTGAGTATATACCACAGTGCTAAAGCCGATTCAATTTAGTAACAAACAAGATTATTGACATGTCGATTGTATATGACTAATTGTCATGTTCTTATCTAATATTTATCTTAACGCAGCAAACATCCGTACTAGATGCTATAAAAAAGATTAGGGCAGTTAATTATAGACACGGTATAAATACGTCATTGATAGTCGAAAAATTAAGATAATAATTACATCAATTGTTATTTAATAAGATTAATTGATGGTGCAATTTTGTTTTTTAAAAAGTATATTCTTACGTGTTGTGTTAGGTAAAGCAACTTTTATATACCTACCAGTACATATGTACTGTTTATGTACTGGTTGTCAAATTGTTGCGGGAAAAGTTGTAACTGAGCTAATGTCATGCTTATCAACATAGGTATAAAATTTATATCAACTTCAGATTACTGACACTATATATATATATATATATATATATATATATATATATATATATATATATATATATATTATATATACAGATATATATATATATATATATATATATCTGTATAGTGTATCTGAAGCGCGTGGTTTTCTGTTGATTATGGACCAGATTCGGCTGCCAATGTATCCACGGCGGTGGCAGGTTCAAATCCCAGGGCACACCACGGACTTTTCGGACTCATGTATGTATTGATAGTCAATCACCACGCACTATAACGGTGAAAGAAAACATTGTGAAGAAACCAGCGTATTGGACTCTACAGCCTCATCCCTCACAATCGTTCTCTCGACTCAAGGCCCGTCTCCTGCAGAGAGACGTATATAGGCTAATACAAATAGTGTAACTGAAGTAATAAATAGCTCCAATACCGCCCACTGCTGGACACGAGCTTTCGGTACGATTGAGAAGAATTTAGACCTTAGTTCACCACGCCGGCCTAGAATGTTCTGGTAAACTATAAATTCATTAGATATTAAAAGTTTTTGTACATTTTTTTACATTTCAGTTTTGTACATTTTTTCAAAGTAACAACGTTCTCTTTCTTCTGTCAGCGATGATTCATATTTAACACACGACACCCACGTAAAGGCCTGGTCTGTCGAAGGATACGCGCGGCACTGCGGTAAGCGGCAACGTCGTGACGTCATACAACGTAGTTCACATAACAAAAAAGGTGGTTCATATAGGTTTTACTCTGTGCGTAAAACCGTTGACCAATAGCAGAACTTTTCATTGACAACCAACGTTACTATGACAATTTCGCATTGAAGTTTTCTTGAATTTCCATGACAACAAATAACAATCATTTATGTTCGAAAATATATATAATTTCTTTAAAAAAATGTTTGTGCGTCATTTTAAAAAGACTGGGTATATATGTTTACGAGATGATTTACGCAATATTGATATGTGATAAAAGTGGTTCGTATCATTCTAATGAAATACGCGTCTGCTGTATACATCTTTTTTCGCCTAAACAACTTATTGTTCGATCAAATTAAATTTCACTGGATTTATTTAGATATCCATTCTTAAATTATCGTTATCGATCGTACCGTAATTGGGTAAAAGTAAATTACATAACGGTTAAATTATTTTCCTATAAAATTTTCACAAGCAAAACCTGGAACAATACTGATAGACAATTTTTACAATAATAATTTTATTTTAGTATTTAACAGAATTCATAACACAGAGCTCAAAATATATATGCATAGGTGTAAGTAGCATAAATTACAATATACATAGAGGTGGTTCTGATAGAGTGAGAATGGAAAAACGGGGAAAACACAGAACTTAATACTACATTGAGGAACTACATATTTAAGATTGCACCATATCGTAACATGATGCTCTCTAGGTGCTAGGAGAGTGGTGCTAATTGTGTCGAATGGCGATAGTTCTCTTGTAGTAGATCTTGCAGGTGGATTTTGTAAATAACTACGACGATAATATACAAACATTATACATCGAATGTATGTATATGGGCTGATACACAACTCATATAAAAAGCGGGTGCACTTAAACGATTGGTGTTTTTATTGGGTTTGTTGTTTGTATTTCTTTCTATGCACATATAGGGATAAGGCCAGCTAGCGCAGTGGACTATAGTATGGCCTAACCACTCTCAATCGTATTCTCGATTGTAGAGGAGACCGGTGCTCTGCAGTGAGACGTATATGGGCTGATAAAGTGCCCTGCGAATACGGATAAAGACTGAATTTATATAAATACTTACTAATAAATCGTCTCCAATTATACTCCAATTGTACCCTGATCAGTTGGGAACTAATTCCGTTGCTATATTTTAAGTACTAGGTACTTAGAACAATTAACATACAGTTCCGTATGCCATTTTTATAACAATAAAATAAATGTAATTGACTCCATTTTATAATCATATACTTATTACATTCTAATTATTTCTACTTTTTAACTGTATTTTTTTTACCAACGCAAGGTTTTAAAGTGATTTTATATTGCGCCATTGTCATTGGAAACGCACGTGAACTGTATTCAACGTACTGCGCGGCAGTACATAGTCGATGGACGCGCCACAGCCTAAACAAAAGTTAAACCAAACGAAAATTAATAGAAATATTGTCCTCAAATAAATCCATTACGCAAGTACGCTTACCGCGACGAAATGATGGGAATGACGGCACGTTGTGCGGTGTATCCGCCCCGCACTTCACCACACTTGCCCCTCTACACCGACGCATACTGTGACAGTACCAAAGACCAGTCTACCCGTCACCCGGTTGACCCCTTACCGCAGACGCTGGCTGACGCATACTCCGGCGGAACGTCATGTAAATGTCAATGTTTTTCATACAAAACCGAGTTTGACACCGCATTCCGCGCAACGCAACGCTGTGCGTAGCTTCGACAGACCAGGGCTTAACTTGGATAAGTCGTAGATGTGTGCCTTGGGCTCGAACCTTCGACCTCTAATATGTCAGTTCAGTTCGGGACCAAATACGCTGTCGGTCACATATCCGATTCTATGTTCTATGAGAAAAAATACTATGTTAATACGCATTTATCAATGTAAAATAATGTTTATCTAATAGGTCAATGACTTACAAACTTCTGCGAGGACATGCCAGTCATTTGATTCATCTATACTAAAAATATTTGGATTATAATCATGTACGTTTTATATTTCACCTAGAGTAGGCAAGACAGGTACTAGTCGGTCAATGCACCGGCGGAACACAACACCAATACGCTTTTGTGTACTGTTTTTGACACCGATCTACAGAAAGTGCGTGGTAGGCAAACTGCTTACTTCAAACGTGCACCACGCATGTAGGCATTACTTTGATTGTTGACAACACTATTTGAAAATGGAATTGATGGCCTTCTTTTAAACAAAAAAGTATTCTTTTGTTGGGAATGTTTTGAAACCAGCCAGTACGTTGCGTATTAATTTTGAAAATTAATTATAGTTTTTTTTCTCACTGGCCAGTGGCCGCATTTAAATTGATATAAAAAACTCAAATAATCTTATTGCAGTTTTGGCGCGAATTAACAATTTGCACCCGGTTGCATATGTATTTCAATCGAAAATTATTTGAAATTTGTTTTTAAACCTTAGTGATATGTACACGTAATCAGTTTAAAGAAGAGAATATACGAGTAGATTGTCTAATAAGTGATTTAAAATAATTTTCGTTTCGGCATGTAGAAAAACAATATTGGGTAAGTACATTGTACACAATACATTGAAAGTAGGAAATAACTCCAAATTTATTAAGTTATAATTATTGCAGCGCATATAATCGGCGCTTGTTGTCATGTGAAGGAGAAAAGTGAGAATATTAATACAAACGGAATCTTTGTATAGATCGGTTATCCGGATACATACGGTAGTTATTTATCATATCAATTTCCTCATTACAAAGTCACAAAGTAAGAAATTCAGTGAACTCTTTATTTATTATCTAAAGTACAGTAAGTTGAGTTTATTTACTACAAAATTACAATTCCTAGAAACCGCCTTTGTTCGACCTTTGTACTGTTCATTAAAGTTTAATATTACAATGTAATTAAGTACAATAACGTACAGTTGTACACGCGCTTCTTGCCATGTGTTCGCCGCTTTGTTTACATTGGCAGTCACGTTCTTCTCGAGATGCGATAGACACACACAAATTATTATCCGGAACAAAAATATGAAGCCATTGTACATTTGAGTATATTTTATCTTGTAATGTCCCACTGAATGCCTTAGTGGCGTTGTCGTACGATTACAAAGACGAAGTAATGGGTTCGAATCCCGGGCCACGCAAAGTGATATTGGATTTTCTGTTACATATTTATTAGCTCGGGGTCAGGAATTTGTGCCCGATATTTCGATAGGATCGTCCTATATCACATCGTGGGACGGAACTCATATGGCGAAACGTGGGTGTACTGGTTGCACATCTGCCTACCTCTTCTGGGAAGAAGGCGTGATATTTATATTTTATGTTAGTAATGTCCCACTAAATAAGTATGGCTCCTGTTTCTGCACTGGATTGCCACTGATTTTTAATGTGAAAATGTTCACCCCTTCATAACTCAGGCGTGATGTTATCTATGTTTAAAGGCAAAATATTTAATTATAAACGTATAATTTGCTCCAAGTTCAATATCACTATGGAAAATTATATAATGATGTTATTAAAATAATTAAAGTTGTGTTGTTAAGTTAATTGCCAACACATAATTTACTAATCACAATGATTTTGAATTACATAAATAATTTGTTTAAATAATGGCAATTGAATATTGTTTTGTGAATCAAACACTTGTGGGAAGCTTCGACAAAAGATCATTTTCAGGGAAATAAGATACACGTTTTAATGGGAAAAGTGATACTTATTGCTTATGTAGAGTAATGAATGTTGCGCGTGTACGCAATACATGTGTAACTATTACACAAAGTATTATGTAGATTTTAATACATATTCATATATTTTACAAGGCAGGGGAGCCTAATGCCTTAATGTCAGTCCTAATGGGAATGTATGTGATGTTATATTTTTGATAAGAAGGTAGAGCCTCGATGATTGCGCGAATACTGACTGACAGGTTTTAATTTTAATAAGATACTGTAAGTACCTAACCTAAGTAGTAGAAATAGTTGAGAATAGGCGTACTGTGGCCAATAAATTTTAATACTGGCTAGCCTTTTTTTAAAACGTTCATAAGTGATAGAATTATAAAGGAAAACGCCTATTTTACTATGAAAGTTGGAATCGGTGTGACTTTTTTGTGCCTCGATGAAACCTACTTTTTTGTGTAGGAAAATTTAATAAATAAAAACTTAATTGCGGCCCAGACACGGAATTATTTTTTTATCTTCTGCTCTCTGTACAAAATGTAAAATGTGATTATAATTACTTTATTTCATAACTGTCGCCCGGGATAAAACAGGAAAAAGTTTTAGGACAAACCATAAAAAATGCTGTAATGAATTTTAAGCAGTATCGGTATCGGGATAATGATGTTTTTAACTATACTATGTATGGGCTTTAATAGACATTTAGTTGAAAAATAATACAGCAATTAAAATCAAAGGCATTGCACTTAAAGCTTTTTATAATAGAGATAGATGCGTAGCAACTAATTATTCCCTGCATTTTACTATAGCAGGTTGTTTTTCCTAAGAGTACGCCCCTGAGACCTTGTGCGTTGTGAGTCACTGAGAATCTTTGCGTGTAACGTCAGGGCTACGAGAAAAAAATAGAAAGCTAATTTCGAAATAAGGATTGTGCATTTTTTCGGGATGAATCAAGACATTGAAATCGTTTTACTTGTAGTGTGAATATGAAAAAGGGAAATATCTTTATGAGAATATATTTATTTAAATGCAATACGCCAACCTCTGTCGTTAAATATACTTATAACATTGAGAGAGTGTAGTATTTCTATCAGGCCGAAGTAATTGTCTCCGCCCTATTTGGATATACTCTTTGGTCATACTCTATTTGGATAGCACTGCGCTTACCCAGGTACATATATCAGTCACTTTGCCACTATAATATAAAAACCTTGAGTATTTATAATATAGAGGGAGAACTGTCTTACATTTGCATCTTCGAAAATGTAGATATTTGTTTGTTAGTAATTTTGGTAGCGCTGGTACTCGTGTAATAGTGAAAATTTAACTAATTATTTAATAACAAGATGCTATAATTACTGTTGACAACTTAAAGTATATTCAGTTATTATCCATCTAAAACGAGTTTGAGTGGAATAATTTGTGCGTGTCACCTGTCAAACCTGTCAAATCAGTCAATAGGAGGGCAGAAAAAGGTGGATGGGCACCACCATTTTTATCTACGTTTTGGAAGATTCAGCGCTTCCCCGATATTAATCTATCTAATAAAGACTCGAAGCATGAAAAAAAATTATTGAGCATTTAGATGAATCAAAGCGTTAATGAAATGGATAATGAATAGTGCATACAAGTAGACACGCATCCACCTGGCAGACTCCCGGCGTTATCTACAGCACGTGCTCTGAATGTCAACATTACCTGTATGGTGCCGGTAAAGGAAATGATGACTAGACAACCTGGCCATTTAACCAACTAGCATCATTGAATTTCTTACTGTTTTTTTTTGTTTTTTTTTATTGACTATTTATATTGCGGTATTGAAATAGACATTGCGGTGGTACCTACCGAGATGGACTCTCAAATATAAGAGAGATTCTACCAGTAGAATACTAATTTAATAATTTATTTTTCTTATCTAAACTCCTTGTTGTCCACTTTACAAATAATAGTCACTAAATAAGTAAATTAACGCATGACACAACGGACTTAAGTTTAGCCTTAGACTGTATTCTGATTGCGATTATATTGTGATCATAAGCTGCAACGTCTGCTGTTGAAAATAACTCCAAGACTTTTAAAGCAACTTTGCTCAATGGTACTTTTATCGTTTCTTTCGTATCGTTTGTACCCCTTATTTGCTTATTTACTGTCCTCTCGAGAAACTATTCTAAATAATATTTCATCTCAACAATAAATAAATAAAGACTCCCAACAGTCACATACATAATCGTGATCAAACATAGTGAATTAGATCGAATCTTGTGTCGTGGGTATAATATGAGAGACTTTTTGGCCCTCACAAACACCCAAACCAGAAACTAATGCCTTTGGTTCACACTGATATTTGTTTCGGTGCGAGGATTGCACTTGATCAGACAATGGGGGATCGATCGTACGGATTTAACGTTTTTAAAGAATTTAATATTTGAGTAGTCAATTTAAACAATATGATATATTTTTTATACTCGTATAATATTCCGAAGCTTAGTTTTACTTTTTAAGAGTACTCGGAATAAATCCACGTAACAATCTTTCTGGTATAATTTTAAATTGCGTAATTACTTAATTTCCGGTTAAAAGTAACATTATGCGGTATTATAATATGTATATATTATGAGGTAATCCTGATTTATTAGCTATTCATTCACGTCTTAGCCGTTTCTATGAAAATCAGATAATTGGAGCCACGGCAAATGTTTTAAGACCTTTCCTGCTACATTGTAAAACAATTTTTAATCCTACTTTTAATCCAATTAATGCTCCGTCAGTCGTATTATAACAAATTTCGAAGAATACCTTTAATTAAGTGTTCCTCCATGGAATATAAATTGGCACTACTATGAGCTCACTTTGTTACGCTGACTGGCTCCGAGTATTTGGTTGAGGAATAAAAATAATTCTGACACGAACGTGATTGAAGTACCAAAAAACGTGGTAACTTGATATTTTAGAACAAGGTGAACGAGCGATGGCGAGATATTTTTTTAAATAACAGTTATATGTAGAGTTGTTCACATTTGAAAGTAATTTCAATAGCATGATTTAAAAAATAACATTACAAATTAATCTTGTTTATTTGGTGTAAAATATATTTCAGATTCAATTTATTTAGAACTGGCGGCGTTGCGTTGTATGACATACACCTTAATTCAGATATCTTATACTTTTTATAAGTTTGTCTTTCAAACTATGTTACTCTTAGAAACATATAGTACTGGTTATCATGGGATAGACCCTTTTATTAAACTTAAAAGCTATCCGGTACTTTAATGCAGTGTAAATTATCCTTCGATAAAACAAAAAACATACATAATTTGTAGTTTTAACAAGTTTATGTGTGACAGAAATAAACTTCTTAAATTAGCTCTACATGCAATAATCCTCTTGTAAAAATAATATGATAAAATATTGAAGCATAATATTAAATCCCAATCGGAAGAAGGCTCATAGACTACATTTTACCAGATAAACATCTGTGTGTTAATAGGTACTTTAACCTCACGTACTAGAGCGTCAATATCAAATTGCAATACTGATTCAGCTTTTGCTGCAAAATATTTAATATGATCACGTTTGCGAAATTTATGCATCTTCATTACTATTGAGTGCTACAGTGTGCTGCTAAGTGTAAACATCAATCTAAAATGATTAGAGATTTTTTATCTTGTTTAAATTCATTTTGTTTTGTCATTGGTATTTCTTGGCCATAAGGTAGTTGACAAAGGGGAATTCCGCAGCAAATCTTCTACAAATTTTAAAGATCTTTTTGTACCTTTTTTAACAAGAAATATAAACTGTGGAGGTATTTATCTATGACTTGTAAGTTTGTAAGTTTGTTTTTCCGTTATTCCGCATTTTACCTGTTTTTGTCCATAATGATGTACAAGGAAAAATTCCTGAACGTTTTAGTATGGCGAAATCAAGGTAATGTTGTCAGAATCGATAGATTACGTGAAATTCATATCAGCGTGTCTGAAATGTGTCATTAATTTTTTGGGTGTTGATACCGAATCCTGTTAGCTAGCACTTTGTGTTATGATGAAGCAATAGTTAAAGTCTATGGGAGTAAATTCGCCGTATGCAATATAATGAAACAAAAAGGTTGTTTGTATAAGAAATCATAATATTTTTAATCTATGCATCATAAACGTTTCTAAGTCTCTAATACAATAACTAATATTGTTAGTAAACATAGAGATTTAATCAAAACACGTGTTCGGTCCCACGGTACTATTTTAGTTGGTGCACCAGTGCGCAATACTATTTAAAATAACAACCTAAGCCTTAGAGTACAATGGTAGCATGTAACATTAAATTAATTATCATTCAATCTCATGACTTCATGAGATTTAAAATATATTGCTTATAATTGAAGATAATCCGCCAACCCACATTAGGCCAGCGTGGTGGACTATATGGCCTAATCCCTCTCAATCGTACTCTCTATTGTAGACGAGACCAGTGCCTTGCAGTGGAACGTATTTGGACTCATACAGATAATGAAAGTAAAAAAATAAATAAAAGTAATTTAGCTGGCACGAATCACGATACTGGCGAATGAGGAGGGATTATCGTCTATCACCACCCCCTACTCTATCTGGAAGGAACAGCATTAACCATCAGACGCAGTATAGCCACTGTGCTGTGCCAATATATAAAAAAGTAGGAAATATTATGAATAAAAATAAAATATAGATTGCGTAATTGATGCAGATATTATTTATGGAATAATACATTCGATTGCTGATAGCAATTGTAATTGGAAGTATATTCAGTTTTCATTTTCACTGTGGAAGCATCCAAATAATGTAAGCCGTGTAATTTATAGACATTTTTAAATTGGCGATACATTATTGACTCATAAATTTTATTTTCTTTATTTACATGGCCAAAAGCAATATTTAGCTAATCAATTTACATCCTTGTAAATATACATGCATCGATCTTACATAGATGTTAATTAAAACCCATAATGTAAAACTTGGTGAAATTCTTTATTTTTATTATTACAAAGGATCTCACAAATTTAAATTTGTACTCTTGTAATATTGAATTTTTATGATTGGTTCTGACTTAACTCTTTTAATTATTATCGAAAATCGACATTGAAATAAACTTCCGGGCACTATGTTCTGATGCATTTTCTTATTATGCGTCGAACGTCGAAGTTCAATGGTTTTGACATTGCACAAACGTACTTTGAACGCACGTAGGAGTTCATGTTGAAGCCTAAATTATTCTGGAATTCGTGTTCCACCTACGACACAGACAACTTTGTTTCTTAGATATTGCCATTTGAATGTACATACATGAGTAAGGCACTGGAGGCACAGTGCTAAATGATATGAACATGTTCAAATAAACTTGTCGGCCGTATCATTGGACAGGACATCCCAATAGAGTCGTCATAAAGTTATTTGTTTAAGTTTAGTATCGTCCCACGTGTGCTGGGCTAAATTAGTGTATTATGGTTTTATTGTGACCTATTCATTGAGCGCTTCCACTATTTTGTTTCATTTTTGTCCTTGCGATGCGTCTGCTCCTACTCGCTGTTGCCACATTCGAATGAAGTTGCCGAAATAATTTCACGGATTAGAAAGTTCGTTATTGTATGACTTATTTAACGTTTGTTTTGAAATACGTTAGATAAGATAATGTGCATTTGTAAGCATAGATTAACAAAGAGCAAAATGAATTTTAGAAAGTATAGGTACCTATAACCAACTAGGAAACATTAGAAACAATCCATATTTCAACATCTTATTTTATAATATTTATTATCATCCAAACACCAATAATCATAATGTTTGAGACGGGAAATTCATCATTCATAGATAGATATTTTTTTTCATAGATAGATTATATTTGATGGGAGGTTCATAGCTATTATAACAATAAATAATACCTAGCAAGTATCAACCTACAATTTCATAAAATGTATATTCATTTCATGAAATGGTAATTTTGTTCATAGTTGATAGTATCTATGACATCTAGAGGCACTTGCATAAAATACCAAGTAAAGTAACCTTCAACCGCACTCAAAGTCAAGCGTAGGGTATTTGAGCCATTAATGTTACCAAACAAATCGGTACGAAACGCAGTAGAATAATCAAATTAATTTTTCCGCAACGTAGCCATTGCAAAAACCAAATTCATAGAAATATTTTAATAAATTGTCAGACAAGAAGAAGAAAGAGCGCAGAACCTTATAGTAGTATATGATAGGTCCACATTTTAAAGTGTTTTTTATACGATAATTAATTACAATTGTATGTAATATTTTGGACGAGCATAAAACACTTCAACGTCTTTTCCATAATCTTATCAAATGCCGGTTTATGGCAATTTCTGAGAAAGACATAAATGGGTCATCGTGCACCGCCTCGTTCTATATTTTAATCGTAGTTAAAATAAAGATTTTCTTTAAAAAATGAATATGTGATGATATTGCTATTATACAAAATTATCGTGACAAAATATAAAATTACGTGGTTTTACTGTTTTACTACTTTAGACAACAGTTGAGGAAAACGAAAACGATAGAAACTTAAAACTTAATTGCTAAATGGTAACTCTTTTCTTTTAATTCCAAGCCGTGATTAATATAACGATAATACTTTCAAGTTCCAACCTACTTACTAATTGAAATTTCTCGGCATTTTGTTTTACAACGATAACCGTTTCGATAATCATTGTGTGGCTCATAATAAGATAAAAAAGTATTTAATCCGTTCAAAATGTTTCCTTACTTTCCAAGAACCGTTAAATTGCAAACGAATACATAAGGAATAGGGATGTTGACTCATAATCACAAATTCGCGTAAATTGTTTTTTTACACCTGAAAAACAATCTGAATTATAACATACATATATCTCCAAATAATACGCTGGTTTGCAATCATATATCCTCTATTCTTTTCCAACATCATGTACATCAGTCATCATCACAGGGCTCACAGCAAGATACAACTCGCATATTTAAATGCCTACAACGTCTACTCTTGAACAATCACATCGGAATCCTCTAGACTCGGCCATCCTTCACATCAGCCGTTGGCAACTCCGTTCTGTATTCAAATCCTTGTTCTATTCTTCTTAATATAACTGCCAGCACCATCGTCATACTATAAGAGGTTATCACTCGTCGCTGATAAAAATCACCCGTTACATTACTAATATAATATTTTGAGAACCTAATTGCTCATAATAAATTAAACAAAACTATTTTAAAATATTTTATTCCATACCCATTAGGCCATTATCACGTGACTGCAAACGCGATACTGTTAAAATTCGTTGACGTGGATTATAGTCACGTATTAAGTTAGAGCGTTTTAGCGGGAATTTTTAAAACTTTTTTTTCGTCTTTTTTAACTAAAATTTGTTCTAAATTTAAGTAAAATCATTCTTTTTGTGTTTATATAGGGCCTATCTACTAAATAAAAGCGTTTCCAAAAAATTGTCAACATCCCTATTATTGTTACCAACAAATGCATATCTACAGTTAGTGAATCATTTGCATTCAATAGCCTTTTTCCTCAATCAATACAACTTAGAGCTGCGGAAATAATGTCTTGAGTTGAAACGTAAGTTATATTGTGGGAATGTTATCGTTCGTCAAAGCAATGATAAAGGAACAATGTCGGCAAATATGTAAACGTACGGAATGTAAGACTTTTCCGCTTATTGATAACAATCACAGAAGACCAGTTCTAGATAAATATTTGCTTTAGATAAAATTTTATTCTAAAACAACAATGCACTCACAAATGTAGCATCATATAAGTTATAAAAAACCATATTATCATATAGAGGAACGTTTTAAGATGGCAGATATGACCAAGATTAGATTGCTATAAAGACTTTCCAAACTGAATTATCTAGAAAAAGAAAAAGTGAATGCAATCAATAGTTACTCTTTGTTCAATGGAATGCAGCGAAAACCCAGGCACACATCTGATCACTTAAATTGTATGCTAATCCTGTTAAGCTACTGAATTTTCCTTATATACATTTAAAAAGATCCGTTTGCTTTTAATCTAGAGAACGTTATATTATTCAATCGTCTCGGATTTTATATATATCTTAATATGCATAAGTTAACGAGTGTGCATATTAATAGCTATTAAATTGTGCGATTTTTTGTTAATGATCCAGTCTGGATCTAGACTATTAATGACAAACACATGAACGTTTAATTTACATTTAGAGATCATACGAGATCAGGCGAGCGGCGAACTCAAAGATTTTGTCATAAAAAATTCACACGTTACACATGTCCTAGCTAATAAAAATAATTAGTGTTAGTTAACACTAACATGTATGTTAACACATAACGCTGTGTAAATAGTGAAACTGCTCAATTTTTACATTTTCTGATTTGTGTTGACTAATATTTAATTAAAAATTTTGATGTGAGTGTGTCGACTTTCACAAAAAGCATAAAATCAAGTTTTCAAATCTATAATTGATTAAAGTCAAATTCCTGTAGAGAATGCTGCTCGGTGAATCACCGCCATTCACGAGCGATGATTTCATTAACTACTACGTAAGTTGATATAACGATGTGGTCTTGTGCTCATTCATACACTTAGTAAAATTGTTATGTCATACAATGAGTAAAGTTAGTTCTTGATGTTTCATTAACGCTAATATTTTGTTACAATTATTGTACGTTGCGACGGGAGGCCAAGTGTAATTGTTTCAAATGGACGATTAAAATCTCAGCACTAACGGTTGATTTATGTACGTTTCATCATACATATATGTGGCAGAGAAGCTCGCATTGTTTTGTTTAGTGACCTTAAACGTTAAGTCCGTACCTTTGTAGGTAATAGTAGACATAATTATTACAAACTTGTTTGTCATTAAAGACTGTGACGCCACTATAGAAAAAGAAAAAAAAGTCGTTGGTGTGATATTATTACCATACTCTTATGGTGTATACTCCTTTTGGATTGCACTGCTCTTACTAGATGTCGGCTGTATTCCATGCATTTTATTCTAGTTCATAGAAATATGACAAGATTACACGTGAAAAGATTTTACACGTCTTTGTTTCGTATTTCGTGGACTGTAAATTAAATAAACTTTAATTGCTGCTCTAAGTAAAGTTGGTTGTATTTTAGCTCTATAATTCAACTACAATTTCCTTTCTTTTCGTCTTGCAATACAGCAATTTTGTACAGACGTCCCCTAATTGTCGTCACGTACTAATCTTGTTCTAGACGCATTTATCTGTCTGAGGTGGCAAAACTATCGTTCCTGATATAAATCGTTCTAAATGTTGAAAAATTCAACGCAATCGCCTATTTTACTTTATTTACACCGCTGGTACAAAATGTATTTAATATATAATAGTTATTATATATTAATGGCAACTGCAACAAAGTCCACATAGACTACAATTGATTAGACGCCGACTGTGAAACGAACGGCCACGGGTTGGATCCCCGCACCGAAAGAAATATGTTTGTGAGACCAAAAGTCTCTCGTACTTCCTGATACCCACGACTCAAGACTCGAACTTAGTGTGGGTCAAGATTATGTATGTGACTGTTGGGTGTATTATTATTTATTTATTACTTCACCAGAGAGAAATAACCATCCCTCACAATTCGACCCAATTATGTGTCTACGCAAAACGGTAAATAAACAAAAAACTTGTATAAACCATAAATACAGGGTATATCAAGACTGCTACCGAAAACGCAGCCGGGTGGTAGTTAAAGCGACTTCAGACACAATGCAACAGAAAAAGTTGCAAAAAAAGCGACAATTTTTTTTTGTTATTTTTTTCCTATGACCATATTTGGGTGGTAGAAACATTTTTTCCTAAAATAATTGTGTATACCCTTTTATTTATAAATAATCTAAGGTATAAAAGTGTTTAAATTATTATTTTAGCAAAAACTATAGATTTACCACCCAAAAATGACGATATTTAAAAAATCATAAAAAATCATTGCCGCGTTTCTTTACGAAATTTTTAGTTGCATTGTGTTTGTAGTCACTAAAACTACCACCCGGCTTCGTTTTCGGTAGCAGTCTTGAGATACCCGGGATAACTCATACTTTTTCGATTCGCTTATTGAATTTCAATTCATTGTGTATTGAAATGTACACGATGAACAGTTGTGTTATGCTAGTTGGCAAATAATTTAAAGTCTGTATTGAATGTAGACTACAGGCCGATCTATTTCTAGAATAGCAATGTACTGCTTTTAAATTGACACGTATCGTTTCGTGTCGTGGGAAAATCTATACGCGTACAATATAAAGACGTTTCGTGATGTTCACGCGGCCTTTTTGATCATTTCGACGAAACGTATTTTATTATAATACTTATCATGAAGTATTTATGTTAACACACCATACACTGCATATCTTCACTGTTGACGCAACTTACTTCCGCTATAATTTCATAAAATACTCAATGTTCCTTACAGCTAATAGACAAAATATCAGAACAACAATAGAATATTTTAATATACATGCATATTGTACATATACTACTATTGTACACTGTGTCCATTAACGTGTTTATGTTATTGAAGATGTTTCATCCTATGATTATATCTCATCTCATTTTTATATATATATAATCGCGACAGGCTTTTTAAATTATTATGGGTATTGTAATGGTATAATTGAAAACACAAGCCCTATTTTATGAATTTGTAAATTAGGTCATTTAATTAAAGCTATCTTTTTTGAAACATTACTTTGAGAAGCAATACTTCGCAAAATGACCAGCTAAGCTTATTCATCATGAAATTGCTTTTTTTTCTCTTTATTTATTTAGGAACTTTTTGTCCAATGGACATGTCAGTTCCATCGTGCCCTAATACAAAGTGTCTACTCATAATTATATAATCCTTTTTTGCTAATACTAATCTACATTCAGGCTTGCTCAGAGTCAGGTACTGCCAATATACTATGTACTAAGCCTATATCTAATTTATTTAATCCTAATTTCTTTACAATTGTCTCCCGTAACGAACTATTTATGGAACACTCCATCAAGCGATTGGACATCAACGGCTTTACATTAAGAAATTGTTATGGTAAAATAATTATCTTTTTTAATTCAAAGTAAGACATTACACACTTACCACCTACGTGCAGTATCGGAAAATGTGATCTAATATGGAAATAGCCTGTGACTCGTCGCTTCTTACATCTTTTACCTGTTGAGTTCGTGACAATTTTGCTGTTATTCTCAGTAAGTGAGTCACGATGCAGCCAACTTACATCGAAACATGGACTCATCATAATATGCATTTCTGGTGTTTTCGTACCAACGGATATCTTTAATAAAATCTTGTGTTACTTCATACCATCGCCCTATCTCTATGACTCAATAGGTTCCACCTGTCCGGTCATAAAGTTGTTTGCCTAATATGAATAAGAACTGAAGATATAAAGTGACTTAACGTTTTACGAAATCTTTTTGAGTTCCAGTTATTTGAGAATCGCGCGATATTCGTCCCTGGAGGTGTCACTTAGCAGAATTGGAGATTGATTTAGTACATTGCAAAAATAAAAGATAACATTGAAAGAATAGTGCATGTCAGACAGTTTTATTCGGGTAATCGGCGACGAAAAAATGGATGATATAATGTGAGGAAGTCAATTAATGTTAATAAAATATATTATTCGTCCTTTAAACAAGTTTTCTGTAGTTTATCTAACAGTTTAACATCATTTCAGAACATAAAAAAGGATTTTTTTTCGATTATACTGTTATTATTATTATGTACTGACAAAGATTTACAGGTAGAGTCGCTTGATTAAAAGCAGCGGTAACATCAATGATGAAATGGAAAATGGATTTTTAATGTTTTTCACACTACGTCCGTGACATCAATAAATCACTCATTTATCAATGTAAAAATGTTTCGTAAACCATTCATTCTATCATACAAGTCAACAACTCGTTGGCTAATACATGTGTTTTGTAAGATCACGATTTTACAAAGCCACTATTATACTTGGAAGTTGTAATATACGTCATTAGTGTTATGAAGGGATATTTTGTTATAATTATTGAAATGTAAAGATCAAAGCGAACTCAGTAACCGGTGCTTAAAATAAAACCCTTATGTATTTTTATTATTAATGCTTAATAACAGAGTTCATACCAAGGTTTATCATTTGTGTAATAGACGAAGTACTTTAAAAACTAAGAATAATGTTCGCAGCAGTCTTTATATGATAGATATTTCGCATAAAAGCCGCTTTTATTTTTGCACAAAATAAATCTTTTTCCTATCTTCTATCGGGCGCTTCACTGCTTAAACTATCCTTTGAACAAACGAATAATCTTTTGTTACACTAACGACCTATGTTGAATTTCAATCACGGATCACAGAACATAATCCTGCTTAAGAAGATTATTTTTATTCGTAGAAAAAATATCAAAGCCTTATAGTATATGATACTACCTATTGTATATTGTTTCCTGGTAATAAATTAGTTTTAGACGTGAGTTGAAGTTCACGAGAAATCTTTACGTTTTTGGAAGAACTTCTGGCTTAAAGAATCGTTGTGTTTATGCATTCATCATATTAGATTAGGAAGTATCAAAAAATCTACGTGTAATAAAACTACATAAATAAACCTCTTGATAGACCATAGCACTTTTAAATACAAAATTCACTGTTAGTTTAAAAACTAGACGAAAAAATAAAAATATCTTGCATAGCTTTAATTTTACGAAGTGGAATTAAGCTTTAGTTCGTTTAGTTCTCTTCCGTACTTTCCGGCGCTTTTACCGTACTTATTATTGGACCCAAATTTACATACACTTTATAGGATCCACGTAACTGTTAATATTGTGGTGGTAAACATCTGGCTTCTCCGGTTGTATCGGAATTCGGAGGATATCATCTTTCAAGCCTCAGAAAAATATTTTGTCACCCGCTTTATTGCGGAGGGAAGTAGACAATTATTTGTTTAAAACTTTTGTTAGTATTTTTTTTCTTCTTGATTACTTTCGGTGTGGGTTAAAGACAGGCGTCCTTTTTTAGTTTTTTAGTTAGTGTCCCTAACTCGACCCCGTGACTCGACGAGCTCCGAACCTCGGTGTTGATTATTTGTGTGTCTCTGTTAATCTTAACTGGCAAGAATTGCAGTGGTTTTCAGTTTTAATACTTTAAATTGTCAAGCAAACGAATGAAATATCAAAAGTTATTTTATGGCATCTTAGCAGGGACTATGGCATTCCTAACGAACAGTTACAGGGTGCGATAAAAATAGATCGTAGAAACCATTTCAACATCGGTATTTAGGGCGCATAAAACGGTGATTGTCTGGTTCCTAAGGAAATTCCAACGGACAATCCTTCCGATAAAGATTCTTTTCAATGTTAAGATAAAGTCAGATGCATTATCTACATTCAACATCGACTGTTTCAATATATGACGAGTCTATTTATATTTGGATCAAGATAAGATTTGGGTTTGGCTACTCGTGTGATTTGGCTGGATTTGAATCAACCACTATTATATTTTAAATAACCAGGTGAATTGGGATAGACATTAGTGAAGCGATAGTGCTATTCAATTCAGCGTTTAATTCCAATGTATATTTTTTATATTAAAGGAGACCCGTAACTTGCAGTTGGACGCAGTGGCGTAACTACACCATCTGGGGCCCGTGGCAAAATCGTTGGATGGGGGCCACCCTTTTTATATGGAGAGGAAAACTGTTAAGCTTATTTTCCGGTACCCCGGAGAAGACCGAAAGGAATATATTAGTGTCACTGGCCAGTGGCCTGCCAGTAAAATGCGGCCGAGGCGTGTCTTTAACAAAATTCTAGCATACCGAATAAAACCCCGAACTCCGCATTTCGGGCGGTACTGCACATCTACTAATTGAGTGGGTCGGAATGTGGTTCTTAAGATGTCCACCCCTGGGATAACCCCCGTACTCACGCGTCTTTATTATTTAAACAACCTAGACCCGGCTTCATGGGATATCGCCCATGTTCATCCAATCCTCAAGAAATGTGACCGATCGGATCCTTCGAATCACAGGCCGTTTGCTGTCACATGCTGACTCTCCAAGGTCTTGGAGTGAGTTATAAATATGCAGCTCTTGACGTATCTTGAGGATCACCAACCGAGGGTCATTCGGATAGTGATCTTCTCATTTGTCTCACCCACCATCAGGTGGAGGCATTGGATAGTGGGGGTGTGGCGATTACGGTAGGCTTTGAAATTGTCATCGAGTGTGGCATGGCGTCGTTTTGGTGAAGCTACCTGCCTGGTATTTCAACCTGAGGAACTCTGAAAGTACATCGCCAGCTTTCTGAATGATCGCAGCATAAAAGTCGTATTGGACGGCTTTTGCATCAAGACCAAGACCATTAATTCTGGTGTTCCATAAGGCTCGATGCTTTCGCCGACCCTGTTTATCCTGCATATCAATGACATGTTTTCTATCACCAGCTGGCATTGCTATGCAGATGCTAGTGCAAGTGAGGCAAGATACATCTGACTACAGAATCTCTATTGGAGATCCGTTAAGGAAAGATGGTCTCAAATTTTGTCGGAAGTCGAGACCTCTCTGGAACAGGCCTCTCAATGGGGTAAATTGAATATAGCACAATTTAACCCCACGAAGATATAAGTTTGCTCGATTACAACCAAGACGATCCCTTTTGTCATTGAAATACTTTCTCTAAGCATCCGAGAGTATTCATTGACCCGAATTATTGATAAAATTGCAGTTTAGGTGTCATTGGAAGGCAAGGGCAAATTGGCCAGCAAAAAGTTAAGGATTCTCAACAGAGCCAAGCGGTACTTTTCGTCGGTTCATCGGTTATTGCTGTATAAATGCGACGATCCGGCACGACGTGGAATTCTGCTTTCACCTCTGGGTACAAGCCCCCAAAATACCAGCTCGACCCACTTGACTCATTATAGCGCCAAATTCTTCGAATCATCAATAATCCCGATCTCACGGGAAATGTGGAGCCGTTAAGATTGCAGTGAGACTTTGGGTCTCTCTGTGTAATCTATCAATTGTTCCATGGAAAGTGTTTTGAGGAAGATGGAGCCACTATCGCTATTCTCCCATCACACTTCTCGTCACCTCAGTAGAATTCTTTCTTACCACCTGGAAACTATCCGTTCAAAGAAAAGTACGTTTCCAGTGTTCTTTTCTTCCACTCACGTGCAAGCTCTGGAGTGAACTCCCTGCTTCGGTATTCTCTGAGCGCTATAACCTGTCCCTCTTTAAACTAGGCTTTAAGAAAGTGCTCTCCTTACGGTAAGAAGCGACTTCATTTTGCTGAATCCCTGAATCTGCAAAAGTCTATGAGCGCCGGTGACCGCTGACCGTGAGGCGGGCTGTATGCTCGTATGCCTGCAGGCAATAAAAAGAACTCCACAACGAGAACTCCAATTAGTCATCGTAATATCTTTACTACGTGGCCGGAGCCCAAACGCAGCAATGGTGATGGGGCCCCCTCAGAAGCCTTATATTGATGTTTCGTTCTTTTTTAAACCAAATTCGCACTATAATCTGTACTTAATAGTTAAAAAAAAGTTTATAAAATTCGCGTAAATCTAAAGAACCATTATTATTATTTTTATGTACTTTCTCTGCTTACGGCCTCTCGGGCCTAAGGGACCGGGCCGGGGCCCCTAAGGTCGGGGGCCCGTGGCATTTTGCACACTATGCCACCCTATTGTTACGCCACTGGTTGGACGTATACATATGAGCTGATACAATACAGTAGAGACCTATTCAGGAAGAAATACTTTAAATATTTTTTTATTAAAAAATATACTGTGTATTATATTCTGTTTAATGTTTATTTATTTCTATCAGTATTTCTAAAAAAGGATAGAATGATGCGTGGAATGTCATCACTCGAGGAAAAGACTTCGAATGACATCAAATGTGGAGGTTGTAGACTTTCCGGCACACGGCACTATGTGTCATAATGTTGATAGTCACTATTATTCATATACCTAGTGCTTTACAGTTATTTACAATAGTAAACAAACTAAAAATACTTATATGGAAGGGGTGAGCATGTATGGAGGATTATTTCCGTCGTATAATGTGGTTTTATAGAATGAATATGACATTTTTAAAAGGTATGTGTACAGTAATTTCGCCCACGTATTACTCAGGGCTTGTAGTTTATATAATGTCTTATAAGGTTGGTGAAAAATCCTGTGATATTATGACACCAATTTTCAACTAGTGAGCAAGTATGTTTAGGTAGTTCTTGAGGTTTTTGGCTAGTGTTCAGCAAAAATTCGTATTTTTATTCTTGGTAGCAGAAATGAACGATTCAAAAGATCTTGTGAAAGACTATTTGAATAAAGAATATTTTGATTGATTTTGAGAATTATTAAAAAGAAAATAGTAAAATATTAGTTTAGGCCATAGAAATTCCTAGTGCCTCATACTGATTTTATAAGTAGATAATGAAACTAATTCCATCCACAATAATGACACATTATAACTTGCGATAGTAAAGATAAATATATAATAGTAAAGATGTACGATATTAAATTTTTTTATTAATCAACTAATAAAGATAAAATATCAAAGAAAGGAATTTTATTTAATCTCAGATTGTGTTAATTAATTTGTTATGAAACATGTTTTATTTTTTTCCTGTACCCCAAAATATACACATTAAAAATACTAAAGATTGAGAAACATTAAAAAAATGTTAGTATTTTCATCGCAATGCTGTAAGGATATTTCCGAAGTAGAAGAATTTAACAACAACTAAAACTCATTTCCGGCCATGAAATCTTTTTGGTGAAAGTATTTAAAAGAGAATACGGAACTACCCTAAAATAAACATATTTGTATGAATCCGCTTGCGTTACGCAAAAAATGCATTTCATGATTGTTGAAAACTTACGATCAGTTATACAATTTTAAGTAGTTGACGATATGATAGCATTCTACATATCCGGAGAGAATATTCGCGTAAAGAAAGAAAGAAAGAAAAGAAATATGTCTATAAGAACCCAATACAAATATTTACTTTGTACAGATCTACAAAATGCAAATGTAATTTCTGTGAACCGTACTGAAATGTAATCCGGTGGACACAATCAGGAACAATTTACGAGCTCTTAGTTTTACTACTTTCAATAAACAGTTTGACTAGCGATACCCGGCGACGCTACAAACTTGGACGGCGCCACGGAATACAAAGAGCACATTGTGCAATGTACGTCTTAATCAGATTTACGGAAACATTGTTGCTTTATTGGCTTAGCTATTCATGTTAAATCATCGGGTTATGATACTTTATGTGAGGGGTATTGGATCTTTATTGTGGCTCAAACGTAATATGTCATGTTATTTGTAAGTATCGGTGCGAAGTCTTTCCGTATCTATGACAGGAATATAACCTAGTTTGTCGTCATCATAGATCTAGATCAAGGATGTGTTTTTGTTACTAGAGATTATACATTGTAAATGTATACATATGTATATGTGGCAGGAGTTTCTTGACATACCTACGAGTACTATTATTTATTTACGTGGTATTTTGTCCCGGTGAAAAACAATCAAATAACACATGCTGCTCTACTGAAATCAAAATACAAAACCTTCACATAGAGTCTGTTATTAGGTATGTTTATTATTTATTAATTTCCTTAATAATAAAAGAGGTCTTTAATTTGTCATGCGTAGTATATTAAGTTTATCAAATGCAACAAGTTTTGAATATTCTAAGTATATTTTCGTGTAAATATTACATATCTCTATTCAAACACACAATAAATACTGAACGCGGTTAGTATAAACGCCTGACAGATATTTCGCCGCAAGTTGTTTGCGGTACGATAATATTATTCCTACAAGGCGCAAACCGGTGAGTAACCAGTCAAAATGATAGCAAAATTATTTCAATGCAAGAATTTTATCCTTTTATACTCGTACACATGCATTTGCATAGACTACCATGCACATTGCACGCTTTATAACGCAAAAATTACATTATACATAATACAATTATATCCATTATCCAATCTTATGTGTCTATATCCTATGATTTCCCATAAATCAAAAATTTTAATAGATCTATATTGTTTTAATAAATGAATGAATTATATTCATCACCACTTACTAGAAATTCATTCAATCTCGCGTAATCCAAGTGTTTGGAAATAAGATTGTTTTTATATTTGATAGAATATCAAATACATCCTACAAAAACATAGCAACCTTAACCAAGTACCTTTGCATTGTAAACTTTCCCACCTCAAAAAGTAATGTGTTAACATTAACATAATGTTATTGAGGTCGGCACTCGGCACGTGCCGCCGAGCGGGTTCGTACTCGGTAAATGCCCACGCGCGCGAAGCGGACATGTCACTCTTGCGCGGCCACTGGGAAATTGAATAAAGAAGAAACATGATACCGTCAACTTACGACAGAATCTTTGTACATAGCTTTACAGGGTACACACTATATCCGTTCACTGACCGTCGCCAGGGCAACGATCTTTGTAAAGGTGCTTCTTCACTTATTTATCGCCAGTTTGTTTTTATATAAAAGGAAGTACGGTTACCCCGGGTTAACCAACCTTATCTAACAAAATTGAGACAACTGATTGGGAAAAGTTTAATTACGACTTAATTAATGTAAACAAGGCGTGCCTTTGCATTAACAAATCCATTACAAACAACATCGTCGCGTTTTCGCCCGACGTTGGTAAGTTGATCGGTAAATTACAAAATGACCGAATTATATTATTGCGATTGTTACGGGCCATAATTCAGAGGACGTCGGAATTGCAGATGATAAGGTATTTTATTAAATAATTTGGTGGAGCACTCAATAAAAATTGAGCAAATAGGCGGCCACGTCGGATTTAATACACATCGGTTATGTAAATCGTAAACGTTGTTTTGACATCACTTTGTTGCGGTTTTGATAGTCTGTCTGTCTGTCTGTATCAGCCCATATACGTCCCACTGCAGGGCACGGGCCTACTCTACAATCGAGAGAACGATTGAGAGTGGTTTTGATAGTATTGTTGTATTATTTAATATTAATTGATTAATTACTGTGATTAATTACTTAGTAGTCATAAAGACGACGTCATAATTCTTCATGTATTTACAATAAGATTACAGCACCAATTTACGTTAAATAAAATAATACCTACTGTTGAATACCGGCAAAAAGCAGTTCCTTAAAAATGGGAAATACAGACTCAATCATAAATCTTCTGCTTGACAAGTATTTTATTAACATTCCTTTGTCGACTTTCCCTTCGTCGCGTTAAGAAACTCACATAACACGAGTATTTTCGGCGCACGGTGCGGCACTATAATAACGGATAAGTGGCTGTCTGAGAGCGCGGATGTACTAACTGGAAACTGTGAAGAAATATGAGGTAAATGTTCTTATTAGCAGACCATTCCCGCTACATCTAGTTGAGTCGCCATAAATTACACCTTTATGGGGTACGTGTCACTTTATTACGACGTCACTTTTTTGTATCCGCTGAAAATGACATAATTTTATTTTAACATGATTTTAACTTATAACTTGTCAAAAAATATTACGATGCGGTGACAATTGGCATTAAATAAAAACAGTTACTGCAACGCTTTTAAAAATGTTGTGTTCGTTGAATAATTTTATACGAAGGTTTTTCTATACATTTTCGTACTGTTTTTGTTTGTTTTGTGATTTGAAATAAACAAAGAGACTATTAACAAAGTGATATAAAAATAACAAGTATGTAAACATTTTCCGTTGTATTATTTTGGGGTTGCCATATTAATATTAAATTCGATCTTAGCGTCCTCATTAAAAACAGACTCTTTGCCAATACGTAACAAATAAATACAAGTTATGACACAATTGTGAAACGTCACATTTGTACTACTAGTCAATGTAAATTGGCCGTATATTTGCTTTAAATTATTGCTATATTGCAAATGCGTTAATGTGATATTACATATGAATATAATGATAGATATCCGCACGTCATTTAAACCACAGCAACTCAAATACTAATTATTTAGTGCGGATAACAACAGGTACAGATTGCGTAACTGGCACTACTCAAAGACGGCGGCTAGATTATTCGGACATCAACTAATTTAAATGTACACATAGTTTTAAATAAGATTGACATAGTTAATAAACGTCCTGTTCAATGGAACGACCTCGCGGTTTATTATTGTGTGTCAGTTGCAACCCTATTAATTTTAGCCACTTTATAGTTAAGACCACACGCATCAACCAGTGAAATGTCAACTCGTTAATTGATCTTCAGGTCAGTCGACGTGTGAAGAGCACAAAGGCTGCTCTTTATGTATGGTTTAAGCAATAATGTATTCAATTAAAATTATGTCGCAAGTGAGTGACCGTTCCAAATTTCATAGCCGTGAACTTTATGCTCCTACAATTTTGAAGCCGCCCAGGTAATGCCAAGGTGTGTCAGGTAAACGTCGACTATCTTCGCAATGGTGAATACGTAGGTCCACCAATTTAAAACTATTTGTGTTGTAGGAAATTTTATTAAACATGGTTTGTCGGACAAATCAAAATATCTAGGTTCGTGAATATTAGCAATAAATAGAAAAATATAAATTACAGTCCTAATTGATACGAATGGCAAAAAACTGATTTCGAAAAATGAAATTAGCAGGTCTATTATTGATTTGGAAAACTATGTGATCATCGTCTTTACAAATCAGACTTTGAAATATAATAAAATTGAAAACCGGGTAATACTTATTATTCTAGAATATGAACAAACGAAACAAATTATAGAATATATAACATATTGAAGTATAAGATCTGTAATGAGATTATCCGATAAAGAACCAAAGTTATAGACATAGCATACAGGATAAGCGAGCGGAAGTGGCGATGGGCTGGCCACATCTGTTGAAGAACCAATAACCACTGGGGTGAAGGTGTTCTCGAGTGGAGACCGCGTCTTTGCAAACATGGTGTAGGACGCCCTCCAGCTAGGTGGAGTGAAGCTGATGATGATGATTTACAAACCATATAATTTCTATCTAAAAGTTTGAATGCTCATCAATATTTTTTTCGTATAAATATACACAAAAACGAATTATGCTTTCATAACAATTTCTTTGCCTGGCAACTAGCTACGCTCTGCCATGATTAAATGTTGCCTTATCCGTTCGAAATGTGACACTTTCGCTTGTTCATCCAATTTAATCCCATTTTGAACAAACCCGGCGGGCATGGCAACAGATAACTGAATATAAGATACGCTTTGAAATACTTCAAATAAAATTGGTGTTTTATATAGGTATCATGTACATATATTATGTGGCACAGAATCAACAGATAGCTAAGTCGCTAAGTTTATGAAAAACTGTCACTGCAGACTCTATTTCTACCTTTTCGTCTTGCACCTTAAATGAACCGCCAAACAGCAGTGTAAATGCACTGTTGTGTTCCGGTTTGAAGGACGTTGTAGCCAGTAAGTACTAGACATATTGAGACTTAACATCGTATGTAATTGACCGTTGATACGTAGCAAACACGGTGTTATTTGGTTTTACTGCTGTCCATGTCATATCGCTTATCATCACGCGAATGGCACGCTCATGTCGCCATTCATTGCAATAAAAAAACCTGACCTATCCTATTTTAAGAAACTGACAACATGAATACAATCCAAGAATCCTAGTGATATACATTTTCACGGGCGGCTTCACATGCCATAATATACGAGGGCGGTCCGATAAGTACTTAGCCTCACCGCCTGACGGCGCCACTATCGCAAGAGAAGTTTACTATCGTGTAGAACATTCTAGTAGACTTCTATTCTTGAAATTTCAGCCGAATCGGGTTCATAGTTTAGTTTTGATCGCATGTGGAAACGGAGGTATCAGCGAATTTTTGAAAAATGGAATAGGAACAATATCGGTCGGTGATTCGATTCTTGTTTTTAGAAGGGAAATCGCGCAGCGAAATTAAAGAGCGCTTGGATGCTGTCTACGGTGACTCTTCTCCTTCGATGGCGACCGTCAAAAATTGGTACAACGAGTTTCAGCGTGGTCGCACATCTGTTTTTGATGAGCCACGCCCAGGTGCCCCAAAAACGGCTACTACGGAGGATAACATAACAAAAATCCACGATCTCGTATTGGCAGACCGCCGATTGAAGGTACGCGAGATAGTTGAGACAGTTGGTATTTCAAAAGACCGCGTGGGTCATATCCTGCATGAAATTTTGGGTATGAGAAAGCTATCGGCGCGATGGGTGCCGCGTTTGCTCACTCCGGACAACAAGCGCAACCGTGAGACCATTTCAGAGCAGTGTTTGACGCTGTTTAAGCGCAATCCAAAGGAGTTTCTGCGTCGTTTTGTGACCGTCGACGAAACATGGATCCACTGGTACACGCTAGAGACCAAGGAGCAGTCAAAACAATGGACTTTACCCGGCGAACGTGCTCCGAAGAAGGCGAAGACGGTCATATCGGCTGGCAAGGTGATGGCCACTGTTTTCTGGAATTCACAAGGTGTGATCTACATCGACTACCTGGAGAAGGGTAAAACGATCACAGGACTATACTATGCCGAATTATTGGGCCGATTTGACGCCGAATTGCAGAAAAAACGGCCGCATTTGGCGAAGAAAAAAGTGCTTTTCCACCACGATAACGCACCGGCTCACACCTCCGCCCTCGCCACGGCCAAATTGGTCGAATTGGGCTACGAATTGCTGCCCCGTCCACCATATTCTCCAGATTTGGCCCCGTGCGACTTCTTTTTATTTCCAGACTTAAAAAAGTCACTCGCAGGGCAGAAATTTGCGTCGAATGAGGAGGTCATAGCCGCCACGGAGGCCTATTTTGCAAACCATGGGAAAACCTATTTTTTAGACGGGTTAAAGAAATTGGAGCATCGCTGGGTGAAGTGTATGGAGTTAAAAGGCGACTATGTTGAAAAATAAATACAAACTTTTTCAACATTTTCGCGTTTCATTCGTAGGCTAAGTATTTATCGGACCGCCCTCGTAATGCAGTTTCCTCGACTGCCGAACCTATGCTATAAACATCATAAGTAAACCAGCTGTTAATGGCAGACAGTGCAAAGCCTTTGTTTAAGTTCACAAACGATTTAATGAATAAGTCAATGATCATAATTTACGCAAGTACAATTCCGATAGAATGTTGACGTATCAATTTTACGACCCATTAAAATCCATGTGCAAATTAGTATTGGATACGCGACTATTCTATGCAGATATTCAATTTGTTGTTTATTATTTTGTTGGTCATGTTATGTCATAAAACAAGGTAATCATTACCTAGCTATTGTAAAATAAATTATTTTCAGGTATTTGAGTACCTTGTTATTGTAGTAAGTACACGGTTGCGCACTTAATAGTATGTATAATTAAATTATAATTCAAACGAAACATTTGTACTGTTAATAGTTGTGTCTATATCGTCGACTTTGTAGCGTACATTGTCTGCTAGTTATACAACCATGGCTTTGAATCTTCAATTTTAATTTTTCAATGTGATTGTTTGATATTTCCGGAAAGAATTGACGTCAGTCCCGCTGGCTCTTGTAAATTCACTAGCTAATTCTTAAAATAATATTATTTTCAGTTCATGTCAGTAATAATTAGTAAAGATTAAGAATATTTTAAAAAAAAAGGTAAAATAGGTACTAGACATATAAGTTTACAATTTCAAATATAAGCCCTGAAATCTAAATGATATGTGTAAATATTAGGCCAGTGTGGTGGACTGAGGATCTTGATGTTGTTGACGACAGGCAGGCAGATTGAATAATTGCTAAAGAAATGAGTCTCGTAATCCTTCACAAAAATATTGTTACGTCGACCCTTCGTACGAGGAAGAAAGGACTTTATATTCAAGTGTTTGATGAAGAATATCACGCATTTCAGTTGTTTCTTACTTAGAACTAGCCACTTTGCAGGCGGTAACTCATCGTTATCTCTAACCTATTTGAACCAAGTTACTATTAATATACGAAGCTGATTCATGAATGGGAATTGTATGTACATAATTTGCTGTATATGTTCCTCAAACGATACGTTAATTCCGGCGTCGTTTAATTGCTACAAACAATCTAATAGTGTTCAACAATTAAAATATGATCTAGATGAGCTTTTTATAAGTGTTACAACGTTGCGAGGCCATGTTACGTGGAAATCAATTAATATTAATTAGAAATAACAGTTAAAAATAACAGAATAATATTCTTGTCTGACTGTGCTTTCGTGCTATTCAGGCCGTTCCTGAAGCTCGTCATTGACTCAAATATAGTCCAGTTAAATCCGAGCGCTTTCGCTGCGAATATAAATTAAATCGCGAATTTTGTTCATGAAATATTGCATTTTGTTTTCTTTATGATTTTGTAAAAACGGTATTTAAACGTATAACTTGCTTTATTTTAATAATATCCTTTAACATGTTATGTACCATTTCTGCGGAAGTATTTTCTCTACCAATTGATAGATCAATGGATAAAATACAATAAATTGCTATTTGAATCGATATTAAGGATATGAAAATACATATATGTATCTCATTTACATAATCTGCATTTCAAATAGTGCGCATTCGTTATCAAATGCGCAGCGAACACGGATAACAATATTTTTTTCCTATATTTAACATGCAACAAAATATTTGCTTTGTATAGTAAATTCATTAATTCTATACTTAAAAAATATAATATTTTTGCAAAAATCAATATTTCTGGTTGAACTTTAAACAATAAACCATTGGCAACACTTCAAATAATAATTTACGTTTATCGTATTGCATACATGTGATAGAAGATAATGTAACACAAATGGCTACAATAGAAGCTGAGATCACTGTTTTATTATTACGTGTATAATGAGTGTCAAACACGTTGCGACTTGCGCCCTGCATAATCGTTGCTAATGCTAATTAATGGCGGTTATGGACGGTGCGCTCATGTGGATGGAATTTTTCTATCTGAACCAAGTTATTATTACTGATTACTGAGAGTCAGTTGTCAGATAAATGTTGAAAGGCGCATTTTGGCACTGTCTTCGAAAATGATAGAAGGAAATTATCTTCTTTTGTTTATCTGTCATGATCGATGATCTGTTCAATAGAAATGATGCAAACAAGCGAAAAAAAATCATTTACATTTTAATTACATAAATCTACCCGATGTTTATCTATTGTAAAACATTAAAATATAAACTATTTCTTTTTCTAATTGAACTTTCAAAAATAAGAGAAAAGTTTTATATTTTTTCCAATAAGAAATGGTAATGAGAAATTTTCTTCTATGTTAATCGTCTGAAATAGTCATCAAAGGAGATTTATCGATATTTTTATGCTGTTACGTCAAAAACACACATCTCAACAGTCACGTCGCGGGTCTAGATTCTAGAGTAGGTATTAGACTCTAGTACCTAGACGACAAGGAGTCTCGATGGTACAAACAGGATAATGTAGGATTGCAAATGGCACGTATATTCAGTTAATTATGCAAAAATAACTCCACTATTCATTTACAGCATTTACACCACAACTTAATATCCGTGTGAGTGTGCTTGTAAGCTCTTTATAAAATATGTTCCATGTTCATATCCATTTGCTTAAATTATATAATTAAAGTTAGTAATGCCTCACTTGTAGAGCCATGTCAAGCAATTTTCCTATATTTTTATTTGTGTCGACGTCATGATAAACATTCATTTTCTCTTTATCTCATATGTCCTTTACAATTAATACAGAAACATTTAAGAAGTCTCTTAGACTATGATGGAAGTCGAATAGTTTGAATGATGGCAATGAATGACGAAAGCCAAGAATTTTCTTTAGTGACTCACTGTTAATAATATAGAGAAAGCCAGCATAACTATATCGACTCTACCTGGACACTTTCGTGGATTTTATGTATCTGAACTAGTACATAGTAAGTGCGTAGTGGTATATTGGTAAACGGACCGGACGGGGCTGCCAACATGTTCTCGGTGGCCACGGGTTCGAATCCCAAGACACACCTTTGACTTTTGGGAGTCATGTGTCTATTTACAGTCAATCACCACGCACTTTAACGGTGATGGAAAACATCGTGAGGAAACCTGCATACCATAGTGATTTGTATACATTATTATGGTTTGTAAAGTCTATTAACCCGCACTAGGCCAGTGTGGTGAACTATATGACCTGACCACTCTCAATCGTACTTTCGATTGTAGAGGCCCGTGTGCGTGCATTCTACACGAGATACTATTATTCAAAATACATTATATTAATCGCTGACGTTACGGGATATCAACACAATTCACAGGAACACCAACTCAAAATGAAATCAACTAGTGGCTAAAATTACGACCTCCGAAAATCGGTTACCTGGTAACACCGTTATGTTTATAAGGTTACAGCTACTTCGAGACATAAATAACCCACTCAGAGCTGCGGTTATTCGATTTAGCTCGCTTATTCACCAAATGTTGACAATTTTACGGCAGCATTATGTTTTTGTTTTGGATTTGTACGTAGGCGGGAATATACGGTCTTTATAGTAAAACTTATACGAGTAGTAACATACTTATGTAAATTATATTTGCGGTCCAGTGATTATGGATCAGTGGTCTAAATTGTTTTATTTATTAAAATTTGCATGAAATTTCCTTTTTTCTTTGTGGTTTTGAAATGCACATCTCTAAGGGATTGGTCTTATTGTAAAATAACGCTAGTCACCCCTAATACCGATTGACAACGCACGAATTATTTATTGCTAATCAAAACTATAATGCCTCCATTATAGCGCTACTAAAAATGACAGTATTTATGGAAGAAAGGAACCCGTTTTTTTATTGTTTCTATAATAATTGATGTATGCTTTATTTACAAAGTATAAAGGCGGACTTAATGCCTGAGGATTGTCGATGAGCATTCTCTTCCAGTCCACTTTTAGTTGGTTTAGAAAGAGTAAGCGCATAAACTAAACAATCAATGTATAATAATTAAGGAGAAAAGGAATATATTATATTAAAATAATCATTATTTTAATATTCATTTAACATTATATTAAATAAACAAAGTAATTCACAATTTAATTTTCCCAAATTGGTTAACACCAGCCAGGTGTTCGTAAAGTTATCACTCAAATCATACTGCAACACGCATAAAAATCATTTTGCACCGACCTCACGCATGAAGCAAATATAAAGATAAGCGAGTAAAACAATACTTTTTAATGTAATTGCATTATGTGAGGCAAAATTATAACGGCTTGTGAATACTTTACTTTATCATGTTTATTCATAAGAAAACAAACAGGATAATATAAAACAGTTAATACTATTTTTGCCGACGATTTTTCATATTTTTTAATATCATATATCTGATTTTGTCTTGATCAGAAACAATGAACGAATCCTTAGTATTTAATTATAATATTTGCTTGTTACTGATATATCATTTGAGAACTACAATAATAGTTGGAAATGCGTAATGAGAACATTTTAAGTTTTAACATTTTTTTATTGCATCAGTGCTGCAAACGAGTTGCCTGATTGTAAGAGATCGCTTTTCTGTTTTCGCATAGTGGGAGCAGTACAGTCAAGCTGCCCTATTTCTACAATAGCTAAAAATAACTACAATATGACTTTTCCACTTTGTAAATTTTACTTAAATTTAGTTAAATATTTACAGTTATTCTAGTAACGAGACGAGAGAAATACGGAGAATAGTGTCCGTACCAAGTACCGTGCCCCTAGTTAAAAGCTGTTTATTTGAAGAACCCAGATTGTATGGTTTTCATCGCAATCCATTTTACATACGGTTCAGATTTCCTGTCAATTTCGATTTTGCTCCTAAACCGTATAAACAAATCTCGTACTTGGCATATGAATCGTTCAAACTTAGCTGTTAACTCAGTTGTTATAAATAAATTAGCATAGCAAATTGTAATGAAAAATGAGGCTGGTTTCGATCAGGAAGTACGAACGACTTAAAAAAAAGGAGGAGAATCTCAATTCCACTGTATGTTCAGTTGTTTTTGGTAGTGTTATTCCTGCCACAGTCAGTCCAATTTTCTTTAGATTTCTCCATTTCACGATGATGTTCTTATTGTGGGACCGTTGACCACAAACAGTTCTATATTGACCCCGCTGTATTGAAGCTCCGGCATAGGTAACCGTCCTACTCCTAAATAGTATGTAAAATGTATCACGCAACATGTCAGGGACTATATTTAGCCGATAATTTATATTCACAAGTCGTACATATCCAATATTCCGTGAAACTAAAATCGAAGTTGCCAGTGCGTGTAATGCATTATTTCGATGCCGTAAAACTATCAAAAACGTTTTTATCTATGATCTGTATAAACATACAATGATTATTGCAATAGAATATAAATGCACTACAGTATAGTTATTTTAGCGTAGTGTGGCGTGTGTTTGTTTTAACAAAGAGATCTCAATTAAAACGTAGTGTGAAAAAATACTCCACATAAACACAGCGGGCTCGGGCAGATTTTGATCCGATGCCAAATCGGCCGACCGACAAAATTACCTGGAAATCTCTTACCACACGCGTACATTGTAACTGAAACTTTTCACTATTCCCCAGAAACTAAGTGGGTGGACTCTATTTAAGTGTATTATAAAACAGATTAGTGTTACCTATACAGTTTTTTTCATTCGATGACTCACATATATTCATAGCACGTTACGAAAACGCATAATGTGTGTTAAATTCAAGAAACGGATTCACGATTTGGGTGCGGCCGTCTTCTAAACACTGCATACCAGATACTCGTCTCATCAGCGTAACGTATGAATACAAGATTATATTTACTGTTCTGATGACGTCATGCGCCATTGACCCGCGCCTTGCGTCTCACTACCTTGATAACGCAATATATAGACGAATAGATAACATTTTTACGTTCTCTTTAATTTAAATGAAATGTTAAATAAAAGTTAACGATTGAATTGGTTACATTGGTAAATTAATTTCACGAGTAAATCTACCACATTCATTTTCTGATATTTAAGGCTCCATAACTTGGCAGTAAAAACAAATATATATATATATATATTATGTCCCTTAAGGTAAGACTTGAGTAATCATATTCTACCAAGTTTTTATTTGCGTTTATTAATGCCATTTAGCATTCATATTAGGTGTTGCTTGCTTGGTATTGCTTGAACAAATTCATAACTGCATACTTTTATTTTGATAACGACGATGTGTAATATTTATTATTTTATATGATAAGTTGCGATCGGCCCGTTATCGTTTGTATGGAAAAATAAGTACCTATTACAGCCATGACAAAATCCAAGTTCGTAAAAATATTTTACAAAAAGTATCCTTACAATTTTTAAAAATAAATTAATTACGATATTATATAAAACCCACTTAGTATCTTCTACTTCACTTGATCTACTGCGTTCTCGATGTAAAGACCATTGAACTTCAATTTTTTCCTGACGACATCATCAAACGTTTTTATATCGATGACATGATCTTAGATCCGCTATGTAGAGAACCACATTGTTATTGTAGACTTACATCAGTAGCTAAAGTTTAATGTCAACACTAACAAAACTTTGAAATATCTTTGAAACATTTCACGTAAAAATATTCTGTTGGTGATGTTGTTTACGTTATGTGTGTGTGTGCTTGTGTGTTTGCGTTATGCAAAATGTTGTTTTTCGATTTTAGAAGCACTAACTCATGTTTCCCCGAAAAGTCTCAATGCCAGAGTGGGTGTAAATATTTCGCGAAGCAATTACTTTCACGGACAATTACAATTTTCCCAGATATCCTCATAAATGGCTAATGGCAATAAACAAATTTGCTAAATATTTGTACGAAATTTATTTATCATAGTATTTCCTGAACTTAATTTGGCATTATTCCAAGGCTATTTTTGTGATTCTGTTGAATTAATTTGTCTCGAGAATTCTTAATTTCGTCCAATTACAAGGAAGTTTGTTTATATCTGTCACATTCACCGAGATGTTACGATGCTGTAACCGTAGCGTGTGTAGTGAGAGATTTACGCTTATACTTTCCTGGTAATGTCCACAATGCTTTTTAAAACCATATCGTTTAGTTATTTATGTTTTATAATTAGAAGATAAATTGACTATAATATAGCAGGTGGCATGTTCAACGCAATTCTAATTAACTATGTAATGGCGACGGATAAAAAAATATATTATAAAATGATGCCAGCATTTTTCACTCGGTATGAGATACGCTAGACAAGTGATCCCAACTTTTCGGATTACCACCACCATAATGTGATGTATCCTACATTTTTACGGCTCAACATTGGAATTATAAAATCTATTATAAAGGGCCGACATTTGTTTGGTTACTTTGTTATATTTTGACAATTTTAATTTATATCTGCAAAGCTCTACTCGTTAAAACTAACAAGACAATGCCGTCAATTTAGTACAACATTGTTGCCAATGGTTTGCGTTATTTACCACCAAGTAAAATAAAAAGCGTGTTATTTGATTAAAGTCGAGTATTATAATTTATATTGATCCTTCATGTTTTTATAAATTACGATATTTCACAATTACAATTTAATTATTTTTTAGATTCTTAGATTCTTAGAAGATGGTCCTACGACCTGGTAAAGGTCGCGGGACGTCGCTGGATGCAGGCTGCCTCCAACAGGTCTCTGTGGAAATCACTGGGGGAGGCCTATGTTCAGCAGTGGACTTCCTTTGGCTGATGGATGGATGGATGGATATTTTTTAGATAACTACGAGTTTTCATAAAACAATAAGTTAACAATTTTGATACGTTTATGTTTCAAGAAATGGCACATGACAAATGATGAATGTATATTTGTCCGTAGCTTTGAAAAGTGTTAAAGAAAGAAAGATTTTCTAAGACGTAAATCACTTTGGCAGTCGTCATGGGATGTTTAAACTGAGATATCTATGTGTTAGGAAAATGAAATGCATTTCAAATACACTACGTCAAAATAAATGACACGCGTGTTGCTGTCAACGGCAACTCTCGTCTGAACTCAAGCCAAACGTATACCCGATGCGTTTAGAAGAATTGAAATGTTTATCTGTAAAAACTTTTACAAAACAAATGTTTAAAAACATAAGAAAAGCTGCACTACTAACGGGATTCTAGATTTAACAATAGCGAAATAAATCTGTGTAAAACTATACCGACACTGATTACAGAAGGTAAATGGATTCTAGTTATCGCCAAGGCTGACGGCACTGTGCTAAATGATAAAACAAACATCTTCGAGTGGCTACGAACATTCTAACTAACGTTTCTGTCCTAACAAAACTATGATCAATATTTTTTGCCCACCAAATATTAACTCAAAGACGTGCTGCTTAAGAAAATGGTTTTAACGCAGCTCTGTTTAGAGCATGCCATAAATGGGCAAGTATGATTTTCAACAACCGTTACAGTGTTTTTAGTCGTATTTATCAAAACGTACTTGTTAAATAAGCAATGATTGACAGCTAACAATAATCATGCGATGATGATTTCATTGATTTACGAGTTTTGATGTTTACACAGACAGAAAAGTACATTAACCGCTTCGCAACAAAGCAGATAAGGAGTAGTGGGTTTTATAACCGCTGTGCAAAGGAGAGTATCATGTAAGCGGAACAAATTATTGCAACCACCAATAAAATCTTGCGTGAACTCGGAACAGCCCAGGTTATTTCTGGATTTCGCCTGGACTTGCTCCAAAAGCCGTTGATGTAGAATCAAAATCACTCGGTCACTTTCCTCGTTGAGTCAATGACATGCGTGATGCGTGAGTAACTAAACTCTTATTCAGAAACCTTGGAAATCACTTCCCAGACAGACGCCAGTGGATTCGTTATTTTTCTATTTATATACTACATTTAGTGACGAATAAAATACGTGGCACTCGAGAAAAATCTTGTTGTGAATTCCTCTGAGTGAGCACTATGCACTTTACACGTGCATCTTCTTTCTTACTATTATTGGTTTTAGTTTTTTTTATATCAGTTTTCATTAATAGTAAATATATTCTGTATCTATATCAGCCCATATACGTCCCACTGCAGGGCACGGGCCTCCTCTACAATCGACAGTACGATTGAGAGTGGTTAGGCCATATAGTCCACTACGCTGGCCTAGTGCGGGTTGGCGGACTTACACACCATAGAAATTTTTATAAATCGCTATGGTATGCAGGTTTCCTCACGATGTTTTCCTTCACCGTTTTAGTGCGTGGTGATTGACTATCAATACACACATGACTCCGAAAAGTCAGAGGTGTGCCCTGGGATTCGAACCCGCGACCACCGTGAACATGTTGGCAGTCGCGTCTAGTCCGTTTACCAACAGGCCACCACGCACTTCAAATATATTATTATCTACTATTTTAATGTTATAATACGAATAATTTACCCACACGAGAAAACTACATTTTTTATCAAACATGTTTTGCCTGTATTAGTGATAATACATACATAGATATATACTTTAGATAATGCTGAAAATAACTTTCTAAGAAAAATGATACGATTTTTAAAGGAAAATTGGCTAGACACCAGGTGAAAAAATAAACTTTGATTCGACCTACATTCACAACAGAATATTTATGGACAGCGGATCCTCAAATATTCAGATATTATACGAGTATTATGTACAACCAAGCAAAAATGCAATACGACATTGTTAGTACTACAATAATGAAGAATTTTATTCTTTGTTTAACATATACATGTGACACTGGAGTCCTTGACAGCTAATCTATTGACATTAGATCATCGCGTAAAACCTGTCCTATAACCTCAAAACATACATTGAACCAGTGGTAATAAGACGATGCTTATATTCTTGATATTTTTAAGAAAAAAAATCATAGAAGTTTGTCTAAAAAGTATTGGGTACGTGACGGTATAAAACTCATACATTATGCAGTCAAATTGCACGATGTTTCGAATGGTAACCTTTCGTCTTTGTATTCGTTTGCCCGAAGTCCGAAACAAACGTGATTGGGCTTATAATTAAAAATTTTGACTTGCGAAATGGAACGCAAGATTCCGATGCAATACAGAAAGGACTATTTCACAAGTAAAAGTTCACTAGTCGTACAAAAATTACCTCGCGACAATACAAAAATACTAAAATTCAGAGTGAAATACTTGTTGCGCGACCTAGTACCTGACCACAAGCAATTACACTTTACAGACGGATTAAAACAAACATCTGTTTTATTACTGAGATAAAGTACGTAAACAGATATATCTGTCGGGAGTTATCAAGAGCACAACATTAGGTGATGTAAAACAGAGCGACCTCCGAGTCGGGCAGATTCGTTCCGCTACGATAAAGGGATTAGTTCGTCACGGCGCACAGCACTTGTGATATTTTTGTTGCTATAGCTACTTTCGTACGAAAACACGACCGGTTCGAGCAAATTCGCGTACCTGACCAAAGAATCGTTCCCTCGCCTCCGCCATACTCTCGCTGCGGGGTGAGTCCGGCTCCGGGGCGTCCGTGTTGTCGGAGTTCCCGGCGTTCTCTTGGTCCGGGGCGCCTGCGGCCGGGGAGTCGGCTGAGGGCGGCGCCGCCTGCGCCAGCGCCTCGGCCGGCGTGGCGGCCGGAGCCACTCGCTCCGACCCGTCTTCCGCCACGTTTACCACTTTCAGGACTCCTCCGTTGCCTTTCCCACCACTCACACTGTTAGTTTTCTTACTGATCCCTTTCAGTCCTTTAGATTTTTTCTTTTTGTTTTTCGGCTTCTTGGGCAAGTCGCCTCCGCTGAAGCGTCCACTGGCGCAGCATTGCACGTTACCCATGTCGCGGCGCGCGCATGTCGCGATCTACACGGTCGGCAGGAGTCGGGTCGGTCGGTCGGTCGTTCGAAGCGCGTCGGCGTCGGCGCCGACTCGCAGAATGAGTGCGGCGTGAGAGTCCACAGCGTCGCGGCGCCGCCCACCCGCCCCGATATTTTTGACAAACTTCGAAATCGCGCAGGCCGCCGATTACGCGGATGCCGTCGGCGAAGGATCGCACCCGAAAGCCGAACCGCGTGCCGGCCGCGCTGGCGTCATCGCGCGTCGCTGCCCCCCGCACGCCGCAAGGTCAAGGCGCGCTCATTGTTCCCGCTTCTGGTTGCGTCTACTGGCACGACGCGCACCGCTCCGCCGCGCCGCTCCACCAAGCCACGGATGCTCAGTCGCTCAGCTGGCGGCCAGACCCAGCACCAACGAGCAACAACCTCGCCCAACCACGCTCAGTACAACACAATGCCCTCACTCGCGTTATCGATCACTTCGTGTTTACGTTTGGCTACCACGGGAACGGGCGGCTGTGACCAATAGAGTCACGCTATTTGTATTTTGTACCCCTCGACATGCACTAGATTAGCACTCGACGCAAGCTATAATGTTAACGTCCTTCACATGTATTGGTTTTTCGTTGTTTTGTGTAATACTATGCACTTAAATCTCAATATATAGCGCTACTAGTACCGGCGAGCGGCGAGCGTTGCTCCAACTGTGTTGTTTAGTTGTGTACTACGTATCGTAGTGTTGTTGTTATCGTACGCGTGCGCGGGAGGCTGCTCTGATAGCGCGGCAGGCACATGTCGTGTGCGCCGACACAGCGCCACAACGACACACCGACACATACATAATATGTAGCCACCCTGCCGTAAACAGCTAACTCGAGGAAAATATTACTTACTGCCGGTAAACATGGCATTAGCGGACTAAGCGAAATTACTCTTGCACTGATGCACATTATTTTAAAAAGAGTATAGACTAAAACTGCATTTAGAGTCTTATATTTAAGTTTTATGTTCAGTTGTAGCGAGTAAGTTGCCGTAGCTATACAGTATACATACGTATGTTGTTATTATGTAATGATTCGGTTGTGAGGCGTGGTTGTGTGTCGCAACTTGCAGATCTGTGCTGGGAGCGAGGAGACTGCTCGCTGCTCACGCGCTGCCAATGTAATATGGAACACGTCAAAGCTTTTAGCATTTGGACCGACGCCATTCACACCGTTGTGTAATTGAAATCCTTTTGAACTCCTATCTCATATTAGTTTTAAAACAATTTGTACTGAGATTAAACACGCGTGCTTTTGATGTTTACGCAATTACTTGTCAAAAGAAAAATAACATGTTAATTTATCTTAAATATTTATAGAATTAAATTATATTAGCCTACAAAATGCGAAATTGTTTAGGTAATTTCCTGCCTTATTAGTAATAAAACTATTAATACCGATTAATATTCAGCTCTACTATTAATAAGTTCTTTTTTCTAAATTAGTGATGCAAATGGTAAAACGAGATAACAACATTAACAAACTTAGTACCCCCCGCGCTGATATGCAGGTTTGTGGACTTCTATAGCTACTTTTGCAATTCTTCGGTAACTTTCTCAGCTTTGCAGTTTTCCTTCACCGTTAATTTAGTTTGAGTAGATACCTTATACCGTATACGTAGTATCGATATTTATTATCTAAAATGAATTGTTTACTTACGCATTGTGATAAAGACATGTTTCAACCACTCTGAATATAATTACCTTATATGTTAAAATTAAAATATTACAATTACATATGAAGTAGACGATAGCCAATTTCTGTAAGCGGAAAATATGTTTGGAAGTCCGCCCATTGTACTGTGTCATAGGATGTCAGCGTTTTGGAACGTGACCTATCTCGGATCTTAAAGATTGTGACGTATTTACATGCCAGCATTGTAGTTCAGACTTATGAACACTTATCATAATGGATTTGCCAGACCAACATATCAATCTTCTACGTAGAAGATATGAAAATATTTTTAGACATTATTTTAACTATTTTATTAAGAAAAATACGATATATGTTTAAATAGATATCAAAAAATATTCGTATAATATCATATCTATATTATGAATAAGAATAAATGTAAACCCTAAATTTAGATTTCTTTCAATTATTAAACTAACTTTATCCGATGATTAGAAATACATTTATTACAGATTGGTAACCAATATATGTGTTCAGTAAGATTTTTCTCTTTTAATAACATCATAAGAGGTATGAGTATGTATAGGAATTTTCTAGCACTTATGAATCATAGCATGAAGAAAGTCACACTGAAGACAATGTTAACATTAATCAGCCAAATGATTATTGGATTCTCTTCGCGTACCGTACCGATATGCATAAACTATGATATCTATACTAATATTATAAAGCTGCAGGGTTTGTTTGTTTGTTGGAACGCGCTAATCTCTGGAACTACTGGTCCGATTTGATTGATTCTTTCAGTGTTGGGTAGTCCATTTATCGAGGAAGGCTATAGGCTATATATCATCACGCTATGACCTATAGGAGGAAAGCAGTAGTGATATTTCTAGTAAATACGAGGAAATTTTGTTCGTTTTTCGTGGTCCGATTGGTCGATATTCTAAACTGATAGTCAGAATTAAACATTTTAACCGCCATTTTAAAACGTGTATGCACCCGGACGGAGCCGGGCCCGACCGCTAGGGTACTTATAAAATGGAATATAACATTTGTTGAAAAATCAAAATTTGAAATAGTTGTTGCTTAAACCTAAATAAGATAAACTACAATTACATTTTACATTTCACACTTTATATGTATATGAATGTCTTAATTTTGCTATTAATAATCCCAACAACAACGTAAACCTTGTACTTAAACTCTATAAACTTCGATCTGATCCAAGTCTATAAACTATAATGTGAAGTGCCGGCCTTCAATACATCTATTTATACGTATATCTGCAGATGACTCGATGAAGGTTGTTACATTTGAAGCGATTTGGTATGTGAGAGTAAACTATATACGCTAAAGAAATTGCACAAGTATTTTAAGTATAATATTTAAGAGTATTTTTTTTTTTTTAATTAACTAGAATTCGTATTCAGCTTAGGATAGGTTCAGGGTGGTGCATAGTGCAACACTAAATGAACGAGGTAATACGCCATTTTACACATTTTTGATGCACTCATCAGTCCTATACGTACCTTCGTTTTGTTAACAGCGCATGACATCGGCTGTTCGTGCTATCCTTGGTGCTATCAGTTCATTTCTGCCAATACCGCTTTTTTCTTTTCACTTAATATTTAGAGTCGTAGTGTGATTTTACAAAGACAATAAGCTTCCTTAACACGGTTTCTCGAATTAAAACATTTTGCATCCCATTAGCCGTTCTAAATATTAGCGTGATGTAAAAAATATACTTTTTAGCATCCACTTCTTCCTTTCACTTTGATCTTAAAAAAATTACTACTACCGCGTGTTTGAAGCTAGTATAAAAAACAACGAAAACAAGAAAAATGTATTTAATACTTCAGCCTCTTTGAAAAGTATGTAGATTGCAGTATAATTATTTATAACGAAATCAACACAAGGTCTATTTTATCCGAAATTCTTTATAAGCAACAGATATTGTACCTATCATGTCCTGTGCGGCCTGCAGTCAGTCGGACTATTAATTAAATGCTTCACCTCCACATAGGCATGCAATATTTTGCACACACAATGTGAAATAGTAGCGTTACTTCACGCCATGGTGTGAACGGTAGCCTCGGCCCAATTTTCAAATGGAAGCCATAATAAAACAGGGCCGGCGCCGACTACCGAAATATCCGCTGTTTATGACTCGGATACTGCACACGACTTCACCACCGGTGATACGTAATATTATTGAAGATTAAGTGATGCCTGCAACTTTTCCTATAGTTTAACTTTACACTATCGTGGATAAAAGCCTAGCGGCTATATACTCATCGCTATGTTTTACGAAAGCAAAAAATAAATAAATAGCGAAATAAAGTTATTAAATATTATTTTTTCCAAGTATACTAACTAAGAAACAAAAAATCTAATTCTAGCGTGAAACACGCACAATGGTAAACCTAGCATTTTGTTTTTGAAGATATTAATATAATAACGCACGGTCTAAAAATAGAGAAAAGTACCGCTCATGACTAAAAATAGTCGAACATTCGCGAATGTCTCACTCGCCGAAAATAAGTATTATTTCCAATACTGACTATACATAGCGAATATTAAATATGTGCTAACGCAATGCGTGCGTCATTTTTTTTCATAGACCATACCTTTCGACGAAAAGGTAATTATCACAAGTTAGAAGTCGAAGTATTTTTTAAATAAATAAATGCGCTATTTACTTTACATTTAACTGTAAATGTTTTTGTCACAATCACGTAGTCGGCGTCATCGAAGTGCCATTTTTTTCTATCAAAGCTATTTTTTTCGATCAATCATTGAGATTATGTCTTTTTAAGAATATGCATTTTCCGACAATTTTCACAGAAATCTTGCGATAATGCTGATACTAGGAAATTCATCTTCTAAAACGCCTAAAACAGTAATTCCCAAAGCGAATGCTCCCATAACGCATATCACACCTACTTCTAGACAAATTTCACGTACACAAACAATCTTCTGTGTACCAAGTCCACTTACCGTATCAGCGTCACTTTCCTCGGCAGCAATAGCAACGCCTTTGTCGAGCTGTTGTTCGGCGTTGCTCATCTCTCGCTCGAGCTCACTGGTCTCCATCTCCAGCTGCGGCGAGGCTTGCAGCTCCTCCACGCCGGGAGAAGTCGGCTCGTCCGACACCATGTGCCGCGCCGGCATATTCACCACCAACGGTCGGAAGTTCAGACGAGTTGCTAGATGAAACATGTGAGAATTTTTATATCATGCACTGGCTCTTCAATTTTGTATTACAATTTTGTATTAAAATCAACTTGGGTGAATCCTTGAACAAGTTAAAATTCAGATGAAATTTAGGTATCCTGGTGGTAATTAGATTTCAAGAAATAAGATGATTAAAAAACTAATTTTAGACCGGTCCTTAATGTTAAGAAATCATCATGTATGGTATTTAGATGATAGCAAGATATTTAGAAGGTAGCCCTTAAACATATGCTCTTGATTTAATAACAACTCCAAGATAAGATATACTGATTTAAACAAATTACACAGTGGCTGATATATCCACATTTTTGCTATGGACATCAGGTTTGATGATTTCGTAGGTTGACATCATAATTTACAGTCGTATATATTCCAAGTCACAAAACAACGTAGATTGATTTGAACCGCCTCCAACGAACAACAATAAACGTACGGGTTCTTAATTCTAATCTTTTCATTTACATAGTCTGGTAAACACGTTGCGTAATCATTCAACCTTGCTACAAGCTCTTAAGAAATGTTTAAAAATATTGACTACTTACTGACGTACAAATCTTTAGTGCATTCATTACTGTTTACCTACACATATGACATTAGAGTTTTCTATTTCACATTTGAAACTAGAATATTTTTAAAACTCACCTTTGGAGTCGTCTTTTTGTTTTTTCATCGCGTCTCGAGCGCCATGCAAGGTTTGCGTAGAGCTGGTTGAAGAAATGGGTCTCAACGAGATTCTTTGCAGTCCGCTTCCGGGAAGCAATGTCGTCATGACTCGCTTCGGCTCGTCCTTTTCAGGGCTGCTTCTGTACTGGCCCACCGCCTCGTCTTGGTCTGCGTCAATATCGATGAAACATTCCTCAAATTGCTCGAAGTTCTCAAGATCGGAGTCCAATTCGCTTCGAGAGCCGTGGGACTTGGGACGGTAGAATGAGTCGGAATTGCGTCTGTAATCCGACTGCTTTGAATCCGGGGACGAGTAGCTCCTCATGACGTAGCTCTTGGTTTGGGCAGGAGGTGCGCACTCAGGATCGTTCTGGGAGGCAGGCGATGAGTAGCTCCTCGGCAGTATGTTCCTGGAAAGTTGCATTTTACGTTGCTGCTGCTGGCAAGTTCTTATGGAGACGAGGCTCTTGCCGCGCCCGGCATTTGACGGGCTCGGATCTTTACGTCGCATGGCGCTCGCTAGTGCTTTGTGCTTCCGACGTGTGGAACTCACAGGATCTCACAATCAACTGCTAATCAGAATGTGAGACTCAATAATGTAACTTTACGCTGTGCCTTATGCGTGTCCAGTTCGCGAATATCAAATTTCGATATCGGGTAACAAGGCCACACCAGATGATATATCATATGATAGGCAACGGCGAACACGACCGACTTAGAACAGCTTCTGGACATACATGCCAGTCTTGCAGTAGCTAAAGTCAGGTTCACCCACGCCCTGGTCCCCGGTAATCATAATTTAATGTGTAGTTCATGGTCCGTAAAAAAGGCTGTTTGCTAACATAGTGGCCAAAGCCCCGCGCGCCTCATATCACTTCCGTGTAGTCACAATACTTCGGTACTTACCGGTGAAGGAATAGCTCCTTATCTTCAACAATGCGGTTCATGATTGGCTCTTGAACACTTAGATAATCGTAACAATTAAAATTAATTAATTGTTCAATCAATTTGATTTAGAAGTATGCGCGCATGCTGCTGTGTGACTGTGTGGCAGCTTAAAGTTAGCTGTGCGGAGAGGCTGCGTATGCGCGACGTTGGTCGTGGGTAGAAGAACTTTCTCTTTGACTGATGGTCACCTATTTTACACAACGTATGTTTCAATTTGTTTGTTTCAATTTTTGTATTTCATGTATAAACTCTAATCTACTCTCTGAAATTATATTGTAAGTCAGTATTTTGGCGTCCACTTTTTATTAATGATATAAATCAATATTGGCCAAAAATGCACAAGGTCGAGTCGTAAGCTAGTTTTGTATAACAAATAAATTACTTTTATGTATTGAACTCAAATATTTATGCAATGAACGCTTTTAACTTTAACGCCATCTAGCAAGTTTCATTATTATTCTGTGTATGGACAGATAATCACTAGTTGCGATGTACAATTACTAGATGGCGGTATTGGTGACATTGGCAATTCATTCTGTTTTTTTCCAACTGCAACGCTGCTGCACCTAATGGTAAGCGGAGTGCAATTCAAGCAAATTGCCCACTAACAAGGGTAACCAACCCCTATCCGGTGGATACAACTATTCCAACCTAACTCTTAACGGATATAGGTACACAAACAAAAGCAGCATATCGTCTGTCCAAATTTATAGGCGTGTGGCAAAATTTGGAACTACAAATAATTCATAGTTTCAGAGAGGTTTGTTTTATATTAATAACTAGCATTTATATTCCTAATCTAATAATATTATATAACATGTGAAATGTGATAAAGTGTGAATAGAGACAAACTTATTTAATTTTTTGGACAACAACCCATTTGCGCGCCGAAATATAGAAGACGATCTGTACTTGAGTAGTCTCTATGACGAATTTTGGAGGATTAATCCTGCAGGATTCTCTCCGGATATCTTAACACTTTTTGATGATACTATTTAAGGATAATGTTATTAATTGATAAACACATCGTTGTTAAAGCACAAATTATTTTTCGATCGTATTAATCACTAATAATAATATGTGTTTTTGTCTTATCATAACACTGAATTTTTATTATACAGGTCTCAAGCAGTAAACAGAAAACGCTGTTTGAGTAACGCACTCTTACGTCTCGCGTCGGTTGCTCAATGTTTGCATGCGTGCGGTCGGTGTTCCGCAAAAAGATCGCGATAATAAAGTGAAATCTAAACTAGGTACAAGTGTAATTCTTTTGCGACCCGCGTTATGTATTAAGTACTTCTTAAAGTACTTAATACATAACGCGGGTCGTTATGTATTAAGTAAGGGTTAAAGTCTACAATCTTATAAATCAATAAGAAATAATTTTAATGTCACTAGTTATGATTGAGCAATGATATGGAATGAATTTAAAACAGTAGCAGAGAAGAAGACGATGCCGAAATAATTTAATAAAGGTACAAGTATTTCCAAGTATCTTTCACTTTGCGCTTCATAATAACAATTTATTTATCAGCTCTAAACAGCCAGGTACCAGTAACCTGTCTCTGCTCATATATGGTCCTCTGCAGGACACGGACCTCCTATACCATCGATAATAAGATTGAGAGGGGCTAGACCATATAGTCCACCACTCTGGCCTAGTGCAGGTTGGCGGATTTTTAACCGACTTCAAAAAAAGGAGGAGGTTCTCAATTCGACTGTATGTTGTTTTTTTTTTATGTGTGTTACCTCGTTTCTCTGTAGTGTGTGAACCGATTTCGACCATTCTTTCTTTGATTGAAAGCTGATGCTTGTCATTTGGTCCCATAAAAATATCGTGAAAAAAATGGAGAGGGGAACTCCTTAAAATTAAGTAGGATTCTAATGGTTCTTTTTGCATTAGGTTCATTATAAAAGCTAATTTACAGTGAGAGAGGAAAAAAGGGGTGGGGGTGACGGGGGGTAGGTGATAAAATTAAAATACACGTAAATTCTAATATCTTCGGCAGCTTTTAACCGATTTTAGTGATTTCTACGGTACTTGGCGGCCCGCCTTCGATATGTTATGCATATATTTTGATTTTTTGGCTAGTCAAGTCATTAAGCAAATTAATCAACAAGCGCAAGTTCCATGAAACAAATATTATTTTATTGCTTTGCAGTGGTACTTATTATTTAGTTATTTTTTGGTTTTTAGCGGTTTTTTGTTTTGATGTCGGTTTTTATTTTTTTATTAAATATTTTGGTTATTTTACATATATAGTACAGGCAACGAAGCAACGGTTTACTCTTGTCCGCAATGCATAATTTGCCAGGAGTTTTTTGTTTACATGAAGAGGTGGCATATGACCCCACTAAGTTAAAAACCCAAAATACTTACAAAAATGGCGTCCGCTAGAGCCGCCATTTTGGAAAACGCGTTTGAAGCCATTTCTCCGGAACCGTCCACTTTAGGCCCATCATGCTAAGGACCTCTCTTGTAGATAATTAAATTTCCCATCTTTTTTGTTCAATAATTTTTTTTTGTACCATTAACCGTTCGCGATTTACAATATTATTAATTTTCATTTTATACCTTTTTTACAATAAATTTTACATGGATTTTTAACAAAATTTACTATTTCCTCATTGCTTTGTTCCCTTATGCCATCAGTATTTAATTAATTACGTGATAATCATGGAGAAATAATTGGATTTCATAATTACGCTATGCATCCTTCGTTTCCATTGACCTTGATTCGGTAGTACGCCATTCAACGCGCGATAACTTCTAAAATATTGATTTTAGAGAAAAAAAGTATGGGTGAAAAGTTGTTAAGAATTTATTGATTTAAAAGTTTAGTCATTAACAGTTTTTTGTTTAAACAATTATTAACAGAGATATGGGCAAAAAGGCAAGAAACGAATATTAATAACCTTGTAAATCGCGAACGGTAAATGGTACAAAAAAAAATATTGAACAAAAAAGATTAGAAATTTAATTATCTACAAAAAAGGTCCTTAGCATGATGGGCCTAAAGTGGACGGTTCCGGAGATATGGCTTCAAACGCGTTTTCCAAAATGGCGGCTCTAGCGGACGCCATTTTTGTAAGTATTTTGGGTTTTTAACTTAGTGGGGTCATATGCCACCTCTTCATGAAAACAAAAAACTCCTGGCAAATTATGCAGGAAAAAATGCTTCGTTGACTGTACTATATAATAGAAGGAGGAGGAAAAGAGAGAGATCTCTCAACAACAACAACGGAGGAGGAGGAAAGAGAGAGATCTCTCTCAACAACAACAACGGAGGAGGAGGAAAAGAGAGAGATAGAGGTGTGCCCTGGGGTTTGAACGCGCGACCACAGTAAGTATACTGGCAGTCGCCTCCATTAACAACAGGTCAACACGCAGTTTGGACGCCTACCGTACGGGCTGTTTAATTAGGCTAAGCTGCTATGTATATTGTGATATGTCCCGATGCTCTTCACGTCTTTCCTGCTATATTATAGAATGTGATTTAGCAGACAATAATTAAATAACCACACTCACCTCTATGCGTGGTCACTTCACGTGGTTTATCGATTAATCCCAAATATCGATAATTGATATGCTCTATGAGGCAGTGACGACTTAATTTTTTGTTGTGTTACGATATTACCAACTACAATAATTGACGTGAATGCCGGGTCTGGGTGTCTGGGTTAAGAGTACATTACGTAGTGTCACTTGTTTATGCCAAATTATGAGTACTCACAAGCTAATTTCCTTTAGTTGGAAAAGGAACTTTGTAACTTTATGCTAATTACTAAATCAGTACCTATATAATTACGGTTGCCTTTTATATCAAACAGACTTACTTTGTATGAATTGCTTTTATTGGTCGATACAATTAAATCACAGCTCATGACTAATTTGAAACCCTTTTGAGAAATATTTTAACCATGTTTTTATTCATGCAAACATCATTTCCATTTACAAAAAATGAAGAAACAATTCGAGAACCTTTTTGCAAGTTCGGTGATATGTTTATGAAATAATGGTAAAACTTAAAAGGCAAACAAACCTCATTTCTAACCAGACTCGGTTTCTCAGTACCGGAGGTTAGTTAAGTTATACAACGGCAGTCTTTGGATGCGACTGCGCACGCCACGTCGCGTCGCGCTCCGGTAGTGAATCGATATTTCCACGCGCGGTGAGCAACATTTTCACTTTCCTCACTTAGGAAAATCGTTTTTATTAATGATACGTTTTTATTGTATTTTTCTGTGATTCAAAGTTGTTTAGTGAAAAATAATTGGAGAAATCAGTATCGACCAGAGTATCGACAGTTTTTATCTCAGGTATTGCGTCTCTATTTTCTAGTAAGTAATTGATACAATCACTGTTATAGAAAATTCAGAGAAGATCGTATACATATTAAAATTAATTTACATTTTGTTATTACTAATTGCTCAAATGTAATAACTATTAAGTAATGTTATGCCATAATTGTAAATAATTACAATTTATGCTAAACTTATGTGGGTACCTATCACTATTATGTAGAAAAATAATAAGGTGTAATTAGTTTAATAACTGACAGTAATTGCCTTAAAACATTGAAAATTAGGCTCTTAATTTGCGCACACATCATATAAACAAATAATACGTACTTATGAGCTTATTAAAGGTTTAATTATTGTAAAGTTTACACTTGTCATAGCTAACTAAATCTAAATTATCCACTACAGATAATACTAATAAATATATTTTTTTATTAATATTTTAGTACTAGATGAAAGTATAAATATTGAAAATTACTTATGGTGCAAACCGCGTAAGTACCCCATTACTTTGGAAAAATGAAAATCGAATGGTTTAGGGAAGGTAGTCGTGATTGAAACTCATTTGGCGATGGGACAGTGCATTCCTTTTTTAAACTCGTTTGACTGGCTTTTCTACGCGCATCGAAACACACGTATATTGAAGCATCTGATAAGTAGGTACGTAATCATTATTGTAACTCTAAAATTGTTGTTTATTGAACTATTTTTTAGGGAATATATTTAGAAAAAGGATTAGTTATTTAATGAGAAAAAATGATGTGTAATATAATGGGAGAGTCTTGAGATATTAGTTAAACCGATGACTGGTAGGTGCAGGGTTTAATTTATGTTTAAAGTTTTTTTATCGATTCCCGCACGCTAAAATTCATACATAAATACACCCAACTGTGACATATGTATACCGGGTATATCAAGAGTGCTACCGAAAACGAAGCCGGGTGGTAGTTTAAGTGACTACAAACACAATGTAACTAAAAATTTGGCAAACAGAGGCCACAATGTTTTTTTATTTATTTTTTAAATATCACCGAGTTTGGGTGGTAAATCCGTAGTTTTTGCTAAAATAATAATTTAAAGCGTTGCGTACTATAGCGTGTTTAACAATGAAAGGGTGTTCACTATTATTTAAGAAAAAACTATGTATTTACCACCCTAATACGACGATAGAAAAAAATAACAAAAGAAAATTTTGCACAAAATTTAGTTGCATTGTGTCTGAACTCACTAAAACTACCACCCAGCTTCGTTTTCGGTAGCACTCTTGATATACCCTGTATAGTCGTTGTTATGTGCAGGTGTCAATGAAAGACGAGTTATTTTCCTTTCTGCTCTTACTATTTATTTATTATAAAAAAAGTCTACTTACTATTGTTACAATCACAGAACAGTTGAATATGGTTAGAAAGGCAATAGCCGTCAAATTGTATGAAAACCAGTGTCGTCGTTTTCGAAACACAAAACCTCTACAAATCTAATATAGAAAGCTTGCAATAGTCGATTTAAAGTATCGATAAAATTATGATAATATGTTTTTGTTACAAAACCGGAATTTATTTTATCGATATGCTTAATGTTTTTTCCTGATACAGTTATTTAATTAGTATTATGTTGATAGACAGAAAATAAATGAGACTACAATATCTAATATTGAAAGTTAATTTTAATTTGTATACTATTTTACAAATCTATATGTACAGGATTTTCAAGATTTTCAGCTGTGTGTGAAATATTAACATTTTTATTATTGGAAAAGCACATATATGCAATTATTACATTAAAATCATGATTTCTTTTCGTCAACAGCTTCAGTAGTTTTGATTTTTCATACAATAATTCATTATTTCACTCCCATCATACAGTTTTTCCATATAGGTTGCCCGTAATTATTTTTGGTTTGTATATAACTTATGATACAGATTTTTTTTATCGTCTTTTGTTTCATGAAAATGAATACTTAGAACAAATCGTACTGGATTTTGCAAGAATTCAGTTGTCTCTATGTGTTTGCTTTATCTACTCACTCTCGGAAACTTACAAACGAATTAATTAATATTATAAAGTATATTCAGACACAAATATATGTTGTTTTCAAGTTGGCTGAGTTATAACATTAAAATATATGGATAGTCGTTAACGTTATCAAACGTTACGAGTACTACAATTTAAAATTACTATAGGATTTGATTTAATTTTCTTTGTTTAATGCCTATGAAAATTGAATGACGAGATTTCGTATAGAAATCTATAACTACGTCGATATAGTTACTATGTACATGACTACAACACTTTGTGACATGTGACAAATTTCGAAGTTGACATAACAAAACTAAGTCGTATGCATTGCGTAGGAACTTGGAATTCGAGTATATTCTATGTACGCGTAATCAGCAATGTATATTTTTGTTATGTCGTCGATTATATTATCGAATTCTTTAAAATGTCGTAATTATAAACCGCATTTTTTGGAGATAAAGGTGAAAGTCAATAAAATCGGGATTAATAGTGGTATAAAATTCTTCCTCTATTGATATTCGATGCTTTAGTATTGGAACTGCAAGATAAAATAGCTGCAAATATGCAGTTTTACTCTATTTTGCCGGAGCACCACAGTCCAAGGCATTTCGACAACGACTGATTTGACAAATCATCCGTTCCGCGGCAGTGATGCTTTTTATGCACCACCTTGCGACGCGTCAAACGCTTCTGTTTACCTTCTAACTATATTCATCTGTTCTGTGGTTACAATGATGCTCGCATTAAAAATATAAAACAAAATTAATCTTAACTAATTGCACAGTTAATAACAGGTAAACATAACAAATTAAAGAAAAAAAACTAAATAAAACAACTGTATATAACTCGATATCCAACAATGTTTTCGAAAACTGTGTAGTGACATAGAGTATATTTCGTTGCCATTACTGTACTTATTAAATAATCTACACAATCAAGCCACGGGTGAGTTGGAGCCAAGCACAGTCCTTCGAAATGGAGGAACCACGGGGTGTATAGGGCTACGAGGATATCTCATTGGCATTCTGAAACGGATACAACTAAGAAGTTGGGGACAGTCTATATGGTGTCTTAGAATTTTATAGAGGTAAATTAAGTCTAACAAAATGCTTGAGCCAAGCCAGAAGATGCCAAATGCCAAAGAAATCGCAACGAATTACTATAACTAGAGGTACACCGATAACATTTTATATTTTAACTTAACACATATACCTACATTCGTGAACCCCCAGTAAGATCATGAAGTCTTGCGTTGTGGGTATCAGAAACTATAAGAGACTTGTTGGTCTCACAAACACCCAGACTCTAAAACACTTGTTTCGGGTCTGAATATAATGGAGGAACGACGAAATGCATAGTTAAGAATATAAACTGACGTTTTAGTATAAAAACATGATAGTCTGAAATAAGATAATTACAATAAAAGCTTGACGTCAGACTGTTCCAACACGCAAAAAAAAACATGTTATGAATCTACGTTAGTGAAGAACATTAGCTGTTTAATTTGTTCCAACTTCTATTCATTTTAGTATTCTATGAACCTTTTATGAACTCTATTGCCGATTGAAGACAACAGTGCCGAAGGGTGACTTTTTCAAATTTGAAGCCGGAAATTTCATCAATACATTGCGATTATTAATTGTGTTTATTAGTTATTAATTCAATAATAATATAGTATTTTTATTTATTTATTTTTATTCTTTACTGCACACAAAAAAGAACAAAGAAGCATACAATATGTTACAAATAGAATTAATAAGTATAGTTCGCGGTCTTATCGTCCTTATTAATATATTTTAAATATATATATTAGTTTATAATACACATCATTTACAAAAATAAAGCCGGTAGGAATCGGCATGAATGGAAGCTTCGCTACTGAAGGCAACTTAGGTTTGCTTGCATCTAGTAATTATAAGCGTCAAATCTATGACTAACGTATACAAAGTTCACGTTACTTAGGCCCAATTTCACAAACTAACTGCCCATAACTTGAACTTTGAAAATGTCAAATACATCTCAAATATATTGCGATGACATTGTCAAAGTTAAAGTTATCGTCCAAGTTAGTTTGTGCCTTTTTTGGCATTAGTCTAACTATGGATATTTCCAAGGTTTCGCCGAACCTTAGTGCGCGGTGTCATGAAAATGCGTGCCATTCTTAATCGTGGCGTCAAGAAATGGTAGTGACGAGTGTGAGAGATAGTTTTTATAATGTAGAATAGAGATAAGTAGGACAAACAGGGACAGTAAAGTATATTTGCTCAGTGTCATGGCTGCCATGCATATTGTGCAATAAATCATGGCGTCAAGGCCATAGGTTCGCGGAACCTGTTCATTGTACGTCATCTTAACAATTGCAATTACCGCGTCAGGTTATGTACCTATCATATTTACTATTAATATAAAATATAACATGTAACTTATATGTTTTATGTTAGGTATCCTTATGGTTTAATTTTGTTGAGAACGTCAGCGCAAGAGTGGCCTACAAGAAATCATGCACCAGGGTTCGGCCACTTTGCACTGGCGGCCTTAGTTGTAGCAAAGGGAAAATACGTAAAATGTAATGCTCGAATGCATAACAATGTAAAATATAATTCATCACTTGATTAATATATAATATTTAAGTGTTACTGTATTTTTTGTCTTAAGTTATTATTATAGTTAGTTATTCAGGGATCTATTCTCAAATCGGATATTTTTTATAATTTGTACGACGCGACGCGACGTTAAGTTAAGAATCTTGTAATTGCCTACAAACTACAATAAAGACAGCACTGTAACGTAAACATTACTTTATGAATTTTAATACGATATAATGAAAAGCTTTAGACAAACGTAACTGAAGGTTCGAGAAAATGGATTAGACATTAGACTTCGCAAATAGGTGGTGAGAATTATTATTATCAAATGCGTATAAAAGTTTATAAGTTAATACTAGCTCTATGGTATAAACCCTTAACACCTGCTACCTTTCTTCACGTGTAACTGTTAACATTCACATATCCAATAGCACTTGTAATATTTTACATCCAAACGAATGGGGAAAACTATGTCCTCAATATTGTAACACATTTGATGTCTTCATCGCCTTCGTGTTAACTGGAAAGATTGCTTCTTTCCGTAAAAATGTAATTTGACGAGTATTATTTAAATAGCTAATTGATCTAATAAAAATATTTTACAAGCTGCAAGAATTTACGCTCTTTTGATAGAGATATTGCCATCACCTTATTGCTTAGTGAGAATTTCATATTTTTGCTAATATATAGATAATATAGAACACGTATATAGCGTATATTCAGACTGTCACCGAAACGAAGCAAATGCAACTAAAAAATGTGCAAAAAATGAGCGATGTTTTTTTTGTAATTTATTTTTCATCTTATTTGTGTGGTAAATACATGCTCTTAACATAATGATGTTTGGATCTGGATCAGCCCATATACGTTCCACTACAGGGCACGGGCCTACTCTACAATCGAGAGTACGATTGAGAGTGGTTAGGCCATATAGTCCACCACGCTGGCCTAGTGCGAGTTGGCGGACTTACATACCATATAAATTCTTATGAATCGCTATGGTATGCAGGTTTCCTCACAATGTTTTCCTTCACCGTTTTAGTGCGTGATGATTGACTATCAATACACACATGACTCCGAAAAGTCAGAGGTGTGCCCTGGGATTTGAACCCGCGACCACCGTGAACATGTTGGCAGCTGCGTCTGGTCCGTTTACCAATAGGCCACCACGCACTTTTATACGTAATGATGTACCCCCTTTTATTTAAAAAAACGCTATGGTACACAAGGGCTTAAATTGTCATTTTAGTAAAACCTATGGGTGTACAACCCAAACACGATGATATTTAAAACATAACAAAAAAAGTGATCAGATATTTCGAAATTTTTGGTTGCATTATTTTGTTGTCACTATAACTACCATCCGGCTTCGTTTTCGGTCGTAATCTTGATATACACTGTATACTGTTGGTACAGACACCAATTCTAAAGTTGCGAATAGCGAAAGCTACATGCTAATAGTAGCTAATCAGTATCTAGCAATGTCCGGACGCACTCATAGTGTATAGTCAAAATGTCACGCTTGGCGCTCCTGCGTCACAGTACAGCGTTTCCAAACACCTGGGATTATTCGCTGGGTTTTCACACAACCGAGCATCCGTGCGATGTCATTAACTTGCGTAATGTCCTGCCTTAAGGCACTTTTTGATTTATTTTCATTGGTAAAAGCAATCTCTTGATGCCCTTATGTTGACAGAGAAATATGTTTTGATCATTTTTGTACGGATTTCAATTATGTCGTAAAGTCATGTGTGGAAAAGAGAAAACTGGAAGATTTTTTACTGTAGTATGGCTTACTTACTGTTGCATGTATTATGCTATATTGCTGCTGTGCTATACCAAAATATCACGTAAAGAAAGTCCAAAGCATGCGTTTATGTCTATATGTTTAATTTCATAACTTACGAACACAGTCAAATAGAAACTAGTTAATTCAAATTATAGTACAAGCAAACCAAGAAATAATATTGGTTGGTACAAAATAGCGACGGTGTAAAGCTATTCTTAGAAAATGTGTAGATTTGTCATTATTCTGCTGATATTGTCAACTTCCTTAATGTCCATATTTTGGAACAATAGGTAACAATTTCTGAAGTAATTTGTTGTGAATAATAAAATTAAATCTCATTACATCTAAACTGTTTAGTTACCATTATTATGTAATGTTATTTGCTCTTCGTAACACATGAGTTAGCAAAAAACGCGTGACTACGTAATGTCTTCCGTAAGGAGTAAAGTAATAGAGATGACTATATAATTCGATCCGTATTTCCCTTCCTCTTTCTAGGAAAGCGGTTTTGTCTTCGATGTTTATAAAGACATCCTTAATTTATAAATGCGTTTTAGTTAAATAAGCAATTATATAATATAAAATAACGTTACATTTAGTTTTAAACGATATAATATAATTGTAAAATGCGCTTATCACGAGTAAAGTTTTTGATTACTCACTAGCCAAAACAATATTGTGTTGGTTACTATGTCTATAATCAACGTTTAAATAGCTGGTTTTGATAGCAATTCTTACTCTTAACAGCGCACGGCCCACTTAGCCAGTACACTTAAGCGGGATTTACGTAGTTAAGTGCAACTTATATTTAAATAGCGTTCCAGTATTCGGGCGTTAGTTTATTAAAAGAACATAAAAATACATATCAACACAAAAAAAAAACAAATATAAAGAAATACCCTAGCGATGTACCGTCACATTTTTCAGGGATTTACAAAAATGATGTCGGAGGTGAACGAGTGGTACCGCGGCCGGAAGGTGCTGGTGACTGGCTCATCAGGACTTATGGGCAAAGTCCTGATCGAGAAGCTTCTATACAGCGCGCCCGACATCGGCTGCGTGTACGCACTAGTGCGCTCCAAGCGGGGCAAGTCGCCGGAGGCACGCGTCGAGGACATGTGGAAACTTCCCGTTAGTACTCCGGAATTCATTCAATGCTATTTACAGGAAGTCATTGCAACATGTGGTATTTCTGTATCAGCCCATATACGTCCCACTGCAGGGCACGGGCCTACTCTACAATCGAGAATACGATTGAGAGTGGTTAGGCCATATAGTCCACCACGCTGGCCTAGTGCGGGTTGGCGGACTTACATACCATAGAAATTCTTATGAATCGCTATGGTATGCAGGTTTCCTCACGATGTTTTCCTTCACCGTTTTAGTGCGTGGTGATTGACTATCAATACACACATGACTCCGAAAAGTCAGAGGTGTGCCCTGGGATTCGAACCCGCGACCACCGAGAACATGTTGGCAGCCGCGTCTAGTCCGTTTACCAACAGGCCATGTGGTATTTAGTTAAGATTAATTAAAGAAACTTATTTTAAAAAATGCAATTGTTATGGACAACAAGAGCCAAACATTACAAATTTAAATAATGCTGCATTGTTCCCATGTAATTGCACAAAAAGGCAACAGAACAAAATGTATGTAATAAATGCAAACTAGAGGGCATAAATAAAAACATAATACATACATACACATACAGTGTGAGGTCATACTTATGTATAACTTACTTATGTATGACCTCACACCGCTAAGTTGTTAAAAGCTTAAAGGATGGCAAAAATAATAAAATTTGTTTATAAATGAAAACATGAACTCTTGCACACAATATTTTACTAATTCATTTAAAATAACCTTATGATTAATGAGTGAGTCTTATAGTGAAAAATTATGAACTTTCAAGTATAACCATGATAATGATAAATTTTCTCTTGATACTCTTGGAAATTTCATACCACAATGAAAGCATTTATTATTCTAAGCACATCTCCTTATAATAAAAATTGATTTCAGTTATTCTCAAGAATTAGAGAAGAAAAACCACATGTTATGAAGAAAGTTGTAGCTGTTACGGGAGACATTCTCTACGATGACCTAGGAATCGATAAAACTCAGATGCAGGAAATAATTGATGAGGTAAATTTTACTGTAAGGACTTCAAATAACCTTTACTAAATCTTATTACTATTTATAGGAGGATAATCGGATTCCGTATTCGCTATTGTCATAAAAACATTTAAGGTTATTCAGTTTGAATTGTCGGCTGTAATATTCTAGATTTTTAATAACTCTATTTACATACTGGTTTCTTAGATTTACGCGAATGGTGAATTTGAAATAAAACTTATTAATACGGATTTTATCGCGAATTTGGTTTCATTGATGACGATGAATGCAAGTTGTGAGTAATCGAAACGTCGAGATGTGAAAAATTTAATAAATAACTAATTTCGCGATAAAATAGTTTTATTTCAACTACATTTACGTTCTATTGGTGGCATTGCTCCGTCCCCACTTCGCGGTAGGCAAATTAGTGAGATGAAGACTCCACTTAACGTGATCATAAATATTACAACCATGTAAATGAATGTTGCTTCGCTCATGAAGTATTCATATAAAGACATAGATGATTCAATTCATCAATTTATCTAATACATGGGAACGTTGGTAAACATGAAACTCAGGGTGAAAGTTGTTTGAAATGTTACGGAGAGCAGTCGAGTTAGTACTTAGTAGGAGCCCGGTACTTGCGCAAGTGAAACTGAGCTGCTAAATTACGTGTATTATTACCACTGTTTTGAAATAATATTAAGTCAAACAATACAGAATATGTCGTTTTTGAACAAGGAACAATAGATTTCAAAAATAATATTGAAATGTAAACAGAAAACAGTTTGAAGGAGGATAAGAAACGTCATGTTATGATTAGAATTAAAAAGGAAATTTTAAATTTTAATAGATAAATGATTGATTGCGGTTACGTTACGGGACGCAGTTCGTTAATAACTAACTCTTAAGCTAATAAGTTATATTAATATTCTTTTACAGCTTGGTTAATTTTTATTTATTTTTATACTATATTATAATCTCCGTCGTGTTTTACACATTGAATAATTCATAATTTCACTATGTTTATATAATGCATTAATTACACCAATTGTTGTGCGTGAGAACATTAATCATAATAACATATTTTTGGACACACACAAAAATTGCATAAGTTTACATTCTTCATACACTTCGTAATGTTATAACTTGTCACAAGTTTACGTAAGTACACAAACCTCTGCCAACTTACTACTTTATCGAGGTTATAGTAAATGGCAGATCCCGTAGCAATTTGTCACTTACGCTCCGAGACCTTTGTTTTGTGCAAAATATGACCCAGTTTTACTAATGGTCCAAATACTAAATTGGGTTTTAAGCCAATTACAACCTGAGGCAGAAAGTAAAAATATCGCATTTCTGAACTATTTTAGCATTCTAAACTTTTTATTAAATTCTCAACCAAACGCAAAATTGAAACGGAACAGAATTTGTTGCCATTCATCTTTATAATAAAATTCCTAAGTGACAAAACTTATATTACTTTAATTCATTCGATTTTCAGTACTTTGTTTCATTTATTCTTATTGAAAACGCCATCGGTTCAGATTTCGTTAATGAATATCAACTTACTAACAAAATTCCTTCCAAAATATTGACACTAATAGTTCATAATTTTTTATCATCTCTTTAACTCATATTTCAGGTTTCAGTCGTATTCCATTTTGCTGCAACATTACGCTTGGAAGCACCATTGAAGGAAGGACTAGAGATGAACACAAGAGGGACCCTTCGCGTCTTAGATTTATCTAAAAAGATAAAGAATTTAATGGCATTCATACATCTGTCCACTGCATTCTGCTACCCAGACTATGAACGATTGGGTGAGAGGGTACGTACAATACTCCTGTTTAACTATTCCTACGAGCATGAACTATTGGAATTCTTAGGATACATTAATGACAATGTACAATTTACGCGACGATGGATACTTCTTTAATAGAATTGGTTGCTCAAAAATGACCATCATTTAAAATATCGATAACTTTATTGGATGTTATTTCTAGGTTCACGATCCGCCGACTAACCCGCATGAAGTATTGCGTGCAGCAAGCTGGCTGTCTGATCAGCAACTAAATCTGTTAGCTCCTTCGATCTTACAGAAGCATCCTAATTCGTATACATACTCCAAGAGATTAGCAGAAGCTTTGGTCAGAGAAAGTTATCCTGAAATACCAGCGGCTATAGTGCGTCCTAGTATTGGTAAGTAACAAAATATAAAATATATCTGTAATGTGATAAATTCTTTCCGAAATACAATAGAATATAAGTTGATGCCAAATACAAAAGAATTCCATAAAAAATACTTATGTTTCATGCCATAATCAAAGATAGATAGGTGATGCAGAGAATTTTACAATAATACTATTAAATTTCGCTTTTGTTAAGACTGTATGATGTTATATTCTAAGTTATTATGGAAAATAAAGGTATTATTTTAATATTTGCAGTTACGCCCTCGTACAAGGAACCAGTGCCAGGCTGGGTGGACAACCTCAATGGTCCGATAGGCGTCATGGTCGCCGCTGGTAAGGGCGTCATCAGATCCATGCACTGCTACGGACACTACCACGCCGAAGTCATCCCCATAGACATAGCTATCAATGCAATTATCGTCATTGCTTATAACATTGGAAAGGCGACTGAAAGGTTTGTAGTACATTATGTACCTACTTCGGAACCAAACATTAAAACTATTTGTTTTCTTTTCAACAATTTTATTTATTTAATGCTTACTTTAAATAATAACGATATTGTTCAAAATTACAGGCCAAAGGAAATTCCAGTTTACAATTTGACAACAGGAGACGACAGGAATACCACGTGGAAACAAGTTCTTGATATAGGCAAGGCTACCGTACGCAAATATCCGTTCGAAGGACCCTTGTGGTACCCGGACGGGAACATAAGACATAACAAATTTATACATAGTCTGTGTGTCTTCTTTTACCATATAGTACCAGCTTATTTTATAGACTTCTTGCTGTTCCTGTTTAGACAGAAACGTTTGTAAGTATTCCTTTTTTAGTTCTCATCTTTCTATGAAATAACAAAACAAAATGTCTGTTTCTGTTTCGGTTTAATAGTTTATCAATGCAATGAAATATATGCATCTTCAAAGTAGCCACGTTCCGATAGAAAACCCGTTGTTTATGGTAATTCGTTTCCATAATATATAAAATGAGACCATAAGGTCTGTTATATCATAGACATTTTCCAATACTCGTTTATGTAATTTATTCACAAATCTCTCTTCCAGTATGGTGCGCTTACAGAATAGGATATCGGTTGGGTTAGAGGTTCTGCAGTACTTTACCACCCGTGAATGGTGGTTTGACACTGAGAACTATAAGTCCCTGGTTAATACCCTGAATCCTGTTGATCGTGCTATCTTCCCAATGGATTTAACGATTATAGAGGACGAGCCGTACATAGAGAGTTGTATGATAGGTGGCAAGTTGTACTGCATGAAGGAAAAACTAGAGAATTTGCCTAGAGCCAGATTGCACAATAATATGTAAGTTGATACTTTTCTTTACACTTATCGTTATCTGTTCTTTATTCAATTCTGCGTCTATTCTTACATGCGGGAGAATCTTTTTTATTCAAAGAATATTGTTTATATTAGTATAAGTAAATGTTTGAAGAATTATTGTATCCGTGTGCACCGGGTGAGAAATCAGGAAAAATTAGGCTGCAGGTTCGATCCTGACCAATAAGTGATTGTGTTAAAATAATATTTGTTGCGGTTCTAGGCACACTTGTACGTTTACGATTACGCTATGGTAGAAATTTAAACACGTCAAATCAGCAAAGGAGTGCCATTTTATTTTTTGCTATTTATGGCGAAACGAGCATGTCATACCCCTGATGGTGAGCGGTACGACCGCTCATGGACAGTAGCAACGCTGTAAATTGCTTGGCGTTCTGCCACCATTCATCCTGGGACATGAGGCTCAATATGTCCAGTGGTTACTCTGGGTACACAACAGTGCAATTACACAATTTGGCAGGAGAAATAGACATTGCGGTGGTACTTACCCAGGTCTCTCACATATAACACACCATCAGTAAACTTATATTTTTTACATTTATTTTTATTTCCCCCTTCCAGCCTGTTCATCCTGGATCGGTTGGTGTCAATATTTTTCTACTTGGTTCTCGTGTATTGGCTGGTGCTGTGGTGCGAGCCGGCGAGACAGCTGCTCTCCTGCGGGGGACCGTTCGTCCGCTACTTGCCTTTAGTCGGCAATGCCGTGTTTAAACAATAGGTACTATTCAGATTCAGATTAACGAAAAATATATAGGTGGGGCGGCAGCACCAGTGCAGCGGTTGTGATGTCACAGCGCATCGGTTTGTAAGTCGTCGACAAATACCTAATTATATCGTGCGTGGGTGCAATAAAGATGACCGAAAGTTTACAAACAAAAATATAACATTTCTTATCACTAAGTAAGCTAAGTAAAAATTATATTAAAGTCAATATAACATTTATTTTAGCGCTATTGAAAAACAATTTCATGGCCGCCATTGACGTAAAAATCTAATAGATGGCGCAATTTTCACAGGCATTTTTTTGACGTACCCAATGTATTGGAGGGCCTATCCTTAGTTACATAAATTCAGATACAATGATCGCATCTCCGGTGCAACATTGTCACTTAAGCAAAAATTTTTAAGGTTGGAAGGTAGGTATAATCTTGTAGTAATTTTTACAATATTATGTGGTCGTTATTTTTTAACAGTAAATAAAAGTTGATATTGTAATATAAGCTATACATTTTGTCTATGTCTTGAAATATCATTTTTTTATATAATGTCTGCTCCTCCGGAAAAGATGCATTTTTGCATGAGTGACAGTGTTGCACCGGAGGTGCGTTATGTAAAATGCTACCCCCCTTATTCATAAGAACTTATCGCAGTTTTCAAATACCGTTAATATGGGCAGACTTAAAATTATTCATAGACGTAAAAACACTAATTACAGCTCATTAACTTTGAAATGGCCGAGTTCCTTGTTTAAGCAAATTTTAAGCAGAAAATAGCTTATTTCTATTTGGGCATTTTTTATTATTGTCAAGTGAATGAAATCACTTTTGTTTTAAGAAGTACCAATATAAGTTAAAATATGTCGAAAACGAGATATGAATAACAAAGCCTAATGAATCTTTTATCTCCTCTTAACATGATTTAACTAATTTACGTTTATGTGATTGATTAGCAGTTTCTTATGAATAAGGAGGAAATTATATGAAAATATTAGTTAAGTAATTAAATATAAACGAAAACCGTAGTGACATCAATAGCTTTTGCTATGACACCATTTGTAATAGATCTTTGTATCTTCGGAGAGTGGTAAGCTTTTGCTCTTCGTACCTGCGTAGCGATATTAGACTCGTAAAACTAACTTAAATACTTTGATTTTATGGCCTCAATTGCAATAATTGATTAATTAATTATCTATAAGGAATGTAATGTATTTTAGCTGTGGCAAAAAATATCATGGAGTCCGATACAGCCATCAATTATTTACATTTTTAATTAAAATCTTTACTTACATCCTAAACCTTTAAGATATCATAAAACGTAAAAAATATTAAAATATTTACAATTATTAAACAAGTGTCATGTCATGATGAATTAAGAATAAACTCCGCCAAAATTGATATAAAATTTTTAGGCACGTTCATAACAAATTTCTGTTTATGAAGTCCAATATTATTAGTTTGTTATATTAATATTGAAATAAAACTATTGTTCACTGATATTATCGCGGATTTTAAAAAAAAGGTGACATTTAAACCAAATCTGCGATAAAATCTGTAAATAATACTTTTATTTCAATGTGTAACATTCGTGTAAATCTAAGGAACCATTATTACAAAATAGTTTATTTCAGTGATACTGTATTTTATTTTTATTTTTAATAAGACAGTGTCATTGTATTTTATCTACCTATATTGACTTATTATATGGTACTGTATAATATAATATAGCTTAACACATTGTGACCCAACAAGTTAGCAAAATATATTTAACAATTTGTGAATGATGAATGAATGGACTATTAATGAAAATATATTTGATAAGTAAAAATAATGTACGAGTTATTAGTATTCCAAATGTATTCTGTAAAAATAAATATGTTTATTGACTATTAAATTGTTGTTTTTTTTTTCTATATTTAAGATCATAATATATTTTTAAATGATGATTTTCCAATTCAAAAAGTTTGTGTGCGATTCACACACGCCTGAAGCAAAGCTTGAGAAAAGTAGGCTCGTTGGCTACTTTTCTCAAGTTTTGAATTTGATACATATAGGAGCATAATAAAATGTTACATATACATAATACCAAACGCAAAATTATTTTTATGCAAACTTGCATCAGTTGTTGTCATAAGATGTGTGGGTAGTAATAATATTTTTAGTGAGCGGTTTGTAACTGAGGGTAGATACATAGTTGCGATGAGACATCTGAATGTGGCTTCAGTAACCTCTTCCATTCTTTGTCGCCCTAGTACTTTTTGTGCTCTGAGAAATATTTTGCATATTGATGACATAGGTTTAACAAAGAACACTCCTTTCTTGTTCTGTCGCCCTAGTACTTTTAGTGTTCTGAGAAATATTTTGCATATTGTTGACATAGGTTTAACAAAGAAACCTCCTTCCTTGTTCAGTCGCCCTAGTACTATTTGTGCTCTGAGAAATATTTTGCATATTGTTGACATAGGTTTAACGAAGAAACCTCCTTCCTTGTTAAGTCGCCTTAGTACTTTTTGTGCTCTGAGAAATATTTTGCATATTGTTGACATAGGTTTAACGAAGAAACCTCCTTTCGTTCTCTGTCGCCCTAGTACTTTTTCCATTTCATCGAATTTTCCAAACACAACGGTAAATATTAAATTAACTTAATTCCAAAAACCCCTTGAGCTAATTAATAAGGAACGAGTATACAATAAAAAAACAATGATTGTATTACAAAATATTTATTTGTATTGTTGTTAATTAAATAATACATTATTAACCGTTTTCGGTAGCAGTCTTGAGATACCCAGTATATTTAAAATATTTGCACGTCAACTATGACAGATTGTGAGACTCCATGGAACAAAAATGTCATCTTTATGTAACCACATTCTTGCAAATAAATTTTCATTTCATTTCATTTCATTTCAACCGAAAATAAATTATTATTACGTTGAAATTATATGTGATAATATTTCACTTCACAACAATGTCATTATTTAATATTTTTTTATATTATTTTTTATGATATTCTAGGAAATTATCTTAATTCTTATAATAATTCTTATAATAATTATATTCTTATAATAATTAGATCTTATAATAATTCTAGGAAATTATTATAAGATCTAGAAATACATTAGCTTAGCGAGACTTAAGCGAGTTTAAAAATCTCTCTGGTAAGATTGTATTGGCAAATTTTTAATGATACAATTTACTTTTTATTTTTTTTACCATATGGCCAGTATTTAGCATCACGTAACATCTACACATGTAATTTCAAATTGTAAAATTCACTTCATCAGGATATACTTTCATACCATGTTGGAAAAATAAATAAAAATCCACTTAAGTTGCGTTGGGATTTAACATAATATATCAATTTATTGCAATGAATGGCGATAGGCATGCCACTCGCGTGATGGTAAGCGATACCACCGCATGTTGACACAAGCAAAACCAAATACCATGAAGTACAAAGCAAAGCTTGGCATTCCACTGCGCCAACCATCCTGAGATATAAAATAGTAACTGGCTGCAATGTCTTGCAAACACGAACACAAAGTTTGCCCTCGAAATAGACATTGCGATGATATCTAGCGTGGGTATCTAGCGGCCTTTCACGTACGAGAGGTCTACCATCAATAAAATAATAATAATGTATAATGGTCACAATTGTTCACGTTATAATTTTTAGGTAAAGTCCTAATTAATCAATTTAACTACTGCTCTAGCACGATATCAAGTTCATTAGACGTCGTTTTGATGATTACAATTTTTCCTTCATATTATTTAGACAAGGCTTTGCATCCGCATTTCCTTTACTTGTTAAACTTATTTTCCTAAAAACGTTAATTTGGCGCCTTCGCAGGGCCTGGTCTGCGCACAAAATAATAATATAAGTGTTTTTATTCCTAACAAAGCTTATACAGAAATAAGACTTGTCTTCAAAATTAGTCTCCAAATCTTTCATCGAATCCTGATTTGAATTCTTTCTCGCATATGAAGAAACTGCGTTGAGTGCAGTCGCCGTAGGTGAGTTCTCCGTTGTAGAACATCGCGCCGCAGAGGTACTTGTCTTCGATGTCGGGCTGAGCGTAGCCCCACTGTAAATATCCACTGTCCTCCAACGAAGTACCTGTAATTATAATTAGACGTATTTATTCCATTACTATTGTTTAATTCCTTAATCGAATACTGGTTGTAACACAACGCGCCGCTTACATTCTTATTATTTATGGCGGTGAAGTTTAACAAGATTTATTTTGAAGACAAATGTGTACCTATCCTATGACAGTGAGTTTTTTGTTAATTTCTAGGCAAACTAAATAGCGGAAAATAGCTTATTATTTTAAAAACGAACAATTATGGAACAGTGTTAAGGTTTTTAAATGTTGACACTTGAAAATCTAAAGTAGTAATCTTTAAGTGTATCGGACCATATACATACTTCCTACTGCTAGGCACGAGCCTCCTCTACAATCGAGTGATTAGGCCATATAATCCATATTTTATAACATTTTAGTAAATAATAATACTTAAATTCATCTAATTAAGCCATAGGTAGGCATTCGGCACAATATACATAGATAATATAATGCAACAGAGGTAAAAATGTCGAGTCTTCACGCTATTTTAACCCTTATTTTATACCTGACATAAGCTAGTGCCTAGTTCCGAATATTTACTATGTAAAACATAATGAAACTTACCCCTAACAGTGAGCCAGTCCTGCTTATTATGGTTGTGGAAACCTAGGTGAACGACTCCAGCTAGATAGTTTCCTTTCACTCGATACTTGGGTTCGTCTTTAGTGATTTTCTTGAAATATTCCACCTCGTCCTGATTGTTAATGACCGCCAAGTAGGATTCTTCAGCATTACATACCGCGAAAGCCTCCGTCCAGTTCAATGGAGTTAGGAAGAACTTGTAACATCTTCCTAAATTTTGGTTGAGTACATATCCTGAAATTTAAAATGAAATTCTAGTCAATTTCATTATTATTGAAGCTTCACTTTACTTATTAATCTTGCCCTTTTGGCGTCTTAAGAATCGTTGTAACAACTTGAATCAAGATATCGGCGTATCTAAACTGACACTGTTCATTTGAAACCAAACTCAAAATGGGTTAAGTTCTCACGGTTGCGAATCATGTCAACACTGTCTTGGGCATGTCAGATTTTATAGATACTAAAACACGTTTTATTCTGCCAGTTAAGTTTTTGAATCATAAATCATAACAAAAACTAATGAACAAAATAAGAACTCCAAAATACTGAGTTCACAAGGAAAATGTGCAGATTAAACATCAAGATAATAACAGGAAGATGAAATATTTGTTTTTAATTTCTTATTGCTTTTTTGTATGTTTATTTTATTGCATATGGATTTTTCCAACAAAGATTTCAATAAAAGTTAATTAGCACGTTACTTACGTTTGTAAGGCGTTTGACACGGTGCATTCCATTCTAAAGATGCCAGTGTTTTTTTGCATATGAAAGGATATTTGGCCTCGCAAGTCACATCATTCATAGTGCCTTTCTTCTGCATGGCAATGCAGTTTTCCACTCCGTTCACATCGTTGGGCTCTCCAGGAGACCAGTTATTGTAGACATCCATCAGCGGTCTGCCTGCAATAAAAATATAACATTTTTTTTTAAATTACGTTGAATTCCACCGTCCGATATTGGTTTTTAATTCCAGGTTGAGCGAGTATCTACAAGTGGTTTTTTTTTCATAGGTATTACCAATTTTCCATACTCAACATGCGAGATAAGGAAATATCTAAGATTGAAAACTAAACAAAAACGATAATTCAAAACTCTATAAATTGGCCTGTACAACCAATTATCTCATAAAAAATGATAATATTTATTTATTTGCTTTGTATCTCCGCATTTTTGTTTTGACAGAATTCACCATCAAAAATATCTCATAAAATTTTTGATTCGCTTTAATATCAATTTGTTAATTTTTTTTAATTTGTTATTCTTTTACCATTTTACGTTGTTTTGTGATTTCCTAACAATTTTTAGATTACACTGAGATAACTTAGTTTCATTTGTTTAAATTCCTTTTTATTCTTTGTAATCCCATTTTTTTTTAATATTTTATATTTGTCTTTTCTCGATTGTTTACTATAATTTATGTAAGCTATGTCCTCCTATAATGACACGTATGTTTATAATTGTATTTATTGAACTAAATGTATGCCATGTGTAATCTTAGTTGGAGACTAATAAATAAATAAAAATATCATCGCATTCCCTTCATATATCTGTTCGAGTTATATTGAAATACAAAAGTGCTTTTTCTTGCCTATCTTTCCCAGAAACACAATAAAAAACAATACAATAACCTACTCATAATTCATAGAAGTATAAACAATTATACAGATATAAATTTACTTTAAGAGCAAATAGGAACAGTGTTAGGTGTGTGACAATTTCTACTACAATGACATATTTATTACTAGATCTTATATTTGCAAATACATACCTAGTGCGGTATGTAGTTTGTTATCACCCAGTGTCATGACATTGTCTGATTATAATGTAGTTAACCAAGTATTTGCATGTATAAAATAAATTTATCTATACTAGGAAAAATGTTGTGCTGCCATACCCTATATTATAATATACACAAAATTAATAGCCGAATGCAATGAAACGTATACAGTAATTAAACATTACATTAATCATAAATAGTATTAAAAACTAATCTACTCACAAATTACGGATGTGAGAAAAGACTTATTAGCGTACTCGGTCTCCGACTAAAGTCTATCAGTTGACCAAATACAGATTTTGAATCCTCCTCCTCCAAGTTTTTGTCGTGGTCTTTCTATCAAAGTGATAACACATTTACACTTTCAGCATCGATCAGGTTAGACTGACAAAATACATTCCTAAGGAATACCTACTCAAAATATAATCGGCTGAAAAATGATTCTGTCTATTAGCTTGAAGAATATTTTTAAGTTTTAATAAATAACTGTGGCAAGCATCAAGCAAAATTGCATATCATAAAGATTTTACAAGAATTTCTATGGTATGTGAAGTCCGCCATCCCATACTGGGCACCATGGTGATATGGTAATAGACTCGCCTCCTATCACATTGTGCGACAGAACATATAAGGAGAAATGTGGGTGTCCTGCACTTCTGCATATCCCTTGTAGGAAAAAGACTTGAGTTTATGTATGTTAAAAAAATTAAATATCATTATGTTCCACGGTGCCATAAATAAAGGTTGGCAAACAATACCTACAATTTAATGATTTATTATCATCCAAAATATAAACAATTCTGCAGTGCAATAAAAATATTCTGAGAATATTTTTATATTTTCAAACTCGTTTAAGATTTTTACAGTATACTCAAAAGTCAACAAGTGAATCTATAGTACCAGCGAAATATGTAATTAACGCCCAGATACTGAAACGCCACTCAAATAATAAGTTACTCTTAACAGCGCACAGCCAACATAGCCAGTACATTCAAGCGGGATTGACGTAGTTAAGCGCAACTTATATTTAAGTTGCGTTCCAGTATTCGGGCGTTAGTTGGTAAAAACCTGATGAGACACTGTTGCACCCCAGTGCATACACAAATTTATGCTGAACAAAACCCTAAGAATATAGCAATTATCAATTTTAAAATAGCGTAAAAACTACAAGAAAACATATCACTGCACGAATTTTACGAGTATAAGATTGCACGACCCCATAGGTCGTACATAATGAATACCAATATAATATTATAGTTATTAATTATAATTTATGATTCATAATATATATCTAATAATTTACAAGTATGGTTTAAATAAATAAATTGAGTAAATAATAAATATGAGTATAGTTGGCGGGTAATAAATATAAAATTAAACAGAGTGATTTACCACACTCAAATCATGTTTTTTAATCCGTTGAATTTTTGATAGTTATCTGTTATAAATGCTGATATATTTTTAATGGCTTAAGATGAGAGAGACGTTTACTCAGCAGTGGGACCCTACAGGCTGTGGATGCTGATGATGATGATTTATAACATATTATTGAAGTATTTTAAGAGTGCGTGGTGGCCTGTTGGTAAACGGACTAGACGACTAGACGACGGACTGCCAACATGTTCACGGTGGTCACGGGTTCGAATCCCAAGGCACACCTCTGACTTTTTGGAGTCATGTGTGTATTGATAGTCAATCACCACGCACTAAAACGGTGAAGAAAAACATCGTGAGGCAACCTGCATACCATAGCGATTTACAAAAAAAAATCTATGGTAAGTCCGCTAACTCGCACTAGGCCATCGTGGTGGACTATATGGCCTAACTACTCTCAATCGTACTGTCAATTGTAGAGGAGGCCCGTGCCCTGCAGTGGGACGTATATGGGCTGATACAATATACAGTATTGAAGTATTCAATATAATACTTACTAAATTAAGTCACCGCTATAAATATAGTGTCAATTAAAACCTTATAGGTATCGTCTGCATAAATATTTTAATTTTAGATGTTTACTCGTTGAATTTACGCATATATTGTGGTTTTACTCAAAAGTAAACACATCACCGATGACACATACTGCATGAAATAATTGATTTACAGTCATCACATATTATCTACAATATTATTGTGAAGTTTTTAAACAAGTTATGTTTGTATGTTAACTATTATTGATCGGGGCTTTTCTCACATTGAAACGTTTGTACACTCTTAAACTTTCACCCTCTTATTCATAAGGACTTAACGCAGTTTTCAAATGCCGTTAATATGAACTGTCTCAGAAACGATATGACGAGACGTCAAAAATCACTAATCCGCTATATTTTTTTTTATTGCAATGAATGGCGAGACGAGCAAGCCGTTTTCCTGATGGTAAGTCATACGACCGCTCATAAACAGTAGCAACATTCCACTGCGCTCGCCATCCTGAGACATAAGATGTTAAGTCTCAATATGTCCAGTAGTTACTCTGGCTACAATGTCCTTCAATCCGAAACACAACAGTGCATTTACGCATTGTTGTATTTAACAGCTCATTAACTTTAAGAGTCCCAATACCTTTGTTTAAGCAAATATTAAGCAGAAAAATGGCGGCAGTCTGTCAACTGGTCGCACAGGTCGTTTCATATCAGTGGTAGGTTAATGAAATCACTTTCTGTGAAAAAAACATTATGACTAATTAGCAAACGAATGAACGTTTAATCTCTTTTTAACATGATTTAATTAATATACTTTTATATAGTTGATATAATGTAGTCAAGTATAGCGGTTTCTTATGAATCATGGGGTTAGTATTTTTTTCTTCATCCTGCTTTTATACCACACTCTTAAGAAACCTCTTGGGAGCAAAACGACTTTTCACATTTCAACCATGTTGCAAGATGATTGGCTTATAATTGTACTATTGGCTGCTGGTTTGATATTGACACTTAGTAGTCCTAGTAGATCTTTAACGCCCCAAATACTGGAACTTAAATATAAATGGCGCTTAACTACGTTAACTCCGATTAAATGTACTGACTAACTGGGCCGTGCGCTGTTAAGAGCAACTTATTATTTGAATGGCGTTCCAGTATTCAGGGTAACCTCTTAATATTATATTCCACTTTTTTAAGATTCGATAAACGTATTCCGTAATAAAATTATATGCCATATACAATATAAAATATAGAAATAATACAGAACCAAAAGTCTAACGTTTCTGTTCATACCTTAGCTAAGTAGCTACTTTGAGTAAAGTATCATACTATTTTTTCACATTTCAACATTCCGAGTCCTATGAAAATAACAATACGTTTTTCCGAAAAAAAAAGTACAATACAAACGTTACCTGCTGACATGAGTAAATTGCAACTTATTGCCTGCATAACAAGAATAGAGATTTCTTGTAGTTTGGACGAAAAATTGATATTTGATACATATCTAGAAATAATTCTGTTCTATGTTTACGAGATATTACAACTACAAGCAAAATCTAGTTAGTCTTAAAAATTAATAAAGGTTTTTGTGAAATATATATTCTTTAGTAAAATACTATTTCGTCACCGACTCCAATGAGTCTAGTTTTAAAATGTAATATAAAATTATGCGCTGTTAACTGACAATCCTTGAATGATAAATTTAAGTACACGGTAATATGTTTATTTAAAAATATGGTAATATTTTGACCAATATCAAAGTTTAGAAAAAATCAAACAAAGTGACTTTGTAACTTAACAATATAAGAGAGATTTTCACTGTTTATTCTATTAGCTACCAATACAATTTTGAATGCCACTTACCGTCAACTGTTATAAAGACTCCTTTAGCGATTAAAGAAGAGACTCCAATAAAAATCTCGTTCATCGGTTGTGTCCAAAACTTGGCAACAGCGTTGAATTCCTCCTGTTCCTCGGGGAAGAACAACGTGGCTCCTTGACGGATGCATGTCGTAGTAGCTTCTTCAAAAGTTTTGGGTATTGTGAAAATTTTGTAAAAGCTTTGCGTGTCCTCTATAAACGTATAATCTTTACGGAAGAACTTTTTTTGAGCCTGTCCATCTGGAAAACACAATTCACAATTCTCAATGCGAACAACATTTTAAAACGGAATATTAATTTGATCTTATACTTACACGTAAAATTCATAAACAACTGAACTAGGAGTATAATAAATAAACTTTTTGTTGGATACATTTTAATATTTCATTAAAAAAACACTTGTCTCTGCGACGAGGCGTCGCGCGGGAATGAACGTGGTCGCGAGTTTGTTGATGATGTTACTCAAGATGAGTTATAATTATTGCGTTATCGGCAATTAATATAATCCGGTATTATATAAAATGCCTAAATCTAAATTTTAGTTTCATTTCTGATCGAATAGCGACCATCGTGCAATAAAACATAATATCTACTAGAGTGACCCACGCATTTGTGACTTGTGTCGCGTTCTGATATCGACGTGCCGATATCCGGTTTTTAGCAAAATGCCACAATTATTCTGTCTACAGGTATGCCACTAGGGATGTATAGCACTAACCGTCAGGTGAATTGTTATTTATTGAACTTTATTTGTATATAAAACACATAGTATATAGGCGGTCATAATACCAGAGGCATTCTCTTCCAGTCTACCTTGAGATGGTGCTGAGATCACCGAAGCAGAGTTGGGGTACATATGCTTTTGATTAAATATTATACTAATTGTTTTGTATATGTAATTATTTTGTGGTATCAGTAGAATTATATCCGTGAGCTATAGAATATTCCGGTGCGGCTGGGGTCCATACTCTAATCCAATGCCGCTAAAAGTTCTGAAAACAATAAAATGATCCATACAAAAAAGGTTATTAGTAATAAGGTTCTTAAGTGGAGGCCACGTACCGGCAAGAGAAATGTCGGACGCCCGCCTACAAAGTGGACGGACGATCTGGCTAAGGTTGCAGGAAGTCGCTGGATGAATGCCGCTTCCAACAGGTCATTGTGGAGATCCTTGGGGGAGGCCTATGTTCAGCAGTAGACTTCCAGTGCCTGATATGATGACGATGATGAAAAGTTTTTGGTGCCGTATATGCCGTAAAGCATTTAGCGACTTCCTACGACTTTTATTATGTCGTTTGCGCACATAAAAAGCAAACATCCAAAATATGTACATAATTATTATTTGAACCATAATATAATTTCCCAGTTACATAAATCTACTACTGCAACATTTTTAAACCGCATTGCTAAGGAATAAAATTACTTGCGAACATAAAAAATCTACCCATCGCGTAGCGTCTCACAGTTTTACACTCGGCACTTAATAAAACCAAAAAATAAATATAATTAAAAAATCTTTGGTTGATAATGTAAGAGTTCATCGGTGCTATTGCAATGTAGTATTTTGACATTTTTAATTGAATAATTACTTTCTGATTTATTATGCTTGGAAACGAAAAGTACAGGAGAGTCACGTATTTTTGCATGGAATATGTACTGTTTCTTTTTTATGTTTGCATTTGGATTATCCGGACATGCTTTAGTCACAGAATAATACTACTTTAGGGTTGATGGTTAATAAGACCTTTAAAGTTTGTAATATAAATATTTAATTATGTAATTTATATCGATTTTGAGGTCAAATATTTGTAAGCTCCGCCATATTTGTTTAATAAGTACAATATTGCTCGCCAATTAGTATGGTTATACAGATCCGGTTTTTGATTTTGTTAGCAACAACTGCGAGACAAGCAGGAAAATCGAAACAAAATACAAATCCAATATGTATAATTAATATTGTGCGATATGTCTGAAGTTTTTGAATACGTTGGTATTATTTGATGACTATTTGTATTAGACTTTATTAAATTATTGAAGTGAGTTCTTCTGACGTACACCCCAGTAATGGTATTTATAGAATTGTCTAAGTATATTATGTAAATTGAAGTGGTAGGTATTTATATGTATATTATACTCAATATATTATATTCAAGACGAGCACGCCATTGCCTTGACGATAAGCGAAACGACCATTCATGCAAAACCAAACAATAACACGAATAATAAAGCAATGCTTGACATTTCACTGCGCTCGCCATCCTGATACATAATATGTTAAGTCTAAATATGTCCAGTATTTACTCTGGGCACAGTTTACTTCAAACCTGAATACAATAATGTTTTTATCTTGTTTTCACAAAGCTGTATAGCGAGAGAAATAGGCATTGCAGTGGTAACTACCCAGGTTGGTTTCATATATGACAGACTTACCACCAGTAGCATTATATCAAATTTCATTGATATTATTTTAAAAAAACCTATCTCTTACGGTTACCAATTTTAAATGCGTATTTTCAGTTGCGGAGGAAAGAAGACGGGCGAAACTTCATAGAACCTTGGGCTTAGCCTTACAGAGTTGGTTTATGCATTATTTTATAGGGATAAGATAAGTACATCGAAATTAAAATTAAAATCTTTGCGCCAAATGGGAGTAAAGAGATAATCGGTATTTATTACAAAATAAAATTACTGTAACTGACATTTTTTTCATGTGCAACCTTTTTAAAGTATATCGATGGTGCTGGCAGTAAGAAGAAAAACGTAAAGTCAGAGGTCAACGGCTGATGACAAGAGTGACTGGGTGACTGTACGTTATGGCGTATTTTACTCATTAGATATTATTGTTTGACATTGTTAAAGGCACATAATATGAGGAGATTTTAGTATACCCTTCAATAACCAGGCTCTATTTTATTATTACATTCGCAAATATTCAGTACGCGGTAAAACATGAGTCGGAAAACGTGATTCGTTCGACAAAATATTTTCAAATAAGCAAAATTGTTAAAATAGGAAGTCACAATATCGAAATCCAACCAATGAGAACAACAGAATTCACACCGTACACACAGCAATTATAATATTATAATTGCTCATGCATATCATGCATATGCATTCGAGATATTTGACATTTATGACAGTAATTAGAAGATGGCGTGATGACAGGCCGCTATGAAAATCTATTATGTACTCATTGAATTATTAATTTAATATTCCCATTGTAAAACATCTTATTATGTTTCGGGGAGAAACAAAAAAAAAGAATATTAGTGAATCTTTCATAAGTGTAAGGTCAGGCCCAATTCCGCCCGTCTCTTTTCCACTTATTTTCCGTTAAACTTGGCACAATTTACAACTACGTTACATATTTTTAATCTGTATTCCAAAGACTCGCCATTGAGTGTCATAGATGACTTCAAAATTTAAAAAAAATACCTATTTGCGAACGTTGTTGGATAAATAATTACTACATCTGAGATCTTATCGACTCCTTTGACCATCACGTGCTCTGTTAGTTACTGACTACAAGCAAAATCTGTGACTGCTTAATCTACGTTAAAATGTAACTATATATCTATTATGTCAATAGTTTTCTTTATACTTATTTGAGTTCTGAGGTATCAACTCCATTGAGCAATTAGGCGGAAATCAAGAACATTTCAGGAATTCAGAATTTTCAAAATACTCCAATGTTATTATGAAAATGAGTCCCGTTAATTATGCCAACTACCAAGGTGTACATTAGGTACCTACTTACTTTTTAAATTGTAATCTTAATTTTGAACATAATGATAATGCAACGGTAGGCACTGAAATTCCTTCACTTTAAAATATGGTATTCTAACTTAACTTTGCCTTTTCTGATAATAATATACAGAGAGTTAGCAAATCAAGTGCAGGTTGGTGGTAAATTATACAGGGTATCTCAAGACTGCTACCGAAAACGAAGCCGGGTGGTAGTTTTAGTGACTTCAGACACATTGCAACAGAAAATGTTGAAAAAAAAAGCGGCGATTTTTTTTCCTATGGTCGTATTTGGATGGTAAATTCATTTTTTTCCTAAAATAATAGAGTATACCCTTTTATTTATAAGGACTCTAAGGTATAAAACAGTTTAAATTATTATTTTAGCAAAAAATATGGATTTACCACCCAAAAATTACGGTATTTAATAATCATAAAAAAAAACGTCGCGTTTTATTGCGAAAATTTTAGTTGCATTGTGTTTGTATTCACTGAAACTACCACCCGGCTTCGTTTTCGGTAGCAGTCTTGAGATACCCAGTATTAGTATCCGCCTGGACAGTGACTGCTATGTGCCACCATTGACGAGCAACTTACCATATTAACTAGCTGTTCCAGGATCATTTAATACTCACTCGATGTGTAGGCTGATATTATTGTAAAATACAGAATGACAACTGATTACTATCACTGCGTATTTTTATAACTTACAGGTAAAAGCGTTACATATAGAGTTATTGATGCGGGATATTAATATTATATAATAATTGTTATGTTAAATGAAACGACTCGAGTGTCAGACAACAACTAAAGAGAATTTATTCAAATATAGGCACTATACAAAATATTATATACAACATCTTCCCCTGTAATAAAAGTAACATATTATGCAATTTAAAAGACGAAACTTAAACAAACCACTAAACATATCGTTATCTAAACAAATACAAAACCAAATATCCATCCTAACAATTACAAAGTGAATAGAATAAAATTTAACTATTTGTTATACCAAAAACAAAATATTCAAGACATTGCCATACAGATAGAGGTAGGTAAATAAGAATGAATTTAATTAGAAGTTTGGCCAGTGATACGTTGCTCAGCAATTTTTTTAGCTCTGCGGCGAGTAAGAGGCCCAGACGTGGGTATTTCTATTCTATTGCCTTTATCATAATTTAATTGTGCCTTTAAATGGTCAGTACTTTCATTCGCCCTAGCACCGCTAAATCCCTCTACATCAGCGCTAGAACTGGTTTGCGATAAATTAGTTTTATCTTCACATTTAATTAGATGGCGACGATTTCGCCGGTATCTACTGCCAGTATTATTTTGTACAATATATGATCTAGGGGTGGCTGCCTGCTTCATAATTTTTCCTCTATATTTAAGTTTCCCATCTAAACAAATAACTGTGTCACCTCGTTTTAGTTCCGGCAAAGTTTTAGCATTTTGGTCATAATAATTTTTTGCATAGTTTTGTTTCTTGATCATAATTAAATATTCAGATGGGTCGACCGGTTTTGGTTTAAGAATACAAGGGTTTACAGGTAGCTGACAACGAAGTCTCCGACTCATCAATAACTGTGCAGGCGAGCTCAAACCATCCCTGGGCGTGTTTCTAAAGTTTAAAAGTGCGAGATAAAAATCATCCTTACTGTGTTCTGTTTTTTTTAACATATTTTTTACTGTTTGTACTGCACGCTCACTTTTACCATTTGACTGAGCATAACGTGGTGATGATGTAACATGATCAAATCCCCACATTTGCGCAAAATTTTTGAATTCACGACTAGAGTACTGAGTTCCGTTATCACTAATCAGCACACTAGGAATACCATGACGCGAAAATATTTCTTTTATTTTTTGAATAACCTCGTTAGACATCAAATTATTTAACTTACAGACTTCGATAAAATTCGAATAATAGTCTACCAAAATTAGATAGTACTTTCTTTTGTACTCGAAAATGTCTGAACCTACAGTGTGCCATGGTAATTCGGGAATTTTAATCGGTAGCATGGGTTCTTTACTGGGTGCATTTCAATGCTCCTGACACGTGTGACACCTTTTTACAAAAAGTTCTATGTCATTTGACATACCAGGCCAGAAAATCACCTGTCTTGCACGCCGCTTGCACCTATCTATACCTAAATGGCCCTCATGTACTATTTTGAGCATACTCTCTCTTAAGTTTTTTGGAATTATGACTAAATGATCCCTAAAAATTACATCATCGACAATGAACAATTCATCTTTAAATGACCAGTAAAACTTCACTTTATCATCGACATTATATTTATGGTTGGGCCATCCATCCATGATATATTTTTTTAATATTTGCATTTCTTGATCTGTTTTGCTTTCCCTCTTTATCATTGTTAACTTATCGTTCGATATGGGTATGTTTCCTACGATCATCTGAACTTGATGAATAATATTTTTGTGTATTTCTTCACTGTACAAGTCGGGAAGCGGCGCACGAGACAACATGTCGGCAATATACATATATTTTCCGGGAACATGAGTAACAATAAGATCATAGCCTTGTATTCTTAGTAGCATGCGTTGCAAGCGTGCCGGGACCGACATCAAGGGTTTTTTAAAAATACTCTCTAGTGGTTTGTGGTCCGATTCGACTACAACCCCTTTTTGTCCATAGACATACTGATGAAACCTTTCACACGCGAATACAATAGCTAGCATTTCTTTCTCCACTTGCGCATACCTTCTCTGCGCGTCAGTGAGTGTGCGCGACGCGTACTCGACCGGGCGGCCGGCCTGCAGCAACACAGCGCCCAGCGCGTCGCGCGACGCGTCCACTGACAGAACCACGGGCTGTGCTGGGTCGTAGAGCGCCAGCACCTCCGCACACGTGACCGCTTCTTTAAGTCTGTTAAATGCATTCTGCTCACTATCTTCCCAACGCCATTCATTATTTTTCTTTAACAAGTTTGTCAAAGGGATCGCTATTTCAGAGTAATGAGGAATAAATTTTGCTAAGTAGTTTACCGCGCCTAAAAACCTCTCCAATTCCTTTCTGTTTTTTGGGGATTGCAGTTCTTTAATAGCTCTGATTTTTTCACTATCTGGCCTAATACCGTTCGCATCGAATACGTGCCCCAAATAAGTTACTTTTTCAAGACCAAATCTACATTTTTCTTTGTTGAATTTTAAGTTAATTTCTCTAGACCTCTCTAATAGTGCCTTAAGACGCCTGTCATGTATTTGCTTAGTCTCACCCCAAACAATGACGTCATCGATATAATTTTCAACACCCTCTAAACCTTCTAACAGCTGGCGAAGTTTTCCGTGAAATACTTCTGAAGCGCAATTTATTCCGAATGGAAGGCGCATAAATTGATAGCGACCAAAAGGTGTACTGAATGTGCACAAGTCTGCGCTTTCATCATCTAACGCTATCGTCCAGAACCCAGAGTATGCGTCTAAGACTGAGAAAAATCGCGCACCATGTAGGCGTGACGCCAGCTCGGAAACTGTCGGAAGCTGAAAATGTGCCCGCTGTACTGCTTTGTTTAACTCACGCGGATCTAAACATATACGTATACCGTTATCTTTTTTCGCCACAAGCACTAATGGGTGAACCCATTGCGTAGGATGTGTAACTTTCCTGATAACGCCTAAACGTTCCATTTTATTTAATTCTAGTTGTAACCGGTCGCGTAACCCGTGAGGAATTTTTCTAGATGCACATATTGCAGGTTGCACAGATTTATCAACGACTATGTGATATTTACCCGGTAAACATCCTAAGCCTTGAAACAAATCGTCGTAGTTCGACAATTCAATCGATTGAATACGTTTCACCAGCCCTAAAAACTCGCATGATTTTTGTCCCAGCACACTACTACAATTCATATCGGCGATGACGAATTTTAATTTGTAAATAACATTTTTATAAGACCACGGTAAAATACAAATTCCCTTAGTGGGTATTACATCGTGTGTATATGAAAATAACGGTACATTTCTTTTAATGATGAGGGATTTGTCAAACCCTAATTCACAAAATCTACGATAAGATAATACATTGCAATCGGCCCCCGTATCGAGCTTAAATTTTTCTACCCCGTTTGCACACGATAGTTCTTCCGACCAATTCTTTGAACCGCTATTTTCATTTCCCAACACAAGGGTTGAAATATAAAAAGAATCGGTCCCCGATTCACTGTAATTATCAGCATCACATTCACCTTCGTATACCTGATTCACTCTATTCAGGCGATTATTATTGAAATAATTTAACTTACAATTGCGCGCAAAGTGTCCACGATTTCCACATGTAAAGCAGGTCACTCGCCGAGCCGGGCACCCGACTCCGGTGTCGCATCGCACGCCCCCACAGGCTGCGCACGGCGCAGCAGGCACCGCCTGAGCTCGCCAACCGCTTCCGCGATCGGCGCCACGCGCGCAAACCATGCGACCGCCGCCGCGCCCGCGCCCGCGCCCTCGCGCATCGCCAGCTCCGCCTGCGCCCGGCGCGCGCGATGTCCGTGCTTGCGCAGGCCGGTTGCGCGCCATGTAGCCCACACTGTCTACATGCACAGGGCCCTCTTCGCCACCGCCACTCGACATATGAATTTCACTCTCTCGCGAGGCTTCCACTGCTTGACAAATCTTGATCGCCTTGTCGAGGTCGAGATCTTCGCATCTCAGTAGCCGGTCTCTGACCGTTGCCTCACGAATCCCACACACGATTCGATCCTTGATTAGATCATCTTCTAATGACGAGAATTTGCAGTTTTTACTAAGAAGTCGTAACGAAGTTACATACTGCAAAACAGATTCCCCATCTTCTTGGTTTCGCGTAAAAAACTTGTATCTCAACAACGTGGTGTTAGATTTTGTTTCGAAATATCCATCGAACTTTTTCAATAGCACGTTGACGTCATCTTGTTCGAGTTCGTTCTCGAATGTAAATGTCTGATATATGTCAAATCCATCTGGACCGATGAGATTTACCAATAAGCTGGCTTGTACACTCGAGGGTTCAGTTTGTACTCCTGATGCTTTCACAAACAAGAGGAATTGTTGCCTCCATTTCTTCCAAGCATCGGCGCGACCCACAGGCCCACCGGCGCCGTCCAAATTAAGTTCTAATGGCGGACGTGCATGCTCCATTGTAAATTACTATTCGTGTTACTTTCACCGTAAATAGCAATATTTCATATCTCCAACTGCGAGACAGATTTCCTTTTATTGAAATCACACTATTTTATAACTTTAAACGTACAAATAATCACAAAACCGCTGCCACCATGTTATGTTAAATGAAACGACTCGAGTGTCAGACAACAACTAAAGAGAATTTATTCAAATATAGGCACTATACAAAATATTATATACAACAATAATTAGGTAATACCCACATACATAGTGATTACCATTCTATAAAGGCCTCTGATTCTCCGGCCTTTAATCGTCGTAAGTATGTATAATGACCTTTTCTATCTACAATGTTTTGAGAAAAATTTTTATGCTTCGTTAAGCAAAGGTAGAAAAATAGCAGTCACCGCTGGGTAAGGGTATCAAAAGACGATAAACCCTGTCGCTTCGTAATGGGGTCAAGCCCTTATCTCCAACTCCTCTACTTATTTAGGTCTTGTAAACATCTCCCAGTCTCATTTTATATGTTTTGTCCTAAATGAGCTGCGTAGTAAGTTCCCACAACTTGCCCATACATAATGCACCAAACCAGTGTTTGCAATCGATTTGCTTTGTCTGGAAAGCATTTATGACGTAGACGAGCACTACAGCGTAGTTATATGATATTCGCGAAACCTAATATTCTCAAATGAGAACCGGCAAAAATATTTTTGTTTTGTTTCGTAACTTTATTGACTTATCAGGCGCTAAACTCTGTAGAGCCAACCTAGGCTGGCGGCAAAATTTATTAGTTAGATCCTCCTAATTAACATTAGGCTTCGTATGATTTACGAAGAGATTAAATTGTTGATTTTGTTAACCAGCACTTACCTTAATTATCCAGTTTTATGCTGCTGTGTACGAAAACATTGATATTTAACTGCCGAAAGAACTGTAGTTCAAATCTATTTGGAAATTATTTTAAAAATGTAGGTAGGTAGCTAACTCTACATTCGTAAACTGTAAGAACATAGCGCTCGGAATGCCATTGCTGACATTATTTAGCAGTCATGAGAATCTATAGTTATAATCTAATATCAAGGTGGTTTTGTTATCCTTCAGTAATGTCCGTTTTCTGAAGATATATTATACTACAAAACATAAAGGGTAAGCTGCGCAATAGTCTTACACAATTGACAATTCTCGAGAACAAGATAAAGCAACTGCTAACAATATGCCAGACTATCTACATATGAATTATCTTTGAAAACTACTGACGTCAGTCTGTTTTTCAGGCTGGTCGCCTCCTCGCGAGTTTTTCTTATCAGCGTCAAAGAAGGCGATCTAAGTCTATTGACATTGTACCCTTTAAATCATTAAACGTGTATTCGTTGCTATAGTATTTATAGACTCTTCAGTTCCAGTGTTAGGATACGGCACGGCTAAACGACCGAAAATCCTCATTTATAACCGCATAATACGGAGTACCAACATAATCACTTTATTTAAAAAAAAAGGAATTAGAATTAAAAAAAACAAAAACTGACCCTCTAAGGCTCTAGTCATGAATAAGCGTTGTGGGCCTAGTTGTAATTTTTGCAAAGATTTCAATAGTATTATGAGTATTTGTGCTATAGCCACTATAGCAGTGGTTCTTAACCAGTAATTCGCGGACCAATATACTGGTGGTCCCCGGAAACATACCAAATGGTCTTCGGAGCCATTCCAATTTCCAAGGCTATCCTTGAAATAATTTAATGCATATTTATTTATGAACAGATCGAAAAATCCTATATTAATTTATATCTCTGCACTGTATTATCATACAACCAAACTAGTCAACGAACTGATTGGTCAATGTTTAGACAGTTTTTTTTATATATATATACTGGCCTGGCATAGTGGCAGCATTGCACCTGATGGAAAGTGCCAATGCCGCCCAGGCAGAGTATCCACAGGACCCAGGAATTTTGTCAATTAATGGTTCCTTATGCCCAAAAGGTTAAGAACCAACGCACTACAGGGACCCTAAAAGTTTACACACACGTATTTGACGAATTAGAACTTGTGAACACTTGCCTACTACTTAGGATACTTGTATGCTGGAAAACTGCCTTATGCTGTCCAATGCAATGTTGTTGTTAAGATCCAGAGTAAAAATGAGTTTTAAAGAAGACCCATATAGTCGTGCTAATTGCCATATAGCGGAACCCACATATAGTAATGTACTCTGTGGCAGAACCGTACTCTGCTTACCATCTGGTGCAATAAGTCGTGTTCCCAAATGTGCTCCTATGATCATATTCCTATGCATATAATTTGGTAAATTCACGCGGGTTTAGGAAATTTTTTTGTATTACCTACGATGACGCAGATAGCAGACTGGTAAATCACACTATAATTAAAGCAGTATTTTAATAAATGTGTAATCAAATAGGTTTTTCCGAATTATTTCTCTATTTACCAACTTTTTTTAGAAAGTAGAATATGTTAGGTGTATGTTCGTAATATAATTCGGACTTTAATAGCGTCAGATTCTTTTTAAGGGAAAATGAAACTGTAAACATGTAGTGTTACTTGTTATTAACACGCGAGAAGTACGTGTTTGGTGATGAGAGGGTAAATAAAAGACATAAAATATTTTTTTATAATTTATCTTGAGGTGTAAGTTTATTCGCATAACAAGTTTCATACAAATTTCCTCATTTTGTACACACCTTTTCACGGTTTGTTTTTGTAGTATCATTTATAAAAGTTGTCTCTCTAAAATTTTAACATATCGTCATGTCTGTTCCCTATATCTAATTTTCTTCACCGTTGTTGTTAAATCATAACGCGGGGTTCACAAAGGCAAAGTATTAGGAGGAAAATAATAGTTACAGCGGACTAATAAGTTTTAAGTAATAGTTTACAAAACAAAATGTGTTTAGACAAACACGGAATGGGCCCTTATCGCTTATCAGCCTTTCCATCGTTAGACGTGGCACTAGAAGTGAGAGATTTGGCCTTTATGTTCCACTGGTGGTCGGTGAGAGTGCAACTAGTGCAAATATGTGAAAGCATAATGCAGAGGTAAGGCGGAGCGGCTCTCCACCACGCTGCCAGTTACACCTAATAAGAAAATTCGTTACTAAATAACAACTAAATCGCTTTAAAATCAATGTAAAATGTACATTATTCGTCTTATCAATGTAAACAAATCTAATCTGCTACAAAAAATTAGCAAATTTAAATACAAACTTCTCCTAGTTCCTCTATAATAAAATTAATCACTTAAATATTAGAAAAACACAATGCTGAGAGTGAGCGCGGGGGTGGAAGCTCGCGACTCGCTCCCAACTCACTTGTGATATCCTTTTATTATGCTTTCTGTGTACATTCAACGAATCAGTAGCGATACATATTGCGTTGACACATTAAAACTAAAAATTGACTGTACATTTTATATTTTATATGTAAATATTTGTACATATTGCACTCTGAAGTAACAAAATTATTAAGAAATATCTGTCGAAACGAAGAATATATACGCAGAACAAAATATCTCAGTAAATACAAACTCAAAGAAATTATCAATCACAATATTCGTAGCTCGTACACTAACCTACGGCCCTACGTCTTACAAAGCTTACAAAAGATAAATACAGAGGTCATTTACAAGAAATATACTTCTACCCAAATAATATAAAAATAACAACAGCCATCTGTACTTCTTTAGATGAATAAAAATAAACGCACATATGTCAAACATATGCCAATAGAATCTAAAGGTATGTATGTACATAGAAAGTCAAACGGAGGCTGCGCCCGCGAGCGAGCGCGCCGGCGAGGATTTGCAGACGGTACAACTCAACGAACAACTGTCACCTGCACTGTCGGCCAACCGAACCGAACCGAACCGAACCGAACGAACAAACAAACCAACCAACCTGCACACGCTCCGCCACGCCGCGCGGCGTCGCGTCTCGTCTCTCCCCAACTATCTCAATGAGCGATATAAACTTATTATCTCACTAATGTTCCATTATCAGCTAAGACACAAATTATATTAGGGTATCTCATATTTATTAGTTCTCGTGTGAGATTATTACATACTTAATAAACCTATTACATTTCCCAAATTGAATAATATGTATCAAACACGACCAGCTGTGCACCGACGGGAGCCGAAACTATGAAGCTAATTATGAAGTCTACGCGTCGAGTGTTGTATTACAATTACTTATCGTATGGCAGTTATATTTGTCGCGAGCGCGGCGACTGGCGACACGGTGGCGACACAGTGGCGCCATCTCGCCCGCCCCCACGCACTCATAAGGCAACGTATCGTAGCGTAACGTCTCATCGCTGTCGAACCTATCATCTACTGATTATAACAAATCAAACGGTCAATACAATAATAAAACCGCTCTAACTTCACGCATACAATATCGCACCGTGGGGTGTATATTACGTTTATAATGGCAGTGTGTTCGTTATCAATACGCTCCTGTATCAGCAGGAGACACCTAAGACACTCCAGTGACGTTTTGTGCTTCGTTTTGCTATTTTAGAATCGCCTAATGCTACAATAAAATTATTTTAAATCGAAAAGATCGTTTAAAGCGGACTAGCGCGCTCCGCGGTGCAAGCCCGATCGTCTCACGCTGAATTTTATACGTATAAGAAATGCATTTTCCAAAACTCCAATCACACTCGTAATGTAAATATACACAACACTCCTAATGGCATGTAAAGAAGACACATTCAACATGCACCAATCAGATACTTAGTATTATTACTTAACCGCTTTAATGTGATGAAGTGTCGCGAGCCATCATACCATCTTATCGACACTATGACGGTGACGGTGACTGGTGACTACGGTAGTGTTGTGTCACGTGTGTGTGTGTTTGTGTGTATGTTTGTGTAGACACAGACAGCAGACAGTAGTGAGAAGGCTTCGAGACGGACACTGTCGAGCGAGGGTGGAGCGTCGTCGTCGAATGAGAATGATGCCACGAACGGAAACACGCTTAACGTACGGTTTAACAACGCTTACCGGTAATTGAGATCGATTAATTTTAAGTTCTATATACTATGAATTTCCACTCATCAACAATGTAGGTACACAATACAGGTAACGCGAAATAAGGCATTTCGTATGTAAATCGTACATTTCCGGCAGTTTGTTTGTCGCAATGTGTTGAACATGCAGTTTCAGTATTACAGTAGTGTTATACTATACAATGTATCCACGTTACTTATGACGACTGTACGAACTTTGCAGTAACAAGCGGCGGCGGGCTGGAGTGACTCGCGGGCAGTACCTACACTTCGCTACACTATCAACATTGTTCCCATAGAGTAAGCTCGGCCAAATACCTATAAACGAACGTAGAAACGTCCATTTTCTGTTTATTTTACATAAGAGGTTAACTAGCTGCCTTTTGTACTTTAAAATAACATGTTTTAAATAGGCTCAACATTCGCGAGCCACATTCTGCCCCGCTCCTACTAGCAGCTGCCGTCGGGAACGCCGTGCGCTCCCTCTCTACCCTTGAGTACACTCAAACCCGCCTCCAATCTATACAGAAATATGTTAAAATTTTACGTGTTCTAAAATATATATTTATACTTATGGAAAATAATATTAAATTGCACAAATTGTTTCACCATTTGGCCTTTCAGTACCTGAACGGTTGAAAGTGAATATGATACATAACTATTCGAGCGAATGGAAACACTACAGGCTGGCCGAGGCACCGCAGTGGCTGCAGTGCAGTGTCTATATCACGCCACCATCTCACTGACCACTCACCAGCGACCAGCGATCGAGGTGTTCAATACAAACGTGCGCTCTTGTGTCCATGTAACTGAATACAACTACTAATGGAACTCGAAACTAACTTGTGTCTGCAAAAGCTACCGACGACTACAGACAGATGTCGTTAAAGTAAAGACGCATTCATCTCAGCCTACGATAGGTAATTCAACATGTTATAAATGTAATCACAGCAATAATAAATTATAATTACTCGTCTAGTCGAGGACACGGGCACGGGATGATGGAACATGAATCGGAACTAACTGGACAGGACACGATAACACGTCTCACATAAACTATATATAAACAAACATCGTCGTCGCGCGCGTTCGTCGCCCGCCGCCGACGACTCATCACAATATTATAGACAAAAGGTCGATCAACGTATAGTTAATTTTGGTAAATAAACATAATTTCACCCAATAGAAACATCTCTTCATATATTACTTTTTTTCATTATAACTCTCGTATGTACGCGCAATACAGGTGAACTTATTTATCGAAAGAAGTCTTATCATACGGGCGCGTCCGAGTGACCGACTCGGCTTCCGGCCGCAAACGAAATAAACGCGGGACGGAGCGGCGGACGTCCGAGCCGCAGGCCGGCCGCGACCGTCCGCCGCGCCGCGCCGACCATCAACACTAAATATACTCTCCAAACGTTCAACAACACATATATTCACTAATCTCACGCGCATCATCGTCGTCGGTCACCGAACACGTACGAACCGGGCCTAGCGGTAATATTTGCACTGTCCTCACGGAGGCGTCGATGCGGTCCGACGATCGCGTCCGTGCACTTCACTAAAACTAGCCAGTCTATGAGCGTTCTCTCCTCGGGGTGGCGGCGGTGCTCAGCGCAGGCCGCGGGCGCGCGGGACGCGGGCGGGTGTGCGGGTGCGGGGCGCGCGGGGGCGGGCGCGGCGCCGGCGCGCCAGCTAGAGCGGCGTCGCGTTGTCCACGGCGATGGCGGTGGTCTGCGGCGCGACGGCGAGCGTGGCCTGCGGCGTCGACACTTCGGCCACGTCCCAGATCTCCTCGAGGAATGGCGGAAGTTTCCTGTTCTTGAGTTTGAGCGAGATGCACATGTTTGAGTTCTGCGTGCCGAGCGTGCGCAGTTCCGTGAGCACGCTGAGGATCTTGCCGAACACCATGGCGCAGCGCGGCGAGCCGCTGTGCTGGTTTAATATGTACACTCGCAGCGTGTTCAGGTAGTATCTCTGAATCTCCTCTACGAGCAGGGGTTGTTCGAGGCCTGGCCGGTCTGAAATTTACAAAAGTACCTCCATATTATAATTGTTTTCATTATTTCATAAGTGATTTATACTGTATACCCTTACAAGTATAGTCGATAATATATGTATGTTCATTAGCAACGTTTGTTGTAAGAAGTTAAGTGTCGCTACTCAGATAAGTTGGAACATTCGAACTTTGTTTCGAATCATAGAGTAACCTCCCAGTTCCGTTTAGCATCGGCAAAATCGTCCACCCATTACGACTCAAGCTACAATTTTGTGTCGTGCTACATAATCTCATGCTACAACTAATTTTAAAATGTGCAGAAAGTAACAAATGAAGTATGCAAGAATTTTGATCGATTGTATTCACAGTAGTAACTCACCTGAGAATATGACGATGGCGGTGAGCAGCGCGTAGTGCACGTTGTCCATGCTCATGGCGTACATGCAGCGGCAGAAGTGCAGCAGGTCCTCGATGACGTACGACATGCCCGCCTTGCGGTAGTTGTCACGCGTGTACGCCTGGTTGTTGGCGAACAGCACGCTGTCCGTCGCCGCGTCATACCGCCGCGCCACTCGCAACATCATCACCTCGCTTGATGACGCCTGCGAGGAAAAAATCACGTTAAATTATTCGTACACCTGAACCTGCCCCAACGTTTGTGGTTGTATGGCAGAAATTGCTTCAAGCAATAATACCGCCACTTATACATTTTTTGTGTTTTTTTTTTCAGTTAAATCTGTCTACTTTTATGTATGCATGTACTTTTATCTGGTGTACATTACAATGTCGATACATTAACATAATTTTGGGATATACTGTATGATGTATCAGTCCTTATATGTCCCAGTTCCCACTGCAGGGCACAGGTCTCCTCTTCAATTGAGATCACGATATAGACATATGACTATATGTGTCTGTGATTCTTAAAACACTTTCAATTATCCACCGAAGCAAAATGTTTACGTGATTAATTTTAAAGTCGATTTATTTTTCATATGAGTCATATATTAACTCTTATTCCTCTATCTTCAACTCTATCCCATCAGTTGTGATATCAGCATTTGTTTTTAGCCATGCCGTGGGAACATTGCTTATGATTTTACGACCTGTCTGACGTCATAGTTCATTCACACTACATTACGGATGGTTGTTCCAGGCAGTTCTGGACTTACCATCTGCTTCCGCCTAGTTTTACAGCCAATATAAAACGAAACGAGATAAATTAGGAAAACTTATTGATGTTTATTACCTTTACAGCAAAATAATAACTAGATACATCAAATGCTGTATGGTATAGTCGAATGTCCTTCGGTAAATTGGTACTAATACTTTAAATCGTACCAAAATTTGTTTACAATACATTGCTGTATAAAAGTCACGTGGTAAGTAATTTTGGCACTTGTACAAGGCTACTTTTAAGGTGTTAGAGATGTTTTCCAAAACAATTGTGGAAAAATTCTGTGTATTGATATTTTTGGCTGTAAACATTTGTTGTTTAGTAGCCAATGTTTTGTTTTTTACACACCTAAACCAAAAAAATAATCTGGCAATGTCGAGTGCTTTTATTTATGTGGCTATGGGCACGATAATGGCTAGTCATGGTATAAAGTAGAAGACCTATTTCAAACATTAGAAAAGTAAAAAAACAAATTGTTAACCCATACACTGCACCTAACTTCGACTGAGTTTGAGAATGTTACCTTTTTTAACATTCTAGGTATCAATAGCAATAGTATTGTAACTTTATTTTTTTCTTCGGCCACCTCATAATATAAAGCAGTAGAACACATTATTTATTAGGTTGTTCATAATTAGAATTAGCAAGGAGCTCACCTTTAATAATGTGATTTGATCAGACTGCGATATCTTGGAGAATCCCGGCAGTCCCTTTGCGAATTCTACAATAAGCTGCACTGTTAAGATCGTCATCTCTGTGATCTGACGGAAGGGCATGTCAGTGTCTTCATCTTCTTCTTCTTCTAACTGCCATGTCTGGAAAGATTCATATTTGTCATGTAATTTTTAGCTTTTAGACTGGACTGAAGGGGTGGGTCCAATAAAGTTATGAGCGAATTCCAGATTTTGTAAATATAAATTAATCAAGTCATGAAATTGCCAAAGCTAAGTCAAGCGCCACTCAGATTTAAGACTTGTGTGTTTTCTTATAGTGCTAAACAGTGGCCACATATTATATTGCAAGAGCGATAAGAAGCTACGCTATAATTTATACAAGACTCGAAAACACTAAAATGCAATTCGTGCTGAGTTTTAATGCTGTTCTTTAAAATTTTGTGATTATTATTTCTTATTGTTACTATTAGTTAAAAAAACGTCCACTGCCGATCATACTTATAGTCGTCCCCTAAAGATTTGTGATCTCTTGTTGTGTGAAGGGATCGCTTGCGTATTTTTGTCTGCTACAATTTGTCTTACACTTTTGATATAAGACAAAAATGGCAGTAATGTTACAAACATTTTCAATTTATTTTTCTGTAGTTACCCCACCAAGATGAGGACTGGTGTTACCAAAAGGTAAGGTATACACTAACTATATGACATTAAATCATAAATTCATGGCAAATTATTCTGCGAATATCAGGACATGTGCCCTTCGTATACGTTAAAGGAAATAATATCTTAGTATGTGTTCGGAATAATAATCTGTTGTGATTTGTACGACGTGGCCGTACACCTGTCGCGAAACAAATAGATCACTTTTACCAGGTATAAGATATATCTTCATAAATATAGATATAAGGACTTAATATAGGATGTATGTTTAAGACATAGTTATTTTAGAAAACAAATAGTCAATAGTCTGAATTCCAGAGAATTAGATACTTAAAAAGGTTATTTTTGAAATTAGCAGAATGATTCTGTATCAGCCCATGTATGTCCCACTGCAGGGCACGGGCCTACTCTACAATCGAGAACACGATTGAGAGTGGTTAGGCCATATAGTCCACCACGCTGGCCTAGTGCGGGTTGGCGGACTTACATACCATAGATTTTTTTATAAATCGCTATGAACATGTTGGCAGTCGCGTCTAGTCCGTTTACCAACAGGCCACCACGCACTTTATGAATATATTTTAAAAACTATTATAAGAAACTTAGGTCGCTAAACTGGACAAGTGATCTACCAAAGTTTGCACAGTGTAATTTGATGCTAAGTTCTTTTAATTTTAATAGGCTACTATAGAAAATGCGTGGTATGCATAAATAAGCATGTTCGGCAGTTGACACCGGAATTGCCAATGATGATACAGTTTATAAGGGGCTTATAATTATATTTCTCTAATAAATACTAAGATCATTTTCATATATCCCAGTAATCATATAATATCAGCAGCCAATATTTGGTCTTAGCAAGGCGTTTGTTTTACAACTGACGTGATACTGACCTGTGTAACCCTCTTGAGATCCTCCTCGGAGGGTTGCTCGTAGCCCTCCTGGTACCACACGAGCCTCGCGATCAGGGACTTCTGGTTGGCCGACAACGGCGTCACGTTCTTCAGCCTGTTCTGCTCCATCAGCTTCTCCGTGAGGAACCTCGGGACCACTTCGTGCTGCAAACATTCCAGCTTCACGTACGAAACCATGGCATTATTATTTCGCTTCTTAAACGAAACGATCATAATGTGTTAAGCTTAATGCGATCCTCTTAGTTTACAATCATAATGACCTTAGGTTAATGTTATGAATTATGAACGACTAGCTGTCGGGCCCGGCTTCGCCCGGGTGCAGATAGTTTTTGAGTCCAATCCACATCAAGAACATATTATTTCGCGTGTCTACTAACTATATTTCCCGCGTGCCGTCGACTATATTTCCCTTCCGTAGGAGAGGACATCCCGTGCCAACAATTTGAATTTGAAAGAGTAGAAAATATGTATATTTGGTTTCCTGACTCATCCCACGGGAACACTACATTTTTCGGGATAAAAAGTAGCCTATGTGTTAATCCAGGGTGTCAGCTATCACTATACCAAATTTCATCAAAATCTGTTGAGCCGTTTTTTCATGAAAGAGTAACAAACATCCATACATACATACAAACTTTCACCTTTATAATATTAGTAAGGATTATCCTTAAAAGTAATTGTATGAGTTATTTTATTTAATACATGAATATAATTCGAAGCTTAATTGTAACATATACAGTTTTATGGAACTTACAATCCTTGCCGCCTCGGGTGGAGGGGGGTCACATTGCATTATAGGAGGCATGTGATCGTCCACCGTCGTCGTACTGACTGGCAGTTTGTCTTTTTCTCTCTGTAATTTCTTTTCTTTTCTTTTCTGCAAGCACGACGACTCTGGCACGACGCACTCGGGCCTCATGCCCACCGCGAGGCACTTCTTCAACCGGCACTCTTGACATTTTCTCCGCATGTACATATCCATCTCACACGCGTGTCCGAATTTACAAATATATACTGCATTTTTGGTCACACTCCGCCTGAAGAACCCTGGAAACAGTCGCAAAGACATTGTTAATTTTAAATTCAATTCAGATTATAATAATAACATGCAATTATCAGTGCACAATCTGGGTTAACGATTAAAAAAATATAGTTTGCGAAACCAGTTTCTATACGATAACATAATGTAGTCATGAACGTAAAGGTTGCCTGAAAGGCGTGTGTCATTGACTGCGGTGCTATTTATGTAGGAACGAATGTCGATTTTTATTACAAAACAAATACACGGTGCACGAATGGATCGAATTGGAAGTAATTAGTATGGACGAGGCGGCCGGTGTCGCGGTGTTTTAAAACCGCTGTTAACTCCAAGTGTATTAAGCACGCATTATTTTAAATTGGGGTCGTCGCCGAAGGTTGGCCGAGATGTGATAGGCGGCGGTGAATCAAGAAGTAGACGCTCAGCAGACAGGCATTGTGACGTGTCGGCGCGGCTAACGAATGCAGCGTGGTCGCGGGACGCAGTGCAACACACGTTACTACATAATCTGAGTAACAAAGCGCCACTTCAATTTGGAGTTGGCACGCTCGCGGCCGATTAGCAAGGGCTACGTATGACTAACATTCTAGGTTAATAACGTGCAAACTTGTACTCTTTTATCAGAAAATTTTCAGTCCGACAAAGCTTACTTTATGTTTTTGTACGTTCATGAATAATGCAACTTTATAACCGTTGTCCGTCGCATTTTAATTATCTGCAGACATTCGTTTCGCTGGTTTAGCGAGTCTAGAATTGTTTGTATGTGTTTTGTTTGTTGCAGTTTGGGATGTACCTTTGCATCCTTCGCACGTGAGCGCATTGTAGTGGTAGCCGGAGGCTCTGTCGCCGCACACGAGACAGAGTTCCTCCTGCTGGCGCGGCGCGGGGCCCTTCTTCTGCCGCCTCGCCTCCCCGTCCGTACTGCAGCCATTTATGCTCGAGGCCGGCGATAATTCTTCTCGACCTGAAACAAAATATTCCACTCTTTAGTCGACAAGGCCATGCAAAAAACAATGCAAATACGAAGACGTACAAGATCAGACGGTTTGAATGCATTTTAAGAGGTTAACGCGAAGTTTTTATTGCAGTTTTTTCGTTTTACATCGCAACGTGCTCTCTGGTGAGATGTTTTAGTAACGAATACTGGCGAGTGATTTTCGACAGTAGCTTGGACATTTCCTGCCCAAACAAAGGTGGCTAGGACGATCGGCGCATACTAAGCACGAGGTGCGCTTGTGTATTCCGCGCGCGGCCGGGAGTAGGGTGTGCGATGCGCCGTGGAAGTGTAATCGGCAATTGTCAATCACACAGTCGGAACTCCATAAAAAGTAACTGGTGGTATTATTAATAATTGTTATTGTCGCTGTATTCCGTGCTGTTTGCTATGCAGTTACAATGCATGCGATATGGCAATATAAAATGCATTTCATTGTAAATAAATTGTGTAGTTATCTTTAATTTTTGTGCAAATGCAAGTTTGAGTCTAAGTAATTATTGATGATTTGCATTTGTATTGGGTTGAGACGCGTCGGGTCGCTGGCCGCGCGGAGGCTGCGTTACGCAAATCAACAAAAAACTAGTTTCACCGGAGGTCATATATAGGGGCAGCCAAATCGTATTTAGAAACACGTTTACATATAATAAAGTGCGGACTTGTACTATTTTAACATCAACGGACACATGACCAAGTAACACAAAATGGCTTATATCTATAAACGGTGGAATTCTATTATAAAATTTTGTTAATAGTCCATAGAGATTTTTGTTGGCATCGAAATCATTCGTAATGTGCGCTACAAAAATCTCAAACATTAGATAATAGAGGAAGCTATATAAAAGCTTCAAATATGCAGAAAATATTTCGCTATGATATTTACGTTAGCGCCAATTCTACAGACTACAACCGCTGAGACTGCACACGTACGCAATAACTCATTCGATAAAAGTGTCCTGGTAAAAAGGTCAAGTGCGACGCTTTATCTCGTAGTTATTTACATGAACAGTGAACACCGGCTACTGTACGAAACGCTTATAACCTGACATTGCACTGACCCGCTCAATATTCATAGTTATTTTTATCAATAAAGTGCAAAATTTTATTACTTTTTAGTTTATGTTTTATTACGCTGGTATTGATTTATATTGCAAAATCGCACTCTCGAAAGTCCTTCTCAAACGCTGTTGATCGTGGGGACTTACAGTGTTGTCTAGATTGTCCACCAGTCAAAGTTTTATAATAATTAGGTTAACTGTAGAGGAAAACTGAGTTTATAATAAAATCTTATTACATTACAATAACAGTTAATTGCGTCCGTAATGTTGTTGGTGAAGGATGAATTAATTTTCACATTTTATTATACTAGCGATATTGTGTTTCAATTAAATACAAGCAGTATTAAATAACGAATATCACCATAAAATGATTGCCCATGAAAAAGAAAGCTAATCAAAAGTTGAATGCACGGATGACCGAGTCAGTGTGTTATGTTATTACGTCTCAGCTGTTCAGTGTTCAGTGTGTTGCGCTGGCGCACTGGAAGGTCTAGTTCGTGCCGCTTCGGCGCCGCTCGGCCGCGCTCGGCCCCGCGAGCGAGATGCTTGCCGAGAGCGACAAGTGGGGCGCGATCGTCGACCGGGGGCAGCGTGCGGCCTTGACTCTTGAGTCGTCGTGCCGGCCCTCCTCCCGCGTGCGCTCCCCCCTCCCATCACACGCCCCCGCCCCGCCGCCGCGCTCACCGAGCAGCCACATTATTTATGATAGCATCAGAGCTCGAAGCAAGCTCGCGATTCTTTACTAACTAATAATAACTCGTTTTTCCTCTCACGCCATTTCATTTTTTCTCGAATCCGCAATTTCTTTGCAAGAACTTTCGCGTTATGGACACGAGGACACCTTTAAAGTGTATTATATTAAAGAAATAACGCCAAGTGATGAATGTATCCCGATGCAACCTTATACCTAAATAATGTGTCACGATTCACGAAATGAAAATATCAAGAGAAATGGCGTCGGACGTGCATTAAACTATACGCAAAACTTTCACTGAACCCAGAAAACAGACAACACAATGATTTCGCAGGCGGGCCACGTAACCCACTAGTGAAAGTTGTCCAAAAGTAGATATTGCACAAGCCTACACCGTACACGTAATTGAAATTCGGGTGCGGCGAAAGTACTCTCTATGCGTAGTGACATCATTCAGTGTTGCTTGTCATTCACGCGCTGCCCTGAAAATCGGTAGGATCGTTGTGTGGACTTGTAGCACTGTAATATCCACAGGGATTGGCATTATTTTGACGCGTAGTTTGTCAACATGCCGCTCGTGAGCACACTAGCGAGGATACAAAAAGTATTTGAAGAAAAACGCGTGTACACGTGATGGATGTGTAGGCCGAGCGGGACAGACGCGCGATGTTACTTTCTATGATACTTTCTAGCAAGAGATGTGGGCCGAAGCCGGCGCAACTAGAGCGATCGGTTTCTCCGAGCGCCGGGAAAATCGGATTGAAATAGAAATCGCAACGCGGTGAAAATCGCATTTTCGCGTTACAACACACGCCACCGTGGAAACTTTGTTGATCCAACATCTACCTACTTAGTTTTATTTATCGATCGGTTTCTATTTGCTTTAAAAATTGCTATTGATTTTAGCTCTTTAACATTATCCGACCATTACGAAGCAGGCCACAAAATATGTTATACTTATTGTTTCCGTACCATTTATGTTGACCATTTTCTATTTACGCTTCACTAAGCGCGCAAAAACTAAAGATAATACGAATTGAAAATTAAAATCATCTCGTGCATATGTATGTTAGAGAAAGTCGTGAATAGTTTGCAGATGTCATGAAAATGAGGCGGGGGAGAGCGGGGTGATGTTCAGGCGGACGTCGGGCGCCGGGCGGAAGCACGTGGAAGTGTTTACATCCGTCGGAGCGCGTCCGTGCCGACTGCAGCCCATCCGCCACCAACACATTCCCCAATTCCTCGTTCCCTTTATAGATCAACATTCTTCAGGGCTCACAGATAACTCGTAATCTCACATATATTCAAGTTCAGAATTAGCTATTAGAAGGAAATTAGAATAATGTGGAGATTAAGTTCCCGAATCTCTTCAATCGTTATCGATTCACATTTTATTTATTGAAGAGTTATTTTTGCGTACGCCTAATATACAAGAAAGAGGCATCTTTATGGAAAAAGTGAATGAGATCTAAATTTCCACATAATTAACGATTTAATTACGTCCGAAATATTTATTACTTTCATATTATTCTACTATCAGAAACTTGAATGGATTTTCTGCATTCCATACGGGATTGACAAAATTAGTAACAACGTCACTCACCTTTTTAATCAGTCGTTGACGTTTCTTTTACAGTGAAATGTATCAGTGCGATTACTGATAAGATAAGTATGTATCGAAATGTTTCTTGGCACTGCAACAATATCTACTTTTTTAAAGAATTTATTATAAAACAATAGCATCAATAAGTTCTACATACCTATTTTTTCTTTTACACGCATTTATTTTAAATCTAATACTGATTATATGTATATTTACAAGACCTGAAATGAAAGCATGTCATTCTGTAAAGGAAATTCAATATGATTACTAAACTAAATATTGGTAGAGTTCCAGTACTCTGAAGATTCCCATACAATGGAGTGTCGAAATCGTAAATTAGAAAGTGGCGCGCAGTTGTCACGTACGGACAGTAGGTGTACGTAATGGATATGCTACAACTCCCCAGATCGGTCCGTTTATTGACAGTGCTAGTTTATGCCCCTCTCGCTCCCCCACATTGTAACAAATAGATAAAATGCATATTTTGTCTCTCTCTGCTCCCCAATTTAGTTTAGCTTGCACCCACGCTCCGACGCGCCTTTTGGAGTAAACACGGGAATGGGTAAATAGAAAAGGGAGGGAGATATAATTAGAATAAATGCTGCGTGGTTTCCTCACGGAATTAAAACTTTATGGAATTCAATATTGCCATTGATTTGTTTTCATTGTACAATTTTTAAAACTTCTTCAATAGAAGTAAATAGTAAACTATCCTGTGTATAAATTATTGATATTTCTCGAATATTAAAACTTTTGAACATAAATACATCACGTTTGTTTATGTGAACATAAATCCAACATTATTATTGTAACAAATACTGCGTTGAACTAAACGCGCATTGAAGCGTGGCGGAACGCTATCAACGCCCTTGCCCCGTCCGCGCCGATACAATCTCGTGTCTCTGGTGTACAAGCGGTGACACTGTGCCACGGAATACGCTAATCTCCACAAAAGAGCCATTATTCAACCTCGGTTCATATAAATATGAGAGATGTAGGCCAAGGTACTGTTGGACGTCAATAATCTCTACCAAAGGCTAATTAACCAACCAATTGGGTCAACGACTGTAACAACGGAAGCGGCGCCGAATCGATACAAATTGAAACTTATTGAACCATATTAATAAAAGGTAAATATTTTGCACATTAAAATAGCTAATCGCAATTTTATGTGGGTCATTGACACGTTTTCCGAGAATTTGACTGGACGCAAAACGAGGAAAATAAAGCGCGCTGCCGCGATGTAGGTCAAGAGTGGTAGTCATCGAGGAATCGAGGCTGAAACAACAAATGCTGAGACAGTGGAGTAACTCGTGGTCGTGAAGTAACTCGCTGAACACGCAACTCGTTACACAGAACAATGTTACAACTACGTGTTTGCTTTCAAAATAACGCATACTACTTCGTCAAAAATCACAGAATATTAAATGAAATATCTGTAATGTTATCTAAACATTTTAAAGAATGTAGCGGACTGGTAATGATATCTGATGTATCTAAAAATTGTGTGCCGTTCGGATACGGCGAGGTCGGTGACCGTGTATCGGCCGGCGAGATAAGCTGACGAGACGGTACGCTTATCGGCCGACAAAGAACGCCTTTGTTTTCGACGCATCTGACGACAAACATGCGCCGTGATTACACCAACCTCACTGCACCATATTTTTTCAAAGTCATTATGTGTTTATTGTGGTATTTTCATATGCATTATAATAATATATTAACTCTATTCCATAGCTCTTTTAAATAATGTACTTTTTAGATTGAAATACAAGAATGCAAGCCGGGTTTGATCATTTAACATAAATCCAAAGAATATACCACATCCTATTACGCCTAAGCGCAATGCGCTATCTAGAACTAATTTATCGCTTAGTTATCAGTTGTTCGTAAGATATGAACACAAATACCTAATAAATATTGATTATGCCGGCCATAACATTGAAAATGTTTTATCAAAACTTTTCTTTTTTATCAATAAACTTTTTTACACAAAGGCTGTAAGTTGCGACATCGATCAAATTGACACTTCAGGGTTAAGCGTGATCCTGTTTTTTGTATCTCAATGATAAATAACACAATAACATAGTAATTGGCAGGCAAAGGCTTTTATTATTTATAAAAGATAAAAGACGAAAAACGCTGGTTTTTATGTTATAGAAATACAAAAAGTATTTTTCTTTAATATAATTATAGTAACTTTACACATAAGAGAAGACTAGGATGTAAACATAGCACGTCACACATCTTGGCCAATTATAAAAAAGCCATAAAGCAAGGAACGGCATCAACGCCAAGTATTGCGTTTTCGATTGATGAACAAAAAGCGAACAAGGATTTCTATGTATTATGCAAGTGTAATAATCGCACGTTGTTCGTGGTCGCCACAGCAGGGCCTCTGCCTCGTGACCAGATCACTATAACGAGCAAAAACTCCACAGCAACATCCGAAGCGGATGGAAAAAAACAACCGACACTTGTACCGTGTGCTGCACTCGTTCAAAATTTGTATAAACACACACCATTTAACTGGTACGTGTACACGGCTTTAAATCGCCTTTACGAAACCCAATTACATTAGTAATTTTCGAACTACATTGAACTATTATAATTAACACTTATCATAACGATTTCCTGTTGTGATTTATTACATTTTGCTTACTTGAATATATGCAATCGGTATTACTTTGTTGCATTCAGTAAGAGCGTTAATAATTCCTAACGAAGCATATTGATCAGAAAGTAATGAATCAAAATAAGCACGAAAGGCATCTCGTGAAATGATGAGACAGAAATAATAATCGGTGGCGCATCTCGCGAACTGTGTCATGGGCTCGGCCCACGTTCGGCGGAAGGTCGCCCGCCCTCACCACTCGCGTCTCATTACTCAATAACGTACCTCTTGGAAACATTAACTCAACGCAGTAACATTCCATTACTCATTCGACCATTATCGTTTTAATTGACATTACATTTGCGACATTCTGCTTTACTCGTACAAAAAAATTGAAACATCAAGATTTTCGGTAGCGGGTAATGAGTGTCGACAAAAAACTCTTTTTTTACCCTGTACGAATTTTAGTGAAAGGCTCGTATGTAAGTACGTTAGTAGCGGAGGAATAATAATCACTGCTGTCAGCTTGATGGATAACCCCGCGATGACGTGGCATGGAGTACGAAATTTCCCCTACCTCGTCACCCTGCAGCCCTTTATCCGCTCAGCTTTGGTTCAAAAGAGCGTATTCGCTAATCATTTCTAAAGCGCGGTGTATAAAGCACGTCCGATGCTCGTCTATCTAAGGAAATTGCTTCAAATTCTATCTGTAAAATATATTTGTCTACAATATCACTTACAATTCATTCAACATCTCTGAAACTTAATTTTCTATCGAGTGAAATCTAAATCAATAAAATCCAATTGAACACAGACAAATTGAATTTCAACGCAGGTCTAGAACATGTTGGGGTACGTTATTTCATTCTTTTGGAAATTTGTCACATACTGCGAAGATGCATCAGTTTCAAATCGAAATCGTTCGATTCGATCGATCGTTGTTCAAACCCTTGGCAGACTAATTCGTTTAAATATACGGTAATACTTGTAATCTATTTATTTAATTTTTGAGTAGACCAACAGCATTGTCAATCTATTATAATGATGAGTTATCATTTATACTGCATCACTATTGACGACTTGGAAGCACCATTACCACCTACGTTTATTATTCGTGTAGGAAACAAGGAAATTGCCACCCGCACATGAGAAACGACGAGGTCATTAGTTGAAATAAATACATCATTTGTCGCGAACAACACCCGCCTAGGTGACATTGTTGGAATATTCGGCATGCGGCCAGGTGGGAAGGTCGACGACAGAGCATCGCGAGCGGCAGGCTTGAAGCCTAATTGTGGGTGTCCACGTACAAATTACATTTAATCGATATCGATTGTCGGTGTTGCTTCATTCGACTACAAAAATCCAACTTTTTGTAGGTATCAAAAGCGGATTTAAATGAGTAATCTCATAGGAATCTCTTTGGAATGTTGGAAAAAACATTGCGTGCCTAATTTATGATGCAAAACTTTCAATAAGAACGCCTAGTTATAGCTTCTCGATTGGCGTGTTCTATTTAAACTTGTATTGTTGTTTTATTTTTGCCAATGCTGGAACAAAATGTATTGTTGGCGCATTTGCAATAGCACTCATGTGGTGCCGCAGCAATTGGCGAGAGCAGGAGCATTCCTCGGAGCCGGGCGGACCGGTTTCGTCTGGAAACCGAAGCTGTTTATGGACCGGCCAGATATAAATATGCGCTACAAACCATTCTGGTTATCATCTATCTTCATGCTTCAAGTTTTAGCTGCGTGTATATTTTTTGTCGTATTATACTCATGGATATTTATTAAGTCCTACTCGTATATCCTGTGATTGACAGATAACTTTGTCGTTTATCAGAATTGAATGTAAGAAATAAATCCATGGAACTATTCTCGATTGTTTGAGATCAACTTGTGATTGTAATTTAGAAGTTTCTGCGGCAGTCTGTATTGTCAGGCGCAGTTTAAAACGTCCATAAGCAAGCGCAACTAAATAATAGCCTTGTTAAAAGATACACGTTCAAAACGTGTTCCACGTTGGCGGAGCAATAAAACAATCCAATCAATGTAGCGACTATTCCGATATGGAGTGACTGATTGTCTCACCATAAAATATGCAAGAAAGCAACGGCATTTAGTTTCAGATCGATATCGGCGGACTTTATTACACTCGTGCGACTTATTCATTGTCGACGCGAGCTAAAAACGGCGCAGATAAAATCTGAGTTGTTTAAATAAGGCAGTGTGCACCGCGCCGTGTGCTCTGTGCAGCTCTCACGAGCTAGACGCGTTGTTCACTTTCACTAAGAATATCAGGCCCTATCTCACGGACCATTACACTACCAGCGACCTAAAAACAGGGCGGCATCTTGCACCGACACCACGTAACTTACATAACCGACCACGTGGAGCGAAGATCGTTGACCCCGGGAGCGTGACGCCGATAGGCCGCACTATCAAGCACCTGTAGTCCAGATAACGATGATAACGATTCGACAGACATTATAAACAAAACGTGAAACACTTGGGCAATCAAGACGTGACGTGTTATTCAAATTTTCATGCTTGCAGCGAGCGTGGAGCGAGAACGCGAGGTGGCCTTACTCAAACATCTCTACATTTCGCGTCGGCAGCGGGCACCGCGCGGCGCACCGGTGTCACCCACTTAAGCCGACGGTTGCCAATTCGTTGCATAAACGACCCAGTAATGGTGAAGGAGGTCATTGTCGCATTACGCCAATCGGCGCCGCCTCGCAGGTACAATACGCTAGCTGCAAGTTAGATAATTATATCGATTGAACCCAGGTCTCCTTCAGCGTGTCTGTGACCCCGATGTAAATAACCTGAGGCGGTTGTACTGTAAAACTGTAAACAACTGACGCCCGCTTGCGTCAATCGCTTGCAGCGTGGCCACAAGGCGCGCTAGGCGCAGCGCTGTACTCGGCGCTCGGCGGGCGGCGCGCCGCTGCCATTGATGTGTTCGCGTTTGACTTACTGCTGCGTTATTTTAGTCTCGCGAGGCGAACATTTTACTAGGCTATGGAAAACGTACAGTGCACGCGCTGACGCAACGTTTTATTTTCGTATTAAAGAATGTTTCGTCACGCTAAATGCGATGACGGTTCTATTGCCATCGCGCAGACAAATGTTGCGAGTTCATCGCTTTGAGTGACGATGCAATAAAATATAAATTAACCTATAAACACAAAGGCGTTCACGAATTTGAATAATACACTTTTAATGTCATCGAATAAAAATACGCCAAGCGTAAAACATTTTTATTGCGAATTAATTATTTTGAAAAGCTTTGGGTGTGAGCGCGCGGTCGAAATAAAATTATTGCACCTTTGTTATATTCCTTTGAATGTACGAGTTGCATGTCACAATGTCCATTAATAAGAAACGAGAGATGTATCTGTGATTCGCATCGACACCGCGAGCCGCATTGTGATCGTTAACGTCTACTACGAGTTGAAGCTGTAATTTGTGTTCTGCGACCGTGAATTGGACGTAAATCGTGAACTAAAACAGGCTAGATATCATCTCATTGACGTCGCCGCGCAATTTTTCATGAAAACGTTCAAAGCACCTGTTATGCCACGTCAACTAGACTAGGTGTTAGAAGTTAAAACTCGGCCAACGAGTGTTCCGTAGGTGCATTATCTACCAAGCACGACCGAGTGATAAGATTATTTTAATAACACTAGTGAAGGAACACTTGTGGAACATTTTTTAAGTGTGTGCGTGAGTAAATTCGCGTTGGGTGCTCTCTTAGTCGTACAATGACATTGTCGACCTTGAATACCGGCTGCCTCATATAAGAACACGCACATACTCACTCCAAGAGGAATGTAATGTGTTATTTTAGTGGATGTTCAGCAAGTGAGATAGACGACCGTCGATGCACTGCTATAAATGCACACTCATGTGGATATCTTTAAAAATAAAGGTCTAGACAATTACGGTTCAGCAAACGATAAAGTGAATGCCAAAGCGCAGTGCAATGATGCCAAGGTCAGGCGTATTATCACAAACGTTGGAAAACATTCTCGGTTCGCAACCTAATGCCTTTTTAATGAATTACGTAACGGTGTATGACCGGTTATTTTCACCAGCTCTAGGATATTTTAGTTGTCAGTATTAATTTTTTAAGTGAGTAAGAGGTAATGTTGCTGCCAAATGCTGTGATTAAACAATACATGCGATTGTGTTTCATTTTGAAACTCGTGTTGATTGCTAGATAATCGGTTTGCGTTCGTGATATAATGAAGCGGTTATCAATATGTTTATATATTGCACGCCGTTTTGTGTGTTTTAGAGACACTTACGTTCAATTGCAAATTTATAGTTCTGCGTTAGTTTTACTATGACTAGATAAGTCACGGTGATTTTTTAACAATACGTGATTACAAGCTTATAAAAATACTAATTCAATTTTACACTGTATTACTTCATCTTTCTGTACAAATGTTATGTTAAATCTCATAATTCCGAATAAAAACTTTGTTCACACAGTTAAAACTTAGTTTTTATTATTGTTCCACGTTCATAAAGCATATAAAAACCGGTTCGAGCTCGGTGCATTGACATAATCAAACGTATTAATGACATTTAAGAAACTTAGACTTGTATTGAAACTTGATAGGTCAAGTATAATGTAACAAATAAACGATACATGCAAATCATATGAAACGTTGTTTATACATTGAATGTTACAGGTATGCAAGCAGCTACTTGATACGTGGAGTGGTGGTGTCGACAAGGCCCGTGAATGACATTTACAGAAGGAGGGACTGCTCGGCCAAGGTCTCTGACCTATTGGAGGTGGCCTAGATTCACAGGTCAGCCATTACTGGGGAAGGCGTTGTGCAGAAGCCGACATCGTTACAAGTTAAAGAAATAAAGACAGCCAAACGTGGGCAGCATGGTAGGAGCATTTACAAACTACAAAAAAGGCGCCATTTGCATTTTTGATGTACAAATATGGTCCGATTCAATATCAAATAACAATCTTGTATTTAGCATAAAAAACCTAAATGTATTCTGCAAGTCCATAAAAATTAACTGTAATAAAAGTTTTTGTAAACATAAAACTTGCTTTTATTTTTAATTAACATCTTTGTCTTTACGTACGACGAGTCATATAAAAAAAAACACACTCCTACTCAGTTCGCATCCTAATTAGCCAAACATACAACATCAAAGGGGTATTTCTGAAAAAAAGAAATGACGAAGACTTTTAATACTCTGTAAATATTAAACAAGTATGTCAATGCTGGCCAAAATCCCGATACATAAATATTTTGCATCAGTGCACCGGTGCAAAACATTGCAACACGGAGTACACAATTTTAGAAAAAGACAAAACACTTGCGTCACTTATTTTTGTTAGAATACTCCATTGAAGGCTTTGTTTAAGGCTCGACTCTAACTAATACACCCGATATTTTATTCAGCCTTTAAACACTGCTTCTGATAAAGCTAATCGATGCCAAAAGTGGCTTTAGGGGAACTACGTGTGATAAGGCAACTAATTTCATTCAAAAGTAAAATCAGTTGCTACTCAACGTGCTAATAAATGATAATCAGCATATTGATATCTATACCTAAGCTAGGCCAAGGCAGTTCGATGTAGAGCATCTGTGATCAAGAATATACGGGTCGAAACGTAGATTTTACTACATTAGTAAAACATTTCGACCTAAATATAAACTATTTTATAAGTTGCATTGAGACTTATCACAAATGCACGTTCAAGGTACTTTTAAAACATTTACGAGTATATTATGAGCGCGTCGCGTCGTGTACTTTGGATTTAAGTGTGGGCCGATGCGTTACACTTACACAACGCTCCGTAGTCGTGGAGCGACGTCCGAAGATACTAAGCGAGATAACAATAGGTATTTAGGGTTCAAAGTCACGTACCACGGTTAAAATTTCCGCGTACGTTACGTCTTACCTGCATTGTTATGTGACACGTTTCTGTTTTTTGTACTATGTTTCGCAAACTATTTTGCAAGATTACGATATTGCGTCTTTAGGAACTTGGATGTTATTGAGTAGAGTTTCTTTCGACCAATCCTGTACGTGATCGTGACGTCATCATTCAAAATAATGATTTTATAATGTTTTTGTTTGTTTATTCATTTCAAAAATAGAATTGGATTTCTTATTTTTTTATTAAATTTGAATGCAAAATTGTACAAGTCATCGCACCTAGTGGTGGCATTTGTGTTGCGTTGCGAAGTTAAAAATTCCGAGAACAAGTTTGACTCGTCGCGCACAATGCGAACCATTTATAAAGATCATTCTGCAGAGGACTTTGATTGACAATGCTTAAGAACGCACCGACTACATTACACGTGAACAATGGCATTAACTGAGGTGATTTAGATGCGAGACCGTTATAATTTCGATGAAGACCGATGCTCCGTGAGATCCGGGTCCACAAATTTTTACCACAATCGCCGCTTTGTTTCTGCTCCGAGATTTCTTTGAATGATAAGTGTGAATTAAAAACGTTGTATTAAATCTTAGTTTGTTTTCTTTTTAACATTTGCGATGAGTATCTTTCTCTTAATATAATTCAATGTTTATTTAGTGTTTAACTGATCCGTTATCAGTTTAGGCGCCACGATTTAAACCACACAAACATTTTGTTGCATAAAGCGTTGAGGACTTTAAGGTTATCGATATTAAAATGTTTTATGGCAGAACATTTCGTATCTAGAAGTATGAAAAAAAGTTTCAGAACATACTTAGAATATAAAAATATTTTACACTACTTTTAAAACCACTTATATAATAAGTACAAACAAACAACATAAAGGAAACTAAACGTTGGTGAATGTTTTGATACATCAGTTGAATAACAGTGAGTGATTGTCTCAAGACGCTCTCGTGGTCACAACTGGCAGCGGACGAGTCGAATCTAGATAATGGGAGGCGAGGATGGCAGTACACGCGCATCGGAGCGCGACGGCCACTCGACCGCACATCCGCTAGACTCTTCCTAGAGCGACCGCCGCGCTGCTTCGCCTCTCCTTACTGTTGCGAGCTCACAGAAACACCTTTTGTTTATCACAATTTCACTTTCCGTGTTTCATCACTCTTTAGATTGAAAAGTTTTAAATCATCATAATGTACATAGAGCACAACTACTTATTTATTAAACTTTTTATGTATATATATAATATTTATTATGCAGAACGTGTGTTATTTAGTACCCAAAATACAGTCTTCACAAGTGGACTGGAGTATGAGTAACAATACAAATAAATTTTATAATACATATGAGTGCCTGTATGTATATCTGCATGCTTATAATTTCTCTCGAGACCTAGTGAACGTGAATTAGATACGCCCGTATTTTACATCTTGGAAGGCCAACCTAATAGTTAACTAATTTCATCGTTGATCGAACATGGTGACACGTAAATCGAAAATTAATGAAACTACGTCGGTACCTCCATTAAGGTGTATCTAATTGGTTATCGTTAACGTAATCACTGTAAGACTCCAATTTCTAAAACGTGTAATTGTTTTAGTAAAGCATTCTTCAGTGAAAGTGGACCAACTTACACTAATCAGTCTATGTCATAAGAGCAAAGCGTTATGTATTATTCCTCGGAGCGTGCGTAATGAGATTACACTATCAAATTGTTGTGAAAAACTCAGCGACTGTAACGCGCTGTCAGTTTTTTTTAAACATAAGTGTAATCTTGTGTCGATGAACTCTCAAAGGTTAAATCAGATCGAAGACCCACTACATGGTGATGTTAAATGAGCTTAGTTAAATAATTTTTGAGACTACATTGACATACACGGTTCACTAATCCAAAGGGTTTACAATAATAAAATAGTCACAACAGCCGCGTGCTTAGAAAATGAGGGGCCACGGGGACCCCATAGTTCGTATCCAAAGGGCGCTAAATCTAAACGCTTTTATTAAAAAAATGACCCTCACGTATATTAGAGGCAGCTGCTTGAACTATGGATTTCGTTTTATTCAACCGAGCCGTCACAAGCAGCGGTTAATAACCACTAGGATCATCCTATTTGCATTCAACATTTCGCACGAACATAATAATGGAAAGTTATAATTTTAATTTTTCCTCCGTTGTTATATAATGTTATTTAAAACAGATGAAGTCATAAGCTATCTTTGGAGATTGGAAGAGGTCACCGACCCATTTGATTAAGGAATCATCAATCATGCATGACCCGAGCTCGGGGCGGTATCACGTTTCACACCACATTGAAAAACGTTAGCTAACACAAATGTGATAAAGGATGCGGTGTCGTATTTAACCAGACTGTTCTCTGGGGTGTATTTTCTATACCTCAATATATCATATCAAAGAACTTTCAATACATCACAAATATTTGAACAGCTATTAAGTACTTTAACTGAATGTATATTGAACAATTACAAAATTGTTTCTCCATTTTGAATTTAAATTTCAAAAGTATATTTGGTACTCAGTTTAAAACTACATTAAAACCAAACTTAATTCAAAAATATATTAATATAAGACCATTTATGTATTTAGGACAACAAAACAATCACTCATTAGCAGAAAGGATTACAAACAGAAAAAGCAAAACATGAATCACAATTGGATTAGCTTGATAGTTGATAGACTACCCACTATTATTGAGAAATATTTAAATAACATTACGGAGTCCACATATAGTTTGAAAGAGATTTTCTCATTACCTTACAACTAAACCAGAGTAACAAGATATTTTATATTTTCCGTACTTACTTTACGGCTCAAAGTTACAAGCATCAAAAACTCGGGTTCCTTTTTCCAATCATTTTTAATTTTAGAGATACGAAAATAGAAATACGTATATCAATATAGGGAATTCCGATCTAAATATAAATGGGAATATTTATAAATATTTAATATTTCACCCAACAGTGTAAAATATTAACGCCAAAGGCCGATGATCTTCAATACATGACACCATACTTTAAAATGTTGCGCACACGTCACAAGCTAAAAACTAATTACGTATTGCATGCGAAAAATAGTGCCGTGTTGTAACAAACGCTAGTTAGACGAAATCTAATCACAATAGTTTTTTGGTGGATTTAGCTGGCTACTTACGTAGTTAGCCACAAGGTCCCGAGGTCCGTAACCCTTTTCAAACGATTAAACATACGATTATTCAAATGGTGAAACAAATAATTTCCGGCTAAGTACGGACCAGTACGCGCGACGGCGTCAAATAATTAGCATTGTGTCGCTGTACCTTTATTTTTTTTCTAAAATTATCAACACGTACAATCTCTGATCGAATAATGAAGTAGGTTGGCACAATGTGTACCATATTTTTTATATACAATGTAATATTTTGTAAAATGTAATACAGTAAATGTTGTAAAGTAAAAATCTCTCAGAAAGAGTTAAAAGAGTAATGTATATTTTATATTTAACACGCTTATTTTCGAGATATACAGAGTGCATTGAGCCATGTGTTAGGTTGATTTTTAAGCAAATTTCTTTGCAGTGGCAGTTGAAATTCATAACAAAGACTTTATGAGTTACCACTAACAGTCACTCACAAACTCTGAATAATTTGTATGGCTGTACTTCTATTCCAACAAAAAAAAACATTCAAAACAAATCCGGAATCAGATCAACGATTTTAAAAATAACGTTCATCCAAGATAATTTATCTCAAACACGTCGATAAAGGCATCATCAATACGATGGATGACTAGCATCGTTACTATTTATGTGCGACGTGTCAAAAAAACGTGGGTGACCTTGGCGCCCCCACGCGGACTACGATACATTCACCTCGATGGGGGCCCGAGGAGCACCGAATTGCGCCCTATCATTAGTGTCATAACACGTCAGATCATCTGTGACATCGCTGCGACATCCAATTGCAGCCTAAGCCCCTAGATCTAAGCTTGTTTTGATGTGCATGTTAGGTCTAACTAGACCTAACTGACAACTGTCAGTTGGGAGGCAGAAGAATATGTGGTAATTTTTTGGCCGATTTCATAGTTACTTGGAAGTTCCAGTGAAGACAAACACCAAGAAAAGGCTTCTAACATAAACATTATTTATAAGATGCCTATTCATGACTAAATATTATCTTAATCTTTTAATGATCATTATTACAGCACTAAAATGTTTCTATATTTTCGTGTCGGATATATTTATTAACTCGTTCAAAATAGATTCCATTTACTTTCTGTTATCTCACGAGAAAGCTGTTATGGTAATTTACAGCACCTTTAGCTTTTAAAAGGTGGCAGGTACATTTAAGTATTAAGGCTAGATTCCACTTATTATAAAGCAAATACAATGTGAATTACTCACTGTCAGTTTTATAATATCAAATTATTTAGTACCTATTTTTGAAGCTAACAAAGGCGCATGAAGTTGCAAAATGTATAGGAATGGAACGGAATTTAATAGAATAGAAGTTAACCGAGGAAATTGTAAACATTCATTATCAGTATTCAAGGTTATCGGCGAAATGCTTCCATTACACTAACAACAATTAACAATACAGTTGGTACCCGCATAACTAACAATTGTAATTTATTTTAATAAAAACGTTTATATTAATCACCACAAAAGAAATTTGGACACATTTGACAGCTCAAGTCGTTGACCGGACGCATGTTAAGCACAAGGTACTCTTAATTTTATCGCCTTAATTTTTGACGGATTATTTCTAATCGCTAACGTGAATTCAGGTCTAACCTTGGTACAACGAGCCAAATTAACATATTAGGTTCAATAAATGTATATCTAAATTTGATCAAAACGCGAAAACCATGAGAACGCCATCCCCTAATAAAGCAGCCCGCATAGCACGTCATTTAGACGTAATGCGTCAATAAAATTTATTCTGTGTTATGGCTAGTTGGAACCACCAGCGAAACATGCGGGCATGGAAACAAGATAAAATTTCTCGTATAGAAGGAAACATGCACAAATGCAAACTGATGGAAACCGTGACTCCTATGGCAATTAACACTCGAGTAAAACAAATAACTAATCGACATTGAGAGCTCCCCAAACTCGGAAGAGGCCGTGATGTGCCTAAAATAGCCAGTACACGTAACGCGAACGCGCACTACCAAAAAGTCAATGTTCTAAGTGCGCTTCAGGGTTTCAGTGTATACAAATTACCAGGAAATTTAAATTGTCGCAAATCATTCAGTCCCGCCGCAGTCAAGTATTTGAATAAATTGCTGATTTTAAATTCAACCTTACTCAAGTATTTGAGGACGAATTAAAAGCAAATGAATAATAAAAGGTAATTCTAACAACGTTAAAAATAAAAGAAGTTAAGATATGTTAAGCTAAGAATTAATAATAAAATAGATCCACAATATATTTGGAAAACTTTTTAAAAATATTCTAAAGATATTGCAAGATTATGTACTTTGCAAACAGTACCTAGCCTTTTCATAAATTTAATTTCTAAACGATTCGATGCTAATTAGTATGAAATAGCGATAATTATAAAACCGAGCTTTATGGTACTTGTACATGTGAAACTCGGGTTTATCGCTTGGACGAGCATCGACGAAAGTGGAAATCTCTAAGGGTACTAATTTCAAACTCACGATTGAAACCATTAACTGTGCAAACTACATAACGCGTTAAAAAATTACGTAGAATTTACAAATATTTACTATAAGTATTAAGGATAAAAATCACCGTCTTGTAACAGAAGTTAAGATCAGATTAACAGAACCACTAATTAAGAGTAATTGACATATTTAAAATGAACATTTTACTCGCGATTAAATTTATTGTCCACAAAATAAATTAATGAATTTTAGATTAAATTAACAATGTCAAATTGTTTTGTAGCTTGCCCTGTTGTTTGTTTCTTTGAGTCAAATTTAGTAGTTTTTGTATTACTTAGTGATTTAAACAATTGAACAAATAAACAATAAAAAATTCTATCATTGGTCTCAGCTCTAATCGATCGTATTCGTGACGTCATTTTTCTGTTAATTCTAAGAGAAGTATTGATTTTTTAGTATTTTTGTTAGTAGGATGAATCCCAAATAATTTCTTAAATCACTTTCATCTTCTATCAATTTCCCTTTCTTTCTCAAGTATTTCGATACGTATTGTTGAAACTAAGTTTCCAACCTCAAATGGTGTTTATATAGATCAGTGCGAGTATATATATGTAACATATCCACAGTATGTTAAAGTATATCATGTCTGTAGATGTATACGTGCCTTGTCAAGCGATGCGATTTACCATCAGAAGTGGTCCCAAACCGGTCGGACCGGAGCGGTCGCACTCGCTTCGAAGAATACTCGCTGCATCCAGCTCACTTTTAAATTGTTTCTTTACATGGCAAATTGAAATTATTCCGAATGGAGTTACTTTTTCAAAAATGCACGGCACACTCATTTGGAACCAGGCGAAATAATTTGTACCGCAGTGTTGCATGTAATAAAATTATACACATAGCATATTGCACATTCATAAATTTGTCACTTTGTACAGTAGATTTCATGAGAAAAACAAGATTTTACCAACAATGTTTACTTCTAAACGTGACTATGGAATAATACTAAGCATTAGGAATTGAATGTTTCATAGATTATTCTGGAAAAATATTCTTATGAATACGGCATTTTTACACTGTTACGTTATTCAGAGGGAGGATTCGAAAATTACAAAAATAGCCCAGACATATGTACGTTAGTTCCCACTAAACATTTCCCTCCCGGGTGAGACCCCACACTATTCCGAGCGGGCCATCACATCGCATCCCCCGATATTTGATGATAGATTGGATTCTGTATTGTACTCGAGTAAACAATAGTTGTGCTTTCGAAAAGCATCGTCATTATCATTGCCTATGATGAAAACCGTAGACGATATTTTTATGGCATTCGAATTGATACTTGAGATGATTAACGCACTTGGACTAACCGAGTAGTATCAATGACGTAAGAAGAATGCAATAATGTGTCACAAAGCCAGCCATTAGGTCTAGGTCACGCCCTACAATTACTAATTCACTTAAATATTACGCGATGTTATGTAATATCTGTGTATCTGTATCAGCCCATATACGTCCCACTGCAGGGCACGGGCCTACTCTACAATCGCGAATACGATTGAGAGTGGTTAGGCCATATAGTCCACCACGCTGGCCTAGTGCGGGTTGGCGGACTTACATACCATAGAAATTCTTATGAATCCCTATGGTATGCAGGTTTCCTCACGATGTTTTCCTTCACCGTTTTAGTGCGTGGTGATTGACTATCAATACACACATGACTCCGAAAAGTCAGAGGTGTGCCCTGGGATTCGAACCCGCGACCACCGTGAACATGTTGGCAGTCGCGTCTAGTCCGTTTACCAACAGGCCACCACGCACTTATGTAATATAAATTACATAAGTGTGTTATGTAATATAATTACCTATTTTACCATCCTATTTTTTCTTATTCATCCTACCTGTAATGGGAATGCCTCTTGATGACAAAATTTTCCATGACGACCACGTGTTGTTTGCTTATGCGATAAAGAATTAGTCAAAGACATCCTCCCACATCGGTGGTCGGCGGTCGCCTAATCAAATATAGGTACGGCGTGTGACTATTGTTTCTAACATTAATGAAGAGGGCTTATTATGCCTATTTTTGAAGTTGGAACATTGCTTATCCATTTAATTTTTAATACTAAAGGCAAAGGAATTTTATCACAGGTTATCCGCACGAATGCACATCTTTTGAGAAACATTCTAAAAGATTTGAATCATATCTTGCATTTGAATACGAGGAATGCCTCAATGATTGCTGGCAATGATCAACTAAATATTATAAAACGTTTGTGTGTACACGGTACTTGAACTTACTTTTGTATTACACGTATGTAACTGTTAAGGTATTCACGAGTGCAGACAATGCAAATAATGAGAGTAGTTTTTTCCCAAGGAATAATTACTGTATCATCATGTCATAGCCCTCGTCGAGCGGACAGGGACAATGAAGCGGAATCTTTATGCCTGCAATTGTGATTGCTGCATTATTATATGCAGCCAGCAAAAGAAATACATCATTCATACATGTTAACCACTAGTTTAAACTGGAAATACATCGTTTCTTTTATTAACCAGGATCGAATGAAATGAAACTGGTTTGAACCTAGAACATTGTCTTTTATTTTATAAAATAATTAGAATCGATACATTCTGCGAACAGTGTTCATTTCAATCGATTAGACAATACGCGCTAATTTTAAAAATCTAAAAATGGTCGTTGTAATTTGTTATGAGTAGGTACTACTTTGGATTGTATGATGTTTGATTACGTGTAGTTTTTATTAGATGCTAAGTGCATCTGTATGTAAGCAGGTTTTTATTTTTAGTCTCGCCCACAATCTGTCATTCCGAGATTACTCAGTCGCACTAGCGCTTCAGTAGATTATGGTACGTGAAGCATAATAAAAACAGACCAACATTAACATTCTATCTCTACTCATGTATCAATTCATGAGGCACAAAATACCCCAGCTCTGATACATGAACGTAGATTAAAGTTATCAATATCGCGACAATCACAAATAGCTTTCAACTTACTTCATAATCATAGTACAATAACATTATGTCTCTACATAAAGTTTACAATTAAAACAACAAAGCAGTAAATCCTTTAAGATAGTAATCAATTAAATTCATAACAAATACTACTCAGGCTACTCTGAAAGCTAATTAGAACTTTATTGCGCCAGCATGAAGAGCTAAAATTCCATTAGCAAGATGAAGTTCAAATGTTGGAACTTGGAATATAGGTAAACAAAACTATTGTGATTGTAAGGGCAAGGAGACATCGGCTCGCAGCGCCCGGTCAAGGTATCCGGGCCAAAGGTCGATGACAGCGGCGGCGGCCGGTCGCACGCTCGCACGCTAAACGCTTTGCTTGCCGCCAAAAAATACACGCAAAACTCTACTCATTTAAAAACACGGAATTCTCAGCAATATATTTGCCATTGGAATAATAACAAACGCTAACCTGAAGACATAGACTCGTTCTCCGACTTGGGAGTGGTGGGAGGCATCGGCAGCGGCATGGATGGCAAGGGTTGCACGGCCGGCTGCTGCGGCTGCTGCTGCTGCTGCGGCATGCTGCACGGGCCCAGCAGCGACTGCGTGTTGTAACTGATGGTGTCATCGTAACTCCACAGCTCGAGACCGCCGTACTCGGGCGACGCGAGCGACTCCGGCGACATAACCATACCCGCCGACAGTCCGAGCGCCGATGATGAAGTCACTTCGGATGAGCTCTCCTCAAACATTCGCAGAGGGAAACATCCGTTGTTAGACCAGCGGCGTCTCATGTCGAAGAGCGTGTCAAACGCCCCGTCTTCCGCGACCACCGAGGGACATCCTCTGACGTAGGCTTTCACTTCACTTTTTCCTCGCACTGAACTATCTAGACGCGTCTCTACAGGTATGCACCACTCATCCGCGCGTCGATGAAACCGAAACGAATCGCTACTCACTGTCTCAAATAAATGCACTGGTACGAGACCGTAGGTTATGATGCGCGGCGCCGTCACCTTCCAGTCACAACACAATCCGAGCAACAGGTGAGAAGAGCACGCGAGTCCTACGAGTTCGTCCGCTGATGTGGAGACGGAGGTTACCGCGTTCGGTTGAGCCGTAAAAACGAGCACGTTGCACGCGTGCGACCGTCGTCAACGGAGTACGTAGAGCGAGCGAACAAGCGACGCGGCCGCTCTCACTACTCACTGCCACGGTCGAGCGTGACGTCACGCCGCCGCCGTCCCCCGCGCTGCGCTGCCGCCGCGGCCGCCCCGCGCTGCTCCGCCGCTGCACCCCGCGCCCCTCCGCCGCGCGCAGCCGTGGCACAGAAAGTCAAGTTACCGGCGACAAAATGTAGCGCGCCGATAAAACACCCTCAATTTATGAAGACTCGCTCTATCAAAACAACTTCGCTATTCGTTACGTAACTTTTGAACTTGAGAAAGTTATTTGCAAACTTTATTAGTTTCCTGTTCTTTTTCTGATTGGTTTAAGGAGTCTTAATAAAAGTGAAGATTACTATAAATAAGCAGTGTACAGGTTATTAACGTTAATTTCCAAAAATAACTATTGCGATTTTGCAATTATTTCTGTGGTGAATAAAAAATCAATATCGGCTAAAGTAACTAAATATAAGAAAACAAATTATCGTTAAGTTAGGTATAAAATAAACGTTCCACAATTATTACACTACGAAAGGCCAGTAGAAGGATAATTTCCATTATGTTTTTATTTTCTAATAACGAACCATGCTATTTATACTTTTAATGCGACATAATGACTACCAAATCTTTGATTTATGTGGTCGACTGTGATATTAATATTAAATGTTAAATCTTAACATAATTCGGATATTCTATCATACGTTAATTTTGAAGTTAGAAAACAATCGGCAGCCTAGTACTATATCAAATCCTCGCACATATATTTGCGGCCTTATCACCACATTGCAAATCTAGACCTGTAGCGAGACGCCCTTAATACACAGATAAACACAACCTAGATGGTGTACAATCAGGTAGGCATGTGACACATTGACACGAATCACTGATATGTCCTCCAAATCAGAAAGAAAATAGAACGACGACCTAAATTGCCCCATTCAGGTCGGACTCTGGTACCGATTTATGAAGGTGTAACGATAATTCAGTGCTCGCCAGTGCGTTGCGAGATAAAAAATACATGTAGATTACATTGCTTTTTCTATTGCGTGCGATGTGTGCACCGTTTGTGGTGAGACAGCGATGGACAACTAACAATTCGGTGATGTAGCTTCGGCTAGAATAGATTAGTTGTAATGACGACCGCCATGATTGCCTATGAACATCAGTGCGCGTCACAGCATCACGTGTTCGCAAGGAGCGTTGACCTGTCTATGTTTTGGAAATACAACACAGCCACGAATCCGTCATGCAATTAAAAAACATGTAATTTATTTGCGAATAATACGTCACCGTGTCATGAACGCAGATGGATTTGAATTGTGAGTTATTTTCACACATACGTGCTGTATCTCTCATAATAAAAAGTAGCACTTCCAGTTGCAGTTTCTAAGCACGGTATGTACATTTCAGATTTGACAATATTTATATAATGTGCAATACTGTTGCAGGGTCATTATGAGTATTTTTATACGGGTAATTGCGGCTCTGAGGCAATAAAAATACATGTAATTTGCAACTATTTTAGCTGGGTTTCCTGTTCAAGTGTCGGAATTTTACGCAGCGTAAAATATTTAATATGATGTGGTAACTAAATCTCTTATTTGTATCATTTGAAATAATTATTATGAATTTAAACCTTTTTAATTGTTTTCGAATAGAAAAACACTTTTATAGATCGTAATTCTGCATTTATCCTCGTTATAAATATAGATTCAAGGATATATGACTAGGATAGCATTATAGTTGCAGATAAGCCGAACTCGTGAACTGAATATCTTAATATATATAATTCACGTGTCACGTTGTTTGTCCTCGATGGACTCCTAAACCACTCAACTGATTATAATGAAATTTTGTAGATATGTGTTATTTGTTCCAACTTAAAGGTGGGATAGTTTTTATCTCGATTAAATTGACGAAAGTATAAAAAAAAGGAAAAAACATTTTGCCATACAAAATGTTCATGGGTTTGTAACTGTCAAAGATTTAATGTTCATAGCGTCGATACGGTAAACTCTTCCCTAAAATTAAATAACGTATTTAAATAAAGGTTTCGAATCGACAACATATAGTCACAATATTCGATTTATGGCGTATTTTAGATTTTAAAGATGTAAATTAATGACAGTAATGAAAAGTGGTTGACATTTAAATTGGTTGTCAAATATTTATGCATACGTTCAGGAATTTATTTTGTGTAAACTAAAGAGTATATTATGACGCTACATAAATATAGGACAATTAAATAAATAATATTCACATGTATTAAGTTTTACATCTTTTCAAGATAGAATTTCACTTGAAAATTAAAAATCTTTAATAAAATAATACATAAAAATAAAAACTGAACTGAACTGAATAAAATAAAAATTTTATATAATTATGGAGAATATTGCAGGGATTCTCAAATTAGGCGTTGCCTGTGTCTTCAGAAACCAGTTAAATATAATTGTTTCTACGTTAATTGTATGTGTGTGAGTGCATTTCTATGAAAATTAATATTTCATCTCTTTATTACTAACAACAGTAATGGCGTAATATTTTTGGAAAAACAACATAGTGGGGGTGAAATAAGGGATGGAATATTGCATGGATAATCAAAATCGATAAAGTGTTTCATGTCAAAAATGTATAAGGCACACTATTTGTAAATGGAGAAACTGGATATAATAGAGTGGGAGGTAGGGGAGAGGACTGGGATAGCTGACAGATTTGATAGGACGAAATGTAAATGCACGGTATAAGACGGGATGGTTAATGAAGAGAAAGGACGCGACGTATCGGGAAGTGATTGAACAGACGGAATGGGACGGAATTGAACAGGACAGTAGGATAGCTAATTCATGTTAAGGTATACAAGAGCTTATACGAAAAATAACATGTATTTGGTGTCGAGTAAAATAAAAAAAATATCTGTACCCAGGCGAAGCCGGGCCGGGCCGCTAGTTTATGTATATTACTTTTTTTTATAAATGTTCGTACGATATTGTGTAATGTCATAATTTGTATGTACACTTCTATTAATGACTACTTTCATTTCTATTAATGACTTTTCATAAAAATAAGATCATTATAAACCCATGTGGACATTGCAAGCGAAATTTCAGACGCCCGCCTACAAGGTGGGCGGACGACCTGGCTAAGGTAGGAAGCCGCTGGATGCAGGCCGCTTCCAACAGGTCAAATATGGAGATCCTTGGGGGAGGCCTATCTTCAGCAGTGGACTTCCTGTGGCTGAGATGACGATACTGATAATGTATACACTATTTTTCATAGATTCCTTTCATTTCCATAAAGATACCATAAAAGAGATGAAAAATCCAATATAATACTTCTCATAACGTCGCTATCAGTCTTAAACTTGTTTTTAAACTGTAATTCAATTAGTAATAAATCTAAGCGTCTAGTGTACGAGTGACTTAAATCAGACTTGTATCAGATTCCATGCTCAAGGCAATCCACAAAAACAGATCTAACCTAAAAACGCTCTACTGCTTTATCTGCAATACATTTTATTTATAGTTAATGGCAAATAAGCACAATAAATGGATGTTAAATTACTAAAAAACAGTGACTTAACAGAAACTAACAAAGTCAAAGGCTTTTTTGTCGCCCGTATCGGCCAAAGTGTTTGAACAATCGTGATGTTGAGCAGTCGTGCGTGCAGTAAAATGCTCGATTGGTTCCTACAACCCCCCCCCCCTCTTTACCCTCCCCTCTCTTCCCCCTTCCCTCCTCACCTCTAGCGTCGACGCCGTCCTCTCAACCTCCAAGTATTGAAATTGTTCACACAAGTTTAAAATCCTCAACGCATACATCTGTATTGCACTTCCGTTGAAATAAAATGATAAAATATTAATTGTAAAACGATACACTTCAAATGTTGATACATAAGTAGCTTGATTGTGATTTAACCGGGGTGGGATGTCCGTATCCGTCGGGATAGCGTCCACCCTTCGCGATGGTGGAAAATCTGTTGTAGAAACCCATATTACCGTGTCTCGAGTTTAGCCTATGTGGTTATAACTGGTATTGCGCTGGCCGGCATAATTTTTCGTGTCTTCAATGTCGCAATATAGCTGTAACTCCATGGGTCGCCATAGCCAACTTTTCAGTAAGTTCACCGAATGATTGAATCACGGCGGCCAACGAGTTACGTCATATCGTTTTTTACGGCCAAGCTTAACTTCATGCTACACAGAACTTGCTTCGTGGTGGTACTGTCCACACTAAATTCTAAAATCTATATGAAACTGCCAAATAGCGTGCCGGACATACATTAATTCACCCCGTGGTCACGTGGAAGATGGGGTAGCGCATTATTAAGTATAAGGTGGCAATTGGACAAAATATCGCCTGTATCTCTTTATTTATTTAGATTCAAACAATTTTGTTGTATCACTTTATTTTCAATTTGAATGATTCCTTTGATATTTTATTTTTAATTTATTATTTATTTTAATCTTTATCGTACACAAACAAATAGAACATCACAATATAAAGAAATAAAATAAATTGAAAGTACAAAAGGCGGTCTTATCGCTAAAAAGCAATCTCTACCAGAAAACCTTTGGATGGATATAAAATATTTTCGACATTGTTGGATGTTTTTCAAATTTTATTGTATACAGTGACATCCTATAATATCACTGAAAGTCAATAAAACTACTCTAAAAATAACAAATGTAATAATTTCACATTAAACGAAAATATAGTTTATTCCATATGAAACTGTATAATAAATTACATTCAGTGGGGCTATACCGCAAAATAATAAAGTAATGATTTTTGGCATCCGAATTTTTGCGGTACTGTGTATGTGGTTTCAATTAATGTCACTGGGTCTCTACCGCCCGGTGTATTATCTATGGTGAATGATTCATTAAAAAACATCGGTGACGGTACATTACATAAGTATTTGTAGAGACGCTCAGATTTACTTTCCATGTTTTAACAATGTTGACTCTGAACGCTTTCCTAAGCTCTGTAATTCATTGTACAAACTCACATATCATGTGGACTGTGTTTTATAATTTATAGTTTATTTTAAAATGGACGACTGCTAAACACTTATATCGACATTCGTAACCTCTCCATTTAAATCAAAGTACATTGCTTTATACCAGCGGCGTGCACAGGATTATGACACTGGGTATGCGGCGGAGTACTCGGTCACAAAAACTTTTTTTTTTATAGTTTTTAGCATAGCCACAGCCACGCGACGGATCTCTAAGTCAGAAACCATGCCAATATAACAAGTCTTAGATGTACTAATTCATGTCCATCTTCTACGGCAACGCAGACAAAACAGCGATCGATCGTCGCGGCGGAAGAAATTCTAATAAGTAAAATAAAAAAAAAAACTCACCTAGTCGGCTTCAATTTTCACATATTCAAGGTTCCGGTTAGTTGAGATTACTATACCTATCCCGGTGTAAATAAACGCAAGATTTCGGCCACCTCATTCATTCATTTGATAAACATACATTTTTAACACAAACCTCACAATCAAATAACATTTGAAAAAATAAACAAACACACTAGTAAAAGCAAATGACTACAATTAATATCGAAACTTAAACTGTTAAATGTACACACTTTCAAATGTTAAAATGAAAAATCTTTTAAGAAATCTATTTTTTTTACAAACATACTAGTATAAAGTAGTAAACAATGCAAAAACACATAAAAAAGGCAAAAATGGCCCCCGCGAAACACAAAACATTTCTAATTTCTATTTAAACAAATAAAACCTTACTAACCAAAAATGCATAATGTGCATAGGTGATTTATTAGATTCCCGCCTATTAATTTTACTAGGATTATAGGCAACGAACATTCCCGATCACTCCCGACAACTGCCGAACTCCCGAGGCCTGCCGCAGGAGTCGCGCCTTTCAATATTCATGGGTGTGTGCGTTTGCGACTGTGCACGGACACCAAAATTACTACACACATGCAAACAAATGTCATGCGGGACGCGGCGGCATTACTTGGTTGATTAGGTACATTATTTTGCTTTGCAGCGCCGCTTGCTTTTCGCGTGGCAAATATAATATTTGCGTGATTGCAAATAGGTGCTATTTATAAAATATTAGGCGTTTTTAAGTTATTATATTTTGTTTATTCATTATCAAAAGTCATTTATTTACTATAAATTAAAGTCATCTAAAACGTACGAACGTTATAATATAATATCTGTGAATGGCAAGTAAAGCACTGCATTTCTGCCTACAAGGAGCGCACGCCCCTGCTTTATACATCGATTCGCAATGTATGACGCAAGAATAACAAATGCCATGTAATTTAAATAAAAAATAAAAACATTAGTGATTTATAGAATCTTATGCAAAACCAATGACTATTATTTTTCAATCAAACGTTATCGATATGATTTAAATATGCAATATTTTATTTAAACATATTAAGAATCCACTTAGGGCAAGGAGAATGTGTGCGTTACACATTGATTTAAATTAAACGTTGTTTATGAATGTTGTTTAGAATAGTCATAATCTATATATATACTAATTTTAGGGTGTCCCACGCCGATGCTACATATAGTGGAAGTACTTTAAGCAATGTAGATACTAGATAGATAATTTTACTGATAAATGACATCAATTTGAGTTTGGATACAATTCTAACTGCATTAAAAAAAATGAATAATCGCATGTTTGGTCGGGGTCTAGTTTATTATAGCACGATTTGAAGGGTAAAAATTATTAGAGGTAGTAGGGATTGGGTCCCAGATTATATGTTTATCACTCTTATTAAAAGATAATGCATAGTTTTCGAAAAATTAATTATAATAGTTACTAACCTCAAATCACATATTAGGCAAAACGGAACGTTATTATGAGCGATTGACAAACAAATCGTTAGTAATATTTCAAATAAATAGTTTATGGTGTAAAATGTCGAGAGAAATCGGTGAAATGGAACGTAAAAACTACGCGTTTCAGTCATATGTCAGTGTCAACAAAAAATTGTAGGAATGTTTTGTTGATGTTTTTGTTGTTTTTTGGTGGAGTTGTCGCATGCGATAGACCCATAAATTACGAAGATTGAATTGATTTTGCTTATGTTTTGTTGTTTTATAACGTCCTAGATGTTCAGAAGGAAGTTAGTGTACCCACTTTATGGACCAGTTAGGTCGACTGTACCCCAAAACCGACACGGGCCACCCCGACTTCATGTAGACTTTTGGCTACCACCCCTAGAGTGTATATAAAAAGCCCGAGGCGCGGAGGGAGAGCAGCCCCCGCCCGCTGTAACGAAGGATAGGTAACCGTGCGAGCCGGAGCGGCTGAGGCCAGTAAGCAGAAGCTGCGGAGGCGAGCTTGGGTGCCTATCCTTTGTTACGCAAGGGCGAAGGGGCTGTACTTCCCGCAGCGCCGGAGACGTTGCAGAAGCAACTTTTGTTTTGACATTTTGAGGTTAGGTTACTTTAATTAGGTTCTCAGAATTATGCCTTATCTTTTCATGGGAGTGGTACCAGGGGACAGGGTACACCCTCCCCCTCCTCCCCTCTACCCCCCAACCCCCATTTCGTGCCATAATATTCTAAACCTGACCCGCATGTTTTGAAGCAGGTATCGAGCCCGCCATGTGGTTAAAATTTGCGAATGAAATCCCAGAACTGAGTGAGTCTAGCATATTATTTAAATTCTTTTTTAATTTTATTTTCTCACTAGTCTAAGGGCACCGGGAACAGGTTATTGACGTGAGTCGCGGTTCAATACACGGGTCAAGCAATCCACTTCGCGTGTTTTTCAATTCCATCGACAAACGTGATTTACCTAGGATTGGATTTGTTCCCACTATGGCGATAGGCTTGCCCATGACGTCATGATTTGTGTGCCGTTGTAGAAGTGGGAATGCAATTTTACCTACTACCAGAAGTGAGTTCTTCTTTTTCTATACTAGAAGCGTATAATGAGGATAAATTAGGATGTAGGGTTCACACGAATAGTTACTAGGGACCAAGAGAAGTTTGTGGTGCACCTTGCTAACTAATGGACAAGGTTCTGGTGACAACCAGGTAGCAGGTGTGTATAAGGTGATCATTGGGAACAGAGATGACATAGACAAACTACAGGGTGGTGACGTCCGCAGCGTCTGAGAAACTACCAACTTGCAGGCTAACCGTAATGTGTATTGGCAAGAGTCTTCAATATGATCGGTTTTTTTAGGAAACACTTATGGCTGAAGATAATGAAGGCGGGTAATGAGTTGCTCCCTTGATAAGTTACTAATATCCACAACACTTTTAACATGAAGTTGTTTTAGTTGCATTTTAAGAATTCGCGGTGTGGGGTAAGATATATTTAAATATTACAGGTATAAGTCCTCCAGAAATCCTGCTAAGTGGCTTTAATGTGTCGGCAACGGTAGTAATGCCTTCGACTTAATACGGCGACGTTAATAAGCAGATTGGAGTATATAAAACTAGTATTTTACCTCAATCTCAATCCGTTCTCATTTTATTTGCCTTTTTTGGCTATAAATAATATAATAAATATCGTAGGTACTATAAATGCTCTTAATAAATGTGTTTTATAAATTGACATCCGCTAATGGCTAATATACTTTTTTATCAAACTTGTTTAGTCGAGTCAAGTTTTAAAATTTGGTCTTATTGTTCGTTTTTTGTTTAATTTTTTCGTTTTCTGGATATCATTAGTTAGGTATGTACAGATTTATAAATGGCGGACTTTATGTACCGAGGAATGATGAATATAGCCGAAACTTGGCCGTCAGCCATACAATCCTTTGTTGTGGCTTTCGGGAGAAAGATAGCGCAAACATGGCGTATTAATTTAAAGAAACATATTTTCTTCAGTATGCTTTGAATAAAAATACCTGCAGAGTCTTCTAATGTAAATTCCGGTGTCTGATGGTTTAGCTCCTTACCTGAAACAAGTGAATAGCAATTACAAAAATGCAACTATTACTTTCCTCTGCTTTTTTATTTAACGTAAAAAGAAAAAGTAAATCTTAGCGCTGTGCTGTGTTTATGTAATATACCTTTCTATTTTTGTATTCATTGAGGTGCTTTTAAATTGCATGCCATTTCGTGTTGGTGAAACAAAAAATCCATTTACCGAGTAAGATCTACAAAGGATTGAACATGTCTAAGTGCGGTTTTCTCGGTACAACGCACATGAAGTAAGCAAACAACCAACAAGTTTGAGGAGTTGTCGACTAGTCAGAATTTTCTCCGAGTTATTGCACCATTTAGAGCCGGCTGGGTAGGCGTCGTTGTCGTGTTTTTACTAGCGATGTGCAGGCGCATAAAAAGCGGACGCGGCGGAATGGTCCGAGCAAGCGCAATTAAGACCAAGGTCTCCGGGTTATCAAACCCGTGTCGGTGACTCGCGGTGCCGGCCGCGCCTCGCTGCCGTCGCAAAAAAATGTAGCGAATAATGAAGTCGATGGTATTAAAAGATAATGGCAGGATTAACACGCCGGCTGCATAGCCTTAACTGCCCACGTAGTCGAACACCGACCATCCTTTCAACGGACGCGAGACGCGCACGTTACCGCGACATAATAAAACAACGGGCCTAGACATCTCACTCCTCTTAGCTAGCTTTATTGCTTTCGTATTTATACGCTAAAATATAGCGCACGGCGGCACGAGTACCACCCTTCTAACAGCGAATGATGAACGATGCTGTCGTTATCTCCACGCGAGAACAAGTTTCAAGTACACTAGCTCAATAACAATTACACAATTTATACCGGACTTTCCGAATATGCGCAATCGGTCAGTGAATGTATCTGGCCGAGAGCCATGCAAGTATTGGAGGAAGTCAAGGCTACGTCGCATCTAACGCATACGCAATGCTAAATCCTGTTCGTTGACTCCTATGCACTTGACAGCGACTAATGCCATTCGCAGTGTGACCTGCTAAGGAACCATGTTACCGTTCCTCGCAGTCACACGAACACTTACATAATGCGATCCAGACAATGTTAACTGATGCTACGTGAACTTCGCCTTTCACATCTCAGCTTTGACGCTACTTTCGCTTGCACACATTTCGCACACGACTTACATGCATTCATACGGCTACGAGTTTAGAATGTGTTATGCGATTAGTAAAAACCCTTCGTGTCCGTTTTATTGCGCTTCACCGAATTATTTTATAAAAATTTTGCATAATTTGGTCTCGTTATCGACCACATGATGTGAAATTTATGTCCAAAAACGTGTTTTACTTGGGAACTTTTGTAAAGCAGTCCATGGGAATTTGCACAATCAGGTATCGAGGCGTGTTGCGCTGTCCATTACCAATAGAGCCGTCGAAAATACAAGTTTACTGTTGTTTCAGATGCAGAATTTGTGTCACGACTTGCCCAGCGAATTGAGCGAAACGAAACATCTCAATTTGTGTCGTACTTAATTCAACCGAGGGACTTTAAGAGAGTCATACCCGATTTAAAAAGACAGAATTACGTTCCGTTTCAACGCTGTAGTCCATTGAACGGACATTTATCTCGATTAAAGTCAAGCGAAACGTAATAATTGGGTCCTGCGCTGTTTTATGAGATTATTTACGAGCTTCTTAAAGAAAACAAGGTAACTTGCGAGTAGATAGAAAGAATCCAGTAGAAACAATGTATTTGTGATAGACCTTTTCGATAGCGAGGTAAGCTTTGTTTTATTACTTTGCAAATAAAACTATTTTATGCAATTAAATTTCTGACAACGTGGTCGGTGGCTATGTCCGATTATATTCGAATGGAATTAACTTTTGTTTATTTCTTAATGTTTCGGTTTGTAGGTTAAAAGTCCCATAAAAAGCTGCCGCTGCGGGGTTTATTTTCTATACTAATTTATTTGGAGGTATATACACTTTTTATTGCATTTAAAATATTGACTGCGGGTACCTATCGACAACAGTAAAAATAATGAAAATTGACTGTGTATTATTTTATACATTCATTTGCTATAATCCTAGTGATTACAAAACAATAGCTCTATAGTAGCTACTAACCCGCATTATAATAATGGTAGTAGATCCTTAACCTTCTTAGACGCGAGGACTGTGCCCGCAGTAAATTTTTTTTTACATAATTTTGAAAATCGAAGGCTAGACTAGACGAGATCGTCTAACCTTCCAATTGGTCGGCCAAGCGTCGAAGTGTGGAGGGACGCCTCGTGCGGGCTTCGATGCGTTCATGAACGCTCTGATGGCGGCAAATAGTCAAAGTAAAGCCAAAGCTAATGCTCAATCTCCCCGCGTTTCACTAGAAGTTTGAGAGAGGTTAGCTTACACTTTGGCACGGGAGCGCTTGGCAGCTTTTACGTAGAAAAGTTGGATTATCGGCATGCAATCAAAGCTACTTGAACATTGTCTACAGTAATGTAGTTAGCAAAGATGGTGAAACCAAAGCCCGTGGAGACCATAGTTTTTACATTCAAGTTGTATGAGATCGAATTTTCTTTATCATTGATTCTTATAGGTACGTAGACTTGTACGCGTAATTTAGTTTGGAGTTAGGTTCCTAAGCGACTTTTTTTTTTAAATCTTTATGCGATTCAGCATTTTCAAATTATAACCGCAAGCAGCAGGTATGAATGTATGAGAATCAAACTGCAATTAGGTCATAGAAGCGTCGATGCATCGTGGCATCGTCGCGGCGACCGTTGTTCGGCGCGCGTGAGGCGAGTGTTGATGGCGCGGCGCGGCGGGTGCATGCCACCTTGCGTAACGCATTGTCCTCACTGCGAACGCCACTGCCGGCTAATATTAGGTGCGATGACACAACGTCAAGTGGAATCAGGGTAACTCTGTTGCTAGGACACTACAACTTTCTAAATTTCGCAGCGTTTGCGGAGACCCACTTTCTTTCGCACTTGTGAAATAGCCAAATTGAATAGAACGCGGCACGTTGCTATATTTGTAATGTGTAACAAAATATTACCAGTCCAATTAAGTACTTATGACACGCTCATAAAACGTTGTCAAGATAAAATGTGACAGTTTGCTTGAATATTTTTGAGTACGTCATTCTAGTAAATTATTTAAATAGAATATGAGCACTTGAATATTCTCCAGGGCGTGTGTCACGTAAGCGTTTCACCACAGAAACATTTTTAAAATAGATAATTAAAAAATACATTAGATTTTTAGTTGAGCAAGCGTAGAAAGCGATTTTTCACGACTACAGCGTAACAATTAGATGAAAAACATGTTTTTTTTTCGTTTTAAATATATAGTAAAGCAATTTATTTCAGTGACATGAGCCGTGTCGGCTGTCAGAGGAAACGTTGACTCCTCTCCGAAGTGGAATTTGCCAAAAAGCACAAGTTGCGAGATATAATAGGAACAGATTGACAGCCTGCATCGGCTCCAGCTTCCTTGCCAAATTTGTAATTAGAAAAAAATTACTCGTTTATTTTAAACAAAGCAACATGTGCGGATGTGATAATTTGCACGTTTTAATTAGCATGAGACCGTTGTTATTATTTGGGTCGGACATTCGGTTCCCAGATGTATCGTCAGCTTATGAAAATCCACACTCATTAATGCGCATAGTTATGTAATATTACGTTATAACGTCGTATAATAACGAATAACATCCGTCTAAAATACGAATACAGTGACGCTCTAATCTTAGCTCAATTTGCAAAGGTAAAGTAATTGCATACTGCGGGTTAGACATCGAGCCAGACCACCGCGAATAACATTGGTAGCTGCACAAATTGAAGGTAATTACATCTAATTGCGAGTCACGGTCATGGCCAATAAGCACCAATAAGCAATAACATGGGAAGGTAGATTGAAGGTCTGCATGTACCTTTAAACAAGCTTTATTACACTATTGTATTGCATAACAAATATGTTAACCGATACGTTATTTTGATCATCACAAAATGTTTATCCGATAGGTAATGAATCCACAATGAGATGGCAGAGAGAACGAGTCCCGAAATTAGATAGCTAATAAAGTCCTTCGCTTTGATGTTACATTTCAAACGCGGATCAGAATTCCTACGAGTTTGTTTTTACCGAACGTACGGTTCATACATTTCGTTCACCCGTATTAGTGATTCAATTGTAATTTATATGTGTAGAGAAGTCCATATAGCAATAAGCTATTAAGGCGATTGCCAACAAACGGTTTAGCGTTAGACACCTACGAGAGCTTGCCCCAGTTGCGCTGGACAACCGCCAAGGCCTCGTCTACTCGGGGCTCGGGGCTCTGCCCTCTCGGATATCTCAATTCACGCGATTGCAGGATACCTTGCAGGGGTCCCTCTCGACGAATAAAACGGAAATTTGTACTAAGGTCGTTTCAATAAGATGATTTATCGTCTGTAAAAGCAATTTAACTCGAACCGAGTTCAATGTGACTGTCGTTAACAACTTGTTTACCAAACCCGCACGGCATTATTTTAAGAGCAAACGTAATAAAATCGCGCCGGTATAGAACGATTGTATTTAAAGTCACGTACGGAGAAATACATTAGGGACACTTAATGTGGTCCAATAAAGGCGGTGAAATGAGAAGAAAAAGTATTGTAATAGTGCTTGGCGCTATGGTGTCGGCGAGGGTTGCAGCGGCGTCGCATGGCGAGGCGGCAGGACGGGTCACGGGCACGTCCTGGTGTATTTATAGCGTCGTAACTCGCAGCAATGATCGGTGGACGGCAACACGGCCGGCCGCATTACAGCCAGGCCTATTGTTCCAGCTAGGAATAACGCAGCGTGGTCGCACGGCCGACGCCAATAAGTGCACTTGTTTTAACTTCTCCTCCCATTCGTATGGTTCGAGCAATAACGAGCGGGTTTTACTGCCGCATTGCATTGCATAAAACTATTTTCTTGATATTTCCTACATTCGAGATATTTTCTATGGCACACGCGCCATTTCGAAGCGATCGTTACGATCCGCAGCCGTCTGTAGTACTATTGTTATTCAGACTTGGTGTGATGTTGGACGCGAATTGTTCAGTGGTGCGAATGAATAAGAGTCTTGTAATTACCGGCGATCATAAACAAGGCCCGACGGCGAAACCTTTTGACTTTTAATTACGAACACAACCACAATAGTGTAGTCAACCGAGTGCTTGGGCTGAGCTGAGGTTCCGACCTTTACTCAACTCTTGTAAATCATTTTGCGAGTCGTGAGATTCACTCAATTTTAAAATGAGTAAACGTTATTTATTTCTCTTGCGAAATGTATTTTAAGCTGTTTGAATATCGTGAAAATATATTGATTTCTTACTTTGTATTGGTAATAAAGTTCAAGGAGACCAGGTGAAAGATCGATATACTCACGTTTAAGAAAAAAATAGCGGAGGTATCTTAAATAGAGTCTACCTATTTTCCGTTGAAATAAGGAGAAATAGTAAAAACGCGCCTTTTTGCTTTTTGTTTTATAATTTCTTACGCGGTATAAAGCCACATATTTTCACCCATTCTGAACATAATAGGAATGCGTTTCAAAGCCTATACGTAGTTTAGTTCCGGACGAATTAGAAAACACAATAAATTTTATTGCGTTTACTCGAAAGAGCTGGCATAACACAGTACCATCGAATAAGTTTTTATACCTTAACCTTTCCCATGCAACTTGTAAAGGCCCAACACACGTCCACAGCACACGTGTCGACTTTTTACCGGCATTTTTATATTGCACATTACGTCTTGACATTTCAACCGCACTATCACCTTAATTACAGCTGCCTATAATATTCTTCCGTCCCTGTTTAATCCTTGGTTTGTGTCGCTCTTTCCTCTTCTAACACGAAGGTCTTGATAAATAATTATGGTGGCGCGGTTAAACACTAACTTAGGCATTATAACTTTGCTCGTTATACTAGTTTTAGTGCACCTGGGGTTTAACTTATCTTTGAAACGTAAACGACGTGTGTACATGTTTCTTATATTTATTGTTGTTACAGGCTGTTGATATTTGTGCTTCTTTTAATAGAGTTTCACGGAACCTATGTATAGTTTATTTACTATAGAACATTTCTTGAATTTTTGTGCTTTCGCAACTTTATTTGCCCTTTTAAAAATCAAGACAAAAATTTTAATTTTCTGTTTTTTTTTGTTTGATAGCTTATGTCTGTCTAGGCCAAATATGTTTCGCTGATAACAATGCCGTCTCACGATACGTTGTCATTATATCCGTCATACGCTGAAATATTATCCGAAAATAGATTAATAGCCCGGCGGGCAGTGTACACAAATACATCAAATTCCAACAGTTTGCCGGAAGCGAGCCCCTTCACATTTATCTTCGTAAGTCTTTTGCTTTAAGAATATGTACTTACAGTGGTTGTAAACTAAGATTTAATATGTTTCCGAGATTGTAAATCATTGATTTTATACTCGTTGTTATAGACGTGTCGTTAACTTCAACTTGAATTTGTTGTTCGTTCTATATCGCCCAGCGTTTAAAAAACGTGATGAACTCTGATTTTACTCATTAAATTAGTGGAGTAATTTGTATATAAACTGTATTTAGGATAATAATTAAAAGCAACTCTTCTTTGTATGTTGCTTTTTATTATCCAGGCGTATTAAACTTAAATGGAATTCCAAGCACAAATTGTTCGGGATGAAACTCCTTCATTACGTGCTTGGTTTAAGGCCTCTCTAAATTATTGCAATCTCCAACAGTTCAACTTTAATAGCAGGTTTATTAGTTTATGAGAAGTTAGAAGATTCTGTTGTTCTCACTAAATGAATACGCTACAAATCCAGACCGTTACAAGTTCAAAATACGTTTTGGTAAATCAAGTATCCCATAATAAAGTAATTAATAAACAATACCTATGCAAATGAGGTGTTATAGCTATTAAATTGTGTTGAAACAAGAAGGAAACGTCGCGGCGGTTAAGAATAAAGAAGAATATGGTAATTATGAACTTGTATCTACGAGTACATATTTTAATTCTGATATATTTCTGTAATTTTATGAATTATGCGAATAAAAATGATAATGTAAGTTATAGCGGCCATTATACAGTCATGCAGTAATTATTTACGGAACACAGGTACTCATTCATCAAGAATAACTCCTATAGCTTTGTAGTGAATAGTTTCCCTGTTTCGCCTTCTGTTGCCTTCCAGTTAATATTTAAAAACGGGTATATTTAAACATGGCTCAAGTGCATCATAGTTTATTGCTCTGACACTGAGACAACAAAATCGACATTAAACTTTATCTATGGAATGCACACGATGTTTGTAAGGCGTACAGTACGTTATGACGGCATCGTCTCATGAACTAATGATTAACAACTCTAGTTGTCCTGGCAGTTGCCACTAGGCAGTGGCGCGGCCTTGGCGTCGCGATAACCACTGTTTGCAGAGTCGACACTCGGTTACGTAACGCTGCAACACGTAAATACATTCCGCTGCGAAACATTTAAATCTAAAATGCCATTATATAGAGTCCGAGTGGATGCGAATGCGGTGTGACGACCACTAAGCTTCACGGATAACACCACTTTTTGTTTCGCGTAATTACATCGGTTTGTTTCTATGCAGACGTTTGATAAACTCGGCGTTTGAATCGTGTAACGAATCATTTTTAAATAATCGTGTTTGTGGAATCATATATTTGCAGACAATCGAAATAGATAAATCTTAAATAGGCTCGCGCTAAGCTATTTTTACTTACATACATGAAAGCGATGTAAGTGAAAACAAATCAAAATGAATTTCAGGAGCAAATTAAATACATAAATCTCGACAATTGGCGTAGTGCGGGCGTCGGGAGGAGCATCGGGAGGGGCGCTGGAAATGGGTCATGGGTAGTGGACCGATCGCCGAGATTAATAAATTGCTTGCAATTGCGTAGCCGTGTGTATGTTTTTCTGCATGTTTCTAACCTATAGGTGCGACGTCTACGCCGAGAAGTATTTACAAGTGCATTACTACGACTTCAGTTATTCAACTTATTTCATAATTATCCTTATTCATTACGAGCTCATTTTTTCTCAAATATCATTTGAATTCTAGTGAGTAAGCGTGTGATAGTGAACTTGTGTAAGCGAGTAAGAGCGGTCGAAGGCCGGGCGTTTTCCGTCGCCGGCGCAGCCTTGACCCGATCGCTCGCATGGCGCGCTCATCTGACTCAACGGAGTGATGCGTGCATCGGCCGTGCACACCGGCCGTGCTCCGTGCTCCGTGCTCACTGCCCGCTGCCCACCGCTCGCTGCTCCCGTGCGCTCAGCGCTGCGTGCGTCACATTACCCAACACCAAGATAACGAACCCACTGCAGGGATGCGGCCGACGTCATCTCATCACTATAAACAGGCCAACAACGCCACTATTAGAACTAGTGGCACGTGTCTCTGGTTTCATGAATCACTGGTATTCGCTACTCAGTTGAAATAGGTTGTTTACATTGGAATGGAGAGCTCGTGATTTGAAAGCGCATCCTGCTCAGGACGCTGCGCCGGTAACTAGGCCACGCAATGGGGGCAAGGCTGTCGAGGACGCATTATTCTATCAAGCACACTCCATCTCGACGCTATTTCTGGCGGGCGCTGCATTGGCCTCGACACTTATTTATGGACTAACATCCAGCTTAATGTATCCAGCCTTAATACAATAACTTTATAAAGATCAAGTTATATTTTGCAAGTTTGAGAGTTCCGAACGCGGTGGCGTATTTTAAAAATATCCTTAAATGCACGCGAACGGAGTTTTGTCCTAAATTATCGAGCCTTATCTGCGAGGTCAACCTTGAAGCGCTAACCGCGACATATTTACCGAAATTATTCAAGCGACAAAAAATGCGAGTCCGTCGGTTGTACGTGCTTCCAGCGCGTCGGGAGACACTTTAAAATGGTACTGTATTGTTAGAACGATGTCTTCCGCATCTTTTCCGAGGTCATGATAATTGTTATTATCAATACCGTTTAAAATATGCATTCGGTTATCAAACGACCTTCTTGTTTTAATTTGTTTGTTTTATACATTTTTTTGTGTGTCAGTTAAATCCTTTAGTTTTATCTTTATGATAATAACATTATACGTTCAAGTATATATGAAGTGATTCTCAATTATAGCCGTAGAGTTCGTATACCTTTATCCTACATATTCATAACGATGCATGACCTGTGAACTTTTTGTTAATTGTGCTTTATAAATATTTATAAAGCTAAATGTCGTGTCTCTAACACGGCTGTAATTAAAACATATGGATTCATCATTTTAATTGGTCGACGCAAAACAGGTATCCTTTTTATTTACACAAAAAGGCTAGATAAAAAAGTGACAATAATAAATTATTGTTAACGTTTGAAACATTTAAAGGAGAAGGGGCATCCCAGGAAAAGACCTTTCCATTGACATATCGCTCGTTGTTATTGGTCGATAGGCTTGAGTCCATACATATGAGCCTCGCGATGTCTTTATGTCGGTATACTTCTTTTCATACAGCGAATCGGGATTTCTTGGCAAAGAAGAAGTTATTGAAAATAAAGAGAGCTTTCGAATGATATATCGCTCGTCGTTATTGGTCAACAGGCCATGAGTCCATATACATATTTTCATTCTCGCGTTACCTTTACGCACCGATATTATTTTCCACGCAGAGATTTGATACTGGCCGCCGTAGAAGAAGTTATAGTATTTCAGAAGACCTTTCTAACGACGCATCGCTTGTTGTTATTGCTCACAATGGCGAGGCCCTTTCGCGTAATTTTACTGCAGTCTTTAAGTAGCTATATTTTTTAAAATACAGCGATTTCGATTTTGTTGCCATAGAATAAGTGGTAGCACCCGAAAAGACCTTTCCATTGATATATGGTTTGTCGTTATTGGTCAATAGGCTTGAGTCCATACATGTTTGCCCCTTCTCCTTTATTGACAGACAAAAAAATCTTCTTAGTATCCTTGTTTGAAAAAACCCAAGCATAATAAGTATTTAAGATTTACTAATGACATATTTGTAACGTAGCATAATCAGTACAAAGTGGCTAGAAAATTGTAATTAAATATGTATCACAAGTTTGAAGCACATCGATCACGTGGAGTTAGTTTGTACTATAAGACTTTTTAAGAAATAAATGAAGATAAATTATAAGGCAGCAGGGCATTTACTAGCAAATATATCAATGTCTTAGATAATGCAATTTAATTAGTGTAAGTAAATAGAATTGAAGTGGCAGTGGGCCGGGCACATAGCTCGTAGAACCGATGGCCGTTGGGGCCGAAAGGTTCTTGAGTGGAGGCCACGTACAGGCAAGCGAAATGTCGGACGCCCGCCTACAAGGTGGAGGGACGATCTGACTAAGGTTGCAGGAAGTCGCTGGATGCAGGCCGCTTCCAACAAGTCATCGTGGAGATCATTGGGGGAGGCCTATGTTCAGCAGTGGACTTCCTGTGGCTGATATGATGATGATGATGATGAAGTAAATAGAGACGACTGTCCCAAGGCATTCTACGTTTACAATAATACGTTCAAAATAATACGATTAGTTGATATTCTTTTTGAGTTTATCCTCTGCCAATTTTAATGGTTTCTTCGTTGTTTGTTCCATCATTAGATTTATATTGAACAGCATAACCCTAACGATCTTTCGTACCAGTTTTCTAATTAGTGATTCATCATGACTAAGGTTTTGAAAAATGTCCTTTGATAATTTCGTAGAATTCATCACACAGAGTATTCAGGGTTTTGGAATCGACAATCTCCGCACCGACTGCATACTGCGACAACCTTGCGTTATCTTAGTCCGCTGCCCTTGGTCCACTTACAAGCGCGCTATCTCGGGCACATCGCTACCATCTGATAAACATGTTTGCGTGCGTTGCCACTATGCCGATCGTTTGCAATTCCATTTTGCATTCTCTTTCATTTTTTATTATCAGACAAGAACACTTCAACTATTAGAAATGGTGATGCAAAACTGATTAGAACGTTGCAACACCATTAGCGACAAATTTTTATCAACATGTATTCCCAACACGTTCATAAACGACATATTTTCGCTCAAACAAAAACCACAACACAATCCACTACAGCAAAAATTATAATGGCGCAAATGTTACTATCGCAAATACCAATCATCTCTACGTGATTCGATTTAGTTACTTAATGTCGTTTTTTACGCAGGCTCTAGATTTAGCATTAGATAAGAAAATTTGCGAACGGCAAAAAAGCGCAATCTAACCTCAAATCAAATTATATTTTATTAGTGGAAGCAGTAATGACTGAGTGGTCGCGTAGCGGTACTGCTGAACGTATTCTATTGTTTCAACGTTTCCCGAACATAAAATCCAAATCTCGTAACCGATGATTCAATGCTAAAACAATAAAGCTTTAATATAACAGTTGAAGATTGACAATTGGCAGGAAGTACAATTAATGTGAAGGCTGACGATCAAGTGTAGGCGATGACAAAGAGTTTACACGATACCGTTGGATCACAATCATAACAACCGAGTCCTTTTTGGGAAACCGATGATTGCAAGGCAGCTGCGGGATTGTATGAGTGGCAACACGATTAGATTGGCAAAGATTAATTATATCTCCGACTTTAAATTGAACTTTTTGTTGCATTCTGAAACATTTTACGATTGCTTGCAAAAAACTAATCTGTCATTTCATGGTTCTTAATCCAAGATTGTTGTGAGTATTATTCTGATAGGTCAGAGTTGATGCAGCATAAATAGGGAAACTTCTGTATCCCATCAAAAACATCCTGTAAAAAAAATCCAAGTCTCGCAGCTCAGGTTTTCTACCGCAAAAAGTTGTGAGATGCATGCACAGATGCATGTAATACCAAGTCGATTAATTTATTTAGTCCTTAAGGGACCTTCTATATAAAGTTATTACGTAAGTTATTACCATATCAATATTAAAAATTCTTTACGTTTTAAATAAATGGATCGACTTGGCCATCGCATGAAAACATAATGTATCGTACAATTTATACATAATGCTGCTGGCCAAGTCGATCTATTTATTTACTTGCGAGACTTGGAATTTTTTTACAGGATGTTTTTGATGGGATCTCACGTCTTTTTGTAGAGTCCTACTTTTTTCTTTTTCGGTACTTCTTACTTCTAGAATATCACTAACGATTTTTCTTAAAGCCTCTGTCTTATGGATTTTTCTTATTTTTGTAGGTATCAATTTATCACAAATATAGCGGATTTGATTATTAATTAGAGCTATTTAGTCTATTTATTTGCAAGTTTTTCTTCGTCATGTTTTTCTAGAGGAATGTTGTACAGTTTCATTGGCTGAATATACCATTTCCCTCTCTATATCCCAGATTTATGTGCATATTGGATTGGACTCTGCCGCCGGATATATTTAATTGTTATCAATAACTAGTAAAAATAGCTGTTCGTTTTTATCAAACGTTTTATAGCGGAATGTTTGCCTGCGCGAAACTGTGTTTTTATGCAAAGTTCATACAATGCAGGCGACAATGCGACACCTGCGTCGCCCCTAGCACCTGTATAGAATTTATAAATAGATTCAGTTAGGTCGTCTATTGCACACACAGACATACACACACATTGGCAAACAAGACGCTGTAGATAAAACAGATGTTTGTGTTCAAACTTAATTATACCACCATACTGGCAACACACGACGTAAAATTAATACTCGACAGAAACACGATAAATCAATTGAATGAACTAGAACAAATCTCTTATTTACCTGATCCTAATGATGTATGATGTAGTAAACGAAGCAAATAGGAAATTCATTAGCGTTTGTCTTGCTTGCAAAATTTTCTATATTTCCAAACTAATTAAGAATGTTAAGGTTAAATGCCAAGTAGCCGACTATTTTCAAATTAGATTAGTTTTTGCAAATTGCTACTAATTTAGGATTGCCTTCAATAGGAAAGATAATAAAAGAGCTTGGAAACTCGCCTGTTCCCAATAACAATAATACCATTTGTAAAATGTTGATGAACATAAGAGATGCTCTTTAGACGATTAAAAATAGCAATACATTTACCGTAAACAACTTTTTGGCACTTTAATCATCAATTAAGTATAGTGTTTGATTACAAACGTGTAGTAGTTGTAATAGTCACTATTAACGGTTAATATGTGTAACATTGTAGTAGAATACAATTATTAATATTTATCGGCTCGTTTGCTATACACCACGTCTTCACACCCCGTTCCGTCCTCCACGTCTATGATCTATCTCATTCTATATCTATCTCATTTACCCTTGGTTCGCGTAGTGTATAGTTCGAGACGACAGATGCTAAGAGTATGAATTTATCAATACACTACAGTAGTAAAACAAGAACCTTGATTTTTTAATGTAACAAGTTTTATAAGTTAAATATGACGCATAGCCATCATTACACCTTCAAAGTCAGACCAAAGGTAAAGAGTGACTAACGGTAACTTGTTAGTCAGGAGTTGATGACACTATGTTAATACTCCAAATCTTTTTGTTTACATTAGCAATTAACACGTTACTTCTCATGGTTGGATTTTACAGATCCAATAATTATTGTCAATGACGAGACGCTGGTCAGACTAACCCAAAAATAAAAATTACGATATAGATCTTTCTAGTTCCGGGCTTGAATAATGAGATGACCTGAAGATCATACAAAGTCGATCAGCTTTATTGCAGTCTATTAAAATTACTGAAGGCCTATTGCCTGGTTTCTTCAGGAATTATCTCGTATTTTCCCAATTTTTGAAGACTGATAACACATCTACGACCCTCAGGCATGGTGAACCTTTACATTTCGCGCCGATTACTACTGGTTATGAATGCAACCGCTTGCATGTTTGTGTATACTGTTCACAAGACATGATCTTTGTACTCGATCTGGATATTGTGCCTACAACCTTGTATTTGTCAGTTGTATTGTTATCTCATCTTTTACTGTTGCTGTTTGATGAAGACAGAAGTACCGGATGTCATAACCATCGTTTAAGCGCATTGTTAGTTTTGCTCGAGTTCTCGACTTTGATACAGCAGAAACTAAGTAGCAGTTTCAGTGCACAAAGACATCAGAATCATCACATAGGAAACTAATGCTGCATCTAGTAAATTCTGTTTCTGTGAAATCAATGCTATTGAGATTAAAGGAATCTTGTCAATCAATTTCCAAAGCGGATTCTTTCTCTGTATTCACAGATAGACTTAATATTTGGTCTTGAGAAACATATTTCTATCAGTTTTGCCTAGATAATAAAATTAATTATTCATTATAAAAGGACGGAGGTTCTTCACAAACCATATAGGAAACTAGAAGCAAACGGTTTAAGCTCCAAGTTTCGATGTAGGTAATATAAGGTACGTAAGTACATTTCCAAAAGAAAAAATAATAATTGCTTTAATAGCGTAATGAACAGTGCAAGGTGGTTGTCATAAACTGCGTGTAAAGTGGCAACAAACGAGTTTTGTGATGGTGTACGTGAGATATACGGCCAGTTATAGACAGGCAAGAGTTTATTGAGCTAGGTGTTGTATATAAATGTATTAATTTTGCAGATGTGTTAGTTACAGGAGCCATGGTTGCAATAGTCCTGAGCTTGATTACCAGTTCTATGTGTGTGGGCTTTTAATTAAAAAACTTGATTGCTACCGTAAAAAACTAAGAAGTTTACTTAATGTTAGGGTTATTTTAATCATGTAGCGATTCTTATAGTTATTATATATACCTATACATTGAAATGCTTTACAATCAAGCAAAGTCAAAGAACAATGTTATAATTTTCTATTTTAAGTCGACGGCATGGTTAGCATTTTATAAAATGTAAAAAACAAAATTTAAATCTCTAGTAATAAAAATAATAGAAAATCTTTCAATTGATGGTTAAAAGAGATAGCCATACGTTCGTTTTTTTATAATAATTGCAAGCCACTAGGACTGTCTAGTTCGAATAATAATGGTAGCAAGTTACGCCAGGACATTTATAGCAGAGCCAGGCATGATCGTAGCCAGCCGTGGGATCAGGGTGGGGCAGAAGTCTTAAATCATATGTAATTGGCAAACTGTACCCACGGTATTCTTCTATTACACTCTGTATCTGTGTTTATAATTGGAATTATCCTAAATACTTTCTTATTGCTCACCTGCCTAGTACTTTACCTAGATCATTTATTTTTTTAGAGTTGGTTAAGTACCTTACAGATCAAATCCAGGGTGGGGCAAGCGCCCCACTCTGCCCCACCGTGGCTACGCCCATGGAGCCAGGTGAGCAAGCGCTTAAGGCAACGTAGTTAAAACTTCACGAAGTGTCATTCTTTGTTCACCGTAACTAGAATGGAAGTTACGCTATGCATTGAAATGTGGGTTTTAGATATATGTACTGATAGTTTAGCTATCCGCAAAGGTTACGGGTTTAGTTTACAAAGCAACAATGTTATTCAAGCTAACTAGATGCTCATTTTCATCAAAGCTAACGCTGAGAATACGTCATGAGAAATTCTTTACAATCATCTACCAAGAATTATTAAATAACAATGTTACGTCCATAAATATTATATTCGTTTTAGCATTGGCTTTTGATATACGTAGCAATTTTATACTTGTCGATGAGATTTAAAATTATGGTGGCACAGAACAAGAAATAACGGTTGGTAATTACGCTGCGATTTCTACAGGAGCGAATGGGCAAACACAAGCAACTTCAAACAGTATTATCATCTCGTATGAGTTAATAAGGGTAAGGAAGCCTGGTAATTAAGAGCAAATCACGTCGGCTACGCCTGATCCTGTTGTAAACAGGCATCAAACAACGATAATTTGAAATATGGAGCGTAATGTCAGACGTACTCACAATTTAAACGGACATCATGACAATTATTGAGATCGCAACGTTATAATATATTATGCTGTGTTATGCATTATAGAAATGAGGATTTATTACACACCAATTGATATTAATGCGGCGTTGAACAGCCATTGTTGGGAACATAGGCCAGGATATTTAATCACAATTTACTATAAATATATACAATTATTATTTATTATTATAATAAAATAAATTAAAAAGGAAATTTACCCTCATACAACACCTTATGATTTTGTTTCTGTCTTCTGACTACTTTTTACTGGCTTACGTGGCGTGCACGCGTACGTTAATCTTTCCGGTAATTCCACCATCAATGACACGATTGGTTCAAATTGTTATTTAAAAATATATTAAAATACTTGAGAGTAGATACAAGTATTAAGTTTCTCAATAAACAAATGTATTTCAATAGCAACAAATAAGACTATCCACTGAGGTCGCAGTTCACATGATATTCGTCTCAATAACAGTTTAACGACGTTAAATGGAGATAAAATGAGAAACTGAGAAATGCCACGACAATTATGTATAAAATCATATTTATTGACCGACGTTGTTAGTTAAATGGTGGATGTTTAATACCAATGTCTCTGAAGACTTTGTTTAAACATACTTTAGATATCAATTTCATAACAACAAAAGGTAATTTATTTATTTTGAAAGGACTTATCCCAAAATGCACATCTATAGATCCAAGTTGTTCATTACACTGATGCTTGTGTTGAGTTTTTTATTTTGGCACGGCACAGTACATTCCATTGCATCTGGTGGTAAGTGCAAATGCCGTTCATACAGAATATCGAATGGCATTAGACGTGAAAAAGTGTCAGCAATCCTATAGATAGCTTAAGAATTTCTGGTGTCAAAATATAAAACACGTAAAACCCTGTCAAAACAAAACTGATTTTGTCAGCAAGTACTTGTAAAAGTGCGCATGTACGTACGACAAAAGTGATTAGGCTCTTAATACCAATCTCGTGATCTCTAAGCCGCCGGGTCAACAACAAACGTGACAAAACTTTATCGCGGCAAACAAAATAAATAAACACGGATATATTGGAATTATGAAAGCGGTCGTTTTTTACGAGGCTGACAGTTCTGGTGATAAAGCCCGAATTCATGACGATTTTTAAATTTAGGGGAAACTAGAAATGGGTGAATGTGTAAGATTATACATATTCATACAATATTCTTAAAACATAGAAATTTATATAAGGGCAAAAAGGTGTGTGAAGAAAATTAGAGATGAATGCTTACCGGTTGTTGCTGAACATGCGAATATAGTCAGAAAGCTAGTTTAAAAGTACATACCAATCAAGTGATGTCGGCATAATTATACGTAAAGAAAAAAAGCAAAATAAGTAGGTATAGGAAATTAAATGACATGCATTATTTTCGTAGAGTGCTTTTTAGTAGTCATTTTAAAACAGTTTTATAATGTTTGGTGTCGCATACATAAAAATGTTGTATGTTAAGATTTCCTTAGAGCAAACTTTAATCAAACAAGTCCTTGCATAAACACAAAATACAATTTGAATTAATTTACTATATATCCTGTACTCGACAAGGTGAAAATCTCATTTCAATTTGCGTTCACATTATTGTTTGGTGCTGTGAATATAACATTAATTAATGAACGTAATTATTTTGTAACCATTGTCTTCCGATAAATCGCTTTTGCTATATTAATACCTACAATTGGACATTGCACACGTAATAGCGGTCTGTCACAAGCAAGAATTTTAATTCGAAATCACAATTTCGAATGAGTTAGTCACCCACAATTTCATTGAAATTTTTCAGAAGAATATAAGTGGTTTTATTCTAATAATACTAAAGTTCCAATTGAATGTAAACTGAAGAAACTAGGAAGAAAGGCGGAATTCAACATTGCTCGAGATAACGCTAAGCATGAACGTGAAGATCAACGAAATTTAAATCTAAAATGACTACCATAAAGAACTAATGGAAGTTAGAAACTCTGTTTGATGCAAGCATTATCTGGAATTTGGAAGAATGATTATCTTTAGCGGCATTGTAACGGTACCGATTTATCAACACTTGACGTCATAAATGCAAATCACACATTCTTAAAATGTGGCTTTTCAAATAAAAACTAAATATGAATACAAGTGTAAGAGCATGGACCTCTTAAATACGACCATGAATTATTAGACACGGTATTTCGTCAAACATGTAGAGCAGAAATAGCTAATGTATTACGAAACATTTACTTATGCTCGCCTTTACCTAGAAACAGTTTTATGGCTGTGTCTGCTGTGTGAATGAGATTGTTTCAACAGTTATGTCACAAAATATATTGCATGCACAAGAGAGCAAAATGAATTTTCGGGATATTTATATAATAGAAGTTCTTTAGCCAGGAATGACAGAAACTCAATTAGCACAAATAAATGTGAATTAAGCATGAGTTGTGACGAAATAGCAAATATTTTTATTCTGACTAAACATGTAAATGATTGTGTTGACGAAATGCAAATTCGTGGCATCGAAATCTAGTCCACTAATTGAAATGCATGAAATATCCGCAACACTACTGTTATTTTTTATTGTTCCGACATAAAATAAGTATGGTGAATATTAAAACACTGAAGTTTAAAGCGCAACTGAGATCAATATAACGGTAGTATCAACATAAAAACCGGGGCATAAACAAGTCCAAATCGAATAACTACTCCCAAATCGTGCGGTTACGAAATAACAATTTGAAGGTTCATCTCGGAATCAATTACTTTTGAAAGGTACACGAGTTACTGTGACGGTAAGAATCTTGATGTTTAGTACTTTTATCTTACAAAAATTTCTTTGAAATAATGAATTATTGATCAATGGATACTTGTAACGTATGCACGACATATATTTAATTACGAAGGAGGAAGATTAAACGTCCTACGTAAAGTACGTGAATAATAAAATTGTAAATAGAACATTTAGAAACTACTTTCTTATTTGCTGTAAAATTGAGTTTAATTTTTAAATTAAATTAGTATAAATTTCTCCTTTAAAAAGTATCTCTAAGTCTATCCTTGCATGTAAATCACGCCAGCCAGAGAGTTCGTAAATTAAAACGCGACATCCGAGATATGAATCATCGCTGGTGTCACATTGCGAATGTAATATTTAAGATGAATTTCCCAGGAACGTACATATCGAGGAAATCTTGAATTTTAACACGTACATGTGCGAAGTAGTTAATAATTTAATATGTATGTATGTATATTGTTTTGTGCTGTTTTATGTTTTGGTCTATCTTCTAATGTAACAAGACGGGGCAACACTATTTTATTCCTTGGTTAAATGTGAGATAATTTGGAATATATGTATGTATAATTCTTATATTAGGCTGAATATCACCGACACGTCTTATATAGTTCTGGTAAATTTAATTATTTAATAAACTATCCTATTGACTTAGTCGTAACCGGAAAATATTCCACCTTGTTACGACAGAGCTATGTTACCTAACAATAGCCAATCATACAAGTTTGAACTTCATACAAGTTGTATACTTCATACGAGAAGCCCTGCAAAAAATCAAAGTTTTTTAATGTTTATGTTCATTAGCATATTGCGCTCGTCATTGTCAATATGAGTCACGAGTCATAAAAACCCGTCATCATACCCACTTGCACAGGTGTAGAACATTCTCGATCATCTTGTGCAACCATGGTTTACAGTATCTTTTCCTCGTTCGGTGGCCAAGTTTACGGCCATAAAATTTACAATAGGGAATATGCATGTCATTTTTTTATATTTTTAATCAATTCTGTATGTTATTACATTATCGGAAAAAAATATAAGTCTTTGAAAATATCAATCAAAAAAGTACAAAAAAATAGTCAAAACTGCTATCAGTTTCGAAGCATTGAAACGCCATGTTGGCGCGAATTCGCTGTGACGTCATAGGGCACGTTATGAACAACGTAGTATTTGGATTAAGTTTCTTTCATGAATTGCTACAGAACTGTATTTCGTGACAAAATAATCCATTTTATTTAATAGTATAAAGAAAGCACAAAATAACTCATAAACAAACGTAAAACAATACACTCAACAAGCTAAAACTTCATAAGAACGTGCCCTTTGTCGTCACTTTCCTTTTCAAGCAATAGATCGCGTTTCGGAAAAAATGCGCGGCAAATTTGAAATGTCATTTTTTAAGTATTTATTTTACCGATTTAGAGTTGATAAATTTAAAAAAATATCTTTAAGGTATATTTCTTTATTAATAAAGATTACAAAAATAATATTTTGACTTATTTTGAAGTCTGGTGCATATTCCCTATTACGTTAATTATCAACCACCGCCTTTGTTCTTGCCTCAATTTTAAACCGTTGTGAAAATATTATTTCCAAATAAATACAGTCTTATTTTAATGAAAATGAGTTTAGTGGTGTAACTTTTGGAATTAGTACTACAACACATTTAGCAATTCTCGTACGCATTGATGAGGCGCGGTAACCACAATGTGTCAAGTATTAAAATGCTATAAATTAGTGTTCATATTGGAATATAAATAGTCCATTCACAGCATCAACGATTATAATGAGTGAATAGAAAAAAAAGCCAAGGTGTTGTTGCGTAAACGCACGCTACAACCGAATACGGTCTCGGTCGAACGCGGCACGTGGTTCTATCGATGATTTTAAAACGATTAATTCGTGACTTATGCCTTCTTTTTCACTAACTCAGAATCTAAAAAAAATAAAACGTGGCAGGTGACAGCTAAGGTTTATTTGTGGCTTTTTTTAAGCGGACCGAATTTGAAAGGGATCGGTACAGTTAGAAGATACAGTCGAATTGATTATTTAAGTTTGTAAATCCGTATAAATTGCATACTAAACTATACTTATCGGACACGAAATTTAGTCAGAATAACATTAGCCAATTGATAGACGGAACTCATTGTGTACAAATTCGAGTTATCTGATTTTAGCGGTTATTTTTTACATTAATCATAACTAGTGAATAGATATCAATAGTATTGTGGCGGATCGTGATTGTTCAGATAGCGAGCAAGGGCAATGAATTCATTAAACACGTTTTTTTTCATCAGGTGTTTATTAAACTCGGCATAATCCGCTTATACTAAGTATGCATATGAAAGAAAAATGATCAATAAACGTATAATGTACATATAATATTGTTGTTATAATTGTCTGTAAATGTGTGCGTGGTGTGATTATATTGTATGGATCTGTGTTTGTGTGTGTTAGAGATACTGCGTCCGTTGCCCTCTCAACAACTCGGTGACATTGGCGGCGCACAAATAAAATGATAACCGCACATAAATAATAATGTAGATAGATATCTGGAATACTTGTCTGTCTATAAGTATCGTATCATAATTTATTGGACTTCAATATATTTTGTGTCTTTTTATTTCATCTTGTTTACTCGGATGCATTATCCTGCAGGCAATAAATCACACCGCGCTACACTGCCCGTCCAGATATTTTCATTCTTCATACATAAGGAAGAGTAAAAACGAATCCGGGTTTCGTGCATTTTTTGTAAGTGTCGGTATCTAATCAATTAGTTAGACATCATCGCGTTGTTGTTAATGAATTCAGCGAAGTATCTTTGAATACAAATGCATCTGCAAACACACCACAGCGATTTCCAGGTCGAAACCTGTTTGCGAATTCGCTATACCTCGTAGCGAATGTTCGCGATTCAATGTATACTTTGGAAAATGTTCCTTAATCTGCACTAAAATATATTTATCTCTAAGTTAAACCTGTTCCGTCGACCATACCTGATTATATGGCTCGTAAAATACGGATTAATTTTTATAATACGCGTACATAAATTGGGAACATAAAATATTTCATAATTATATCAAATCACCGGCCTGTGATTGTCAAGGTCTTTGTAGCGTTCACCTAACATATTTCTCGTGTCCGTTGCTACGGTTGTCGATTTTTACACAAAGTGCTATGCCTAACAACGTTGATTTATGATATATTTAATGTGCGAACTCTGAAAAGCAAATACATATTGCCATAATTTCACGTTTGAGCTCCTCTGTACAGTGTACGTGGCAGTATGCAGGTTAATGCGATGTGTGAGTTATACAGAGTAAGGTGTGACAACGCAATGTTTGTGTTTGTCGGATAAGTACCAAATGAGTGGGTGAGAACTTGTAACACGTGACGTCCCCGTGTGAGTAATGTGTTTTAGCACGTCGAGGCAATGATCTAACGCTGCATCGGATTATGGATGCATCGATAACGAGTCCCTAGCCTGTGAAACCCTCACAATAAAAAAAGACAGCACGCCAAACTATGTAATAAAATAAAAAGCAAGCCAATATTTCGATCATAGAACTTTGCTCCGAGGCTATTCATCTATACACGCCAAAATATAAAGTGACGTAATGGCAAAGTTTAGTGAACGCGCGCGGTGCTGTGCCCCTGCGCGTGAGCACGTTGCCGCCGCGGTCTCGCCCGAGTGTTCAAGGTCTGCGCGACTGATCAAGGCCACGGGTGGTGGGAGCCGAGCCTTCCTTTTGACTGTCTGCACCTAATCTATATCGCATTACGTTTCAAATTATTTCGCAGAATTGGAAACTCTCGACGACGTGTTTTTGCAACTAGACGCCCGAATTTTAGATGCACTCGCATTGTTGCAAAAATTGTACAATTTATTTTTAGCAACATATAATTTGTGCGATGAATTTAATAGTTGTTTAGATTTCGTGTCACGTCGTATTGCGTCATTTCGAGACGTAAAGGACATTAGTGGGTAAAATATTTATTCAAATTTTTGAGAACGGAGAGGTGGCAAAAAACTGCATGGAATGTTGTTTACATGTATTTTGATGGTTTGACTCAGTGGTTCCTTTGTCGAAAACTTGTTCCTCATAAGGATGGTCTCTTTAAGGCATCAAATGTCTACAGCCGCAGACATAAACGTTGGAAGCCATAAGAAAGTATCCAGCCAACTTTATGTTCGTTAGACGTTTTCCAGAATGTTATAGTCTGTTTTATTTTTAGTTCATGAAAAAAAAGGTAATATTAATTTGAAAACGAATCAAAGAGAATAGTGACGTAAATTAAAATCATTAAAGCGGCAGAAGTCCAATTTAAAATCCAATTTTGTTTTACTGTTCACTCGTCCGTTTTATGATTAAAGTTGATTTATTAGAAGAATAGGTAACCTATAAGTTTATTAATAAAAGTCAATTTAATTACTATGCGCAAATTGATCCAAATTATACAGGGTATATCAAGACTGCTACCGAAAACGAAGCCGGGTGGTAGTTTAAGCGACTTCAGACACAATGCAATAGAAAAAGTTGCAAAAAAAAAAGCGAAATTTTTTTTGTTGTTAGTTTTTTCCTATGGCCATATTTGGGTGGTAAATACATTTTTTCCTAAAATAATAGTGTATACCCTTTTATTTATAAATACTCTAAGGTATAAAAGACTTTAAATTATTATTTTAGCAAAAACTATGGATTTACCACCTAAAAATAACGATATTTAAAAAATCATAAAAAATAATTGTCGCGTTTCTAGACGAAATTTTTAATTGCATTGTGTTAGTAGCCACTAAAACTACCACCCGGCTTCGTTTTCGGTAGCAGTCTTGAGATACCCGGTATAGCATACAAATCTAAATTATGGGGGCAGGATTTTAGATATATTTTATTTATAATGTCATTGGAACGATAATAGCAAATAATGTCATCGACACACAGTCGATTTTTTATTACAACTGGTTTATATAATGTTTGCTCCAGATTGCGATAAATTCGTGAGACTTTTTTGGGTGAATTCGTTTAAATTGGTAATTTTAGTTCATTTTTAGCGCTCTGTGATTTTTTTGCTTAGTACAATGATTTAACAAAAAATATAGTTAATAATTCTAGTCGTAAAATGTTAAGTAATCCATGAAGAGGATTACACTGTAGTCCACAAATTGAAAGGGAGTTAGAGAATAACTATACTAATTTATTAGACCAAAAAGTGTGACTAAAGTCATAAATTTCATCTGCATTAATATGGAGAGAAACGGAGCTGAAACCTTAAAATTGACTTAGGGTTAGGGTGGAGAGAATGGGCGACATTGCAATCAAACATTGTCGCTACCTCGAACTTGAGCTTACGTCAGTAGTATCACAAAAAGTCGTGCAACAAACTGAAAGCTTACAAAAAATAACTTTACTATGATAAAAATAGTCATTTCTCACATAGTAAATTTTGTAATCCGCATTTTGCTCGCAAAAACTAACAATAAATAAATGAAACCTATAAACCATACCAGTCATGGGAAGTGAATTCGCGTTTTTGTTAAGTCTATGGCGTAATTACGATGCTACGTTCGCGGATCCGTGATAATAGATCTTTTTGTTTTTAGTTCCGCTGTGAGACCAAACTGAACACTAATCACTTCTAGGTACGGCTACTAACAAAACCCGGCAGTTTCATTATTTACTTTACGTATTGACAGTCAATATAAGCCGAGGCTAACAAAAATATATGAGAGTATGCGAGTAGTATGCAAACATTTGCACAGAAGATAAATTTGGCGATTCGAATCATATCCTTGTTACGAATACAAAAAAATATAAGTTCTGGCCTCAACATTTGTTGTTTACTTTATTCACGAAAAATCTATTAGCTCATATTCACGAGATTAAGCAGGCATTTTGCATTGCATTCTGGCTTCTGCCATATGGCGGAAATCGCTGGCAATTGGTAGCGACTGATAGTTGAAGGGGTTTTTCGATATGTTATTTTAATATTTTGAACATTATAGTATTCTCAACAGTAACTATATCTCTCTTTTTCTTTTTTCAGCCACAGGAAGTCCACTGTTGAACATAAGCCTTTCCCAAAGATTTCCACATCGACTTGTTGGAGACGGCCTGCATCCAGCGACTTCCTTACCCTTCCGACCGTACAGTTTTTACAATCACAAGTAATATAAACATAGAAATTGACACAACATAGGATTTAACAATGACGTTTAATGAGGTAGTAAACTATGCACTAACTATAGAAAAAAAAAACGATTCAATAGCCGATATTAGAGGATCATAAAGTAAATCATTCTCGTCTGACCTCAAATACAGAGAAAAAGCTCAAGGTAATGATGTTATAGAAATCAATATCACACCAGTCATTCACGAAGCTACTTCTGTATATATAATTCTGCTGGATCACGATATCACAGATGGTTCGATCAAACTGGTTACATTGTCAGTCTGATTTCGCTAACCGATCATTCGTTTTCAATGTACTTCTTGATTTTAAAAGCGGTAAATCTCTTCGAATTTGTATTCCTACACGTTCGTACAACCGGATTTTTCCCTTATCTCAGTAACGCCCACAGTTTTACCGCCCAGTACGATCACGATCCCTTTTGATTTTATTCTCCTTCGGAATACAAAGCGCCAATAAATATGTATCGAACAAAAAGCATCATTAATTCCGCATTGCATTCAGAATGAATGCTCTCAAAGAAACTTCTGTTGATAAAAAATATGAGCGTACAATAGACTGAAAAAACCACCACAGAAGGCACTAATTAATGAAGACAGCGCGGCATTAAATCAAGGATTGTATACCTACAAATTGTGATAGAGTTTGAATTAAATTGAAATATTGGATCTAATTACGGCATTCACGATCACGTGCTCTAATTATTTTTGGTTCAGGAATTTGTTTTCCAATAATTACCTCACTGAAGTTGAAAAGCTCATTATTTATGTAGCTTAATTGAATTTTAAAAGGGATGAGAACCTCCTCCTTTTTTTTGAAGTCGGTTATTAATAAACATTTTCGAGAGAGTTCATCGTGGTGACTCTGTCACCAAGTTGGAGTTGCTATCTGTTATCTTCGTATTAAGTAAAAAAAAGAGTTTTTTCCCACCGGCTATAAGTAATGACATACAAGCATGTGAAAAGATAAATATTTTAAATCTATTAAAAATTACTTTGTCGCGTTCTACATTAAAATTCCAATGCGATTAGATCACGCTACGTTTTAAAGAAGCCATTGTATTGCTTTAACTGATTTCACTTGTTTATGATAAAACAAAATTACATGTTGGAGAAAATGTTCAGTTATAGAAAATAAATGACGAGTAATTTGCTAGAACGAGTTGTCACAGCAAGAATGACAAAATCTACCTCGCCAAAGCGCACCAAATCTAATTAATGAACACGTCAACACTTAATTCGATTAAATATAAGCTTCTGATACATCGTCTCGTCTAATAAAAGCATGCGAAGCCTAAAATCTAAGCTACTGGGTAGGACAGCAAGGTCAGACAATTTATGATGAGAATATTCTAGTAATTTGTAAATCTATCGGACCATATGTAGGATATAATATGACTCAGCTAGGATTTATGTCTGATGAAGCTCGTCTACTACCATTGAATAGAAGTCCATTACCAATATGACCGGGATTCCGTCTCTTTTCATGTATGTTCCGATAACTATTAAAGCATCAACAAAAACAAAAAAGCAAAATTTACCGTTGAAGCTATTTTTAGACGCAACATTTTACCCCTTAAAAACAAAATTCGATACGGCCGAAACAGGATAGGGTTTTCACGGCCAGATGCCGAGACCTTGAACGTCGGTACTTGGCTTACGTTACCATGTACGAAGTCTAAGGCACCTGATCAAACATGTGGGGAGATAAGCGGGACACTTGATGTGAGACCCGACAGATAACAACCGCTTCCTGGATCTTCATACCACTTGAACTTGGACGCTTTGAAATACATTAAAATTGCGCCGTCTGTGGAACGTTCAATTAATGTGTGGCGTTATGAACGCTTTGTTCTTTTTGTGTACTGAGGTTTTAGGTTATTTGATTTTGTAATATAACAAATCTTATTTCATATTTTAGATTCAATTTTTTTACGTACAAAAGACCTTAATATGTTCATTTACAGTCTCACCGTTTCTTAGAAAATATTACAAATTTTCTTTACACGGAAACTTCACACATTTGAAAGGAGTTTCATGGAACAAGAAGTACTTTGATCTCGGTACAAACACAATACAAAAATCAAAACATTGACGGTGTCTCTTTTCATATGCAAATATTTAGCGGCAACAGCGATACACATGGACACTTAGTGCGGGAAATAATAAAACTTTTTCCTCTGCGAATATTTACTGAGATACGCTAAGCATACAAAACCTCGTAAACAGACCATCATGATAATGTTATTAAGTTTGTCAGTTTTTCCTTGTTTATGTAAATAGTGCTTACAGCGTTATAACGGTAATCAACATAGTTTTTGGAGGGGAAAAGGAAGGAATTGGATAATATTAGCCCATACATTTTGTTCCGTTGAGGGTTATACCAGTATAGATATTAGGGACGCTGTTACACCTGATCTCATGGCATTATTCCAATTTCCTGTAATTACGTGGTTGGAAGGCAAGTTTTCACTAACAAAAATAAACGAACTGTACTTAATTATAATCAGCACACTGGCCGACAAATTTAGCATGTTTTAAAATCATAGCACAATCATCGCGTAGGTATTTTTTGCAAGCTTGCTGAGGCTTAAGGCCGTAAGTATTGAGACTGCTTTTTATAGTTACTTATTGGACGTTATTGTGAAGCTACTTAGTATGCGACGCAGAGCCCGCTCGGAGCACAAGCAGATACAGTGGTCAGGTAAGTAGGCACGGAATTGAGATAAATCCAAACTGAATATTTGCACGCCAGCGTCCTCCAAAACCAAGACCAAAGTCATCGCAAAATCGTGCTCCATAACCAAGAAAAACAGTGACAATTTCATTCAAACATAAATTCAAAACGTACAGGTCTGAATAGGTTGTAACTTTAAATCATTTACTACTTCACGGTTTAACACGAATGAGGGTAGAATTAGGTAAAGTCGGCGCTGTGAACGTCCAAAAGGAATCTAATGGGAACTGATGCAACCTAAAAGCTTTCTTTTCTCTAATTCAGTGAGACCAGGTTGAATTGATGTCCTATTATATGCAAGTCGGGCCGCCGCGCCGGGCCACGTCCAAAATTTCAATGGCCCGCAGCGATTGAGCCGGTCGGCACGTGTAACTTTTTGTGCAAAACTCTTTGGAATTCTTTAATATTACATCGGACAGAGGTCCCGGGTTGAATACCTTATTATGCAATATTTTAATGGGTTTCGGACTATATTTGAGTTTTTTAGCTTTAAATCGGAATTTATAAGATCCATTCGTCGTAAATTGGAACGAAAACATCGCGTGACGACTTATTTATACAAATCGATTTCCGCAGCGTTATATCACCGACGGCTATGAAATGTAGTAAAAATCATTCACGGAATGAATCAATCGAAGTAAAATGGTAACGTGAGCACGGGACGAGTCGGTCGAGGCGGCGCGGCGCGGCGAGGCGAGGCGGCCGCTCCAAGCAGAGCAGTCACGAAGGCAACTTTCTACGCGACCTCGAAATGCTGCATTCACTTTCCTCATGGCTCGACACCGGTTGCGCAACCGACACTACGACCGACATATCGTCGCGCGGACGTTCGCTGTCGCTCAGGCCTCTTACGAGTAGGCCACGACCACGGCACTTCTGAACCCACTCAGCCCGAGCCCGCCCTAACGACTTCCACCATTCCAAAGACGTCATCTTAATCATCTACACGCATTGTTCCCTCGAAAAACGTTTCAAAGTTACCGCTCTATTACATCACGAAAGGATATACCGAACTAAAACGAAAACCGAAATGAAATCACTTGGAAGAGTTATCAAATAAGTTCGCAATTTATTCGAAGGGCAAAAAAACGCCAGGTGCCTCGCCTCTTGCGTCCAAGGTCAGCGTTTCCTAGAGCTGCATATAGGTTTCTTTTTATTCGTTGCATGTCCCTTCGTTGGAGCTGGCTCGCGTGCGACAAAACCTGTTTCATGCTGTTCTCCATTCCGCCCGTAAGGCTGTGTGCCTATTACACCGAGTTTTTATTTCGCCGCTCTAATGGAATCTTTGTAATTAAACTATGCTTTACTGCCTCTATAACTATTTTAATGACATTTTAATTAATGATAGGAATTCACACAGACGTAGCCACACACAAATTTATATTCCGTTTGTGGTGAATTACATGTGGTATATTAAGAATGCTATAAAAATAATTGTTCAATTTGATTGTTGATTTGGTAATTAAATTATATAAGAAACAAAGTTATTTTAATTTAGGAAGGTGTTGTACACTCAGCCTAAGGTGTAAAACTGGTAACACGAAGCAATAGGAGCAAAACAATGGGGTTCGCCTGCGAATTTATGTTTTTCTGAGAATCCTTCGACAACTGCACAGCGCGCCAACAGGAAGTAGGGACGGCCTAAGTTTATGTAACCCAATCACCTGCCACGTTCGAGGCCAGACCAAAAAACCAAGGCCACGACGCACAAAACGCGAGCTCCTGATGTATCCAACCCTCCCCCGACGCTGCGCGCACTACCTACCTATAGCAGGATGTTGCATAAGCTTTGTTGTTTTGTTATTCTCTGTATGGAGGCCGTATCGCATTTTAGATTAGTTTTTTGCGCGGTGCCTAAGGCGCATTGATCTTGTTTCATGGACCAATCGAAATTGAGCGTTAATAATTACAGTGTAGATGTATTTTTCGATACGATGAATCGGATTGAGGAGTGTAATATTCACATGAGTGTTGGTGGCCATTTTAAGTCGGAGAGCGTCAAACTCGACTCATTCCCACGTCGCTTCACATATCTGGGAGATACGCTGTCTTAAAAGTGTGAAAGTGCATCGTTTTTCAGGTAAACTTTGCCGATTCCGTGGCGTCTCATTTTGCTCTTTTCAAAGCGGCGACTGCGCCACCGAGGGAAGGAAACTTTTAGACTAAATGGTTCGGATGGTAATTGAGAGGTCTTACTGCTCGGATCTGAGAGCGTCTCCGCGTAACAAACTACCGCACTGGACGTGTTTTCACAAGATATTTTTACACATTTCATCGGGATTTTTCTCGAAGTTTACCTACCGCACTGACATGAAAAACAAACTCGCCTTTGAAGTTTCAACACAAAATATACACGTATGAGGTTGTGTTATAAAACTGAATATAAGTTAGTTGTTTCGTGTAGATATAAATAAAATAGTTTGACAATGGTGTCTACTTATGCAAACACGGGTCCTTCGGTGAACTCAGAAAAAAACCATAACAAGCGGAATAAAATGGGTCAAACAGTACCTTTGTGTCACCAAAGGAAGTATCCACAATGGGGCATAATAGGAAATAGACATAACATGGCGAGGATCAAATAATTGAAGTATTGTCGACATTATATGAATGATGGCCGTGGCGTGTTAGATTTATAGGCAGCTGCCCCGCCATTACAGCCCCCGGTTATTATTTCAAAGAAACAAAGCGACACCGAGTAATGTGAAAGATATGGTCGTACACGGCGTTTTTATTTATTCAAGTGTTTAGTTTTATGAGACATTAAGTCAGGATTTTATGTGCGGAGATATTTAAATCGTCGTTAAACATGAAAGTTAAGTTATACAGAAAACAGGTCGCAGTGAATTCCTGTTACAACATAACATATTTTGATTCAGTCTTGGAAACGTTATTAAGACGTTTGTTAGAAAGAATGAAATGAAATAATAGTTACTGCAACACACTTGAACTTATTCTCATTTTAACAATGATAATTCTCGAATGTTCTCAAGCTTTGTTATTTTTGTGTAGAATTTAAAGACATGTGAGGTCGTATATTTTATATACCAAAATCTGTAGATGTGCTGATTTAAACACGTTACGTTCTTCTAAATATAGCCGGTAAGTTCAAAATGAGAACTGGTTTTGACCGGACGTAAGTAAGCTGGTATAACCGGATATTTTTTGTTTATTCTTAGTCAGCGGGTGTACACATAATCCTTTTGTGTTTTACAATTTTAGCACGAAACAGGCGACTACTGTTACTTTCTTCTAGTAGAGAAACGTTTACAATTATCCCACACCATAGTAACGCCAGGATATTGTTATTTTACACGTGAAGTAGAAATTTCGGTTAGAATAGCCATTATTATTGAGGTTATAAAAGTTTAACACGTTGTTTCACGTACAACGAATATATTTTTTAATATGTTGTGAATTACCTGAACTGGAAATTCGTAGCCAGGAGCATTATTCATAATCGACGATGCCACTAGAACGTCGCCTAGACCCATAGGTTTTCAAACTAATTTCATTTACTTCCATTTTGTGTTTTTGGTGAAATCTAGTGCTTTCTTCAAGTTCAAATTATAATATTGTAAAGAAAGACAAGAACATTTATTAGATTATCATATGGGCTTGTAACTATAATAATTGTAGTCTTAAATGTTGAAAACTCTTGGAGTCTTTAGCCCTCCAAGAGACGATATCTCCAAGTTTGAGAAGCACTGGTCTAGACCAACGTGGCGACACAGCTTAGTACATAATAGCATTAGAGATAATACAATTATATAAATTATATATGTATTGTGAAGTCACGTACCATCAATGGTGTGCGGCGGATGAAATAAAACTCACAATGTTTTTTTTTTTTACTGCCGACTGCTCGTTGGGATTCCCCACATGCAACATCTCAAACTCTTAAGAAATTCACCCAAATTTCTAACAAATGACGAATTTCTTTAGAAACTTTCAATAGATGTGTATTAAATTCTGGTAGGAGTAAGAAAAAAAGTAACATAATATGGTGTTAGCCGCTTACAGCCGATGCCAATAATCAATCGAAAAAATTACATTGAAGTCAAACTGGATTGTTTTCTACTTTTCGATTTGTCATTTACCATGTTGCCATAGTTTTTTCACTACTGAGATGGATTATTGGCAATATAGTATCAGAAAAAAGATTGAGCTGTTAATCTCAAACGGCAAATTTTGGATTGGGATTGTTAATTGGCAGCGGCTGTTAGAAATTATAGATTGAAGTTTTATTAAATTATGAAATGTATTTAGACATGCATATTTTTTGTTACTAATATACATATATTTATATTCAAATATTAGGTATACTATCTTTGCACTTAATTTGTTGATAAAGGCAAGTAATATCAAACAACTATTTGAAGTTTTTGATTGTAGCTATTCTCCATCAATATATCAATTAAATAAAAAAATATAATTACTCACGCAACAGTATACTATGTTCTACATATTATAAAAGTATTCTCGACTATTCTTCAAGTCCTAATCATTTACTCGTAACCGACGAGCATGCATCATGCATGATGCATGAGGAGATTAATGACAGTTGACGAAGCGAAAGATGTCTGGACCGTACCCCTTGGCGCTATATACTCTGCCTACCCTAGTGGGACACAAGCGTGAGGTTATGTATGTAGGGCCTTATAACTATATAGGTAAGTTGGTTACATTTGCTAGTTATGTGTCTTCTTTATATTATGTGACATTGTTATGGTAATTTAGACAATTGGTAGTCATTTTGTTGAATTGGCAGCTTCTATATGAGATTATTCTTCCATTATTATTCACTTTGAGTATTTACGTATGTTATTTCTTCGTGATTATGTGTCAAACAATAAATTGAGATCAGTTTTCATCGAGAACCAACGCTGTGGGTACAAAAATAAAATTTCATCAATTTTAATCCGATTTGGTATACAGCCTTGACAAATAAGCAATAAGGTGAAGGCAAGTTTTTGTGAACTTTTTTTAACGTTGCAAATGGCAGGTAATGCTACAATATCAATAATAGGTTGGTTTTGCAGGTGCAATACGCGTGCCGGCACAATAAGTTCCACGTCATGTTTGTAAAATAAACCATTCATTACACAGCTTCTGAATAAACATGTGAATGACCTGACACGTCTCGGCTTGGAAAACAATCCGGTATTTTTTATTACTCGTTAAATTAACAATTAAAACGAAATATTAATTTAATATTTAAATCATGAGAAATATACACGGTATACATACTGCTATATACATTTTTTGCGGATTTTTTAGACGACTAAAACGCAAACGGTTTTCTATTTTTTGAGTATCATGTAATAAATTTCGACAATGGAGTCCGTTGTATGCCATCGTATTATTATTGAACAGCAAATGAATAAAATTTTAAATATTGATCTTTCACGCTTTGTGCGTCTGTTAATTTCATTAATAAATATTTTTTAATTGTGCGTTAAAATACGGTATTAAAATTGCAAGGCAGTTTCACTGGTCCTTATGCTAAAAAGGATTCCCACAATAGTAATCTCAAAGACGTATTTTAAAATCTGGCAACACTTTCTTTTTTACTGGCAATACCAATTGTAGGGTACGCGCCGTGAGTTTAATCTACAATTGTAATGCGCTCGCGCCGCCGACCATAATATTTTTCAAAAGATCGCTATGAATTATGTATTTCTCGCGTAGACACCATTACAATTATTTCTTTTCTACTTGAAGAGAACGAGCTGTGAATAATAATCGTCCGCGCCAACATTTGAAATGGTAACAACTCAGATAAGACGAAATCCGTTTTACTTAACTATGTCATAAATACATATTAAACGGCGACCTTTCTTGGTTCCCTAAATGTTAGATAAAGAATAATTCTACAAAAAATGATAACGATTGTAATAGTTGTGTCAATTCATATTGTTTAATATTAGGGATGTTGTGTTTTGCTTCTCTTGCCGTCGGGGAAACTTACTACTTTACCTTAAGGAAATAATATTATATTATATCATTCACATATATTTTTTCAGTCTATTAGACTTAATGACCACATTGAGCTAATAGCTCGGGTCAGATTACATTATTAGGTTTTGTGTACGATTTTACAGTAGTTTGGCAAATTAATTTTGACTTTTTCTATTGGAAATACATAATTTCTATAGAATTAGATGTTTATTAAATTGCTAATGATCAAAACTAGCATTCTTTAAAATTTTCTGTTGAAAATATTTTTTTGCAGGTACAGAAATAATTTTGCGCTAATACCAGGTTTAATATTAGATAGAGGAACTTATAGGGTTAAGTTAAATCGCCACCGGAAAAAATAAACGGAGCGACTTCAACCGTGTCACATCGTAATGCGGTCGCGAAAGAGGTAAACGTAAACACAGTCAGGGTTAACGACCTGGGTTCAACTTGACACATTTTTGGGCGGCCCAATTGTGCGGGATCGCCGACCTGTGAGAACGACTTGCGCAACGGGAAGCCTCTTGTGCCAATCCGCACTGATCGTATCCGGTGTACGTAACTTTTGTTATATTGGTACTTAGTAATATTTTTCGGTGCAGTTGGTATCGCTACAATGGAAATACAAAAATAACACTTCTGCGCACATGAAAGTCTATAAAAAATTTAACGAGCCATTTTCAAATATTTTTGGAAAAAATCGTTTTTTTATGTCTCGCTGTCGTATCATATGCATTTATTTTGGCAAATTACAAGTTCTTTATTCCTCATAATTCGTACTTGTTTACCAATGTTTATATTATACTTTTATATTTGGTTATATTAAGGACTTCCTTTCCGCGTCAACTCTGATTCATATTATTCACATTATACTTGAGTTTTATTATTTATTTCCAGCCATATTACTGATCAAAATTATTCGTATAGGTTGTTGTTGTCTTATTGCTTTATATAGTTTAATTGCACCAATGCCTTTGAATACAATCAAATTATTTGTAAAAAAAAACAATTTAATGTATGTAGAATTTATTCATAAATAAACATATTAGCGCTATGATTGCATTATTTAAATAGATAAAGTCAAGTCAACATGTTTATTATGAAAAGCGCATTTAAATTCCCAAGGCTAAAACATGCAGAATGGTCGCCACACTAATCAACATACCAAAAATCGGATAAATGGAAAAATACCTTATCGGAAGAGTTACAAAAGTAGGAATAACGCTGATGGATATGAGACATACATTGTCCCTGTGGATTCCAATATCGTCATAGGGGATGCAACAAAAAATGCAGGTAGGGCCCCGACCAACGACCCCGAGGGTTTTTGGACGGTGACGTCACATTCAACATGAGAGCGTTCAAATACCACCAATGTTACGACCGCTAGTAAGTAAGGTCAGTTGCCGAGTTCAATGTTTGGTTATGTAAATAAAGCGTCTTCAGCAAATGGTTTCTTATATAAAAACACGATAAAAATAATATATGCTACAAAGCTGCGTTTGGATAATGTCGATACAAGGATAAACTTACAAAAATACATGCAACATTCGCCTTTTTGAAAGTCCCAAACATTCCGAGAATGTTGACGGAGCGCGCCTGCGAGTTGCGGATCAACAAAATGCGTGTTATTTTTTGCTTTCCCAATGTGTAAGTTTACAATTTGCACTAGCGCCCTGGAGTCGTTGACCTCTCGCCAGCTGTTTGACTATTGTGCTGGCTGAAGTAAGCACGAGTATGAGCCGGGGTACCAAGGAATCTTATTCGCACCGGTACATGCTTTCCGAAGCGTGACAAAAGAGCCGTGAATAATGATATCATTATTTTCTTACAATGAGAACGAAAGAACAAATAATTTCGACGACAAAGTCATCTGACTGTGTAGTGTGTAGCCATTTTGAATCTTGAACGCGTCGCGTACCACATGTGTATACATTCGAATTGAAAAATACGTTATAAGCATAATATTTTATTAACGAATGTTATTAGAATATATATTTCTTGTTTATCTCGGGTCCTGATTAGAATATTAAGCGATGTCGTGTCATGAGCTAATGTGTAACTATGCTCCGTATGAAATATAAGCCTGGGTCATGAGGAAGCATAAATTTAGTGAAGTCGATGGCGGCGCGGCGCGGCGTCATAAACCCACAACAGCTGTACACGAAACGCCACGCTGGCGGACACACATACGCGCACCCCTGCACCACGCACACAGACACGCACACACACATACAGCACACGGGGAAGACACGTAGACGTAACGTAAACACATGCAGGTTTATGTGTACCAGATGCCCCTGCAGACAGAGATGCATATACCGCCCCAACCTGAGCTAGACAAGGCGCGCACGACAACCGAGCCGCGGCTCCACTGCGCAGAGTCTAATTAAAAGTAGTTGAAGGTCGAAAAAATAAAAGGAAGCATGAGACATTATGACAAGTTGCGAGATAAGCTCGCGGGAATGAAAATAAACTCCGGTTGAATACAGCTGCAGCGTGCCGCGAGCGTCGCAAACAGACCTCGAACGCAGAAACTTAAACGGCGAACGTTTCGTAGGAACAAGCTAATAGAAAAATAAACAGAGCCGGCCTGTGCGGCGAGGCCGTTGTTAATTAACATACAGATAGTTTAATAAAAGGCAGGAAACAGGCAGCGAGGGGAGTAGGCAATGAAGCGGTAAAAATAGAAGCACGGGGGCGACAGAGACGCGCACGAATCGATGCTAGTGTGGACAATACTATGCATTGGTGATGGCAATCGATAATAGATGCAACACGCGTGCTGCAGTTCCGTGCCACCAACGATGGTAAAAAAAATTTGGTTGCCGCTCCGACTCGCTCACTCTAATTTTATGCGCCCACAACACGGTAAAGAATTCTATCGATTCTATTTCATTCCTCGTGTTGTTCACTTTTTTTACCATGTATACAAAATAGTGTCACTATACCTGTGAGCTATCTATTTTCTTACAATAAATACATCTTATTGGTTTTTTTTCCATTATAAGTGATAATTATGAACCAAAAGTAAAAGCTATCATAGTTGATAAAAAAAACTTTTAAAGGACTTGCATAGTATTCCGTGTTTTGTTTGTTTCATACATATTATATTGCTTGAATGTTTATATATCCATTTATATTAGTATAAGACGCAGTAAGGGAAATGCGTAGTTCTAGACGGTATTTTTTTTAAATATTTGTTGAAATATATTACCATGATTTCGGTAAAAAAACATGAGAGGCCACCGAGAGTATCCTATAGTTAATTGATAATATTGAACATAATTACGCTACTACAGAATTACATAAAAATGATGCAACGTGGTGTAAGTGAAATAAAGAAAGGGGCGGCGGTAAGGAGCGACGCGGAAGTGGTCGCGCCGAGCGGCTGTGGGGACTCGCAGCTGACTCCACTCCCGGCTATTTTAGTGCGCAATACGTAATCGCACTCCACTTGCGGCAGGTCAGGACCATAGGCACTCTACTGTAAACCCTAAAACACTGGGGGAGCGATGTAGGTCATTAAAGGAACGTGCGCGTCGGGGCTGCGCGCACCGAACCATGCGTTTAACCCAAAAAAGCTTATCAAGTGAATCCAGCTTGCGGCAGGTTGTTGCGCGTCGCCGATTGTTATGTAAATACGTTTATACATTTATTTTAATATTTCGTTGTTTACGCGTTGGACACATGTTTGCCTCGAGTCGACACGGATAAATTAGCAATTACTTTATGAAATGTTTTATTGTTTTCGCATTCATATAAATTGTTTGCGCTAGGGTGGGATCGATTATTTATAACGCGTCAAGCGATCAAATGACTTTGGGTTTATAAAAAGAAGCATTATAAATGATTTTTTCAATCACGTTCGCCGCAATGGGAACGCAGCAGGAGTCTCACCGCAAGCACTACGGCGCATCTCAGATCAGTGAAGCAAAACCACGTCTAGACTGCTCCGTGTATAAATACGTGTTTTATATACTCGTGCATGTAATATTCTTTTACTTTCTTTTATTTTTCTTAACCTGCGGTTTTAATTTACGTTGGTGTTGGACTGTTTATTAATGCCTTGTATAAGATGTTTTAGGATTGTTTTGGCCGTGTTTACAATTCGCGTCGCTCGTCGGGTGGTCCCTAATGATATATGGCGGGACGGGGGACATGTTGCTTTTTGCATTGCCGTATGTTTTATGAAAGCGCTGTTGTTTATTAATTATGCCTAGGTAGGCGTGCTTTTTACACAATCACGGGCACACGTGAGTCAGTGGCGAGTGGCGTAGGTACATTAACCAACCCTTTGTTATCGGTGCTCGGTGTAAACGACCAGCGGTACAAAGGCGGTCGGGCGAGGCGCCCTTCAGCTGGCTGAGACCTTGGCTGGATTTAGACGCGGTTCGATGGACTCCCCGACGCCGTTCCTTTTAGTTTTGATGTTGTATTTGGACCTTTTATTGCAGCCGGCGCCGGAATGCGCCAACACGCAATCATAATTGGATCCGGCATTCTTTTTACAAAGTTCAGACTTGGGTTTCGTACTGGGAGCATCTCGGCCGCTCGCTTTTTTCATCGCGAGTCGAAAGGTCATTGCACGCGGTGGGACCTTGGCCGAATTTAAATGGAAGTTCGACGTTCGAATCGCTCGCAGTGCGTTTTATTACTTTTCCCGGCTGGCGATAAAGTTCAAACTTAAACTTTGTTTCTCCGTGAACGGCCGATTTATAAATAGGCCCACATCTGCCAGATGGGAGGAAGGAGAAAACACCCGTAAATCTGTTTATAAAAATATTCAAACGGCTCTAACCTCGGCTTACTAGCGTGAGGGTCGCGCGGAAGAAAACGAAATCACATAAAAGAAAACATAAATCAATATAGTGAACCGTGAAGGTGTTGAATTGTACAAATTGTGTGTAATTTATGTTTGGTAATTACTTTCCAGTTAATAAGCCATTTCCAGTGGGAGCAGATGGGCCGGGAACTAATGTCTCGCCGGTAGACCTTGGCCGAATTTAGAGCGAGGTGAATGACCAGTTGGGCTGCAGGTCGCTTTCTCCCTAGTGGCGCATGCGCGGTGCACCCACTGTACTTGCCACAACACGCTTCCTATTGTTTCGCTATGGATGTATTACCTATAAATACCCGAGTGGTATATTTTATTTTCCATTGAAATTACTATAGTTATGACTGCACTAAGTGATTTAATAGTGTAGTTGGCTCGCTAGTCAAATGTTATCGCATTATTGATCCGAATTCCAACGGCCGCCGATCTCAGTGTATTTTGAAATATATTCATGAATATATTCATCTGCGTTATTGTCGTCTTCAATAGGCTTTATATCTACTAACTCAACATTTCGATATGCGTTAAAGAAATATTTCAAACATTTTTTCTTATAGTGTCGACTCACATTTGCATAAACGATTTTTATTCGAGCCACGTTTTCGTGTTCCAGAATGGAGTGAATTGAATTACTTAACACCTTTAATTCGACGCGGAGATTTACTTTTGTTGAAAGACTTTATTGGTAATATTAAGCCGTGAGAAGACATTACGTCGAAAAATCTTACAACAGCGCATAATACTTGTGGGTATTTTCAACCGCAAATCCTTGACTGCACGTGCGAAATTTATGCGAAAAGAAGCGACAAAATTTCAATAATTAATTTGGTAGCACTACGTAAAAAGGCGGATGGAAATATTGATATTGAATTGTTAGCAAACACCCACGCATCGTATGCAACTAAACCTGTAGACGTAACTCTGTAAATATTAATATGCGAACGGTAATATGATATTTGCGAAAGCAATTGGCTCCGAACAAACATCAAGTATGTGGAGATATTATGTGCACGAACATTCGGCCACTTGAAGGAGCTTCGCATGTAAAGGACGTTACATATGAGGCCGAAGTTTGAATGACATTAACCATCGTAGAAAGACCGCACTAGAACATGTGTTGAAGTTAGTCCAGTTAGATTATAAGCGAAGTAAATTAGTGATAGAGGATGCGAAGCAAACATCTGGCTAAAATAGACACCAAGATTATATTTTAAGAGAAATGAAAGAAAACTAAATATTATTAGAAAATCTAGAAAACGCAGAATTCAGACTTAACTAGTCTGAATTGCTAAACATAACAAAACCTCTTTAGAATTTAGATAAAGATATAATCTCGTAGGTCGAAGTCTGCAAAGAACAGACCAAGTAGTTTGAAGAGGCAGTTGAACTTGTAGCAAAGAAAAATAAAAATGAAGTCTAGAAGTACAGTGCCAAGCCAACAAAGTCACAATTATCGCTAAGCTAAATATCTTATTGATTACATGCTTGTAGCTTGTGACTGCGTTCAGATTCCAAGAATATAATGAAAATTAAATATAATGTACTAAGTTCGAGGTGCTAATAGCATGCAAATGAAAAATCTGCTCGCCACCGTTAAGTGGTCTGATTTCTGATTTTTCAGAATTCTGGTATTGTAGCAATGCGAATTCCTAATACTTTTTTGTTCTTAGAATTAAATGAAAAATAAAATTAAAGGTAACTTACATATATGCTATGAATTTTTATTATCAATTATGTCATTTGTTGTATAGTGGATTAAGAATGCAACGAAATAGTCGTTCATAAGTGTTACATATACTTTTAAAATGGGGAAACTCATAAGTAAATGTAAATAATTGACCTTATAATTATTATGATACAAAAAGTTGTAGCATAGGCTGGTCGTGAGTAACTCAACACAAATAAATTACTGTCATAAATACCACATAACGAAAGACCAAAATCAAAATCTATAAACATCGCATTAATGTATTAACTTTTTAAAAAGCGTACAATTACATTGCCATCAATTTGTGCGGTCTTTTAAATATTCAGTTCGATTCGGATCTCCAAAAGCACTTTTAAATAATGCTTGTTATTAGTGAGCAACAGTCGGAATTATGACATTGATTGATATTATAAAGCGGTGAATATTACCGGTTCTTTTGTGATGAATTTGTTTTTATTCTTCATTGGAAAAATTGTGTTTGCAACGTTATTGGACAGCAAACATTTTCCAGACGCCCCGTAATTCGTAGATTGAACAAAACATTTTATGTGAGACAATAAGCAGTGTTTAATCGTGACGTATAAAAGACTTATTCTAATGAAATGAAGACATAGAACAACGTTAATATTTGTTTTTGTTAAATTAATAAAATGAATACTAGATGGTCTTACAGCCATTGGTTCAATGACAGCGTGTGTAGGATGCAAGTATTAATCAACAGTTCGGTTTTTATTTTTAGTTTGTCAGAACGGTTTGGGATGCAAAAAGTGTGGTGGCCTTTTAAGTATTTATTTGTAGGTGAACATATAGTTTATATCCAGACTGCAACCGAAAACGAAGCTAGGTGCTAGTTTTAGTGACTTCAGACACAAGACAACTAAAAGTTTTGCAAAAACACGACAAATTTTTGCTATAATTAGTAGTTTTTTTTGTGGTAAGTACATGTTTTTTTTTAAACACAGGCCTGGCATTGTAGCGGCATTGCACCTGATGGAAAGTGCCAATGCCACCCAGGCAGAGTATCCATTGGCATCGGACGGCAGTCCCATGCCAATGGAAACAATTATGCCACCTATTCTTCAATTTTCCTAAAATAATAATTAAACCCTTTTATTGTTGTCTTATAAGTTAAGATCTTATTGCAACTTAAGAGAAACGTGACAAGTTAGGCCTCTTTTAGTTTTCTCTTATGACGTATATAATATATATTTAATATTTGTATACTAATGTGGCATGGCCTTAACATCAGCTCAAATAGAAGTTATCGGCATGCAGATTACATTCGCAAACTGAATATTTGCCCGGATGAAGGAAATAGGATGTATTTGACTCGTTACTTTGTAATACAGTAAACATTGATAACGAATATCTTCCAGCTTGAGAGTGAACTGACCTTAGAGAAGCGCCGTGAAACTACTTATGAGTTGTGCATACAATAACTTAGTAAACGCTTGAGGCAGAACAGTTTGTATGTTTATTATTAGGTTTGCTAATATACTTGGAGTCAATAGCAAGCAAAATCTCTCGGAGAGGCCTATTTTTACGATATTAAAACAAGAACTGTGTGTAATTGAATTTACGGATATGTCTTTCTAATAAACTGCAATGAAACAAAATGCTGCAATGAAAAAAAATCAAACTGTATTTTTTTTATTTTGAAACACAACTGATTAAAGTATTTCTGATGGAGATTTTATTTAGATATTTATTAAACGTAATGAATCTTCAACAAGGAGAAAATAATAATTTTACAAAGTACTTTTAGGATTAATTTCAAGTCTATGCGCTCCTTTTTGTTGACCCAAGAATGCATTCTGATTAACAACCATATAAAAGACAAGAACCATAAAAATACCAAGTCTAGAATTTATGACGGTGCCTTAATCGTAAAAGCTCTCAAAGGATAAGAGGGATATACAACGCAAACAAATTGTTCAAATCAGCTATCAGTGTTTGCACTGTCGAGTGGCCTAACCTTCAACCAAGTGAAAACAACTTTGCGTCACTTCACAGCGTTATGCTTATTATTAAAAAACAATTTGGACTTGATCTCTGGGCTGTTGATCTCTGTTAAACAAACGTGTTTGTTGTTCAAAGATTATATGACTTGGTTATACGGCTCATACTGATATGTCTAAAAATAATTTATTAACGATCGTCGTCATGATCGATTAAAACATTACTCATTTATTAAACGCTATAATGAAGTATAGGGAAGTTATTTCTTATGACATGGGTAGGTAAAATAATTAAAGAAATTGAGCATAATGCCAAATCATGGACACGTGAATATGCTAAGAAATTATTAAAATTCTCGTCAAAAAGGCAAACAAACTTCAATTAAATTAAGTATGCTATTTATAAAGAGGTTGTAGCTTTATTTAGCAAAATTACTTAACTTTGTAACTGAATGTTTTGATAACAAAATACCGATATGATAACTATTTCAATGTGACATTGATAACTATTTCAATTCGAATCTGTCGCTTCATCATAACTGTATATAATTGGTTCGGACTTATGTTTTAACAGGTTCATTGAGTTACGAAATGCACATCCTTTTGACACAACATTATATTTGGTGTAATCCCATGGCAAACATCTCATTTTTCGGAGTAAAATGTATTCGAAGCCTGCCTTTATAAAATATGTGTAAAAAGTTTAATAAAAAATAAATAAACGTCTTATTAGATAACCATGTTAGACAAAAATAGTCATTTGATTCCCAATCTGGCAAAAATCTTGGCGAAAAGTTTAAATATGTGGAGACGATAGCCAAAAACTATTACTGAAATAAGTTTGGGATTTCCCAGCTATTACTAAGGGTGATATAATACCGTTCGAGAATAGATCAGGGCTAGCTGAATGATTTGAATCATTGCTCTATCATCTGTGTGGGTGGCAACATTCACTATCTATTTTAGGAGAATATTAAGCATCCCAATATCTTTCACCTTTGTGAATACGATAATTTACCTATTCATCATTGCTCACAAAAAATATCAGGATGAATTCAGGAAAATATTTGTCTGTATATGTCACAAATATGAAATGAAAGAAAAGCAATTTACAAATACGTTTGAATGTATGTTATTTTTTATCTCATTTGAATATTGCTTCCATGGACATTAATAGATATGGGGTGTATTTGAATTCGTTTGAACCTCTGTTTTTTATTCAAGATTGGACTTGACACGTTCCTCTAAGAAATTCAATAACATTCTGGGCTGGGATATTAATTTCAACATTTCAGTAACCGACTTCTAACATAGCTTCTTAATGCTCTAGAGCTTAATTAAAGAATTGAGATTATAAACGAAAAGATTTTAAACTTAAAATATATATTCAGTGCCTTAGATTTTACTTCCAAACATCAAGCTATTATTGGGTATGATAAAAATCACGACATAAAATTTTATATTAACGACGTTTGTAGTTAAATTAGATATTACGGAAAATGATTACAATCGTCCAAACATAAAATCAACGGCCAACGGATGCCTGAAGATAATGTCAAGGATATTAAACCAGTTATCACCGATGGAAGCATGGTGTAATGCCACGAGAATACTAACCCATGTACTATATCAATCAAAATCTATTTTATTCAAATTGCTAAGTCGTGACATCCAGCTACATGTTTAAAAACTACAACACTTTAGTTAACAAAAAATATATCATCATTTTTTATGTCAGTTCTCCTGCTATTTAGTTATCCATTTCTATGCCTTAAGGGGACGATGATACTCTCTTATACCTTTAAGATAATCCTTGTAGAATATGTAATAGCTGAAGATAAAACAATAATGGATTTTTCAAACTATTTAATATACGTGAAATTATCGATGAAGTACATTGATATGTTTTAAACTAACCTGTATGTAAGAGTTCTTATAATTTAGAACGTATATGAAGTCTGGTACTATGCTAGTGTACTGAATTAGGGCATGACCCGACTCAATTATAAGGAGGTCCATACCAACCATTCGTATAAGGGCCATTAAAGTAGAATAATAAATAACAAACCATTGCAGCAATAGGGTATATAACTCTATTTTTATTGTATTTATCAAAAGGTAACCGTATCCAAAATATAGCAAACAAAGTTTTGAAAATACATTCAGAATTAAACGAGTTAGAAACATTTTAAATCTTGAAGCGAAAGTAAAAGAAAGAGATACAAAACAAAACTAGTGACGTCACTAGTCTTCAAATGCGTTACAGTATGTGCGTGTGAAAGAGACGGTAAGATGTACGCACTACGGTCCCACTTTGTCTTGTACATACTAATATTTGCCAATACTGTTGGGACTGAAATTTTAATAGTATTTGTGTTTGTACGCCAAATAGTAAGAAAATCGTATATAATCAATATCAAGTCCCTCTTGCAAAATAATAGTATCTGAAAATACAGCTAGCTGACCTATTCCTAGGAAAGCTAATCGATTTGGAAGCGGTGCCGGATGGGGGGATCAAAGAATTAATCTATTTTCTGAGAACTTACCAATGGCTGACAACTATTTCAGACACAATATTCGTACCGCTGCTAACAAGTGGTCTTGCATTAAATGTTTATGGGCCGTATTGTTTGTACTATGAATTCCATTGCAATATAACATAATCTATTTTTATAATTAAAATATTTTTGGCCACCTATTTTGTATGATACGATAGGTTTCCATATTTACCAAGACTTTATATAGATTTAGAAAAAGATAGGTTTAATAAGTATTCATTTTCCTAGAGAAAACAGGTTACAAAGATATTAAAATATTTTGTAAGTATTATTGAAGGCGAAGAAATTTCTCAGCACTTGCAAATTAATTGACAAATATACGAGAATTGATCTGGTATTATGGCGTTTGTATCCTGTCTTACTAGCGAGATAACTCGTCATAAAATATCCACTTTAGTGCCATACAGGATACATACTTAATTATTTCTTCCGTGCCTATTAATTGGTTGACTAAATGAGAATATCATTATCGAATTAAATATATTTTTCACTATTAATGGTCAACTCCGCAATTTTCCGTCATCAGTTTTAAAACATTGTCATTAATAAATGCCGGAAAAAAACAATTATATAAAACTTGACAAATAGTACCATCAGTCTTTGTTTCTTTAAATTTGCTATTTATTATAAATAAAGTAATAAAAAATATATATGTGTATTTCGTATACCTATTCTAAACTGTTTATGAATAAGGCCTTAAATAAATAGTTCCATAACATGTATGCTTTATAAATACGAACTTTTCAGGTGCGTGAGGCCGAGGGTGGCGCGGTGAGGCCGTCTCTGCGAGAGATCTTTGTCCTGCATGGGACGTCTTTCCACTGAGAAGAAGGAAAAATCAGTGTAAATTGACCTTACTTGTATCTAGGTTAATTTATATCTATGTTTGAAAATATGATGTTAGGTATAATGTAAAGTTCCAATGTTGGAAACGGAATCCTCTTTCATCAAAGGTCTTGTAAGATTGACAGTTGTGAATCTTGAGCTCGGTAGTGAAAAATGATGGTATTTTAAGACTCCATTGCAATTAAATGGGCATTATTGAAACCTTAGTATTGACCATATTAATATAATAAATGCATATCATTGTTGGCAAGAACTTATTTAAGAATCAGACTGGCAAAATCCTAAAAAGTGTGAGATACCTGCACAAGTAGTGTGATTGCAGGAACGAAGTCGCGGGTAAGAACTAGTTACATGTTTTATAGTTCGCATCGGATATTGAAGCTGAATAATATTCCCACAGCGCAGTCGTCATATTCACAAGAAATGGCTCAGCGGCATTAAACTTGACGTGTGGTTTTATTGCTGTTGCTTAGGATTTTTAAACTGCATTATTTATACGTTTTAGTTTTAAATATTGTGATGAAGATAATAATAATTGTATTCGGCTTGTAGAGTAATGGTCTATTTTTTTTTAATAATCTATGATATTGTTATTTTTTTTATTGCATTGAATGGCAAGATGAGCATGACCGATGACGTTCACCTAGAGACCTACCACCAGTTATGTAATCAGTACATAGTATAAAACAAAGTCGTATCTCTGTCCCTATGTCCCTTTGTATGCTTAAATCTTTAAAACTACGCAACGAATTTTGATGCGGTTTTTTAAATAGATAGAGTGATTCAAGAGGAAGGTTTACATGTATAATACGTACATTTTATTGTACAGCAATCTATTTGTACCCGGGCGAAGCTGGGCCGGGCCGCTAGTATTAATATAAAAAAATTGAGAATATAGCCTAAACATCTTATTCGATTAAGAAGCCTGTGCTCTGTAGTAGGATGTATATGGTCTGATGACAGATTAATTATAATTATTGTTTTAAAGTGTAATCCGGAAAATGAATCAGCGACCCATACTCGAGATTCTGGCAACTTTTTTTAGCCGTGTCGAAGATACATTTTGCCCATGACTACGTTAGCCGCCTCCGGCAAAATGCTGACGTCAACCCTTCTGCGAATCCACACCCCGGAAATAATGTTTAAAATTGAGAATACGATAAATAACAATTTGTTTTTCTTCACTGGAATATGAAATGACGTCTAACCTACTGCATCTTTCTCTATATTACATTTGAGTTTCCTAGAATGCAATGATCAGGCAAAATTCTTAGAATTTATCTATCGTCCTCTTTATAGAAAGTTCACTACATTACTTGAGCTCTTCCAAGGATTTCCCCAGCTCGTCACAAGATCGTGCATTTTAGAATTTCGATTATGGTAATATATTTTTAAAATAAAATAATTAAAACAATAGTAAAATGAGAAACACTGGTATTCGCATAAAATAAAATATTCCAAGAGTTTGAATGTGTCGACCTCGGTGCAACACGTTTAAATCTCCCAGTCACAGCGTCGGCGGATCAAAGAACGCACCGGAAGACAGGCGGCTGACGATACACTATTATAGGCTAAATTACGACATCTTTTATTCATAACACCACTGTATACGATAGATTAAAAGTTAACGACTTTTATAGTGTCTCTAAGTATTAATTGTTATTCCTAAGTGATTTTGCAGGACACTTTAAGGCACGATTACATTTACAGTAAACGGAATAAAACGATACCTAAAATAATTCCATAGCTGCTGTATTTGTTAATGAGATTTAATAATTAATATGTAACATTGTTGAGTTTACATTTAAGAGCGTTATCGCCGACAACAAATTGAACAAGATATAAAATTGTTTAGTACTAATTTATACAGCCAAATATATCAATATTCACACATCTACATAAATCGATATATTTTTGTGGTAAACTTTTACACTATTCAATAACTGGGGTTATTTGTCTTTCCAGTTCATCTTATCTATGCAGCCCAGGAGGGAAGTCTTTTCTAGTGGATAATACAGGCATTTTCAGCACTTTAAAATTTGTCATTGTGAAATCCAAATTTATAAATAACATTTGTATTCATAACTGTAGTCATAACAAATTGTTAAGTTTGGTATTGTGTTTTGTTTTTGTTTATGTGTGGACTGCAATCAAGTATAGCAACTAAATAATTGTCAATTTAAATATATATAATAAAAGCTAGCAATATCACATTTTTTATATAAGACAAACATAAATATGAAAAATGCGACAATAACGCGTAGGATAATTATAAAATATCTATGTGTATAAACCGACTTTGATAAATTATTGAAGTTTATATATTCTTCCTACACTTAACTCGCGTACGTTTCCACATCACCTGCACTTCCCACGTACAAAATTAATAAATACGGCCATTTTAATTCGACGCATAATATATCATTGAAGAATAATGGAAGTGGTTTATAACTCACTTTATGTTTGCCGACGCCAGTTATAGACTTGGCTATAAGTATAGACTATTTTCAATAGTTCATTGTTACGCATGATCTGTTTATTGCAAATTTGTGTGTGTTTTAATAATGCAAAAACTTTTGATAATAATTTAAAACTGTTTTATATGATTGGGATAAAATTTACAAAACGGCCAACAGTGTGTGGATTTTTAAAATTTCAATTCAATTGTACCAAACAGGACTCATTTTCAAAAGGATTGACGTTGGGCGGGCGTCTGGTTCTAAAATCATCAATCTTTCTGTTACATGGAAATAATTACTTTTCAGCTTTGAGCGTATATATTTTGAATACTATCCTTATTTCTTAATTACTAAAGACACAGACAAAATACAGATAAAAAAATAAACTTTTTGTACCATGAAGATAAAGAAATACTGGCATAAAAATGAAGTAGGCTTCATCAAGTTGATATTCAAATGTCTAAATCAAATGATTGGTCTTACTTGGAATTCTAATAAATCTAGCTGTGCTAACGCCCCCGCCGTAAAGTGTGTTATTGCCTATACAATTTCATTTTATTTCAGGGCAAATTACACTTTGACGTAATAAGTGTATTTTCGTTTGAGATGGCAGCAATCTACTGGTGGCAATAACATTTTATTTTATATAGGTAAATACCATGTCTACAAATGTAGATTGGTTATGTAGCATCCTGTTTTGGCGGTATTAATTAATATAAACGCACTGTAAAAACTAATTTACAAATGTCACAATCAAGATAGCACTGATCTATTAATATGGCATTTTATGATTAAGATCGTGATTATGTAAATTAAATATAGAAACAGCGTCCACAAGAAACAACCGGAGTAACTACTGGACATATTCAGACTTAGTACAGTAACACACAGTACAGTAACTCAGAATGGTTAGAGCAGTGGAATGCCAAGCACTGTTTTGTAATTTCTGTTGTTTTTTGGTTTTGCTACTGTTCACGAGCGGTCGTATCGCTTACCATCAGGCGAATGGCAAGCTGGTCTCGCCATTCAAATCAATTTAAAAAAATCACTCAAACACAAAATAAGCAAAGAGAGCGTTAAAGTTTTAAACTAAGAGCGAAGATAATTCCATCTGTGGTGGTTTTTAAAAATCTATTAAAGATGTTTTTGTACCTTTTCTGCTCGACTGTAAGTGTAAGTTAGATTTTACTTTGATCAACGACCGTGGGAATTATAAGTGTAAGTTTAATTGTTTTCAGTGCACATATCACCAATCTACCATAATAAAACTTTCTTCAAACACAAACATTAAAGTCATTCTTTTGTTTATTTTCTGAATTTCACTGTGTTTCTGGACTCATGAATCATATTCAATCGTCGCAAAAAAACGCACGTACCATTTATGCGGCCGTTCCAATTATTTACGTTAAATTATGTGATACAATGCAAAGTTCAACATTGTAGTCATGAACAGAGCGGGTTGAGCACGCCACACATTGTTTCACATATACATAAACATATCTCAGTTCACGGCAATTGTCACTAGAAGTTGACGGAAAATTGCAGCTAAAGGTCAGTCCACAATGGAGGACCTACGCGCTGCCACTATTGTTACGGTAATGCCGCGCCCTCTAGCACGCGACGAAGCGCAACAGACACAATGAATGGACCGGTAATTATTTACTTTTTGTACTATGGAATGTCAACGAATGGTAATTTTGTTCGACAGATGGCGTTGCTAGCATAATGTTCTTTTATGTTGAAAAATTCAATTAGTACATACATGGGTATGTTCAACCAATTTGTATTATATGTATAGTTATTAAGCTATGGCCCTGTATTATCAAATAACAATTCAATTTTAAGCCAGGTATATACTGTATACAAAAGTATATATGAAGTGGTGCGTAAGGGGTAAGAACGTAAACTCCCATATTTTATATGATTTTACGTTCTTACCCCTTCCATCCTTGTATTACAGTGTTACCCAAACGCATCTTAATAATATTAAAGTCCCTTCTTGCGCTGACACTGTGCATGGCACGTCAAAATATCATTAAATGAACCTAAGACATTACGTCAGAATTGAGCAACAGAAAACAAGAAATGAGATAATTGTAATTACGTACATAGGGTTAGCATAGCAATAAATCCATTATGCCTTCCTCAATTACCGTAAGCAAATTGTACAAGTAGTAAATCGGAGTGCAAATGCAATTGGAAAATAATAACAGAAGTTAGCAGATGTCTAGTTTAAATAAGAGGGCGGTGTCAGCGGCTAACCACGACACTTTCTATCGCGATTTCACTGCGTTGTGGCGGCCTTGTTAGGTAACTATAGTAATTTTTATCGCTCGTTTTATTGAAATATTCGGTTGAATTATAAATTCATGAATGTAATTTATCGTTTCCGCTATATTCCGATCGGTTTTGATGTGTTTACTTTGTTTTTTTTTTGGCATATGTAAATTTATTTAATTTGTATTGTTACGAATATTGTTGTATTACTGTTTATAATAAATAAATATCTCAAAATACAATTCCAATTTATATTTAAGCACTAAATATTTGAGTGAATGATATATCAGATTTGGCAATAAGACTAATTAGGAAATCTAAGTAAACAATAATACAAGTAACAATACTTACCTTTCGAATTATAATTTAATTCGTTAAAGCTTCCAATTAGATGTTGATATAAACTTACCTGCAACAAAAAACACATATACTTATTAATTAGGTATAAAATATTAATTTGAATTCTAAATTATTGAATTGATTAGATTTACGACGTAGAATTAACATATAATTCAATTCAAAAGTCAATAATTAATGTCACTAAAAGAATTGGCCAAAAACACCGTAAATCTTAGACAAGTTTAAAAAGTTGGCAGAAATTTAATAATATGTTTATTAATAAATGGCATGATGAATTTATACGATAATTAATTGTTTAATTAAGTTTGTGACGGCTTGAAATATGCATAACAGACCACTGGCTTAGCAAGTAATTAAAAAATAAAAAAATCTGCCCCGGCGTCAGCTGACTACACATGAAATTGTTACATAAACAATTAAAAACATAATATTTAAGATATACAATTAAAAAAACAGTTTCACATTCAAGTCACAATGAAGATTATTAATATTTTTTAAAACAAAATAAGTTTCTTTCTATATTATATTACATTATTTACCAGCCTACCAAAATTAGGCATTTAGATTGTTCGTTAAGTGTGTTTAGGTCAATAAAAACAAAGTCGGAAACACTAAAGGAAAATGATAACTGGTGAACAACAATAGGTGTTCCCTAGAGATTGTTGAGCTTGAAGCAGCTCAAGGCTTCCCAAAGGGGACTAGTGCGCAGGAACTCGAATTGATTCAGTATTTCACGTGCAGTATAGAAGTAAAGGGGTCCTTAGGGAGCGCCCGCCATTGTGTGCTGGACAATACGACGGTAACTTCCAAGGACTTAGTAAGTGATATACTATTATGCAGCTATTTAGGTCTTTATGTACTGACTTTGGTGTTTACGTATTTCAATAGAGTTTGGTCAGATTGAAGGTTTTGCTGTTTATTTGAAACAAATATGGTTCAGTTTTACAGTTTGATTTATAAAATAATTTTCTTTATAATTTGAGAGAATAAACTTTTGTTATTATTATTTTAAGTTGGTTTTTTACGAGGCATTGATACCGCCGTGGTCGGGCTGATCTATTGTTTCTGAAGCATCATCTACATTACTCTTTGGCTCTACCACTACTTAAATGTAAATTCAAAATATTTTAATCTACACACTACCAAATAAATTTATTTCAGATTTGTGGTGAGAGAGAGAGAGTGGAGAGCCATGTTGCTGTCAGCCATAATACAGCATGAAAGGGCAGGCTCGTCTGGGGCTGTACCACTTAGGAAAATTTTAGCTGCCGCGTTTCGTTCCCTTAGTGTTTCCTTTTCACGCCCTCTTTCCTTCCCTCTTCTTTCCCGATTATATGGCAACACATCGATGATTTTATACAAGCCGATACTCCTACTTCAAAAGGTACTTTAAAATTATTTCAGTGCATTTATAAAGTTAGCTAGTTATACTGATTAAATATTGGAAAATAATACTAAATGTAACACGATTAGATTCATATCACAGCGCGGTAATCTAAAACGCAGAATCGAGCCATTCGAATTTCATTAGTATAACCAACTAAGTAATTACTTAGAAACCGAAATCTTTTAATGGATAGTGAATAAAACGACATCTATTACAACGCGCTAGAATTACATCACATTTTCAGCTTGCTCTTTATATAAGACTACAATCTGCCTAAAACGTACAATTGCGGTGATGACGTGTTCGCTCCGACGACACAAAAGTGCACTAATGCACATCTCGGCATGACCGAGCTCTAACAATAGTTTAAGTATCCATAAAAGAGCTACGCTAACGACCATATTATAATCGAGGTCGTACCAATTTAGAGGGCATGTTGAGACCTTGGTGTCGCTTGTAAAATTATTGTTCTCAAGAGGAACATAGGTTTAGCGGTGACGGCCATTAAAATATAATTCTGGTGATTATTTGCTTTGCCCGAGGCATTTCACGAAGCATTAGAAGCATGATTATTCTGCGTAGGCGGATGTCTTAAGATATTGACCATGTGTATTATTTTGTGTAATGTTTACGATTCAATTTTGTAATTGTTCATTGTGGCGTTAATCTCGAAGCTCTGTTGTAAACGTGTTTTCAACATTATCTTGAAAATATCAACTCATTATTAGACGTAGATACAGACTCCTTCTATCTCAATCAAAATTCAATTTTCAAGTCAAGTTCTATATCAGTGAAATCGACATCGTAATAAGGGATGGACAGGCGTTAAAATATAACCTAAACATTACAGATTTATTATGTATCTTAATAAATTGACAAAGTGTTAGATATTTCATAATTTATGCTATATTATCCAAACAAAATGTATTGAGCACATGGAATAAATCTAAAGCTAAGTATTGCAATGACTTTTTTAACGAGTAGAAACCCAAAAAAATTGGCGACGGCAGAAACCAACGTTTAAAAAAACATAAATCAACCGTACAGACGCCGTTGGCACTCGCCATATTTCTTTATACAACCAGTTTTTTAAGCAGACTTCGAAGCGTGATCAAATTATTTAAATTGCGATTCTGGAGACATTTTTTGCCCGGTTTAAATTATGCTGTACAAAAAAATATGTTATTTTTTAATCAATTTCTGAAGTTAATTTGAATTTTGGTTTTAAATATTTGATTGTAGAGTTTTAATTTAGATATAGGTATATCGAAGGAATGCTTTAACTCATTTTTAATGCACAAAAATATCTCAAAATACATATTTTGGTTCAGTTTTCTTGGTGATATTTTAAACAGTCATATGTTTGTTTTTCTAATACCAATTAATAAAACTATATTATAATCGATGCGAGAGTTTCTATTTTTAACTTTCATCTGATCAAGGGTATTGTTTGGTTTTCAAAGTAGATAAATATGTATTTTCTGATGGATAATCGATACATTCCACCGCACGGCCGAAACCGCAGACAATAACTAGTCTTTGGTTAGTAACTCAACGATACAATTTTAATCGTGTCGTGATATCGAAGCTTATCTATGGATCTGTGTTTTTCTGCTTATAAAATGTTTAATACATAGTCATGACATTTATTATATCTGATACCACGTTTCGACTTAATAAGTTAGCCATAATTTATTTTTTGTTAGCTTATTACACCTGTATTTTTGAGAAATAAATATCTACGAAGAAAAAGATATGGATAACGGGCCTGAAAGACGAGGCGGGAAAGAAACAAAGTAGTAAGGAAAAATTAACACAGATTTGCACTAATTTTTATAAGACCCTATATTCTGATCCACATAAAACAGACGAAATTATACAGTACACAGTTTCAGACAATATTCCATCAATCTCTGATTATGAGGTAATTAAAGCATTACAAAACATGAAATTTAACAAAAGTCCAGGAGCCGACGGTGTAACAACCGAGCTACTAGAGGCGGGTAAATTCCAGTTGCTACCACATTTAAGAAATCTATTTGATTCCATACTGTCAACAGGTCAAATTCCCGATAACTTCTGCCATTCTAACATCATACTAATCCATAAAAAAGGAGATAAGAACGATATTAGCAATTATCGTCCCATTAGTCTTGTCTCACATATATATAAAATCTTTATAAAGATCATTCAAAACAGAATTGACAGTGAACTGGATTCCCACCAACCTCCAGAACAAGCAGGATTTCGCCCTAATTTCTCCACTACCGACCACCTCCATACCCTGAACCAAATAATTGAAAAATACAACGAATTTAACTTACCACTATATATAGCCTTTATAGATTACACCAAAGCTTTTGATAGTCTCAGACACCCACCAATATTCGCAGCCCTTCAAAACCAGAAAATAAACGATACATATATACAGCTCCTTAAAATAATATACCAAACCAGTACAGCCACTATCAATGTTTATGAACCTGGACATCCATTTCAAATACGAAGAGGAGTAAAGCAGGGAGACCCACTATCCCCCAGACTTTTCACCAGCACATTAGAGGAAATCTTTCAGACCTTGGCGACTTCGTGGACCGAGAAGGGTATAGTCGTTGGTGGTAGAAGACTGACTAATCTTCGGTTCGCCGACGATATACTTCTTTTCGCCAGTAATCCAACTGACATACGCACAATGCTCGAAGATCTGAGCCGGGCTAGCCTTGAAGTTGGGCTTCAGATGAATGGGACAAAGACAAAGTTAATGACCAACAGCATAACACCTGCAGTGGCGGTAGACGGGCAAACAATACACTACGTCGACGAATACGTTTACTTGGGCCAGATAGTTTCTTTCAGGAATAGACAAGACTGGGAAATTTCCAGACGAGTCGAAAATTCTTGGAAGAGCTACTGGTCCTTAAAAGAGTATCTAAGAGGTGACCTCCCGCTCTCTCTCAAACGCAAACTCGTCGACATGTGCATTTTGCCCGTCCTAACCTATGGCGCCCAGACTTGGTCATTGACTGCGTCTCAGAAGCTCAAACTCAAGGTTTGCCAGCGAGCAATGGAGCGCAGTATCCTCGGTGTTAGGCTGACCGATCGCATCCGAAACACTGAGCTGCGCTCGAAAACTCGCATTGTAGATGTCGGGCGCAAGGCGGCCTCACTTAAGTGGAACTGGGCGGGACATGTGACTCGAATGCATCCAAACCGTTGGGCCAAGCTGGCTACAAGCTGGATTCCTGAGAATGGCCGGAGAAAACGCGGAAGACCAAAGATGCGGTGGAAAGACGAGTTGGATGCATTCGAGCCAAAATGGCAAGAGCTCGCCGAGGACAGGGTCAAGTGGAACGACAAAGGGGAGGCCTTTGCCCAGCAGTGGGACACAATGTAGGCTACTAAAAAAAAAAAAAAAAAAAAATATCTACGATTATTTTGTAATTCAAAAGTAAAGTTACTAACAGGGTTCATTTAAATTCAATTGGAATTCATTGTTGAGTTTTTTAATATTGTGTTGAAACCGTTTCTTAAGTTACACTAAAATATCTTGTAAAAGGTTTATTTTGGATATTAAAAGACAATATGGCGCACACTTTTATTGCTTTTCACAAGCCAACTGCAAAGTAACGACATCTAGCGGAATATATGAAAAGCTGTTTAATCAGGACTACTGGAACTTCTGTTATTACCGACTTATTCATTTTTCACAGTCTTAGTTCAAATTCCTATGTAATCACATAGTACTTTGTATGTATTAGCTTTAAAGTATACGATGTATTCTGTGTTATATGCTCATCATCATTCGCTTTGTGAGTTATTCAGCAACAATTCCCGCATAGCTGAGGCCTCTGTTATAATAGCGGTTACTACTCGTATACGCTGTGTGAAAAAAGTGTTTTCAAACTTTTCCCTGGAGTTTAGCATGTCGCTCGTCTATTATTATTGTGGCATTACGTCAGCGGTGCATTGTGAACGTTCTGGAGCGCATCGGACCGCGCTGCAAGTACTCCGAGCGCCCTTGAATACGGATGAGCCTAGCGCTCATACATTTTAGCTCATATGTTATGTATGCGCGCTGCAATCGCCCTCCAACCGACCGATCTTGTCTCGATTTCATCTCGATTTTACTCATTTTGTAATTTAATTGGCTGGTCTACCTAACGGATTGCAGTTGCAATATGTTTCAAATTGTGAGGTAATTTTTTAATATACTCACGTTTTCAATTTAATTTTATTTTCTAATAATAATATTTGGTTTAGTTATGACTTTATGAGACCATTTGACAGTTACTTACTTGTATATTTAATATCTCGTAACTGTAATTATTTGGTATATCTAATTCCACATAATAACCATTTGTCGCATGATATTTAGAAAAGGCATAAAATCTTCATTTAACTACATGCTTGAGTCAAAGCTAAGCCGCGCTTTACATTAAGTTCTGTCATTAGATAAATGCTTGTAATTATAATGTATTAAGGGCTCGTGAAAGGCAATGTATACTACATTTCTAATAGAAAACGTAGAAAATGACCAGCAAACGGTCGAGCAACGGAAGTAATTCGAGTAGCAGCCAAACGAAGCCTTCCAACTCATTACTGTCTATAATAATACGCTCTAAGTTAATAGAGTACGCCATTACGGGTATTATTCCCTGTCACTAAAGACTATGATCGCTTGAAACTCATTTCTACCAATATTTCGTATTTAGCCGAACGATATAGTTAATGGATTTCTTTTGTCTTAAGAGATGATGGTAATAGCAGACCTTATTTTCGAGAGTAGTGAATGAAGATGAATTATGTCAGTATTGAATAGCTTCCACTAAGTAGGCACATGTACCTATGTATTACGCAATAGACTTATTGTAAGGTTGAAAAAAGATTATTCCAAATGTAATTATGATTAAGAAGATTCGTCCCGTGATGATTATATTCTATTTTATTAGTCTTTATCATGATTATTATTAGAATATTATCTATCATTTATCTATCATTCCGTTTTCCTTTTTTTACACTTGTACTCTTACGCTTTGCTTTGCTTTAAGTTACATACATATATAAACTTTTTCCCATAAGTAGGCAGAGGTGATGCCAGGATACCTACGTTTCGCCTTATGTTCCGTTCCACAGTGTGATAGGAGTAGACCCTATCGCCATATCACACACAAATTAATGACCCCAGGCTGATTAAAAATAAACAAATTCAATATTTGTTTGCCCGACTTGGGAACCGAACCTGAAACCTTAGCTTTGCAGTTAATACAGTATACTATAATTATATTAACAATTTTCTAACTGAAGTTGAAAAGCGATGTTTTTATATCTCTAAAGACTTTGTTTTACCAAAATTTGTCTATTAAGTTCTTATCATACAGTCCTCATAAATAAATGTAACATAGAAAACACAGATTGCCGTTTCCACGAACAATATAAATACACAATACGTGGAACTTTGCAGAGCTAATTCAGCCCCGCGTCCCAGGCCAGCCGTGTAACCAAGACAACGACACACTGACCCGAAACGTTCCGGGAAAATTTATATAACCTTTGATAAAACTGGGAATTTCGCCTCATAGATATTTTTTTTTGTTGCAGTTAATGTCGAGTCAATCATACCGTTCGCCTGATGGTAAGCGATACTACCACTCATACAACATGCTCAACTGTAGCAAAACCAAACAACGGCTTAAATTACAAAACTTGGGATTCCATTGCACTCGCCATCCTGACACATAAGATATTAATTCTCAACATAACCAGTAGTTGCTCTGGCTATACCTAATGTCCGTCAAACCGAAACACAAGAGTGCATTTACATTACTGTTTGGCGGAAGAAATAGACATTGCGGTGGTACTAACCCAGGCGGCCTCTCACATATGAGAGACCTACCTTTCGTTCATGCTACTAGTAGATCTACTACATAAAAGTCGCGTCATCTCATAGGGGTAAGCCGAGACTATGGATCTTCACTTTGCTCTATTCGACTTTCACTTCGTCCACTTTCATGAATCTTCATGCGTTCCCATAGATCTAGCAGCACGGTTTGCCTTATTTTTTACTGTAGGTGACTCTGGTGTTATCTTTGCCCACCCCTTTGTCAATGTAAGCGTGACGATATGTCTGTGTCAGCACACTAACGTTCGCATGAAACTCCCCTACAATCAAGAGTTCGATTAAGAGGTCCACAGTCCACTACGTTGGCACATTGTGGGTTGCGGACTTTACATGTATCAGCCCACATACTTACGTCCCACTGCAGGGCACGAGCCTCCTCTACAATCGAGTACGGTTGGGAGGGAGGGGGTTAGGCATAACGCACCACGCAGGCCTTAAAAATTCTTGGCATGTAGGTTTCCTCACGATGTTTTCCTTCACCGTTATATTGCGTGGTAATTATATAGACACATGGCTCCGAAACGCCATAGGTGTGCCTTGGGATTTGAAAACGCAATCACGGTAAACATGTTGGTTGCTGGTGGCTAGTAGGTTGGTAGCGTCTGGTTTGTTACCAACAGGCCACCACGCACTTTACATACGAGTACGAAGAAATTATCCCTCTGTATAAGTATGTAAATAGGTAAGTGGTTTATATAACGCTTGGAAACGCACTCGGATAGTTGATACAAAGCTCCTCTAATCCCTTTGCGGGCGAGAGCAAAAATAGACCGTTGCAGACTGGGATTTATTCCACCATCCTATCCAGGCATAATGGGGATTAAAATAAAATAGTTGAAATGAATGGCATCACATGTGCTTTGTACGTATTTGTAGCTCTCTTTTAGAAGGATTAACGTTTGTATTAAGATTATGTTTTCTCAAACGTATTTAGGTCCAGAATAGATTTTCATTTTCTATAAAAAGGTTCTGTAGTGATTATATTATTATATATGTGTTATTATTATGTATGTGTAGAATCAGCTTAAGCAGTTTTACTGTGATGTATCAACTATTGAATTCGTATGCTTATTAATTGTGTTTTTTTAAAAGCCGCACGAATTTATTGCAATATCTATACTTCAACACATAGGGGTGGCTCAAACCCCATTGATCCCTAAAAAAAACAAGTACACTACAGCTAATTCCAAAAAATCGCGAACACAAACGATTGTGTTGGTAATTGAATTTGTACGCGTGCCGGCCGGGTTACATCCCTGAATGCGTAAACTAGGCCAGGGGTGGGGGAGGCTGCGAAACGTTCCAATTCTCGTCTGTAGGGTCATGCCGCGACCTGCCCCACGACCTACTTGTTAGCGGCCGATACGTGGATTGTTTCAAACTCCCGACTAGATAGGCGATAGTTTAAAAAACAGGAATGCTTAAAGTCAGCGCTCGGCACGCAACTGCGCGATTCAGTCACGATTTTAACGTGTATGGAGTTTAATGGCTGCTCGTTTCGTACAATACGGTATCTTTGCGTTACACGTGATGTGTACTTAAAATTGGCTGTTTAGTTTTTGTTCCTTGGACTTTTTGAGCTTCCTAGTTTAACGATACAAAAAAGTTTTCTTATCATATTTAGCGTGAATAAATTATGTACCTAACGACGAATCTTAAGTAAATTTTGCATTGTTTTTTGTTTACCCGATTTTTAACAAAACGTAGATACTTTTCATCTTCATAAACCGGGCATATACACTTACTTTATTTCCATTTTACGTACGATTCAAATGTATGATATGTCCTTTATCGCAACAAATTTCCACTGCATGAAGTTACAAATCAATTATCCCCATAGAATTTCACGCTAAAATACCTCAATAAATCATAATATAATCTAAGTCGAAAAATCGTGTCGCCGTCGTCCCGTCCTATGCGAGGCGGTCCTGCAATTTGGCTGATATTCTAGCACCATTAGGCCCCAGGTAGCGATCGTGACTAGTAAAGGGAGGTACATGTTATTTCACAAGTGCGGGCGAGGGTGTTTTGCGAACAATAGGATAATTAAGTTAGATGCTGGTACAAATAAAGTTCTTTAACGTTAGTATTTAATTGAGCAATTTGGAGAGTAAACCGGCCGGGTATTCTCGCTGCAATTGCCTTCTTGTAGGTTGTTTTTTTTTTGTGAGGTTGTTGAATGTGATACACTTGAATTGGGAGTCTGGTTTTAGGGTGTTATTTCCAAAGGGTGGAATAGGAACTTATTCTAAGACTATGCAATCTAGCTGACAAGTAATGTTGAAAGTCTTAAAATGTGATGTGTAGTCGTAGTTTTCGTGACATATGCAATATTAGTTGGATAATAAAAATAAATTAGTATAAAATGTAAATGTGTTTCTTGGAAAAGAAAGAAAATTGATTATATTTGACTTTTGAATTATGATCTTCCTCAATAACTCATAATTTTTTGTCCGCGGTTCCTGGTCCTGCTTCCCAAAATTCTAAATAATCTCTTGTCAGTTATTTCAAATTTTAATTTCTAATTGTGTTATATTCGACTCGTTTCTGTTCATCAACATCCTTTTAGAAATAGCATTCTGTGAGCGAATTTAGTGTTATAAATTATTCCTAGGAGAGACATTATTCAATTAAGATTTTGTTGTACGTAGAAGTTAATAGACCAACTTTATATTTATTTAAACTACAATACAAGAATTAATCTGTTCAGGTGAACAGTTTAGTTCTTCGTGTTTATATTATACTATTACACTTTTACGGCCTTATTCATAGACGGTTTAAAAACAATTTTAGTTTTCGATTTCTTTGTCTTCTTCACTCAAACTGAATTCAAAGAAGTTCGAAAGGGGTAGAATATTCAATACTTAAAATAGGTTTTATAATTGTCGTGTACATTCAAGTTACCTTTGCCTTTTTAAAATTCCATTTCGAAATAAAAAATATAAGATATTCATGTTCAATGCTAATGGTCCGTTCAAAATAAAATATGCCAACGCTAGAAATACCATTATTGATATTATGCATTTTGATTGCTAAGGTTTTTTGTATAATTGACCTTTGGCGGTAAAATTGTCATTACGTCAGCTACTGCGTCAGCTACTATAGTCAAATATATAAATGCTTATACTAAAAAGTATATAAAAGCAATGATATAAATCGCAACAATCTGATATCGATAACGAATATCGCTGATAAAATGTAGGCTTTCACCTAGAAACCTTATCATTGCGTGCTATTTAAGTAGTTTCATTATTTTGTAGTAAAAATAAAATACATTACACACACGAGATTCAGTTCAATACAGCGCCTACGTCCCAGTTTTAGAACTTTGGCAAAAAATAGGCATTTTGGCAACTGCAATGCCAGTGCAGATGTGAAATTATATTTATATTTTATTGTTGTCTAAAGTTAAAATGTCTAAATCTATACTAGGTGGATACTTATGATCATGTGGCTGTATGACGTGTAATTCCTTTGCAAACGGAATTAAAAAAAAACAGCTTGTTTTGTAACAGCCATATTGCGAGTTTAATGACATTTTGACAAATGATTATGCGCTCGTGTGCAAATATTCGCGGGCATCAAACGCCGCCGACAAAATGCATTGTGAGGCCGTGTTGAATCGATGTGCAAGTAGTTGAACCACATACGTAACACAATGAAGTATGATTATGAGCGTCGCAATTCAGTTTAATACAAGCACTTTAACAACAAGACTAGGAATAAAAAATATATGTAGAGAAAGTGTTGCAACTGATTGATTGGGAGATTTCTCTCGGTGGGCGCGACCTAATTTGATGTTTATGTGTTCAAATTAAGCCTCTTAAAATAACTTCGCCGCGATTTACAGCAGAGTGCTGGCTGTATATAATATATATTTTTAAACCTTTAAAGAGGAACTTATTTAGTACAAAAGAAACATTTAATTCTTCAGAATATCTTATTATGTTTTGTAATTTATTCTTTGTACACCAATTTTAACAAAAAAAAATGTCAAATTCTAATGACATTAGAGTACAAATGGGGCCGTATCGTCCAAAGCAATCTCTTACCAAGTACCATGGGAAGGAGATAATAGAAGGAAAAAGAGAGAGCAGTGTAATTGTACGAGAAAAAGTATTAAATGCTCTACAATGTATAAAACCTTAATTTTTATTCGATATAAATTAGCTATATCTTAAAACGTCCTGTTTTATCATTAAGTCCGCAACAAACGTGCCGGCTGGGTAGATTTTCGTGTAGCTAGGTGTGTAGAGAGGCAAGAGCAATGCACACAATGGTAAATCATTGCATTGTTTATTTGCGGGCAGCCGCGCGTGAAATTAGTCCCAGCTTAGCTCACGTTACACAGAATCAATGATTTGCATGCCCATTTCATAACGTTATTTGTGTACTGATTAGCGTTAGGGCCTTGGATTACCAACCTTTCTTTCTTTTATTAACTTAACTGTATAATAAGGCCATTAAAAATTGCAACATAAAGATAACAGAGAAAATTGAAGATAAGTCTGAAAATTATAGCCCATTGTACAATCACATGTAATTGAGGAATATGGAAAATTTTATTTTGCATTAACCCCACATCACACGAGATAGAATAGGAATAAGACAAAAAAATCGAAATCATTGTCATGCCTCTTTCTTGCACGGTATTCTTCAGCATTAAGGGTCGTCACATTTTATGTATCGCTTTCCTTTGAAATAGCTTTATCCATCTGGTCTTGTCCTCGGTGGAGTGAAGGGCGCTCTGGATTGAGAATCAAGAGTGGTGCGGTCTCTGGTCTAGTCTGGTATCTGATTCAATGTATTGGAGCAGGATGGTCAAGAGTAGTGCGGATCGAAGTATCAGATTGCGTCCAAGAGTTCTTCTCCTGTGTACTTTGCCTTGCTTTATCTTTTGTATGTAACACAAGATTAATTACCTAGTTGCAGCTGTTAACAGCTCGCACAACGCACCACAACTGTTTTTTCGAGCGTAATGGTAACATACTATTATTTGACAAATTATCTTGCTAATTCTCACGTTAAAATGAAACAATGTGTTTTTTTTTGCTTAAAAGGAAAATAAAGACGGATTTGGTTTAGTATTTTCCCAATATAAAACCGGTTTAATACAATAACGTTTGTTATGGCATAATATTTTTAATGCACTTTGATGTTTGATTTATTAGCTATATTTATACTGTGATAATTATTGAGTTGAATAATCCCAAATATCCATTTAATTAAATTCAATATTAAACGTTCTGCTCAATATTTTTTTCGGATGTATTAACCGTGTCATGTTGGACAAAAAATGAATCACAATGCTGACTATTGATTTTATTTTTTACTCTCAATGTCTGTCCACATTAATTTTGCTTATCAATACGGATAATTGAAGTTACTAAAAAAATATTTGAACTTTATAATAATGTTTTCTTATGTATGTGAATGATATTAATAGAAATAACGAATTTTAAAGCTTAATTACTTATCGTCAATTTTTATTTATATTTATTTCTTCACCATTAAAATATACAAAGACATCATGGACGTAGAGGGTTTTGGAAAACATACTGAAGGTCTTCACAGCAGAGGGTGTGTGGGCTCGTTATGGATCTCAAGTGACGGCCGACATGTGGGATGTCTACCTACAAGATGGAAAAACAACATGCTCAATGTTGCCTGGTGATTGGGTGTGGGTGGTGTGAGAATATTACTAATGGCTATGGAAAATATTATAAGAGGCGAGGTGAAATATTGTTTGTAAAATTATAAATAGTGATTCGTGGATTCAAGATTTGTACGTAGGGATATAAAAGGTGAATCAAGTAATCGTAGTTGAGTAGAAATATAATGAAAATTAACTTTATGTACAAGGTAGAGTTCGGGGCGAAAGAAGATAAATGGTAGAGTTACAACGAAAATGTTAAACTGCCATAATTGCATCATTGTGCTTGTATATTAATATAATTAAGGCAGCAGCAATTTTACATTTGATAACTCATATTACATTCAATAAATACGAATTGTTCGATTTGTTTTTAAATCACAATTTGCTTTGCGGGATATATGCTACAGCGCCCTCTATGAACAAGCCCCTATACTTTTTTCCAGCATGCCCTTTTGGTCGACATTTCAGTACGACCATACGTATTAATTTATCAAATTGTAAAGCAAGGGAACATGTGTTTATGTTTCACCTTTATGCCCAGTGCTCACGTGTTGCGCGGTAGTCGGTACATTCGGGTAATGTTGCGTGTATCCTCCGCACAAGGCCTTGTTGATTGTTGGTACAAGTGCCGTATTTATTTCATTCATACTTTTTATTATTATGTGTTTTGTTCACGCGGATAGTATAACTTAATGTTATTGCCTATTGGTGTACTAAAAAGGATTCATGTGAAATAGAAGTTTGGAAGATGTGATCATAAAAATAGAAGCGTGTTTTTGTTTCTTATGTATTCTTGTAACTTGTCCTAACAAAGACCTTTTAACAGAACAATTTGTCTTTGTTTAGTTTAATTTTCTTATAGTGAAAAGCTGTAATTCATGAACTTGTTTTTATTATGTCAATTACGTTTGAATATTGTATTTTAAAGTAATTAGTGTACTTTGCAACGATACAAATTATCGAAACGTTGAAAATTATATATCGTAACGTGGGATTTTCTCACGATATTTATTTTCTTCTAGCCTTCAAATGTTAAGTAAGCATGTAAGTACATACTTATTTATGAAAATGTTGTTAGGATTTCTGTATTTTGTAGACAAAAAATTACAGAAGGCTGTATTTCTAAAGTTATAAATTAGAATATTTGTAAATATTTTTTATATTCATTTTATTAACGATTAGATTATATAAAGGAGAATTAAGGCGTTTAATTCCTTGATACATTTTTACGACTAAACTTATTCTAGAATTTAAAAAATATTAGTAACAATTTATAAAACACAAAACTCCACCACAACATTTCAGCAATTTATTCGCGTGCGAGCGCAGCACAAAACCGGTACGGCGTCATTACCAACGTTCAAATTTATTTGTTCGCCGACATTTCCTTTGACCTACATAAAATCAATGTACAATCTAGCAATAAACCGTTCTATGGGGGTGTAATCAGCTAACGAGAGTTAGATTCGGGCGGGCGATACGTTACGAGCGGTGTTGCGCCACGACGCGGCGGGTTCACACGGGTTCACAACGTTCGAGTGAGCGATAAAGCCGGCCTTGGCCCCAGCACCGATAAACAATGGCAATTATGAAATCGGTGGGGAAAGCATGGATTACACTCCGCTTGTAGGTACGCGATGACTCGGGATCGCGGTCAATGTTCCTCCGATTGCGCAATCGAGATTCTTTTAGTTTTCGGGTATAGATGAGACTGAGTCATCTATTTTGGTGGTATTGCCGCCCGGCTTGAGGTGTCTGGTATTTTTATTGAGACTTGTTTTTGGAGATCATATTAGATAATAAAACCATTAAAGAATTATAAATAATGTAAGAATTATTGACAAATATATGGACAGGGCGAAGAGTGCGTAACGTTTTTAGTAGAGCGTTACTGAAATTAGTCGTACCTCGCAACGATTTTGAAAAAGCTTGCTTGCATAATGACAGAAAGTTCAGTAAAAAAATAGTAATTCTCAAGTACATCATTAATATTTGTTTTAGCATTTTTATGACGAAGCAGAAATGAATGATGGCGCGATTTTCAAGGTCATATTATTAATACTCTAAATATACTGAAGGGCTTATGCTTAGTTTTTAAACCGAGAGTAAGAATAGACTAAATGAAGGACATGATAAGATTGAGGTCATAGAGGTGGCTGGTAACATAGATGAATACACAGCCAGTATTACTGAGCTCCTATCATTGCCAAAGTCTTCAAAAAACGGTAGCCATCACAACTGGCCCTTAGCTCGTTTGAAAAATAATCTATAATAGAATCTAAAATAATAATCTTAGTAGTTTGTTTTGTAAAAAAATATCTATAGTATGCAATTAAACAGGAATGATCTAACCAATTTTCCGAGTTAGTAAAGATAATCCTACATTCGAATTGATTAGTGACTGTAGCCGCGGCTGTTAAGAGAATTACAGGCTACGTTACCGCCTTCCTATTAAGATGGCAATGACTGTTGTATCGTCATTCAGGGCCGCGGGACGAAGCCACAGCAATGTGTAAGTCATGTGCCAATGCTCTTAGTGCATCCCCACCTAATCTTATGCAATAAAATAAGTCAATGAAACCAACAGCGCTGCCAACTTGGCAAACGATGTAATGCGAGCGTGTTCATAGTGTTTTGACCTATTCGTTCATTTATTTATACAACAAATAGGTATGTCACATTAATATCGAGTTCAACGTTAAAATACGACCGCCAGTTCGTGGAACAATGACATTATTTAGCCACTTATCGCTATTTATCAATGTGAAACTTTACAAGGCTGCTCGGAATCAAGCGTTTAAGTTATAAATTGGGTTTTTGGTGCTATGATTTGAGATAAGCTAATTTAGTTTGTTAGATGATTATGGTTTTTCATATTACTCGCAATTTTTTTATGGAACTTGTAAATCGTAAACTTGATGACTTATCCCTTCAGAATATAAAATCTAAGCCAAGTACTATCTTACAAAGAATAGATCAGTTTAGAATATTATTAAAATAACATTTACTTATTGTGTAAACCTTTTAAACCACTGCAGCTTGAAGTCAAATTTTCACAAAGCAAAAATAAATGTATAAGAATTGCCAAAGACGAGGTCGTCAATGCTTTGTTCTATCTGCATTCGAGATGAATACTTACATATATCTGTTTTATCGAGGTCACCCGAAGGATTTCAATGCCAGTAGAAAATACGATCTTAGATAAAGACTCGTTTGTAAAATACAATGCATATTTCAGACAGATTTTGAATACGATTCAATTGAATTGAGAGTTGTTATAGAATAAACAAAATTCTAAAGGTCATGTTACATATAAGTATAATATAATGTGTTGAAAGAGTCCGCCCCGTGACCACGAAAGCTGTAAAGTGATCGAAACGTCGGGAATTCAAAAAATGTAAAAATTAAACTAAATCCACGATAAAATCCGTAAATAATAATCTTATTTCAATAATGTGTTGAAAGTTTATTAATATTTACTGAACAAAGATGTTGAAGAGATCTTTGAATAGAACTCTGTTCAGTAATCTGTTAAGTGTTGTCACAGTGGTTACCAATGTAGATGATAATTAATTAATGTTTGAAAGTAGAGATCTATAGTCTCTGCCTAGCCTTAAAAAATGCAGACGTAACTGAAATGTATGCAGGGTGATTTTTTTAAGTGTGCGTGGATGATCAAATCCGACTCTATAAGCAATACCGAAAAAATACCGAAAATAGACACAAAACAGATTTTGATGAAAACTAAAAATACATACTTGGATTTTTATAATCAATATTCTTAATGAGGTATGAAACATGATTATAAAAAAAGAGTTGTATTATTTATTACACCATTCGAAAAAAATCATTTATTATAATATGAACGTTTATAGCAATAAATAGAATGGCAATGACTTAGGATATTTTTAAGTCATTGAGAAAATCACAATCAAATAATTTCACCTTATCCTATTTTCCTTTCAGTCGCTCTTTGCATTGATAGATCTCAAATATGAACAAGCTTTACAGATTCATGTGTATGCAATCAAAAGAGTATGATTTATATCAGCAATAAAAGTTGGAAAACTCGGTCGGTTGTGGTATCGCCTACGAGACGGCGGCATTGGTATATATGCCATTAGAAGATATAATATTATAAATAGCTTCAAAGTAGGATTTAACCTACTCCACATTACTTTATGTTCGGTATTTGGGTCGGAAAATGCTTTTAATTTTTTTTATTGGTTTGAGTGGCGAGACGAGCATGGCTTTCGCCTGATGTTAAGCGATACGTACATTGACAATAGCAATGCTTGGCATTCCACTGCGCTCGCCATCCTGAGACATAAGATGTTAACTCTCAATCTGTTCAATAATTACTCAGTCTGCAATGTCCTGCAAACCGGAACACAACAGTGCGTTTCAACTTGCTTTCAAGGGAGATATAGACGTTGCTGTGGTACATACCCAGGCGAAAATATATCATGTGTTTTTGTGATACAATACGATTTGTTTTAGAATATCAAATCAGGTACGGGAATTGTGGATCAATTTATTCAGTCGATTTGTTGTCGGTTTAAATTTTCCGTGCCCGTCTAGACGTGAATACAAATGTTTCCTCGGTATTATATAAAAAAGGTTTTTATTTATTTCCTTGGTCTCCAGTTGGAGTTGTATGGATCCGAATTCGATTCCTAGGTTAAGTAATTTTTTTTGCGCTCTGCTGTTTAACCGTCGTCTGTACATTGTAGAACGGAAATATGTTACAGAATAGGAGCCAATTTATGATAATTAATATATTTGACTCTAAGTATATTCCTAACATTTAATTACAGTCGAAAATTATACAGTTTAAGTAACAGTAATATATCATAACTAATTTATGCTTACATTGAAGATAGCTGAGATTCCAAGAAATTATCAAGAACGGTCATTTATTACTTCAAGAAACTGGGATGTGTTATCCCTGGAACACGAAGCAAGATATTTCCGTTTCAAAGTGAATTTATTATTTTATCCGTAAAATTACACAGAACACGTATTGTAAGATTATTTTGTTAAAAACAATAATTGAACCATTTTTTTCAATAAAAGTTCTAGCTGAGGTCCAAAAATACTGTAGTTCTTTCGAATAGCACAGTGTCTAAGCACACAAATGTCCTTTGATACTAAAGCTATAGGGTTCGATTTCCACTCACATAAATATTTGTTGGTTACAAGCACGCATGAGATTATAAATTTACCCTCGCGACAAGAGAATTCCTAGTTAGGACAAAGCTTAAAATAGCGGCACTTATTATTTATAGATATAGACATATGTATTATCGAATATTTAGAAACTGCAATGCTATCAAGATTTAGAAACTATATGTTGATGGTTCAGAACTGGTAATCTACTGCTGGACACGTAAATATTAAAATTCACAAGATGTTCCCCCCTTTGATCCCCTCCTCTACATTCCTTACCAGAACCACGCGTGCTGGCTTGCGATGCCATAGTTTGACGGTCCACACCATCCCGGCGCGAACCAAACGGTTCTCTAATTCTTTTTTGTGCCGCACCGTCAGGCTGTGGAATTGTTTGCCGTCTCACGTGTTCCCTCCTTCCTACAATCCTGGGTCCTTCCGCCGTAGTGTGAAGAGGCACCTTAGCAGGCCGGCATAATTGTTTCCATTGGCATGGGACTAATATGGAGTCCAAAAATGGAATCATGATAAGAACCGTAAATCTTTTCAAATAAATGGACGAATATAATTTTAGGTGTACTAATAAAAAGGCTGAGATAAACCGGAGTTATGAATAATTCATGAAGTTAATAGCTTCGAGTTAGAACATAAATAATGGTGGTTAAAAATGCGCCTGGATCCAAAACTAGCACTGATTAAAGAGTTACTGCTTGCGAGTTAATTAATTTTAAAGAAATAATAGTCGTGGAGGTGTTAGTTCATTTTAGATTTTATTTTAGGAACAATGATTTGTTGTTTTTATTTCTAAGGCTAAAAATGCTGTGGGAAGTGCGTTTATTATTTCAGAAGCATAAAGTTGATTGTGTTATTACACACTATCGAATAATGTTTATACAAACTGGTGCCTTACAATTGGAATATAATTTTCAAGTTGTACGAATACAAAATTTACCATAAATAAAATATTATGAAAAATATGCTCATAGTAAATTTTGGATACCAAACCAATAAACATAAAGTTGCAACGTCCTTCCTACAGTAGTATATCACATACAAATAAACAAACGTGTAAAAGTATTGTACGTATAAATCACGGTTTCTATTATCGTTTTATAGCCCTCGTATCTTGTAGTGCTCATTTAGATTTTCTTCGAGCACTCTTCCCCCGTTCCGACGATAGAATCGTCTCGATATTCACAGAAGCAGCAATAACATAGATAGCATTGAATCCGCATTGGCTCTCTAAGGAAAAATATGCATTTCACTTCAACGAAATCATAAATGTATTGAGAAACTGCGAGATATATTCAAAGCAGATGTTTCAGTGCAAAAATAATATGCGATGTAGATTCAAATCGTATTGACGATTTGACTTTCTCGAAACTTAATTACTTATAACCCGCCTCCAGGACCCAGGTTCCCCGAACAGGCTCATATAAATATTTCCGATACACCGATAGTGCATAAAATTGACAGTTTGTTAGATGCATCTGCGTCGTGGAATTCTTAGTTTAGACGTTGTAAAATAACACCATTGTAACATTTTATCCGCGATGCTTCGGTAAGCATTTGCGAAAGTTATGACTATTGGTTTGTCTCTTATTGGATAACATTTTATATCTTAGCGCTCTATAGGTGGCCAATGAATACCGATTTTAAGTGTATTGTTCTGAAGCGCTTGTCCAAACATCTGCTTTTACATTATACCGCACGCGTAAAGTCATATAAATAATGTTGTGAAATAAAGTGATAATAAAATTCGCGTTTCAATGACGCGGCCCAGTCTAACAAAAAGTAAATCAACATCTTTTCGCGTACTCCCACGCCTCCAGATGCATTTCGTAGTGTTCATTTTTAAAATCAAATTAGAATAATTTTAATACCCCGATTGCGCTTTCAAACGACCAGTGAGATATGGCGCTTGTGTTTTTTATTTGCTCTGCGATTGTGCCGCCGAGCGTAATTTAAACGTTTTCAACGAAAAAAACTAAAACATCTATTGAAGATTCGTTGCCGAGATCGATTTCTAAATAAATTAAATCTTCGCATACATTAGGCTTCGTTAATGAAACGAGACCTTGATTTTTTCTTACACAATCTGTGAGTCATTGATTCAGATAATTAATTAGCTATGATTGAGCCGGTTTCCTGTGCTGAGTATTTATTAATGTTTAAATAATAGCTGTAGTTAGTTAGATATATTTAGTGTCGAAGCAAGGTTCCTTGTTTGACGTCTGTGGATATTTTAAAACAAAAAAATGTGACGCGCCGGAACCGCGATCGAATAAATCTTAACGAGAAAATAATGAGCGATGTATAAAACTGCAACACGATGCTTTTAGCGGAACATCGACGTAAATATTTTTTCTGTAGGACAAGTTGCTCTTAATTGGTTCTCGGAAACTTTGCCCCTGTTTTCGTACCGACTTCGGAATTAATAAAACGGGCGTGAATCATTCAGTTGTTTTTCACTTTGGATCGTAACATCGGATTAAATTGGATAACTTGGGAATTATTTTTTTGTTATAAAAATCCCGATTGCCTAATGTGACATCGTGTTTGCTCGTAATATTGTGTACTCGTGTTTTTGCGAGTACCGTCGATATAAATCATTGCAAGCCATCATGTTGCGATGTTCAAATAACGTGTTTTCCTAAGTTTGTTAGCGGAGGAGCGCGAACCGGCCTGACCTCGTGGATAATTTGACTTCCAATATGGGTAATGGAAAATCTCCTGCTTGTTACTATCCAATAATGAACTGGCATGATGGATTTATTTCAATTTCCACGTAACAGATACACAGGGCCGCTAGTTACGCAATCTGACAAACATTTTCGCTTATCGGAATTTCCTGACGCTACAAATTTTCAACTCGCGACACTTCATTATCTAAATCACACAATCATCAGGTCATTACCCTCATTATCGCTTTGCACGATAACACGAAACACGGAAAAAATCCATCCACAAAGTTGATAAAAAAAAAACGGTGTCCAAGATAGATTGATCTGTCGCGATATCGTCACGCTTGTGAAATTTATAGCTGTTGGGTGAAATATTACAAATGGTGCGGGTCAGGTTAGGCTGGCGACAATTGTTTAACGCGACCGGCCACTGCAAACAGAATGGCATGTCCTTGATGCTGATCGTATGAACGTCAATGCGGTAAAGTTAGGAGCGGGCCATCTAGTCCAAATATTGACGTTGTAAAAACTGTGCATACACTGAATAAATTCAGTGGTTCTCACATTTTTTCTTTGAATTTGTTTTGCACTGGATGTCATACATATAACGTAGGTGACACGTTTCCGTCGAGCAACTGCGGCGCGACATATTTAATTTACTTTTGACAAGCGGATTTTAATTAACGGCGATGGCTTTTGAACTGAATATCAGGTAACATATTATCAGTTTTCAGTCCGCCTCGTGACCATGAAAGCATGTAAAGTAAACGTCGGGAAATTTAAAAATATAAAAATTAAACCAAATCCGTAAAAAATAATGTTATTACAATGTGTAGTTAAGTTCTTCACTCGATTTTGGCAATTTAGACAAGCTCACTTTAAGAAGTCTCATAGAGACGCGCGTAAGATGTACTTTTAGAAGTGTAATATAAAAAATCTCAACTAAATGTGCCCCGGCACAGCCCTACACGAACAATACTTATAATTCCCGTTACATGCACTTCCTACATCATTAATGTGAAGGTTGTGGACTATTGTGGGTGTAAGCTCAGCATGTGAGTAGGAGTCTCGAGTCGTGTTCTCAAAGTGCCCGCTGTTACGTTAAACGGTCACATTTGAAACTGGGTCGCGTGCAAGTGACCGCTTTTATTTTATCCATTTCTCGCTTATCTGATAATTTGGCATGGCGAATTGTTTGGCGAGTAACTGCGACGTTCGCGAAGTTGGTTGCAAATAGTCGATTAAATAAGCATAGCATAGCCAAGATACGAAAAAGGAATTTAAACTAAAGAATACCTTTGTTTCGGACAATATTTTTTGGTATTATTGGTGTACCAAATATAATTGGCATAATTCAAATGTCGGTAACTAGGTATATAGTATATTTGTTTTTTTTTATGTTATAGTTTTATCGATTTTTTTCCAATCCAACATAGAAAAAAAAATTAAATTGAGAATACCTCCTTTTCAAATGTTATTTATTAGTTCGAATGTTCAATTAAGTCGATAAAAATTGGTATATTTCAATTGTGGGTACATATTTGTTGTATTATTGTATCGAATGTCGAGCTTCAAATAGTTATTTTAAAGTTTTGTAGAAAAAATTGTAACTGATTTAAATTCCCTTTACTAAATGAACCATTCATGATGATGATTATATATCTACTTCGGAGAATCAAAACTATATTTGTGATCTCAATGTTTTTGCTAGTCTATTTCGCTATCTCATACAAAGATAAAAATACTTTTAACACAGCGTTTGTTCAGGCTAATATATGGAATTACTGAACTAAATAAAATCCTTTTACTCGTGCGCGGCGTGGAAATAAAAGAAAACATTTGTTCTGTTGTTCTTAATCCTGTCTAATAAAAGTTATGCGGATTCTCTTTTTGTTACTTACTTCATGGCTCACGCTCATATAAATGTTTAGGTATGTGTCATTTGACCACGGCTTGATAGTTTAACGATTTTGATAAACACAGAGCTTAATTTAAGCCCTGTATAATATTTGTTACATTCTTCGTAATGATTTTTCACAACTAGTAAGTGGCAGTAAGTATACTCGTAATATGCTAAAGCCTTTCAACAATATCACGATTTTTTTATTCATCACAGAATTATGTTGCGTAGAATATATCTTTAATGCTTTCTTTGTCATTTCCTTATAAACTTCTTAGCACAACACAAAACTATTGTTTATTTGCAAAAATCAGCATAGCAGCTCCAATTTCAAATCATCTAATTAACGCAGTATAAAAAACATTAAAAACTCACCTATTTTCCCATTAGGACTATAAGGGCCGTAGCTTCCCGAGGACAGCGGCGATGAGTAGCCGTTGTTGGGCGGGGGCTGCGCTGGCGCCCCGGGCGAGGGCGAGCCTCCGCCCGCGGCGCCGGCCATCCAGTCGCGCACGTGGCCGTTCACCGGGTGCCCGTTGTGGCTGACCCCGGGCTCCGCCTTGACCGGCAACACGCCGCGGTAGGCCACCTCGTGCTTCAGCTCCATGCCGCTGCTACCGCATGCTGTAGCGCCGCCGCCGCCAGCGCCGCCCGCGCCGCCCGCGCTCCACACTTCTGCAACAACAGCAAAAACATTTTGTTAAAATATTATTGAGAACGGTGAAGGAAAACATAGTGAACGAAACTGCGCACCATAGCGATTAATAACAATTTAGGTATATGGTATGTAAGTAAGGTGGACTATATAGCATCGCAATCGTATATTCGATTGTAGAGTAGGCCTGTGTCCTGCAGTGGGACGTACCTATATGGGCTGATACAGTATACAGAATTACTGAGAACCCAAATATTTGTATATTGGCAATCATTTTACATATTTTAATGGTTGTTGTGTTGGTAAACTTCCTCTCCCTTTTCGCGCTGTCATCGCCTTTGGGAACACTGTGATTTTGTTAAGCTGTTAAATATTTACTTGTTAATCGTTGATTAGTTTATTTTAAAGGTCTTAACCACATAAATATTAATACATTTAAAAACTTATTCATACATTAAGATATCCCGCCATCACATCTACGAGTGCTAAGTACTGCAACCTTCGATCAAATATTATACTTGATCGAATATTGTAACTCTTGTAAGACAAAACAATTGGTACGTTGTCAACGCATTTCAAGCAATGTTTAATTTAGTATAATTAGCATCGATTTAGCCGTCAAATACATCGGAGGAATTGAAGTAATATTGTTGTTATTTGGTTTGATTATGAAGGCTTAAATACTGGTACAACAAGTACCTAATATATACATGATGCTAAGTTCACTGCAATCCAAATGGATTATTCACTGGTCTACAAAATTATGATGACTTAGTTGGGAATACAAAAACACAGACTGAGCCCAAAGTATGACATGTGCGCGTGTCACTTTGACCCATCATCGTGTATATTTTTTGGTATAGGTAATTTACAAATATTTTAGTTCAAGAGAATATTTAAAAAATATTTTGGTATGTAGGTACGTCTATTAGTAGATTTCGCTAGTTATTTTTTAATATATAAGATGAGTCCATGGAATTTTCTTTGTTCCAACGTCTAACTTACGTTTTAATTTTATTAATGTACCTTAGTATTAATATTTTATTTTGGGTAGAACTTCATCCATCTAAATGTTACTTTAAAACATTTCATAGAAATTACTTTACGTCACAAGACTTGAGATTCTAGTTACGTCATCGCTTTCAATGTGAATTCTAGCTGGTATCTAAGCTGTCGTAAACCACAGCGGCGCCGGGATTAGTCGGGATCTTATCCCGGGATAGCAGGATCCCGGGACGTTAACAATTGTCCGTGCATTGCTTCTCGTAAAACCGGATACATGGCTTTATTAGAGCCATATCTTGGATTGCACGGTAGGTAACAACTCTAGCGGTAATGTACTGTAAATTTGTTGTTGCGTCGGAAAATGCTTGTAAGGAATCCTTCTTGTAATATATGTACGTTTACTAGTTTATGATGACAGGAACTTGTATAAGTTTGGGATATAAATACTGATTTATATTATATCCTTTATTGTGCTGTAGATTTCAAATATTCATGCAGTAAATGAAACGTTTAAAGATTGTATGATAATTATTTTAAATCAATTTGACCCTCATCTTTTCGTCTTGCGATCACCTCCTGTTAAGAAATGATTATTTGATGTGACTTCTTAATTTCGCGCTTCATTCATTATTGTTTGAAAGATTTGCCTTATTATTTTGCACGTGCATTTGAGACAACATTCGTCCAAATGAATGCCGTTTGTACATTATTTTTAATACGAGTACAAAAATCATTTACATATTTTCTGATGTAAATATATTTTTGACTCACTTTAAACGTTGATTCATGATTTAAATTCAAAAACATTGAAACAAAAGATTTACTTGTTAATTCCTAAAAAAACTTTAAGTGGTCTCTAACACTCATTTCGATACCCAGAATGTTTTTAAGACTAATAAAAGGTTAATACCTAAACGCCCTATGTGCGGCATGTGTTCATGAATTTTATGAGCAACACAATAAACTTTGTTACTTTAAACATTTTACGATCAAACATAAAATATAAATATGCAAAACACGCGAATCAGCTCTCAGACGTCTTAGAAACACTGGCTAACACTGGCTCTTTCATTATGTGCACGAGTGTTTGTCATGACGTTTGTGTGAAAATATACGGACAGAATGCATTTGTATATTATTATACATTTTCTTTTCACGCAAGTATGTGATAATGACAGCCTCAGGTATTTGTTTCGGGTCTGGGTGTTTGTGAAAAAGTCTCTCCTAGTTCTTGATGCCCACGACACAAGATCGATCTTAGTGTGAGGTCAGGGCTAAGTATGTGACTGTTGCGTGTATTTATTTACATACATACATACATAAACTCACGCCTTGTTCCCAGAAGGGATAGACAGAGGTGCCAGGGCACCCACATTTCGCCTTGCATGTTCCGTCCCACAATGTGATAGGTGGCGAGCCTATCGCCATATCGGGCACAAATTCCTGACTGTATTTATTTATTTATAGATTATCTAGGTAGTCGTGTAACCCTCTTATTTAATATTCTCTTTACATATGTTTTTCATTTAAGTTGCAGCTATTTTATGGTATTTTTAGGTAAGTTGTGGTCGGTCTCTCGTATTTCTCGTATCATATGCGAGGCCGCATGGGTAGGTACCATCACAATGATGTTCCGGTTTGAAGGATATTGTAGCCAGAGTAGCTACTGAACATATTGAGACTTAACATCTTATGTCTCAGGATGGCGAACGCAGTGGAATGCCAAGCATTGCTACTGTCTATGAGCGGTCGTATCACTTAGCAGCAGGCGATTAGGATGCTCATTTCGTCATTTATAAGCGTAGCGTAGGTGATATGACCGCTCATCAACAGTAGCAACACCAAACAACACCTTGAATTACAAAGCAATCCTTGGCATTGCACTGCGATCGCCATCCTGAGACATAAGATGCTAAGTTCAATATGTCCAGTATTATACAGTTAGTATTATAAAGAGGTTTTCTGTATAGGTATGTAATAATATTGCAGGTGAACAATCCATATTTTTTAAACCAGCTTTGTACGTCCATCCATTAAAACACTTTGACGTTAAAAAAATCATAAACACGAATTCGTTTATTCCGGATACATTTTGAAATATTGTTATGACGTTAAACGTACAGGAACTTATGATCGTTACTTTTGATATTTATTTATGGAATACGTCCAAATATGCTTTACGTCTAAATGTGACAGTGTGCCTAAATTTGTTGCCGCTGAATTTGAACCCCTCCCCCTGTTGTCTTTTTGGAGTGTGGCCAACTTGTACAAACGAGATTCTTGGTGACTAATTTTTATAAACTTTTTTTATTGTCAAAGTCCAACGGTAATTTTCGTATATTAATAAAAGTTTGTCTAATTTTTTGTGATGAGATTCTGAGATGTTATGAAAGTTTCGTAATAATTTGCTCAATAATATTTTAAATATCTACTAAATATTAATTGTGCCCATGTCATTTTTGCTATAGTTGGCTGCCAATATTTTAAAACAAGTTTTTTAAATAATCCAAATAAATCATATTTATAGATCTACTTATTCAGATAAGGCCTAAACTCCTCCCAATCTTTAAAAAGGCCCGAGTTAAGCAGAACAATCTGTATGGTACATAAAAAAAATAAAAGCGTATTTTTTTATCAAAGTGTTCTTAATTTGAAAAAAAGCGATGTGTTCCATATACAAAATCTCATCACTAAGGACAGAATGCACGTTGCAATCGGCGCGGCGATGCTTGCACAACATCGGCGCGGGCGCAGAGAAAGCGCGTGACGTCACGACCTCGACATGCTCACCTAGTTGCCCCCCCTCACCGGCGACCACCCCCCTCTCCCGCCTGCAAACCCACTTCTATACCGGCCCAATGTCGCCGGGCTTTCTCTACTCGTGTACCAGAGCAACGTAATCACTGTTACTATAGAATACGTAATGTCGCATCCTTATCCCATATTACACGTTACGTATCAATGACTTGATGACGCATCTCTAATGTGGAACGATGGTATGATAAATGTACGTGTTGCTATGTCAATAGTACAGGAAAATTGTTACGAATTTAGGTTTTGTTTGTATACTTAGTCATTTATTTCATTCATTCATAAAATACCGGTTGATGTCAAGTATGATTGAAGTGAAATTGGTGTCGCGAGTGCTGTGTATCCCTAATTAAGAAACAAGATATTGATGAATAAAGAAATACATTTCATTCATAATATTATTCGTTGCCCTTCGGTTATTAATGATGGTCACTAACTCTCGATAATTTTGCTATGGAATTTTAGAGATTTGGAAGAATAGAAGAATTATTGAGTCTTGAATAGGTGAACACCTCGCTTTAAGAAAATAGCTCATTTGATTATCAAAAGTAGGCAATAATTTTATCATTCTTCTTGTTTTCTTTCAGAATGTCGTTGCTAAACACAATCGAAATATATATGACGATGGCCAGTATTTAGATATTGGTAAAATTTTCATCATAAGTATGTCAACGGTGAATAAAAAAAAACACGAGGAAACCTGCATAAGCTGGAGAGTCTTATAAGCATTTCTATGGTATGTGAAATCCGCCATCCTGCAATAGGCCAGTGTAGTGGTCTATGGCCTAAACCACTTTATAACGCTTGACTGTGAAGGAATCTTCCGGATCCGAAATTGCAGTGGGCAGAAACAAGCAATATACAATTTATTTTTCACTGGTAATTGCAATCCATGAAGCTCATTACAACGCCAATTAAAAATACATAAACTTGGCCACATTACTGAAAGGTAAAAAGTAAATTAACGTGCATTTTTGTTACACATAGCGAACAGTTCACACAAGCGTGAGACTGGAGTCTTGTTCGCCGACCACTTTCGCTTCATCAATCAAGTACGCTGTATGTATGCGAATGCCAACGAGATTCTTAACAGATAGGCCGAATCGGACCTAGATATGTGGAATACGATTGCGTGGTGCTGTAACTTGGAAATTATATTTTTGTTACGAGCTTTAATACTTGGAATTAAAGATGTTCATATTTTATGAACAAGTATTATCAGCGGATTATCTAGTATCTACTAATGAATATAGATCTGCCTCCATAGTTTCCAATATCGTAGAAGGGCCTATTCCTAAATAGTTTATTATGTAGGTCTAGACAAATCATATTTTATATTATGAAATATTTTCCCGTGCGAGTGTTCTTGAGTGATAGACGCAATGTATCTTGAAGAAGAAAGTAAAACAAAATAGCCGTTCATTAATATCCCCGGGCAATTACGGCTACAGATTTATTTTCAGAATAACCTGTGCGCTTGTCTTAGTTAGTCGACAAGCAAAAAGAAAAGGTGAGTAATGAAGGATATTTAAGGCCTAGAAATTACTGCTTCAGAAACAAAGGGTATGAAGTCTTAAGTGTAATTTTCATGGGTGTTTTTGAGATAATAGAATGAGAGTAAGTTGGATTCTTAATGCTACAAGGATTGCAGTGGCACGACTCTGAGTGGCGTAATTCTGGTTATACCCTCGCGTGCAGACTGCAGACTATATTCCTGACGGCACACATCGTAACATCAAAGTTCTCGCCTCATCGCATCGTACCTTCACAGACAGAGCGGAGGAGTCGCTTTTACGACGTGAGCGATAAACTTTTACGACTCATTACGATAACGTTAGAATGAAACACGCTGAGAGCAATCGAACGAATATGAACATCGAACACCAACTCGTTTCGCATACGAACTGCTAGATTCATATTCCTTAAGGAAATCCGCAGCGCGGTGGAGCCATGCGATGCGATTTACGCGCAGTACCATACATCACGGGTAATATTCAGGGAAAATAAATTCGGTGCGGTTCAGCGGTTCGCCGCATAAAGCAGTTGACGCGGTCAGGGATACTCGCTCGCATAAAGAACATTATCGAGCAAGGAGTACGTGCTTGCGTCTGGAGTACATTCCGAAATGCATTGAGCGTGTTTGGCGTCTCCGAGGCGCTAATACGTATACGGTGTAGGAGGCGGCGCGTCACGCTATCATTGTGTTATCCTCGCAGGTTTGTTGCAATTTAAATGCAAAGTTCTGCGACGTTCGCTGGCATTAAAGAATTGTCGATGACGCGGAAGTAGAATTTACGAGTGGCACGACCCCACGAGTGCGCTCTGTGATATATTCAGCGAGGTCACCGGCTCGCCAGTGCCGCGTTGTTGCGTCACCACTAGACTAATGGCCTTGTTATAGTATATTTACGTAGGCATAGCTGTTTTCTAGGAGGCGAGTTCGATAACCGTGCGAGGTGGGAATAAGCAGTTTGTGTTCGCCGCCGTAATTAGAGAGTCTGTTGGGCGCAGCGGACGTCTGACGGGCTTCATGCATTATTGAGTTCGCCGTATGAGTGGGTACTGGGCTCAGGTGATTGCCAGCAAATTGTTATAGTTCCCATGGGATTTATTGCCATGTTTGTGGGCCGTTAGCGTAATGAAGTTTAAACTGGGTAATAGGCCACGTATGCAGCTGCTTTCCAAATGCAATAATCCATTCCGTTGTGAGACACAGCGATCGACTCGCCTACTAAATGTACCTGACCTTTACGAATTTATTTTTACCATTCATATCGCCATCTGCGCCTGCAAAAACTTTGCTTCATAAATGGAAAAAGTTGAATGGTATACTTTAAACTAGCTTAAAAGGTTTTAGTAAACAAATTTTATCTTAATATAGACTGTTCAGCGAGCACAAAGTATTAAATATTATTACAAACGTAGAGGCAATTGAGTATCAAATATCAAAAAGGGGATTATAATAAATCTGTTCTCTTTATTCGTGATATTGGAAACTGGCAATATGATACTGATATCCGCGAGGGAGTGCTTCAATAATGCTATTTCTAGACTCAGTTGGAATGTAAAATCCTGGATATTCCCATCACATGACAGGGAGTATGTTTACTGCGTCTTATGCTGGGACATGAAACGGTCTGGGGGTGGGGCGAGATGAAAAAGATTGTCTGAATCCGTGCTGGGAAATCACGTAGCTATTTTATCGACAACTCGTATTTTTATGCTTTCACTTCTACAGCGGAGTCTCCGTTTATGAAAATATTTAATTTTGTTATACATTTGTTATGTTTGTCGCCTGCAAGCAAATAATTTGATGGGCCTTCAGAGAGCTATTTGTGATAATTAATTAATATCATTATTATTTAGTGACATGAAATACAGTTTTATTTATGTTAATTGCGCGAACTTGTTTGTTTTTGACATTAATTAGAAAACATTGCCCGAAATTATGACATCGACTGTAGTATTCAAAGACCCGGAACAAATTATTATAATATATAGTTTGTATGAATAAGCATATAGGAAGAGACCAAATCATCAATGTCTATAATTTATGTTGATTAATAGATTCCGTAGTGACAATTAAAATAGGAAAAAGGTGTTTGGAACTTACCTCTATATCTCTATACGTATAGAGTATATGCCTACCCCACCGTAACATGTTATCACAGATACATTATGTTAATATTTTTTTACATAATTCTAGAGGACATTCATTACAATACTAATTAACAGCAGTTTCCGAAGCAAAATCAACTATAATTAGTGTTGCAAACAATGTAATTGCAAATACTATTAATACAAAAGCAAGGCATAATTTGGTAGGACGGCTGGCTTCCATTGCGCCACGCGGTTGGCCAACTATCACTCTTATGAGAGCATACGTCAACATATATGGTCACAATTTGTTGTAACGGGACTAGTATGATCGTGTTTGACAAAGCTTCAGTTACGAAACATTATGACAGCACCTCTGCAAGATTTGTGCTATTGCGACAACGTGCTTTAGTTACCTATCACACGCCACCTATCACGACTTTTGTGATTTGTTTTGACTCGCTAGTCATTATGTTGTCGCTTCGATGTATACAATGCATATAAACTTATTTCTAGAAAGATAAATGCATAATGATTTTGTCATAAAGTTACTCAACGAGCTATGGAGAGGGCTATGCTCTAAGTTTCAGGAATGAGGAGATCCGTATGAGAACTAAGGTAGCCGACATAGCCCAGCGGATAAGTAAGTTGAAGTGGCAATGGGCGGGTGAGCACACAGTACGGAGAACTGATATCCGATGGGGCTAAAAAGTTAGCCCTAGAATGGAGGCCACGTAGCGGAAAGCGCCGCGTAGGACGTCCCACCCCACGACCCACAAGGTTGTCAGACGACCCGGTAATGGTCGCGGGACCTCACAGTGGAAATCATTGGGAGAGGCTTATGTTCCTTGACTTCCTTTGGCTGATGGGTGGATGGATGATAATGTTTTAAAAACAAAAACTTGATTAGTCAAATTACGTTATTTTTTGATGATATGCTTCGTTTCATTCATGAAATAATTTGATACAAAAACTTCTGTTAATACAGAAGTAAAATTGGTAAAGAAAATAATTCCAGCTAAGGCTAAGTAAAAGAAAGGCAAATAGCCAGTTGAGTTCTCTTTTATTCCACTTTATCTAGCTAAAGAAACATCGCGCTCCTAACACAACAAATTGTATCAATGGAAGGAATACATTGCTCTCCATTATGTTGAAAAGAAAGGCGCCCAAATACCGTTTCATTTTTACTTAAGTGGAGACGTACATGTCCTCTATCTTCTTTCACAAAATTCGCAATTTCTACGACAACAGGAAAATAATATCGAGTCAATGTTGAATATAGAGATATTCGATATCAAATATTACTTCTAATATTACTTATTCAACTGAAAATTACTCTGCTTTCTTTGTAGAGAATTGTATAAATAGTTTGAGGAAGCATGAATTGACTTGGATACCATTTCCTTTTGCAATATAACGCGACGCTTATTCGGTATTTTTATATTTAACTGTCACGCATGTGAGGTCAGAACCATCGTTAGGATCTTCCTTAGTATTAATATTGACTTGACAACGGAGCTGGGTACATTTTATTGAAGCTACCACTGACATAGAGCTGTTATAGGTATCTATTTATACGAAATAAATAAATGTGTAGGTCATGTTTTATACCGATTATTAAGTAATAATAATCGGTATAAAACATGATTTGTTGTTCTAAATGATATGAACTCATTTTATCTACTAAAATTTAATTCGCTTTGGGTTTCTCTTCTTTTGGTTTTGTATGAGATTCCTGCCTTTTTGTGTAGACACATATTTTTTCTGAATCATAGGGATTTTTTAAATGTTATGTTTTAGGTATTTTTTTATTAAATTAGAATATTGTTTAATATATATTTTTAATTAACATGTTTTTAAAATCTCTACATTTAAGTATAGACGGTAGTTACCTGCGTTCATTTGTGTTATTTTGCCATTAGACAACACATTTTTGCGTGACTTGTCTCAGTAACGTTAAACACGCCATTTGTGGAAATCGAAACAGCAAATTATTTACCTTGTTCAACATCACAAAAGATAGGAGCGTCGGCTAATGTACTTTCAGCATTTTTGTACAATCAGGATCCATCTGGTAACATTTAATTGGCATTTGGAGTTTAGTTATCTACAATGTTTGATATGAATGTTCCAGATTCTTAGGAATTAGAATGGTCTTAACCATTCCAATTTATATTTGCCAGTACACAAATATATACAAATAGGAGATAAATTCGCAGACCACGTAATGGATTCAGTTCAAATACGAATAAATCACAAAAACTGTTTTGGGCAAATCGCTTGACCGAAATTCCTAATGGCTCGTTCTAAGAATATACCAGTTGGGTGAAACGACGAATTACAATATTTAAAAGCTGCGTTTCTAGTACTTTAAATAAACGGTATAGTTCGCCAATAAATAAACTTATTTTATCATTATTAATGGTGGGATTTGGATATCATTGTATGATACTAATATTATATCAAAATTCGTTCCCTTAATGCTCGTTGCTTAACTGAATGGATTTCGTAGTTATATCGGTAGAACGTGTTCTAGATATAATCAAGTTAACAGTCGTGTTTCCTTCAAGTTCTTTCAAGTTTTACTTCAAATGTTACATACTCACGCCTTTCTCCCAGAGGTGCCCCTCTGCCTACCATAGACTACTAGAGGCATATAGGACACCCACATTTCGCCATGTATGTTCCATTTCACGATATGATAGGAGGCGAGTGCATCGTCATATCCAGCTTAAATTCCTGACTGATAATTAATAGAAAAATCACATTGTCCAACCCGAGATTCGAACCTCAGCTTTACAAACATACCGTAGTACAACTGCGTCATCGAGGCAACACTTAAAATATGAAGTCCTTAATATGTATATGCTGCTATAACCATTATCTATTTATATTCGACGATTAAAACTACATAATTATTATAGACTTATAATGCGTATTTTTCATATCACGCACCACAACCTGCTTATAAAGATAGATCAATGGATTTGTAATCATTCACTTCCGACGTAGTCCAGACACTAAAACACCATGTCAATCATATCGTAGGTATGCACTTCAAAAGTATTAATATATTTCAAGAGCTAATTTAAAACGCATTCAGTGTTGATAGTGGCAAGGTTGCCGTGGCAAGGACGCGGTTGCCTGGGCAGCCACCCTGGTGTGAGTGGGAGCTTTATAAAGTACATTATCCTTGAAATAAAACTATTATTTACGGATTTTATCATGGGTTTGGTTTAAGTGACACATTTTTTAACTTCTCGACTTTTCGATCAATTTACAGCTTTGTCTTCACGGGGAGGACTGACCACTGTATTTCAATGTGTAACATTTGCGTAAATCTACGAAATTATTAAATTATCCTTTATGAGAAACTTTACTTTAGAATCTAAAATGCAGATAAAAGGCACATTGGGATCACATTCAGATATTAGCGGTCGCGGGCGTGACGACGAAAACTGTAAAGTAGCTAATCGAAACGTAAAAAATTAAAAAATCAACTAAATTCGCGATATAATTCGTAAAAACTGTGTTATTTCAATTGAATATTGATTCTAATCAATCATAAAATTAGAGCATAATAAGAATGTAAAATTATTATTCTTATAACTTTGAGAAATCCATTACTAGTCTTAATCCATACTTGAAGAAGAAAAAAAAAACGCTATAATTAATGGAGAAAGAGATAGAATGAAATACGGGGTCTTTGAAAAGATTGGAAACTATTTCACAGAATTAATGTCCTATGTTTGACTTACAATACGTAATCTCTGATACATTTATTTTATAATTTGATAAACATAATGTATTTTCTCTATCTCTTCAAACCTCTTAAGTTTTACTCTCAAGAGGCAACAAACAGTAAGAGACCGCAAAGTGAACAAAAGATTAAGATAAGTCCTAATAAAATTTCAAATATCGTCTCGTTGTACCTGTTAGATATGCACGCGAAGGGAACAAAAGAAACTTAAACTAATGTAACCAAGGACTGAATACTTAAGTGTTGCTTCGTCGAAGTTAAACTTCCCACATAAAGACAAGTTCCAATTTTTCATTGTTCGAACTCAGTTGAATTCTTTGCATAATAGTTTTATACGTGTTTCATGTTCCACTCCATTCATATGTATAATATGAACGCTCTTTAAATTCTGTTCAAGAGAATATTTTTGCGATTCAACAGTGTTCTGGAAATATCGTTGACTTATTTGTTTACGGGAAATAAACCGTGAAAGGAATTTATTTTTATATCGCCGGTAGTTTTAAAGTTGATACTAACTCATTGCTTGTAACGCGTTATTGAGTTGTTTGTATGTAAAGTTAGTGTCTCCTCATATTCATATTTTATCTTTTATAATGTTTCATATTTCATTTTATATTAATATATGACTGTGGAGGGAAGTGAAGACAATAATTTTTGTGTCATAAAACTGAATTAATGTTGGTGCTGAAGATATTTAAGAGCAACTGTAATATTGGTATGCTAAAATCGTAACGTTGATAGCTCCTCTACACGATGGCCCAGCGCTGGACTAGCGATTTGGCCATCAATGGCCAAGTGAATGATTGAAACGCAACTACACGATGGCGACGTTCAGTAGCAATCACCCACTTTTGATGTGCGCCGGAAAAACCAACACCCACGCCATTCCAAGACCATCGCGACATAAGTCGTTAGAAGCCACTACGCCCTCCACACGATGGGTCATCATAGTGGACCATCAGGATGGCGCATCGTGTAGAGGGGACATAAGATGTCCATTGCATTCAGTGTAGCCACATTCGACTTCGATGTTTAAATGAGTCAGTGAGATCAACAACTCCATATATCAAGTAAAACAAAAAAGTCGTAAATTTCTCTCCGATAAACATTATTCATGCGCATTAAAAATCTGCGGCAGTTGGGTAATTACCACGACTTATCCATATGTTCTTTGTGCAACATTTTATGGCCGCTGTAAATTCTCGCCCACTATACTTCAATTGAGTTTTCCTTCATCATTGGTCTTTAGAACCTATAAAAACTAAATACGATCTTTAATTTGTTAGTGTTGCGAATTTCTTCTTTGAATAACTTAATTATTTCTTTTGATAAAGAAGATTATAGTGGTTGTCCCGACTGAAAAGTTTGCGACGATAACCTTGACAATTTGTGAAAAATGGTCCTTGTTCGGATGATGATTAATGTTTTTATAATACTGGTAGCACTTTGCGTCTTGTTTTTTGATTGGTTTCGGCGGCAATGGAAGTCTTTTTGCTGCTAATCTCTTTGATGGAACGCTATAATTTACAAAAGGTGGTTTAGGTTTATGATAATTTCGGCTTGAAAATAATAGGAATTTTAATTCGATTAATATTTATAACGTGAAGCGAATTTTCCTAGATCTGATGACCAATATGAGTGGGTTTTTTTCCTATTCATATCAGCAAACTTAAGAGGTAATTCCGTCTTTTTTGAGCAAGGATAACAAAACTTAAAATTCGCAGGTAAACTCGCAGCGAAACTCCAGTATTGAATAATGTAAAACACATGGCGGCTTTAATGGAACTGAAGTTTATCCTTTAAATACAGTGCTCGCTCCATACGTGGTAATTTCTAAAGAGTTGGCTTGCATAAAAACAATTCTAGCGTTTCGCTCGCGTGCTGGGAACTCCGCATAAAATGCATGTACTTAAACAATAAAATAGTGAAATTTAGGAGCTCCAACGCTATACTTTTACTGCAACTTCAGAATTACTTCGCCGCATGTAAGTAATGTTTTTTACCTACACTTGTAATGTCTTTTTTTTTGTTATGACATAACTGTTGTTTAATTAACTCCAGATTTCAAGACAGCATTTAAAAGTACATAAATTGTTTCACAAACAAAACCATTCAGTAATTTTACCGCATGAATGGACTTAGAATGTAGTCCACCACGTTGGATCAATATTGTTTATTAAACTGAAGGAAATTAGTTTAAATTGTATGTTATAATTAGCCAGTTCCGACAGACGCCTTTTCAAGTTATTTTTAAATAGACATTAATGGTTAATTACTTGAGTGTATTTAAAATGCCAGGCATTTTTTTGTCCTGCACTTAACACTTTCTTAGCACGTACTCTACTTGTGTGGTCGCCAAACCATAAAGCTACAAAGAAAATATTTACAATATCAATAAATTCTACTTTTGTATAAAATCAATTCATAACAAGGTACAAAACGGAATTGGCAGCGCAAAATTTATTGGTACACAACTGTAACGCAGCCATTACCGAATGATATATTGCGATATTTTAGTACCAATCATTGATATCCGAGATACAGTGGGACAGAGTGATATTCGCGAATATGTATTGGTAGATGAGTAATTTTATTTTATTAGAATTACCGAGTTTTGGCGAAGGATTTTGGCGCTTAGGTAACAGAGATCTTTTTTGATTGGATACAATGCTGGAGATATTTCATCTATGAGGTATTTTCGCGTGTCTGAGTTTTCGAAGATCGAAAATTATCATTAAGATTTTGATAACTAACATAGAAGTATCCACGATTGTTAAAGTTTAAGAGTGTATCTAAGTGTGTGGGCAAGAGACTGTGTGTGACTTTAAGGTGTATCCATTTATTTGTGCAAAACTCTTGGCAAATTAGAAGTACCTAATTAGTTGTTTGATGTTTACGGTCCTAAACTCTGCTAGCGGCTATATAAACTTTCAAAATTTTGAAATATTTTTTATCGCAAAAAAATTTTTTTTTCTATGTATAACATTCGCGTAAATCTAAAAACAATTATTTCAACATCTTATCAAATAGTTATGCAAATCTTACATTATAGTATGTACCTAAATGGATCATTATTTCATGGGTCTAATTCCTAGTTAAGATGCTGGATTTTTAAAAATGACAATTCTATTTTATGAAACCTAATATTAACATCTAAAACCCTCCCAGTATTAAGTACATCAAGTCATCAGTCAGGCCACGGTTTACCAACTAACTGTTTTCGCATTAAAATTCACTCGAAAGTCTTTTGATAGATACAGCTGTACCATTAGTCAACTTGAAGTTATTACGACGATTAAAACGTCTTTTGAAGTGGTGTCACATAAAGGCAGGCGCCCACATTTACGCATCGTAAGTATCGGGCGCATCGCATAGTGTTATTTTGTTGAATTTTTTTTATTATATTTTTTATGAATGGCGAGACGAGCATGCTGTTCGCCTGATGGTAAGCGATACGACCGCTCATGAACAGTAGCAAAACTAAACACCACCACGAACTACAAAGCAGTGCTTGGTACTCCACTGCGCTCGTCATGCTGAGACACAAGAAGTTTAAATATGTCCAGTAGTTACTCTGGCTACAATATCCTTCAATCCGAAACATAACAGTGAATTTACACCGCTTTCCTACCCAGGCGGCCTGCCACTATAGGAGACTTAACATTAATAAAATGCGATATGTACGATCAATGGACGCACTTGTATGAATTCCTATACAAAGAGTACTACGATCTGTTTGATGCGATGCGTCCGATTAGTACGATGCGAATATGTGGACGCCTGCCTTAATTGCCCGATGTGTGTGAGAATTGGAAATATTATTCAAAATAAGCTATCATGTATTCATAATGTATAGCATGTAAACATAGGCGGCGAAATCGTTATCCTTGAGACATCATGAGGTCAATCACCCTTCTTCCTTTATCTTTCAGATGTGGCCAACGTTTCTACAGGTGTTCAATTATATTTGTCCACCGAAATTTTCTTTGTGATACATGTTAAGTGATATTTGACGGACGAGTCGAAATTGCCAGAAATAAATTCTGTTCTGTATCAGCCCATATACGTCCTACTGCAGGGCACGGGCCTACTCTACAATCGAGAATACGATTGAGAGTGGTTAGGCCATATAGTCCACCAAGCTGGCCTAGTGCGTGTTGGTTCGCAGAAATAAATTGCGCTTCGTTTTTCAAAATTTAATTCGTTTTCTTTACGTTTCCGGGTGCGATCACTTTTAATAATGGCAAATATTTGTAATGGCTACATGAAGAAAATTTAAATTCTGGTCATGATAGTTACCTTCTTTTTTTTTCATAAAAAGTTTTAAGCGTAGATTCTTATTAGCCAGTATTTGAATTCGTAACCATTGTATTTAAATTAGCAATTACTTCAACCTTTTTGTTTAGCTACTGGGTCATACACGAAATAACGTTCCATCATATATATTTTTAAATATAATTCGTTATACCAATATGTACTATGCACCCCAATCCAATGACAGTTCCCGACTCAACGCAGGGAAGTGACTCACTGGGTTTTTGCTTTAAAGGGCGATCACGAATCGCTTTCCAGGCAAAGCCTACCTTTCTCCGCATCAAAATTCCAACTGATTATAACATAACCATTAGCTGTTAAACGAGTGTAAGGCGATTTCGCAGCGTTGAATGTTGTTGTGTCTGCCAGTCTGGTATCGATCCGGCGCCCTCATTTCAGCCGAGCCGACTGCGCGCACTAGATGTAGCGCTCGCTTGAAGAGCCGTGCACTCAAAATTCGCCTTTAATTATTCCAACAAATATTGGCTTGCACGTGCTACACTTAAGCCGCTTTGTGATTCCATTTCGATATTAATCATTGTTCAATTGATTGGAAAATATTCGAACTTCAATTGTTTTTCAATGATTCCAAATTTGAATGTAATTCTTTGGGTTTAGAAGCTTATAATTTGTTATTGTGCAATGACGGGGACTGGTTTTTCTTAATATTAATAGAGGTATGAACCTTAGTCTACCACGCTTTCTCTTGCTGCTAAATAAATTTACATACCTTTGAAATGCTAACGATGTTTTTCTTTACCGTTAAAGCCATTGATTTAAATACAATATTAATGTTAAGTAGGAAAATGTAAATATAAAAATAAATCCCAAATAATTTATTTAAGTAGAAGTAAAATATGTTGCCTAATTCTATTATATTAATTTAATAAAATATTACTCAAAGCTATAAGTAAACTAAGTATATTGCTGCGGAAACCAGTAGTTGCATATAAATGGGCTGAAATTGATCGTCGGTGGTGGTTAAATATATATGGAGTGAATAGCCAACTAATTTGAATAAACGTAGTTATTTGATATGTTTATGAAGCAAATCACTTTTGAATTCGGCAATCATACTATAATCCGGACATATTTTTATGCTATGAAAAACTAATTTATTGACTACCCTTGTAAGATTTCGTATTAGAAGTAAATCTATTTAAATACATAAATACACCCAAAAGTCACATACATAGTCCTTAACTCACACTAAGATCGAGTCTTGCCTCGTGGGTATCAGGAACTACGAGAGACTTATCGGTCTCACATACACCCAGACCCGAAACAAATACATGTTCCCACAAATATTGGTTTCGGTGCGGGGATGGAACCTGCGGCCTCTCGTCCCACAGCCGGCGTCTGACTAACTGCGCCATGGAAGCTGTCAATTTAATACTTAGATAAAAAATATACAAAAAATCTTATTCTGTTATAATAACAAAAAGTTAGAGAGTTAGTTAGATGCGCTACAAATAAAAAAAAAATGAATAATGGATTCAATCCCTCTTCTAGCAGGCTTAAGTCGCGAATGCGGTCTGCGTCGGTCTGAAACCTCACTCCATCCCTCCTGGCCTATTGCAGCGCAGGACAAAGACTGGTGATAAGGTACTCCGCGTGAATACTTTGTGAACAGCCAGCGAAACTTGATGTTTTGTGCTGGATATATTTTTTCATACATTTATCATGTGAAATTGTAAGTTATATATGTAAGGAGCATATTCTTCATAGAAATATAACCTTTATTTATTAGTTATGGAATGTTTTGTCCCTTTCATCACATTTGAATTCAGTTTCAGCGAAGAAGATAAAAAAATCTATAACTAAAATTTATTAAAACGGTCTATGCATAAGGACTTATGAATTATGAACTTTGCATGCCCCCCTATAGATTAAAATCTGAGATTATGTGTAATTATGCATGTAAGTATAAAACCCTGTATCGGATTCACTATTAAGCTACGATCTAACTTTTTTTATGATTAAAGGGAGTATGGGAGGGATACGACGCTGGACTGTCACCCCGTGTACAGTCGGTAGTCTTCCTGCGCCTTAGAAGCAAGGGTGACAGGATTTACGTTCCTACCCAATCAAGGCTATTTCACCAAGTTTCAGTCTTACTGTACAAATATGTAAGTAAAATTAAGCTACAAATAAATATGTATGCTGATGCATATTCACGGGCCTCCTCTACAATTGAGACTATGATTGGAAGCGGTTAGGCCATATAGTCCACAACGCTAGCCTAGTGCTGTTAGGCGGACTTTACATATTATAAAAAATATATAAATCGCTATGGTATGCAGGTTTCCTTACAATGTTTTCCTTTACCTTTATAGTGCGTGGTGACACATGACTCCAAAAAGAAATTAAAATAAAATAAAGCATTCCAAAAATAAATATAACTGGTATCCCAATACATATATCATACAACGACGTGTTCGACTTATCCGCCTCGCACTTTTCAAAAAGCGAATATAACTCGACGATACAACGCTCGCTGGCATCAGTATGAACGCCCGGCCAGCACTTCGAGATTTCTATTTCCTTCCACAACTGTTTTCTGTGTATCCGAACGGTATCCAATTTCCTTGGCATGTACACTTTCACAATTTCCAAACGCATCAGTCGGAATGGTTAAAATATATTGTTTGTTCGGTTTCATCCGTTTTATTGGTGGTATTTCTTTCTTCTTCATATGATCTTGTGGAAATTATTGCACTGGCAATGGCTACTGGATAATCTGCAATCTTTCGATTGTAGAGGAGATTACTTAGTGGGCTGATACTGTATTGTTTTGTCGCTTGTTTATCAAACTTTAACTAGTTTCGTATTTTCAAGCGAGGCTTTGTAAGATTATTAACCACAGGTGACGCGTTGTGGATGCTTTTAACTGGGTCATCTACCATCAAGTAGTTTTACTTTATTGCATTGGATGGCGAGACGAGCATTTAATTCCCCTGATGGTAAACGATATTACCGTTCATGCAAAACCAAACAACACCATAAAATTACAAAGCAATGCTTGGCATCCCTTGCTATCCTGAGAATGAAGATGAAATTTCAATATGTCCGTTAGTTAGTAAGTGGTATACTATATTTAACGTAACTCGTTTTTCTAATAATGAGACGTTGCCTTGTTTTACATTGGAGTTAAGATGATTTATCTGCCAATACGAATAAATTTAAAACGAATATACCTTTATCAATTGACTAGTAAAGGCACGGCAAGGCAAACACATGCCTTAGTAAAGGAAGTGTTGGATTATGAAAGCGAATTAGGATGTTACATCGATAAACTCCGTTTGGAAATGATTAAGTCATTAGAAACAATGTAACGTGCATAAATCCAACGTGTGCGATCCGCCTTCCTGTAACGTCTGAACTAACATTGTTTACATAAATGTAATAAAGCGAGGCTCACACACAAACACGTGGGTCCATGTAGGGGTGTTAATAATATTAATTAAATCTAAATTAATCGTGAAATTTGGTGGGGTTAAGTCTTTATTTATTTATTATAATTTATACGAGAATAGTTAGCTTACAGTATGTTCAAAACGCTAACTATTATTTAAAAATTATTACTTAAAAAAAGATTAATATAATTTTAAGAAAACCTAAAAATAAAAATCATAAAATATGTATGTCGACCAGTTGAAACTCATCCGTAAGTTTGTTATTGACTTCTTTAAGAAGAGTGTACATTTGGAAGCAATAATATGCAGTGTTTTTTAAAGCACCTTAAATTATCGTTATCAATTGTCATCCCTTGGCAATTTTCTTTAGAGACTATTAGAACTCGCTTAATAAAAAACGTGAGTTTACTCAGCATGCATTGAGTAAATATAATGATGTACCTTCTTATATACAAAGTGCCGAAAAATATTTTCCTAGCAGTGAGATTTAAAAGGACCGATATGTTTTGAACTATATAACCTGCACAGCAAAAATGCATCTTAAACACAATGCATTTGCTGCTACCCAGTTCTGCAGTCTCAAATGTATCTCATCTGCCGAGTAGAACTCAACACCCATATTTACATTACACATATAAATTTCACCCTTCTGTTTTGCAAAACAGAAACCATTTCCCTAATTGAATTAGTGTTGTTTTTGCTGCGCTGGAAAATTGGCTTTGTGCATTCAAACCGACCGTGAGAAAGTGCATAACTTGTTTACATAACCAGCAGAAATTTTCACCGCGTTTCTTATTTACAAAATGCATGTAGAATGTAGATGTCTTAAATTACCGGCAGGAGTGAGTTTTGCAACAGCATAGTGCGCTTATTTACTTACGTTGGCTTAGCGTTGCACCGTTTGCTTTTTGTACTAAAATTTAATGGTTTTGAAACTTTTATTTTAGTGGAAAGGTATGTGCTATAGTGATAATCCAATTTATGCTGAAGAAATCACAGTTTGAAATAAAGTAAGGCAACGTTTCTTAAGCGAACGTAAGCAAAGCGGAGATTTGTAGTCCAACTGACAAATCCTATCGTACACCTACATATGTCGTCATAGCAGTGTTGAATGGATATGATTGAGCGATTTCCTCTAAACTCTGCTTCAGTGGAAATACGGCCCCAGTATGAATCTAAAAATCTACATAGACCGAAAGCTACAAAAAAAATTCAAATAATTTGCTTTATAAAATATTGTGTTCGTTTTATGAAAATATATTCTCAGTCACAAATTACTTAATAACAATTCCCTTTGATGTATTAAATATATGAAATAAACATTTATTTCTACTCCCTTAATGTGAAACGAAGACTGAATTCATAATACAAATAACTCCTTAATAAATAATATGGGCGTTATATTTATTCATAGAAATTCAAACTTGATACAATATTATATTTTGGCTCCTGAAAATTGATCCTGGCATTAATTATAAAAATTATATGGCCGTACTTTGGTGTTCCAAAACAATTTTGATATGAGAGTGATGACTGACTGATGTATTATTATAAGAAGTTATAGATTCCAACTTTAATTAGTATAGAATAAATAATATTTTATAGTAATAACTTCAAGTTTATTTCTCCAAGAACATCGGGCCTGGATTTTCCCTACAGAAAAGTAAGTTTCATTGAGGGACAAAAATCTCTCGCGCCGATACTAATTTTCGTGTAAAACGGGCATTCCCTTTTGCCGAGTTTTTCCAATTTTCGTTAGCCAGACAATACTTGATAATAATTAACAAGCGCTGGTGTATAATAATATTCATTTGCTATGAATAATTTATTCTATAATATTCAAGCTCATTGCTTTAATTATCGTGGTGTGTCTTAGCAATACGATATCGAGAAACTTAGAAACATTAATTAAGTGTAATCAATATCACAAAATTTGCTAATAATGAAAATCTGTACTAGGAATGTAAATCTATAATGTACTGAAAAATAAATAAATCTATAATGTACTTCCATTAGCCAGGTCATAACATTATATTATTTATTACTTTTTTGAAAATAAAACGTCATTGTTTTCGTAGCAAAACATATAGGTTGTGGCGTGGGATCTTGGCTTTGTATTCCTGTTTCCAAATTTTATGTGTATTTTTCGGATTTAAAAATCTCATATTCAGGTTGGTTGGGACTGAAAATGTATGGCCATACGCTTTCTTTGGCTAATGGCGGTAATAAGATAAGTAGAAATAAAATAAATATTTCACCCACATTTCACCAGATAAGAAGACGCAGCTTATTTATCAAAGTTAGTCTTCGGCAATATTTAGGTTTTTTTCAAACGCAATTTTTGTTTACCAATGATTTAAAAAAAATACACGAAGTTTAGGTCGACATAAAATAAATATCTATATTTTACCATATAAGAAGACGTAGCTTATTTATCAAAGTTGGTCGCCGGCAATATTTAAGTTTTTTTCAAATGTAATTTTTTTATACCAATGATTTACAAAAAAACTACAGCTACAGCATGATATAAGGTTGATTTACCAAGTCACTTCCATTAGCCAGGTCATCGCCCCTTGATGACGTCATACCCTGCGTTTTCCTTAAGACGATATCCACTCGGGAACTTGTTTATACAATCGGTTCCCGTTGTTATACACCGCCTTCCATTAATAGTGCATATTTTACGTTGTCAGAACAAAGATCTTAAACCTAAACACAGGGTTTAAGGCTTGATATATTTTTTCTTTAAGGATTTCTGAACATGGTTTTTCGAATGGTAATTTTACGAATACCATATAAAACCATATTGAAAAAAGAAAAAGAATTTTTCATTAGAGTTTTGAATAAAAACGTGATATTGGATTTTTTTATTTATTATCAGCTCGGAGTCGGGAATTTGTTCCCGATATGGCAATAGGCTCGCCTCCTATCACATACCTTTAGGGGCACCTCTGCCTAACCCTTTTGGAAAAAAGCGTGTGTTTATGTTCGAATAAACATAATATTAACTTGTACTAATGTATATAACCATTATACTTTATTATACAGCTTTAAGTTTTTAAAAATTAGCACGTAATTTCTAAATGACAAGACAAAAAATGTAGCAACTGTAGACAAAGCCTGTTCCCAGCTCGCTAATGTGCAAAAGTTATTACATTGGATACATTTTGATACAATGTTAGATCTATAAACATGTATTGGCCTTTCTACATACAGTGTTTACAACAATGTATTTTTATAGTCACGTTTTACGATCCTAAGGCCTTTAGGATAAACAAAGGGCAACTGACGCAGCCGGTGTTGCCATGTGTCTCGGTGTAACAGACCACCACGATTTTGCTATAGATTTCTTTTATGCCTATCCATAAAACATATACATGTACTGGTGGTAGGTCTCTCATATGTGAGAGGCCGCCTGGGTGGGTATCACCGCAACGTCTTTTTTTCTCGCCAATGCACTGTGGTGTTTTGGATTGAAGGACATTGAAGCCACAGTAACTATTGGACATATTGAGAGTTTACACCTTATGTCTCAGGATGGCGAGCGCAGTGGAATGCCAAGCATTGCTTTGTGTGTTGTTTGGTTTTGCTACTGTTCATGAGCGGTCGTATCGCTTACTACCAAGTGAACGGCATGCTCGTCTCGCCATTCATTACAATAATAAAATAAAAATAAAAAACTCTTCGGTTGGTGTCTTTATTTGCCTATGTGGTGTTCGAATAATGTTTATATTGCAGATTCGGTTAATAATTTAATGCAAATGTTTTGTCCAATTGGGAAAAAGCCAGTGCTCTAGGGACGGTATTTTAGCAATAAATATTTTAATAGTTGTCCCTCTGAGGAATTTCAGCTGTGATTGATTGTCATTTTCAATGTAGAATTATATAACATCTTATTTAAAAGGGATTGTTAAATATGTTGTTTTCAGTGTTTTTTTGTCATCGTCCATGAATATATCGGCTATTTCTCCTTTTTGGAATCACGTCCGAATTCCTATTAGAAACTCGTCATAATTAAAAGTATTTATAATAAAGTCCACACAAAGGTCCATCTAGCTAGAGTATGAAATAAACTAAATAAAAGAAGGTTTAAAAAGAAAGCTCCGAGAATGAAATAGCCGCAGCGAAACAAACCAATTGCTTTGTGTCGGCCGACAGGTATATTCAACGGCTGCCTGTCTGATGCGCTAGTGAGCCGGCGATGGAATTGAAACAATACGATAGTAACTTTTTATATTCCAAATTGTTACAATTGACATTGTGTTTATTATAAACGACCTAAAATTACGTGAGGTCTGCGTGATCGTCGCGACGAAACGAGCGGCAGTCAAACTGCTATAAGACAGAAGAAGATGCTATGTGATTCTAGCATAACTAAAGAATTGAGTGTTAGTAATTACCAACACATCAATAAAGTATAATGTAACTTGAGTAAGAGAGAATGCATGATTGAAAGTGCAGACGAACGAACACTGGGACCGGCCGGAATGACGTCAGATAGAACGAACTCACGAACTAAAACCGAGTAGTCTAATTTACTCATAAGAAGGTAAGTTGCTTGTGACTTTGAAAGACAGTCTCTATAACAGGTAAAACTCTTTCACTTTAGCCTAAATTATTATTCCCAAAATCTGTCTTTTTTAGGGATTTTTCTATGTCTAGCCCAACAACACCGGCTGCAAGTCTCCTTGACGCAAGACGAAGTGGGAGGGGCGCGTAGGGGCGTCTTCAGACTATTTACGTTGACGCTCTGAGGTGACCTACCCGTGACCTTTGACCCGCGAGCCTGTGACCTACATAGCGGCAATCGATACGCACGTTGCCCGCCTGTATCTGTTGCCTTCGATAAGGACGCTGTTCATTAAAACTTTTGATTGAGCCTTGTCTGAGTATTGGGAGATAAAGCGGTAATGGACTTTGTATTGGCATTTTTTCTCATTCATGTTTTTGTGAATAAACTGTTACAAATTGATGTCGAGCTTTATTTTTGGAATGGTGTGTTACGTCGTGGGTTGCTATCTATGCTATTATTTTTTAGGCATTTATTTCTTTCATGTATTTAAGTGTAGTTATGTTCTTGCATGGTGCATATAATTCCTTATTGTAAAGGCTCTTACACCCTACACACTAAATTTGATTTAGGAAAGGAATCCAAAGGACATTTTAGGTACAGTCAACGACAAAAGTCGTTGAGCATATTCAAAACGCCAAAAGTCTTGCACACATGAAGCAACAAAAGTGGTTGACCAGGGTCGGCCACAAAAATTCGTGAACACCTTAAGGTTACAAAAGTTTCTGAGCAACAAAAGCAACAAAATTCCTAAACACTCCAATATTACATAATTCAATGAACACTTGTAAAAAGCAAGTTTGCCGTAGATGTGTTCATCTACTTTTGTTGCTTTGTAATACAATTTATATTTTTTGCTTTTCTCTGCATTGACTTATTTTGTGTTTTTGTGAAATAATATATTTACGCGAAGTTTAAATGTTGTTCTTGTTCGTCTGTTATAATACGTGCCTAATGTTATTCATACCGTGCTGTTGATGTTGCAAATATTATAATAAAAACTTACATAAAATAAGAAAATATAAATTACTCACTGTACTACTTGTACTTGTGTGTACGATTTCGGAAATAATTTAAAAAAGTAAATACAAAGATAATAATAACATTTATTGATCGAAAACATAAATTCAAAATATATCTAAAAAGGGTAGAAATATTTAAAATCTTGTGTGGCCTCCATTTACTTCGATGACGGCCTGTAGTCGGCATTGCATAGAATTTACCATATTTGCACACACATCTCCTCCTCTGAATGTATCCCATATGCGTTCCACGTGCTTTATAGTGCCTTCCTTCGTACGTGGCGTGTCGGGCTCCCAGGCTTGGACAATGAGACCTCATAGATTTTCTATGTGGTTCAAGTCTGGACTCTTCGGCGGGAACGGCATCTCTATAACAGCATTTTCATTATTGCAGAACCATGCTTGACATCTTCTAGCTTTGTGCACGGGCAGGGCCTGATTAACCCTTAGACTAATTAGGCTGCAGCCTAGGGCGCGAGGATCGGGGGGGCGCGCTGAACTGAAATCTTATCTTCGCATGCACTATTAACCTAGCGTCATTGCATCTACCCTACATATTATAACTAGACCCAGACAAAACACTTAACCTAAACTGTGAACTGAAAAAACTTACGAGGCCCGGAGATTATGACAATAAACGAAATTTAAAATAGCACCTGTAGGTATAACAAACGCTGACTTGTTATTAGAATCGGTCGGCGGTCGAGTGAGTGAGTAATTTTAAACATTTAACTATAATTTCCAAATAAATAATTGAGCAGTTGCAAAAGGGTTTCACTAGTATGATGCCTCCCGTCTTTTTTAAATATCTTAACAGAAGTGTGACCAAGTGACTACATTTTTAAATCACCTCAACTCCTCAACAATAAAATTCAATTTACCATGAAGTTAGAACATAATAACTCTCTTGCCTTCTTAGATGTCTTAGTAATCCGTAATCCTGATCGTATATCAATAAACAAGGCGAGTTTTTCAAGTGGGCTTGGATGGCCAAATCCTAAACTATGAGGAATAGTGAAAAATGCTCAAAGGACTTACGAGCCCGATTTTGATGAAAACTAAAACTGCTTTCTTAGATTTTTCATAAATAAATATATGTACCTAGCTAGGAATCGAACCCAATGATTTTGAAAAAAAAAAACACATGCTGTATTATCACACAATTCGATATTGTTGCTTATAGGGATCAAATTCTGGGAAATAATGACATAGTCAAATAAAAGAAAGGATGTAATTTAAGCAAAATTCAATTTTTTCTTCACTTTTCTTAACACCTGGTCGCCCTACGTTGGTAGAGGAATTTTATAATTTTTCGTATTTCTTAAGTCCAAATCTGTCATAATTCATCAAAACCATATCGAAATCATAGTATTAAATATTTTATAAATTATTCAACAAAATATGAAAAATTCTAACATTCCTCTACCAACGCAGGTGGTGAGGTGCCAAGAAACAGAAAAAAAAATGAATTTTGCCTAAAATTACATCTTTCCTTTAATTTGACGTGTGTCATTACTTCGCAAAATTTGATCCCTATTTTTATTTATTATTATTATACAGCATGTATTTTTTTTCAAAATCATTAGGTTCGATTCCTAGCTAGGCGTATTGATTTATCAAAAATCTAAGTATGCAGTTTTAGTTTTCATCAGAATCGGGCTCGTAAGTCCTTTGAGCATTTTTCGCTATTCCTCATAGTTTCGGATTTGACCATCCACGCCCACTTGAAAAACCCACCCTGTATATCGGTTTTGGTCGTATAATGCGTGAGTAGCCTTTGCCCTTATGTTCGGTCATCTAAAAAATTATTTGCCACCCTAAGGTTGAATATCGTTCAGATTAAAGGAAAACGTTAGTTTCGCTTGCAGATCAATCTGACAACTTTTACAGGTTGTATGAATGATTCAAAAATTTTCACACTTGTAAACAAAACAAAACTAAATACCACTTTTTAGGCTCATTGTAACGTTCCTGGGCGCGTCCTCAGAATTAGCCTAGGGCGGTCAGAACCCTAGATCAGGCGCTGTGCACGGGGCTGTTGTCGTGGACGAGGTGTATTGGCTCCGATACGTGCATTCTGGCCGTAGGAAGTAGCAGGTTCTCCAACCGTGACCGTCGTGTATCGACGGTCGCAGCAGACATGGATCTATCGACACAAACAATTCGTCGGCGGCTGAAAGAACACGGCTTTCATAATCGAGTTCCAGCGAGAAAACTTATTTTAACACCACAGCACAAACTGGAACGCCTGCAATTTGCCGAAAGATTTCTGAATTTCGATTTCTCACAAGTCGTTTTCGCGGACGAAAAAACGTTCCAATCATTGGAAGATGAAAGATGCACTCTTTGGCGATTAGCTGGTGAGAGATATAACCCCAGAAATATCAGAGCTAATCGATCGAGCGGCCGTATTAGCGTTGGTTTTTGGGGCTGGATGAGTGCATCGGGCCCCGGTGAGCTGACAGAAATGACCGGCCGCTTGAATAGCGAAGGCTATATAGATCTGTTGGAGAACCTGCTACTTCCTACGGCCAGAATGCACGTATCGGAGCCAATACACCTCGTCCACGACAACAGCCCCGTGCACAAAGCTAGAAGATGTCAAGCATGGTTCTGCAATAATGAAAATGCTGTTATAGAGATGCCGTTCCCGCCGAAGAGTCCAGACTTGAACCACATAGAAAATCTATGAGGTCTCATTGTCCAAGCCTGGGAGCCCGACACGCCACGTACGAAGGAAGGCACTATAAAGCACGTGGAACGCATATGGGATACATTCAGAGGAGGAGATGTGTGTGCAAATATGGTAAATTCTATGCAATGCCGACTACAGGCCGTCATCGAAGTAAATGGAGGCCACACAAGATTTTAAATATTTCTACCCTTTTTAGATATATTTTGAATTTATGTTTTCGATCAATAAATGTTATTATTATCTTTGTATTTACTTTTTTAAATTATTTCCGAAATCGTACACACAAGTACAAGTAGTACAGTGAGTAATTTATATTTTCTTATTTTATGTAAGTTTTTATTATAATATTTGCAACATCAACAGCACGGTATGAATAACATTAGGCACGTATTATAACAGACGAACAAGAACAACATTTAAACTTCGCGTAAATATATTATTTCACAAAAACACAAAATAAGTCAATGCAGAGAAAAGCAAAAAATATAAATTGTATTACAAAGCAACAAAAGTAGATGAACACATCTACGGCAAACTTGCTTTTTACAAGTGTTCATTGAATTATGTAATATTGGAGTGTTTAGGAATTTTGTTGCTTTTGTTGCTCAGAAACTTTTGTAACCTTAAGGTGTTCACGAATTTTTGTGGCCGACCCTGGTCAACCACTTTTGTTGCTTCATGTGTGCAAGACTTTTGGCGTTTTGAATATGCTCAACGACTTTTGTCGTTGACTGTACATCTAAGCTGCATTTAACAAGCAGCCGGATCCCGTGCAACAATCGGCGGCCTATCCCTTATATTATGCAGTTTTCCGGCGCGAGGGCTCATATAACCGCCGCGCCGGTTGTGCAACTGGCATGGTGTGTACAAGGCATAAGACTCGATTACTTTTCTCAAGTAGGTTAATCGAATTAAAAGTATGAAACTTATCCCAGACTCTTATTTTCAGCCAGACATAGTAACCTTTAAATAGCAGTCTTGACCTCTGTTGTTAAATAAAACTAAAATTGTAGCTTAAATTAGCTCCAAAAAATACATAAAAATCAAAATATCATGTGCAATTCAATTTACATAAAACACGATTAATACTTTTTTTGTAGCCTTTACAATTCGGTATTTAATCCAAAGATATTTAAAGGTTCCCTGACGGTATCAATGCGTCACATCATTTCACTTCAGAAGCGGATTAAAATCTTAAAAGGCATCGCTAAGTGGACCACCCGTGCAAAAATAACTAAATGATGCAGCAGTTTATATAGGTCAGAAACCCGACGCTGCCTACTCCGCTAAACACGATACTTGCGTTGCTCAATACTTGTGAATTGGGTTGAACGAGTGCTGATTATGTTATTTTGATGTCTGGATATTGGATAAAATATTTTTATATACGTTCTATTGGTAATTTAAGGACACTTGTACAGCTTAAAAGTCTTATGGAAAACTGTTGGCAACATTAGTTAGTAAAATAGTTACATTATTTTTATATTTGTCTGTAAGCATTCTTAAAATAAATAAAAAAAAATATTGAGTGGTGTCAAGGGACACCCGGATTGAATGAAGTTCCTTTCGACTAATTAGTGAAGCAATTGTAATAAAATTTTATTTCTTTTAAGTTATAATAATATTTTTTTAATTATTCACAAATATAATGTAATGTAAACTTAATCAGTAGGCTCAATTTTAGTAATAATTGGCAAAGATACATAGTCAAACGAAGGGTTGATGATTGACAGCAGGGTAACAAACTAAAATTATAAAAAAACGAATATCAAATGTTTTCAAGTGTCGTTACAACTTTTGGTCTTATTTTGTTCCGTCTAGCCCCCTTTCGCAACGCGCGATAAGGATCTTCGTTCCAAAAACAGTGCCGTACATAAAAACAATCTGGCATACGAGTATATTTACTATGTAAACTAGTCCATGGGTTTAGTTTTTTTTTACTTGAATGACATTTTAGTGAAAGCCCCTGTGGCGTAGTTGATTAGATTCCGTCTATGTAACGAGAAGACGCGGGTTCTAAGCGGGGAGACGTATTTGTTTCCGGTCTGAGTGCTAGGGTTTAACAGCAGTTTTGTTGGAAAAGACTTAATATTAATAAGGATTTCAACCTTGGGAAACTCAAACTGTGGGATTTGTACGCACATTTACGATATTTAAGAGTACTTTAAAATATATAAAATATCAGATTGTGTTGTTTTAGTTCATGAATGGATCACGAGAGGTCGCGTGTCGACATTAAATTTAGTTCATTAGAACCGTAGTTACATTGTAATCATAATTATTAATTTATATGCTACGATTATGGTTTATATTGTATATTTTTGGGTCGACATATTTTATACTTCGTTTGGTGGCAACTGGTATGGTCTTTGGCCTTGATGTCTTGGAATCAGTTTTTAAGCCCTAATAAAATTAGTATGTACTAGCAGGATAAAGCGACTTCATACCTGGACCACGTGATGCAATGCTATCAAGTAGAGGACAAACCTTAAAGAGATAATGATCTGTCACCAATCGACACAAAAATGCTGGATTATATGAGATTATCCTGAGATCTTCATAATGAAGATTGCTCATAATTGAATAATTAAATGCATAATAATATGTATTCCAGAAAGTAATTATACTCTATCGGACATAAGCATAGACTATAGAGTGAATGATAAGTATCATAGAGAATAGTATTGATTTTTAGAAGTGGAAAACTTATAACTTAATTTATTTCTGATCATGGTGTAACTCCCTTAATATCCTGAACGTAACGTGATCTATTTGCCTAGTTTCTGTATCATAGTGTGTGTACTGTATAGTGTAGGTACGTTATATGAGCGAATACGAATATAATTAAATTAGTAAAAAATATAATTTGTATTCACCTACTTATCGCAGCATAATAAATTACTTAATAATCCTTTGTCATCTTTTCAATAAAAACTATAATATTATAATATTAAATAAAACCGGTGATTCAATAACACAATAAAAACCGATTGTATTGATAAACGACCATGTGCAGCGTGCATTTTAATAGATTTATTAAATTAATATTGTTTGCATTAGTGATAACCCACTTAATGGCAGGAATGGTATTGTTAAAGTCTCGGAGCCAGAGAACATTTAAATTATCATTATTGTAATAGCTGTAGAGATTTTAGTGATCATTTTACTCGTAGTTTTGCTGGCGTTATGATAAAATCGAAAAAAAAACAAAGTTTCGATAACAGTGTTTTTATGTATGCAATATTTGATGATGTGATGATGGATCGAGTAGTTGAGGCATGGAAATGTAAAAAAAAAGGTTTTATACCTAATCATTTTGATTTTGGCACGCATTTTACTCTTATGTGTGTGTAATATGTATACAAGGGAAGCTTTATATGTATTAAAGCCGTATTATAGCTGGTCTAGAAAACAGAATAGGAAAAAAAAAACATTGAAGACCTATAATATTATGGAAGAAGCTAGGTTCGAACCCACGATCTTTGTTTAAGTATCCCGGTATGCATTCAATTATCACTATTAAGATTCACTTTTTAAAGTTTAATTGACCCTTACAATTTTTATATAAAATTGTCATTGGAGTATAATATTTCATGCATGATTTATTTAAAAAAAGTTTTTTTGTTTTATTTATCAGTTTGCCATAAGAGCCTACTCAAGACAATAGATATTAATAAAGATGTGGGTGGGAATACAAGAACGTTTCAAATACCTAGGTTCTAATAGCAATTAGATAAATATAAACATTGTATTTATGGAACTGTTGATTTGTGAATAGCTAGTAACATGCGCTTGAAGAGGGTGCGTGGGTATATTGTATAAAGGTTAAATGGCTCTTTAGCGTATTTGTTGCAAATGCTTAATACTAATAGATAAAAATATTCTAAGGAGTGGGCGGATGTACTGATTTTTTTCATTGCATTTTGTAGAGGCCTATGTTCAGCAGTGGATTTCCTGTGGCTGATATGATTGAATTAGTGGTGAGAAGAGCATGCCCTTTGCCTTTGGTAAGCGATATAAAACGTACTATTAGCAACCCTACCTATATCCATATCTCACTATAGTTGAGAATCTAATCTGTTAGAACCTTACAAATTCTGGGTGCCGTCCCCGATCCCGTCTTTAGATGAATAATTTTATGATTAAGGTGACTGAAATATTACCTCAATTATTCGTATTACAAATCAAATTCAGGACTTCATTAGTTCCCAATTCGTGTGTACACTGCTATTATAATAAATAATGTGATATTAAAACATGTATAAAAACATAATTAATTTCTTGACATTGCTAGCTCCTGTACTTAGTATTATGACATCAGCTTATAAATCTACTAAGAACTCATGCAAAAAAGTCATTTCACTTTACCGTGGTTAGTTAGGGTTATTTTATGTTTTATATTCCAACGCTGAGCGAAAGCTGTGAGACCTTAACATTACTATTTATTACTAAAGATTGCACGATACATAGAAATTAATTAAGTTAAAATATAGTTTTAAGCTGCTAACAGCTTTTATGACTTTTAAATAGTGTTTTCTTAGATTTACACGAATGATACACATTTAAATAATAATATGTGTTTTTATTATGTTATGGATTTTACCGTCAACTTTTCGAAGTCTCAATTATTTTACAGCTTTCTTATTCACGTGGCGGTCAAAGGTATTAGGCATCCGCTCAGTCACATTTTAACTAAACTTATTTTACATAACTAAATATAAAAAAATGCAGGTTTTTGCGTTCCGATCTATGCAGAAGGAGCTGGCTGTGTGATGTGTCTTGCTGTTGGGTGTTTTAGCTCCGTTTAAAGAGTACATTTTTTATCCATTGGCGTTGTGGAGATATCTCCAACATTTTAGTGGGAAAAATTAGTGAGCATGGTCATATATTTATATCGCCATTGTAAATAGATGAGCTAACAACCCGTCCCATGGCAAGCAGCAACCGCCAGTTGAGCTAGGACAATGTCATAGGCAAAAACGAGCCGCGGAATACCGAAATTCTCAATAAGGTCTTTAGACTTCTTGTGTTTAAAAAGAAAAGTGACAGTAGAGCATGTAGAATGACCACTTATTAGCAACTGCGATGAAACGGCGCCTTAGATACCCAGAACAGATTTGGAATAACCCCATGCAGTATTTTGTAATATTTATGGTCGATATAATTCGTCTCTACCCCTAACCCGTTAAATCACCTGGATGACTCACAATACTCCGAAGCGGTGGATAAGAGCGCAGTTTTCCTCAATTCATTTTGTTCTTTTGGAGAATTCCGAGCGTGTCACGTTTTCTTGGCTAGAATGAGGTGATCATCGTCCATTAGTATGTGAAAAACGTTTAGAAGTAACGGTTTTTGTATAAATCATAATTTTATTCGTATTATTAGGATAAATAAAGTAACTAACATGCGTTTAACTTTTATAATATGTCGATGTTACCAAGAATTATGAAATGTTATACTAGCTGTGACTTACAGAAATGTTAAATTAATATTGTTTAGTTTTTATTTTCATCACTAATATAACACGAATACACCCAATATTATCACAAAAAAATCCAATCACAGAGGATTAACTTGAGTTTTTAAGTACTTTTTAAGTATCTTCGAATGTGTTTGTATCATTGCAAGGCTTTTATAAAATGACAAATAACTATCGCAGATATTTTTCAACAATTCCCTATTACTTTGAATCTGTTACAATTATATCGTTTCGTACTCTTTCGTTCACAATTATTATATTTCCAATCACGTTCGTGTATCAAATAGAAAAGCTAATACTAGCGCGGTCCGGGCTGAGGCTGTGTCGCGGCCGGGTCACGACTCCCCCCCCTGCCTCTCTCCTGGTGCCCCCCCCCGTCCTCTGGTCCCCGCCTCCCGACATGCACTTGAACTGGTTCGCGTACTTTCAGTTTCTCTCGGCGGGATGGCCTGACCTACCCGAAGACGGGACGGGATTGATCCCGGGACTTGGGATGAGTCTTATTTGTACTGGCACTTTGCAGTTATCTTATTGTATCAATTAATTTTTAGGTACAAAATGTGCGGTTTTTTGTTTTGAAAACTGTTATGTTAAGGGGCCGGGATTGGAAATTTCGCCTGATATGGTAGGCTCACCTATTCTCATATAGTTTTAAGGAAGAAGATCAAACAGTTGGTAATGAATTTATGTAAAATTAATATCAGCTAAAACGTATTAACTCATCTTAGCACTGGCGATGTTGTATTAAGTTACTTTATTGCTATTTTTCGTTTGTTCAAAGCCAACGAAAAGAAAAATAATTTCGAAACAATATTTTGATTCAAATGAGTTGAGCTCTTCCGTGACAAGATTTATATTGTTTTAGCGTTATTTCATTTATGTTTGAGTGAACATATAAATTAAATCAATTCCTTGTTTTTAATATTATCAGTAAAGATTTATTTTAATCAATATTCATAGCACAAACGTTTTCCTATTTATTGACGGTTGAATTCTTTTACATTATAAAACGTTTCAACTTATAATAGTTTATATATTTTTAATGGAATACACATCCATTTTCCACACATTTCAGTGCTAATAAGGCGCTGGCTGGTATACTGGAAAATTGATTTCGACATCATATAAATTGCCTTTTAGGGTTGCCAAACTATAAAAGAATATTTTTTGTGGATAGTGATTTTTTATACAAACATGGTTCATTTTAAAGCCAGGTTGCACAAAATACTATGTTTTAGAAATATATAAATCACATAAATTATTCTACATTAATATTGATAAAAACAATATGTTCCACTCACTCATAACAGTAGGATAATCCAAAAAATATTATGTCTAAGTATTATTGTTTATTCATTTCGATAAATCAAACTTCAGTAAATGTTTATTTTGTAAAGAAAAACCTATCAAATTACGTTTGATTCGTTTTAATTAAGTCCAAGTCGTCGTCGATGAAAAAAAAACAGATAATTGACCCTCGTAAGGTGACAACCCTAATATTTGCATACACAAACGCAATAAAGCATAATATAAGAAATGAGATTTTAATAGACCAATTTAAACAGCGAAAACAGGGAAAAAATATATCTGAGAACCCGAAAAAACTTGTTTTCGATATTTTGTGGCGGATAATACGAATATAATAGACACGACTCAAAATATAATGTAGATCGTAACCAATGTCTGGCTTTTTCTGAATAGAAATCAATGTATGTACTTCGACGTTTCAAATACATAAGCTCATGACTGAATCTCTTTAGGGGTAGGCAGAGGTGGACTGTTAGTACCATCAACAGTTTGCCGAGTTTTAATCCCAGGATATGGGACACCAACATTTATTATATAAGTTGTCTGTCTGTATAAGCCCATATACGTCCCACTACAGGACACATACGATTGAGAGTGGTTAGGCCATATAAATTGTACTAATCAATTATTAAAGTTGTATTTTGAGACTGAATTTATTTTTGAGACTTTGAAAGCCTCATATTTTCCATCCTATACGCACTAATAAATTATTGAGGCGATAGAGTTTTCAGTGACTAAAATATATTCACATATTGCATACGTTATCTATTTGAACTATTGGCTGTCTGTCAACGAGTTTATTGGTTCTCGTGAGAATTTTTATTGATAAAATGCACCAAGCTATGTAAAGAAATAGTGTTAATATAGGCTCGACAGAATGCTATAAATATTCATTAGACAACTTTTTACATAATGGTTACAATATGTATAGCCCCGTACACATATCCGCGATTCCGTGCTAAAAATAAAGTATTTTGCATGGAAACAAGAAGAAAAATGAAGGCATTTTTCGGGTTGATGCTAATATTAATTAATTTGCCACAATGTAAACTACAATGTGGCTTACGTAATTCCACACTCAGCTTACTGTTGATCACATTACCATTGAATCACGGCATTTTAATAAATCTACATTTTTAATAGTAATTAAAAATAGTGTACTGTTTTTTGTAGTATTCTGTTTACATATACTAAATTCTAGACAATTGATTTGATAGGATTTCCGATGTTTATTATGATCCCATCTTGTGATTCAGTGACAAGATCCTTTTCTCCATATATCATATAGTACTGATAACTCCAGAACCAGCCTGTGAAATTCATATTTATTTATTTCGTTATATAAGACTCTGATACACGTAAATTTAGTAAGGTTCTAACACAATAACAACTTATCCGACTTCCGACATCTACATCGAAAAGAAAACACTACATTCCCGCCACAATTGTATATTATGAATAGATATAAACAAAGATGGAGCCAGTTTTCCATAACTTACAATTCTTCCTAACTGAATACATAATGGAGCGTTTATGGAAATTGTTTATTCCACAATACACACGCCTACAACCCATGGTCATTGTATTCGCTATACAAGAGAAAACAAAGGATATCTTACACCAAAAAGGCTTATAATGTGGATCCCGATATTTTACCCCCGCCTTATTATAACAATGTCAAGCTGAAAGGCATCGCCTGTAGCCTATCTGTCAATCTGACACTACACGTGCCTCGAAAATATTCGTCATATTACGATGGATTAATGCTAAAATGGCGCTGAAGGCTTGTGGGTTTTCTATAATATTTTTCTATATTTATGTGCGTTCTTCTGGCCTCTGTTGTAGTTGCAACATGTCTATGTAAATGCACTTTAATTTCTTTTTGTGGATGGTGGAATCTTGTTTATACGATTGTATATAGAATGGTGTCATACAATTATCCCTCAGATAGCAGAATTGAAGTGTATTAAAACTTTGGTGTTGAAATTCGTTCTAAAAATTGAATTGTCGGAGGCCTCCCTCCTCCTCCTCCCTTTTTACACTTACTCATTGAAATATTGCCATTTTATGTTTTATACATATATTTTCTGCAAAATTCGTAAGGGTTGTACATTGATACATTTATTTTTTCATAGTACATTTTATTTAAAAATAATTCATCTATTTTAAAATGTTTTGTTTAAGATAACAGTGAGAAATGGTATCGTGTTCCGTTTCTGTCCGAAAAATCGGAACGTGTCCTATCATAAGTGGGACGAAATCACGGCCTTATTTGTACAATCGTAATGGCGACTCTATTTTATTTGGGTTGAAATAATCGATAACATGTATTTGTTTTAAAAACATTCATATACATACATTAACAAGCAATTCTGTTACTTAACTTAAAACCAATATCTATTTTTTTATTTAATTACACCTAATTTTGAGTGTAATAGCGCTAGTCCGATTGTTAGAGCATGAAATTGAGATTTGTTTTAGCCAGTGAAGAGTAAAAAAGTGTTTGGGTAATAAAAACTTAAATTAGTTTCCAAGTTTTCGTCAAAGAATACCTTCAAAAGCAAAATAGTGCAATGTGCATAAAATTTGTTAAAAAGTTATGATATTTATTTTGGGATAAAGGAGTAACCTCCAAATATGATATTTTGAAAACGGTTTATTTTTTTTATTCAATTTTAATCTTTTATTTTTTCTTTTATTCAACATGCTTAAGAAAGATAAATAATATTTAATTGAAGATAACATCAAGAAACTGCCATGGTTTGTGTATATGTTTTTATAACTAGACATTACATTATCTATCGGTTCATACACGTCCCACGGCTGGACACGGGCCACTACAAATTACGATTGACAAGAGCTAGGCTTTTATTCCATATAACCACATATTACTTTAGTGATATTTAAATGGTTTTGTTAGTATTAACCATCATTAGGGAATAATGGTATACATTCACCTAAAATAACTCAAATTGGATTTCATTATAAAATTAAGGAAAGATTACCATATTTCATAATTAAATAGAAAAAAGTCCCAAGACCAGTTCTGCGTTGTTTCCTTAATTAAGATTTACAAGTTAATTAACATTAAAATAAATGTTGCCCGAAGCTATAAGAAGGGTGCTGTGAATAACCTAAACATTATGGTGACTAATTGCAAGGCTTTATTGTATTTATGAGTAGAAAAGGCAATACATTAAATAATATCGTGTGACCACATAATACATGCAAGACAAAATGTTATTTATATTCTAAGATAATGTATGTATGTACGTATTTCAAGTAATTTTCATGGTTCCTAACGTGACTGGGAATTGCTCGTTGTAAGGAGAAATTGCCATTATTAAATTAATCCCTTTCACTGCACCTTTTTTTAATTAGTTCTCGTTTGTTCGTGCCTAAAGGCCCATTTCCATGGAGAGAGTTTGTCGGCTCGAAGATGCAATTATCTTAAAGATATAAAAAGGTTGCATCGTGGTATTATCAAAATTGATATAATCTATGTCGGTTGTGTCATGCGATAATGGCATTCGCTTCTCGCCGCGAGAATTTCTCTATGTAAATGAAACTGAATTCAAAAGCAGCGTCGCGTAAACTAAGATTATGTGCCACGTGTGTTGCAAACGTCTACTGAAAGAGAAGTGACGTATTGTTACGAACAAAAAATATTATTGGTACCATATATTTTGTAAAGTACTGATTGGTTTAAATTAGCACGGTGACAGTGATTGACGCGCTGAAATCCTGTTCATGCGAGAATTTTGCGAAGCGCATATTTTTTGCTATAATGTCGTGTACTGGCGAAATTCTATTTTAAGGTTCCAACCTCTTTGTTGTAAAGGTGATTTAACTGATTTTTAAATATCACGCTTTGTAATTTGGTCGTAAAAGTCACTTTGTTTTTGGATCGCGGTACAGCCAAGTTTAAAAGTAGATAAGTATCAATTGAATGGCAAAATCAGGTAACTAAAGGTTAATACATAAAGGTAGACTTAAAATTGACTTTTTTTCTGCCCAGCGATATAATTATGCCAGCTTTTTCGCAAGAGTTTATACACAAATTAGATTCAAAACTCGATACAATTGCTTGGCTCAATATGGCAGAGTTTTCCGAAATCGTGGACTGTAGCTTTTAAAGGATGAACGTGAAAATCCTACTACTGGTAATTCGATAATAATAATAACATAACAGTTTATTAAAACATCAAATATCACGAAATAAGAACAAATATAAAAAGAGTTTCACAGATTCGATGAATCAAAAGGATGTCTTATCGCAAAGAGTGATCCCTTCCAGATAAACAATAAAAATAACGGATAAATTTTAATTGTAATTATATTATTAACAAATATAAATTAATCTTCGCAATATCCGACACAGAAACATATCCCATGTTTCAATAAACATTGTGCAAGATACGTACCGCCATTGTCATTCAGTTTTCATTATTTAAAATGTAAAAATTCATACGCAATTGTAAATATGCAATTTGTAGACGGTATGGCCGGGTGTTGAATGCGTTATAACTTTTTCGATTGCGAAAGCAAACTCTATTTTGAACTGGAAATATGTTTGTATCGGCAGATCGTGTTTACAACTGTCCTAGGGCAACAATTGTTGCGTGTCTAGAGAATGGTTCTATTTCGTGTATTACCGGAATATTCTAATATAGAGGCCAGAGGAGAAATTACCATGACAATATTTAGCATTTGTATTATAGAGTATATGTCACGTCCTATGAAATTCATGTATTAGATCAGGTCTATATATACAGGTTTATGGCGATCCTTGGGGATGCTTATCAGTAGCCTTTCTTTGGCTGACGAAAGAGTGAGGTATGGTAAATAGGAAGAAACTGGCACCATAATATATTGGACGATAACATTTAGACGGAGAAATGTTATTCTATGCATAGTTTTTATGTAGCAATAGCTATTGCTTTTAAGAATAACCATGAACCATCGTTTTGACAGTACATGTAATAAAAAATATCTGCATTTCACGAATCAGAGATTTAGTAAGTATATTTTATTTTATGCTTTTTCCTGTACAACACTATCTTGGATATCAATCCATACCAAAATACGATTTATTTATACAGTATAAAGGTACACACAAGTTATTGTCTTGTGAAAAATGATCTTTATCTGTGAGGTCCAGCTAATTTGTCAAAAAGATAAAATCACAATAAAGAAGGGATAAGCCTCGATAAATTCAATACTAATGCATTACATTTGTCAATAAGATAACACGAAATAAAATAACAATCTTAATTTCATGTTCTTATAATCAATAAATATATTCTTAAAAAATAATTTATTATTTTTTCTTTTTTTACACTTTACCGTGACGTAATATTGATTACGGTTCATAAAAAAAATGACTGTAGTTGTTCTATATTCTAAACGCTACTAACATCAGTCTATTCGGTTGGATATAATTAAGCAAGAAATTTAGACGCAAATAAATTTAATTACCGAAACGAAGCGATTTTGACTACTTTCCGTTTTGCGCAATCCTCGAATTTACAATCATAAATCAATTGATCGTTGTTATCACAAAAAAACTATACGAGTTTCATATTTATACGTGGAACTGTTATTTAAGTGCCGAATCGAATGAACCGTTGTAAAACTGAATATTTCATCGCATCAAAATTCATTTTACTCGTACATGGCCTGCAACGGTACACGACGCATTTTAAATGAAAAAAATCCGTTTTGACGTTCATTGACGCACTTTTGTTTATACGATGCGTTTTTGTAAAATAAAAAAATCATTAGATATCGAATCGACGGACTTTAGAAGTGCTTCATAACTGGACTTTGTTAATTTTTGATTGGAAGCGTTGGTAAGAGCAATTTGTGAAATCGTGCTTGCAAAAAAGGTATTAAAATTCATGTAGGTAACAAATAAGATAAAAAAAATATAGAAAGAGTTATTTTAAAAAGACATTCGTAATACAGCTCTTTTGCGTTGGTGGATAGATAATAAAGAATGGGAATTTTAATGATGTTGATGTCAACACAATAATAACATCCAGAATTGCTTTGTATTTAAGAATTAAGGACCTACTCGAACCTATAATAACAAACCTTGAAATCAATGCAAGCTGTTGAGAGACACCCAGCAATACAAATTAAGCGTCGTAGGCAATGCGTAGGCAGAGGAAACACCTGGACACTTACAAATTCTAATTTTAAGTGAATCGAAATTTTATTGTATTAAAGATGCACAAGGGATACAATGTTTTTCTTTCATGTTCAATAATTATTATTTATTCCATTCAGAGCTACATCCGGCAGAACAAACAATACCAGTATGCACATATATCATTTACCCATACAGAAGATGTTTACGTCAAAGACATTTTGAACTGAAAATACAGTTTTTCAATGCACAATGGATTTAAGCACGAGAAACGAGAAACGAGCACGGTAAACCGGAATGGTTTACCTTGGTAAACAGTTGGTTGGTGACGTTAACACAATTTCATTTATATTTCGCTGGTTGTTTAGATATTAATAAACAAAATAAAAATAGTTGACAACACATGCGAGCACAGGTCGCTGTGAATTTTTTGTGCTTTCCAGCTGTGCTGATCTAGCTAAGTTTTTCGAAAGTCGCTACATGCAGGTGGCTTCTAACAGGTCTCTATTTATTTATTGGGGAAGGCTTGGAAGGCTTATGGGCCTTTATGTGCAATGGCAGTGGAGAGAGAGAGAGAGAGAGAGAGAGAGAGAGAGAGAGAGAGAGAGAGAGAGAGAGAAAAATGGAGGGAGGGAGAGAGATAGATATATGTTCGACAGTGGACTGCGTAACGCTGCACGATGACGATGTCAAATTCTAACTTAGAACATTTAAATACTACCTATCGCTAAAGATGAGCTCGAATTCCAACTTAAAACATTTAAGTACAAGTAATTTCTGTAAAGAATCTCCTAGTACAGCAAGGTCTGCGAAATCAATTATTTTAATAAGCCCCGAGGCTTGTTTGCTGATTTCTCCTGCGACGTAACTCTAAGCTTGCCAAGTTGTCAGGTTTCGACACTTAGGTATACTCGCCATTGTTGTCTAAAGAATATTAACATTTCGCTTTCTTTCACGGTACAGAGATGGAAATGGGCTAATAGTTTTCCTTATGATAACACCTCTGAATATGTAAAATAATTATTTGCTTTGGGCAATACAATTCAACAAGCAATTTTGTATTTGTGATTAGCTTAAGTAATATTATATGGAGTGGTGGACTTTATGGCCTAACCAAGCTCAATCGCACTCTTGGTTGTACCTTGCAGTGGGAAGTATATTGGCTGATACAGGCATAGAATATAGTCTGGGCACTTTTACGGCTATCTGGCCGTATTCTACACTTGCACGGGGTTGGAATAACCAATCATGTCATCCATGTTGCAAAATAATTTGTCTTATAATTTTGCGCTAGGCGCTTGCCGTAGAGCAGTCATTTTAGAATTAGGCTTTTAGTCCTACACGCTAACTACTAATCATTTTAAATCGACCTATCAATATAGTATTCGGCTGACGCCAATAAGCTAAAGCATTAGTCACTTAACATAATGTCGAAAGCTACTATCCGAACAAAAACTATTTAGACACATAGTAATTTAGCAAACAAATAATGTAGGATGAAAGCAATCAATTTGTATTTGAAAGTTGGATGTTTATCTTATATTACACAACTTTCGAAATTAAGCAGACGGAAGCACAATTGAAGAATACAAATGATTGATGAATTAATCAATCAATTGCAAACAAAAGATTAATAAAACAACCAGTGTTCTACTTGGAACATTAATGAGTATATTATCTTGATATTAGTTTGGTTATGTGGACAAGATTTATCTGTAAAAATGTAACGGCCTTACCACTACATAGTATAAACCAACGTCGCTTTCTCTGTCCCTATGTAATTATGTCCCTATGTCCCTTTGTATGCTTAAATCTTTAAAGCTACGCAACGGATTTTGATGCGGTTTTTTTAATAGATAGAGTGATTCAAGAGGAAGGTTTATGTGTATAATACGTGCATTTTATTGTACAGAAATCTATTTGTATCCGCGCGAAGTTGGGCCGGGCCGCTAGTTCATATTATATATAACCTAAAATTGAGGATGTCTGAGCGCTCCACAACATTTATGGACAAATCTTTTACAGTCCTAGTTGTCCGATGTACGGAAGTACATCGGACAAGTTGAAGTAAGACGGGCACGAACATTGACGTAATTTAAAAAAAATATTAAAGACTATTTTCTCTCTCACTAGGAACTTAGTGGAGAATATTTTTACCCATTCTGATCTATTGGTTATTAGTATATGTGTATGTTTATGTATGTATCATTTATACTATATAATATAGGTATAGTATTTTATTTATATAATATAGGTATTTAAATAATGTAGTTTATTCATTGTAGATTATGTATTATTATTTCATTTATGCCCTAGACTGCCCTATCTTTCTCCTACTTAAATATCCATCCCATGGTTGCCTCTGAGAAATTCCCTAGTGTGATAAGTCCACCACTTGTACTATTATTATTATTATTTTATTTTTTAAATTACTATTTATTGTATTTTCTAAGATTACAGCTGTTATATATATGTCTAATCTTTCGGCTCATTGATAAGGATACATTATCAGGCTTTATCAAGACGCTCCGTTGGTGGCCTATATCACGATGTGTTGGAGTCTTTAAGGAAGATGCCAGCGTCGGACAGCCATATACTTACCTATAACAAATAGGTAAGTATCTCGTTATTAGATTTTTTTTCTATTCTGCTCGAAATCACGTACAAAATTACAACATAATGTCATTATGTTTGAAAGGTGGGTGTAAAATGTATCCACTTTTATGATAATTAGGATGAAAATTAGGAAATATTATCATTAAATGATTCGTCATCTCGACAATACAGATACACTTATAGTAGAAAATATTAGCTCAGGCGGGTAAGTCGTTCACAGATGAAAATGAAACATGAAATTATTTTAAAAGACCAAAGGTTATTATGGACATTCCTACTTGAATATTGCAACGTAGCAGCCCTAAACTGAGACGTATGCATTCCATATGGCGCGGCGTCGGTGCATACATTGTCTTCCTGATCTATGCTCCGGCGCAACAATCTACGGAATGCATTTCTGTGCACATTCGCAATATATTGTTCAGATAACGCTCAGATGCGAGAAAACGTGACTGAGAGGCAAAAAAGATATATCTCGCCTGATTTAATGAATATTTTACAAAGTATTTAAGGGGTACTTTAAGTCGCAAAGTTGTGAAATTTTGCTAAATTCGGCGGTTAGTGATTGTTGTTGTTCGGTATCAAAATAGCAATATAAGTTCATTGGCGTTTTTAGTAACTGTTCTGCAGGGATATTTTATATTTTTTCCTGTTATTTATTAAAGTAATTTAGGCGTATTCTATTTTAGTTTATGGTAATTTTAAATTCTATTTAGTATACATTGTTGTCCGTCATCAAGTAAGAGTCATCAATGTATTTATTTAATAATTATGTAACATAAATTGTGCTATTTATTTCTCGTTATTTATTATCTAACGTAACATACATGTTGGCACTTCATAAATCATTATTTGTTTTCAATTCGATAACGAATATGATAAGAAACTTACTCATATAGTAATAAAATGTGAGTATTATTTTTGCAGTTTATCAAAGAGCACAAATCTAGATAATATTGAATACGGGGAATGGTGGTTTTGTGACGTTCATTATCGGTCAACATGTAAAATGTAGGTAACGATATCGTATTCCAATAAACCTTCATTACGCAGATTTGAAAGTAAACAAGGTTTATATTGATCATTATAATGTTATGTTTTTTTTTTGCGATAATAGTATGACATAGAGCAAAATGGAGTTCCATAATCTCTGCCTATTCTCATGGGATACAGGCGTGCCGTTTAAGTATGTATGTATAGTGTTCTAAATTCAAAATAAATATATTTTGATGTAAGCAGATGAAGAAAGTAGATGTGAATTTATTAATAAACGATAATTCGAAAGGGAAAAATAGGTCCTATATAGATTTTTATTACTATAGTGTCGTCTCAAAAAAAACTGAACGAATTGACATACTTGATGAAAAAAAAATACAATTAAACAGTATCACATACCATTTTAAAGAGAGTAGTACTTGTTTCACAGCGTCACAATACTAGGCTTTCAGCCTGTATCGCTACCTAAAATATTATTTACAAAATACTTTTATTTCTATTAAGTCTACAAGTCAGGGTTTTATCGATAATTAAAAGCTAAATGTAATGCACAACAAAAAAAAAAATGCAGCAAATCTTTGACTCTGACGTTTTTTTCTGCAATCTTTCTAATATTAATCAACTCAAAAACAGACATCAAGAGATTCATCGTCCGCATTTGATACATTATAGGAGCGCTTGCATCCCTGGGTCTTGTTAATATCGACCCACTTCAATCAACAAGATTCCTGTTTATGCACAGGAACAAAGCGAATATTTATGTAAGTTGCATAACAGTCAGTTGGCTCGTGTTCACTAATTTTAACCCACATATGCACATGAAGCGCGGAAGTACGTAGGCCGGTCTCGGCGCGGCGTCGACGTTCGCGCGATAACACTATCTTACTGGGTTAACAACCTATTACTGACTATTGGAAATATCACTGTAATCACGTTTGCTTATCACGCACTACTTACATCTTGTCTTCGAGCGTGTAATCTTCAAGTGTTTGCTGTTGCCTGTTGCTGAGTAATGCGTAGCTTGTTTTTGCGGGGATAAATAAATAAATACAGACAGTCACATACATAGTTCTTACCCTACACTAAGGTCGGCTCCTGTGTCGTGGGTATCAGGAACTACAAGAGGCTTTTCGGTCTCACAAACACCCGTACTTGAAATAAATGCTTGTGGTTCGCATAAACTATGATCTCTATGCGGGGATCGAACCCGCGATCTCTCGTTTTATAGCCGACGTTTAACCAACTGCACCACGGAGGCCGTCAGGTTTACGATGTTTTGTATGATCGAAAATGAATTTGTTAATAAATAAATATTCTTGCAGCTTCCATACGATTATTTTAAGAAGAATAATTATGCATAGACGCTCTTTAACAGTGGCTTAAATTTGTGATGAAAATATGGATAACTTTTTTACGTATTTTGTATGTATTATTTATAGTCCTACTATTTTCGTCATTAAAATTTCACATTGACCTTTATAAGGTCAATTTGCAGACTCAAAAGCGGTGTAATCAGTATTCAACATCGAGTAAGTAATTTTAATATCGTAGGCGACAAGTTTGCAATCCATACAAACTCACTTTCGCATTTAAATATCAATACGGGCTTACAATATAATTATAATATATCTGCGTGTTTGTTTTCCTCGTATTGTAATTCCCTTGATAAAGGTGAGAGTTGAGCAATAAATCAAAGTTTCACAAACATTACGCCGTGTGTATTGCCTATTAAATACACAACGCATTAAAAACAATTAAGCTGTGAATAACAACCAATTATTATCAGTCGATGACATAATTCTGTACTCTTACACTGGCAAATAAGCTTTCGCCAACATTATGTTAATTTGGTAGATAACTCTTTTTTGTATTACATCGTGATTATCTGAACCCATCCTTATTAATGGTTCAGCATTTTTGGAATATTTGTGAAACACGTAATTTTATGATTAACCCAAGCGACAATCTTTGTCGAATGGTTGACTAAAGATGAATAAGAGTGCCGTAGATAGTATGGTTCGTATGAAGAACGGAATGCCAAAGGCTGATAATGACTATAAAATGTAAACTTTCAATTTAAATTACTGTAATAATATTCTCAAGTGTAAAATTGTTATAATGGTACCAACAATATAAACAGATGACCTTAGGTCGCAACAAGCTGTTCTACGCTGCAATTGTCACTGTTCATATTACCATGTCGCCAATTGCAGGGGACATATTAATTTTTAGCTAATTTGCACTGTTGACACTCAGTATAGTGATAGATACGACTTTGCTTCACGTCCAGACGGAGCTAGATTTTATGACTCTGAACAGTTAGAATGATGTATTGAGTGAGGCAGTCTGAGTGCTAAATCGGCAGTGTCAGGCAAAGTCATACAACCAAATAACAATTGCGATATTTTCTTTAAATTTAAATATTAACTTATAAAGAAGCCAATGTGGAAGTAAAAGAACAAAAAACGCAGCAAGATTACTAAAATATTTTCATTCGCAACGAGAATTATTTTACTGAAAACTCGAGCAGGGAGGAATGTAAGACATTTAAATTGAATTCTACGGACTAAAGGCACATTTATGAAGGCGCATACAACAGTTACTTAAGTATCTAAGTGCTGGAGTTATTAAAATCTCCTTTTGAGAAATACTTTAATAATACATTTGCGTTACATTTCAACTTTCTCGTTAAGCGAGCCAACAAAACAGATAATTTATGCTTTGAAATACTCAAAGCAATTTGCACAGAAACGAAAGGATATCCGCCCACACTGCCTCCCGTGTATAAATTACCTGTTTGTACGCATTTAGTACGAATAAAAATATTTCTCTACTAATACAATTTTGTGATAAATTAAGTTGTTTTGTATCGAATTTCTGTGAAGTGTGTGGGTGTATGACTTGTGTGTCATAAGTGGAAAAAGAGGACATTGACATTTGATTAGTGGTTTGGACTTTGAAATGTTGAAAAGTGTGTTTTTATAACTGGCACGAATTAGGAGTTATACTGTCCTTGATAGTAATATTCATCGTGTCATCAAGTCGCCTAATCGTGTATTGTATTAACGAAATATTTGAAGCTTAAGTGATCAAGCTATTATTCAAGCAAGATCATGAACAGAAGAAGCAAAGGAAACTAATCTATGATCGGTGAATCAATTTTGACATTAGTAGGTAAACTATTTTGTTAGTAGATCTTGTGATTTATACAATTCATTTTTAAAATAAACTACCTCGGTGACATATTTGTCACCGAGGTAGTTTATTATATGGTACAGGTAGAAAGCTGAGATCTCGGTTTCGAATCTCGGGTTGGGTTATGTGATAATGTATTTTTCTATTCACTCATGCCCAAAGTCAGGAATTTGTGCCCGATATGGCGATAGGTCGATACCTGTCACATCGTGGGACGGAACATACAAGGCGAAATTTGGGTGTTCTGGAACCACTGCCTACCCCTTCTGGGAAGAAGGCGTGTATATGTATGTATGTTTTTAAAATTGTATATTCAGCCACACCATCTCACCAGTTGACAAACTAAGTTCTAGTAAGTCGACCGACACTAAACGATATGAGTGCAACACGGAACTTGGCGTTATCTCCGTGATCTACTGCGGACAACTTAATCTACTTTCTGACGGGACTAGAAAATTAAATGTCATGCGTAAACTGGATGATTAGAGCTTGTTATACTAAAGCGTCGACACTAAAGGCGCGGCCTGACGTGTAAAAATTATGTTTTATATGCAACTTCTTGGAGTATGAAGCTGTAAATCTAGAGATCTAAAGTGTAGCTAGGATATATGTTACTACCTACAGCATTCTGATTGATTGAATCAAGAAGTGGTAGCTTTTTAATCTATATTTAGAAACTGGCGTGGGCTCAGCATATGATCCCGTAATAATTATGCTCATGTCATGAAGAAATTAATAATTTCATTTTCTGTCACTTGTAGAATATGGATTATCACAGCAGTAAAATGAACTTTTACAATAGTTACTGATGGATTACAAACAATATTTTTCGAATCTACAAACACATGGCTATTTGGAACTTAAGTTTCCATTATTCATAATACCACGACCACGACAGCAATTTGTGTCAGTAAAATGATAAAGTAATCAATATACGCCGTACATAGTTTTCTAGTTCCTAACATACATCGGAATTCGTGATATGAAGTGGCCTACTTCCAGTAGTCAAGACGGCCTAGTCTTATCGAACTCTGGTACAAACAGAAACTTCTGATAGCGAGCTTCTTACTATATTGTACAATTTAACTTATTTCCTAGTATAAGCAATGTTTTGACATTTACGGCCTTATTCATAGATCGTTTTAAAACCTATTTTAAGTATCGAATGTATTTTTTTTTTTTTTTTTTTAATACTGGCCTGGCATTGTGGCGGCATTGCACCTGATGGAAAGTGTCAATGCCGCCCAGGCAGAGTATCCATTGGCATTGGACGGCAGTCCCATGCCAATGGAGACAATTATGCCGGCCTGCTCAGGTGCCTCTTCACACCGCGGCGGAAGGACCCAGGATTGTAGGAAGGAGGGAACACGTACGCCGGCAAACAATTCCACAGCTTGACGGTGCGGCACAAAAACGAATTTGAGAACCGTTTGGTTCGCGCCGGGATGGTGTGGACCGTCAAGCTATGGCTTCGCAAGCCAGCACGCGTGGTTCTGGTTAGGAATGGAGAGGAGGGGAGCAAGTTGAACAATTCTTCAGAGCACTCACCGTGATACAGGCGGTAGAACACGCTTAGAGAGGCGACATCTCTCCGGAGTTGTAGCGACTCCAAGTTGCTCGTAACGTCTGCATCATTCACAATGCGGATGGCCCGCCGCTGCAATCCATCCAAGGCATCGAGCAGGTATTGGGCGGATCCATCCCAGAGGTGCGAGCAGCACTCCATACCCGGCCGGACCTGCGCTTTATATAAGCGACAAAGCTGACCGGGCGTGAAAAACCGACGCACCCTGTTCAGGACTCCAACCCTCCGTGATGTGGCAGATATTACGCCCTCGATGTGATTCCTTGGATTGAGATCACAGCGGATATCCACACCAAGGATACTCAGGTCATTCCGCACTGAGAGGGGAGTACCCTGAAGAATGGGGAGGAGAGAGGTTTAGTTTCTTTCAAACGACTTTTTAATTCAGTTTGAACGAAGAAGACAAAAGTGCGAACCCCAAGTAAGTGTTTTGTATCACATTCGCCTACTACCGAAGTCGTCTAGACTATGAAGTCTAAGATTCGATAGTCCAAGCAAAAATCAACAAGTTATGTAAGTTAAAATTATCATACAATGGTACATTTAATGTTTATATTTAATGCATTACTTGACACTAACCACGGCGTACTTTTGAACTCGGTTCATTGACAATCTCTATATGGTTCAATTATTACTTATTTTTAATTACGAGTCGTAAAGAATTATTACATATGAATCACGCTATTGACGTCGATATTGTCATAACATATTGTAATGTTACACAACTTATGAGTTTCATAAATAAAAAATAGAAGTATCGAGAAACACGAGTTTATAATATTAGTAGGTATGTAATTTTATCTTGGCTTCTTATTTTAAAATTAGAAACAATATTATAAATATTTAATTTTGGTATCTTGTTTTTACGTAAAAGGTAATTTATAGAATTAAAATTGCTTGAAAGAAAGCACCTTCACCCTTTTTCACTAAACTCTTACATCCTTATTTTTAAAATATATTTTAATTATCGTATGTTCGGACTCTTTCTAAATCTTTTAAATTTAGTTTGAGCGAAGGAGACAAAACATCCGATACCTAAAATATACTTCTCATTAGAAAAATTGATTTTTTTTTATCATCCTTACAAAAGATAAACTTGCAAGGTGTTTAGATGTTTCTGATGAGAAGTGTTGTATTTGAAACTGTATGAATAAGGCGTTTAAGTTAAAAGCTTAACGCCCGAATACTGGAACGCCATTCAAATAATAAGTTGCTCTTAACAGTGCACGGCCCACTTAGCCAGTACATTTAATCGGGATTAACGTAGTTAAGCGCCATTTATATTTAAGTTGCGTTCTAGTATTTGGGCGTAAATAATACAAAATATCGGTTCATGGATATATTCTTGGTAAACCATTGTCCAACTCTGGCACAGTCCAGGTTAATACAACCAAATATGAATTTTATATAAATAAATTATATTTCTAACGCTTACCACTGGAGGCGTTTTCTGAGGCGAACAGCGGGGCGGCGTTGTAATCTGTAACCAATAAATCTAACGTTAATAACTTTGATATTGAATCAAATGATGTTTATATTGCGTAACTATTTAATAACTATTCAATATTATGTTAATAATACCGTTTATTATTTTAAAAACAAATATAAGGATTATGGAGAATTGAGAAGGAAGTTTAAAAGGTTTTGGAAACATAGAGTTGATGACAAAAGACTTAAAAATTGGCTAAAGTGAGTGCAGTTATAGTAAGTATTTATTGACATTCTCTCCATGCTAGAGATGACAGCTAACAAGGGACAGGTTAGGAGAATCTTGAATGACTGGAATGAAGAGATTGAAGTGAAAGTGATATCCCAGCATTGAAGAAAATCAAGTTCTGTAGAATTTACCTAACCTATAAGGCGCAGCAGTGATTGTTATGTACACAGGTAAGTTTAAAGAAAAGGGATAAAAATTAACAATGAGTTTATTTTTATATATCAATGGATATCGTATTTTCTTTCTTCTTCCATAATTCAGGTGAAATGTGATCGGATAAATGTCAATGAGGGAATACATCACGTATATTGTTGAGGTTATGCAAGCTATCACAACAATGGTTTACTGTTCCAACTACAGCTGCATAATTGACTTAGTTCCACGTTACAATGTTGACGCAACACAACTAATAATAAACTAACACTATAAAACAAATGCAATTAAAATAAAACTAAAGAATTAGTTCAAGTCACTTTAAATGGATATTAGAAGTACACGCAACGATAAGGCTTCTTTTCCGCTCGGGTACGCTGAGGTCACAGAAGAAAGATGTAAAGTAACACAACTCGGTTTCGTCCTTGAAATGATCGTTTTGTTTGACCGTCCGAACGTCCGGCGACGACCGGGCACTCTTTATGTACCACGTTTGACGTCTGCCTACGTTCGCAAATGACATCTGTTTTCGAACGGTCCGTTTCCTTCAGTTGTTTGTTTGTTGTGCAAATAGCTCTGATACCAAATGTGCTTCACGCACGTGCTTCGACGTGACCCGCTCGAAATGACGTCGAGGTCCATCACAAACCGTGTCAATGGCGCATTAGCGCGCGTGTGGTGTGCCTCTAGCATTTCTATCATGTTATCTTTCTGCTGTGTGATGCACTGAATATCTACTATGAAAACATTATTGTCATTTGGTAATTGTCATTTACTTTTAGCTTGAAATCTCGCCGTATGAGGTAGTATGCAAGCGATTTTTGCGCTTTCTTTTCTTGCGAGCGCGCTGCGTAGTCAAGAAATCTTTTTCAGCGCAAAGGTTCTTTGTTGTGTAAAAAAAAAGACTTTACTCGAGATGATGAAAATTTTAGAAGACAGTTGAAAAAAGAACATTTTGGCTCAAGTCTCATTTAGACGCAGAATTAAAAGCATGTTGTGTTAAATGTAAATTATGTATATTTTTATACAAACAGTGTTGATTCTACACCTGGTATATTAACTTTCTTTATAGTTATCGTATATTAATGCCAGTTGTTTATATGTTAAACATATAATATATTCCGCGTATTGTGAGCGGTGTTTGTCACCAGATAGTGACGTAGGAAGCGGGAAGCGTTACGAAGGCCGCGGGGTAAACGACACTTGCTTACGCAACTGTTGCTAACGCTGTGATTGTTGCCAATTAACTTCGACCTCTCTCACCTTACTAGCAATCGTAGTGCTGCCTATATTTGTAGAGGTTTTATTAAAATGGACCCGTTGGACGGTACACGATTCAATTAGCCTAAGTCACTTCTATAGGTACTAGTTTAAAAACGATATTTAATTTTCATGCGCTTGTATTTTTATTTTACAATACAAAACTTAATATTATTGGTTGGAAATGTGTTTTTAATGTTGTTTACGACTCGTGAATGGTTACAAAATATGTCTTAGTTGATGAAAATTTTACGATTAGAAATGAAGCAAGAAATGCGAAAACAATTCTGTAATGTTACTGTTTCAATGTGACACACTGATCGAGTATTCCGTCGGACCACCGCGCCGCCTGCCATATTGCTGGCTACAGCGGGCGAATGCAAATGTATTATGTATGCTTCACAGTTCACACTGACACACACAAGTGTTGGCGAGAGTCTAATACTGGTTTGCACACACACATTATCATTTTCACAGTGCGTATGAGCCCGCGGCCTCTTTGCATGCCTGCTTAGCCATCATACATATTAATGTAAGCACAAAAACAATATTATAAACAACTTTCCAGACGGGGTTGTGATTTTTATTTAAAGGAATAACTAAAAATATGATTAATGTTAACAACTTCTTTCTTACCCTAGGGCCTCTCCTCTAAGCATAGACGATATCTTGTTACTCGTGGCAATGTGGTGGTATAGGTTTGTTAAAATAATAGAGATCGCTATAAAATTTGTGTTTTTAAACTTATTAGTATTGGTAAAAATGATTCGGTCTAAAAATAATAATCCACGCTGGGTTAAATGAGAACTTTATTTGGATCTGAATGATTTACGTTAATTAACTTTTATTGGCGTTATTGAGGAAAATAACGTTTAAAAATTATAAATTTATTCAAATTTAAATCAAAGATTCAAAAATATAAAAGGCTTTATACGAACACATAACAGACGTGTTGAAAACCTCTCTTTTTTAAGTTAGCTAAAATATATTTTTTGATATTTTATTATATATACCACAACAATTCACACCATTCCGTAGATTTTCTGCAGCTAAACATATCACAGTCGTAAAATCCTGTGAATGTTCTAAATAATAAATATTAGACGCGTCTGCGTCCAACGTCTACATGTCGGCTTATTTACTGATGCATAAAACCTTAACGATCTATTGGAATGGCTTCAAATTCAGCGAGAGAAGGCCCAGGATTATCGTACTTTATCCGATAAAATAAAGCGTGTATGTTACTGGCAAAATGTAAGTGCTATAGGGTTAAAATAAAAAACTGTGGTTTACTGGTGGTAGGTCTCTCATATGTGAGAGGCTGCCTGGGTGGGTACCACCGCAATGTCTATTTCTCACGTCAAACAGCAGTTTAAATGCAATGTTGTGTTTCGGATTGAAGGGCATTGTAACGAGAGTTACTATTGGACATATTGAGACTTAACATCTTATGTCTCAGGATGGCGAGCGTAGTGGAATGCCAACCATTGCTTTGTAATTCAAGGTGTTGTTTGGTTTTACTACTGTTCATGAGCGGTCGCATCGCTTACCATCAGGCGAACGGCATGCTCGTCTCGCCATTCACTGCAATAAAAAAAAACAAAAAGAAAAATTGAGTAGAAGTTATCTGTGCAACAATAGCTATATCATAATTATGACATAGATATTGATGTGCAAAAGCAGACATTTTAATTGAATATTTAAAAAAGCAGTATCTTAAATTAAGCGCATTTGTTACAGAAATGGCAATATTATAAATAGAACATTTTAAATGTAAAAAAAATATTGTATGTTTATGCAAATCTAATGACGAGTTGAATATTAATAACAGAAACAAAAACTATTTTCACGCATTAATTAAAAATTAAAAATATAATGCAGAGTCAATAACAAATGTAAATAAAAAATCAAGTGCAACGATTAATGGTCTGCGTTGTACAGACATTTTTTTTCATTGCAAAACTTTTCTCAATGACGGCACGGTCAAATAAAATTATTTTCTGCAAGGTGACTTCCCGTAGACAATATTTAAATAAAGTGTACAAACCATTCTGTCGTTTGTTTGCATTTTTATTCGTTTGTTCAATCCAGTTGACCGGTGGATATATAGATATAACTATTAAAACATAGAATAATGTTACTGACGAAATTCTAAAAGATTTAACGTCGAATCAAAAACAAAATTTACAGCAAATTTTTAAAAGAATAGATTCATCCAAATCCCCGATAAAATCCGTAAAAAAACATTTTTATTCAAATGAGTAACATATACATAATATTCGCGTAAATCTAAGAAATCATTAGTTCAAAGCTATAGAATTCCATTGCTAAACTCGTTTTTCCATCATGACTTCTTTATGAGGAGTTCTAAATCCTTGAGACACCCACAAATCTTGAGGACACTTGGACGACAGCTTAAAGGAATAAAAGAAGAAGGAAGAAGGAAGGTTTATAACAAATGATAATGCTAGATAGACGATATTTATTTATTATTTAATCTATGATTGAAAAGTAAGCTATTTCAAAGGATGCTATAATTATGCGAAAACCATATATCTGTTGATTTTTAAAACGAAAGAATTACATCAAACTAAATAAATCAACAGATAAACAGGAATTTTAGTATGAAACACAAATGAGATTTAGTGTATTTTTTATAATAATATAGCTAACTATTGTGTTTTTATTGCATAGGACTGGCAAACGAACAAACAGGTCAACTGATAGTGATCACTGCCGCCCAAGAACATCCACAACGTTTGGAACATAGATGTGATGCCGGCCCATCAAATCAGGAGGGAGTGGAAAGAAAGAGGATGGGAAGAGAAAAAGGGGGTTGGACATCCGGCAATAACACTCACCGATCGTATCGCGACAGCTAAGGTGTCGCCTCATGTCAATTTCCTGTGTGACTGTGGTACCGCCCCAGACGAGCCTGCCCATTCATGTTAAGTCATGACTGACAACCGCGTGGCTCCAGTACTTTTAAAACACTTTTTTTATGTCCTGTCGTTTCTACAACTACGTGGACGTCTGAAGTCTGAACCACACACAAGAGCGAATTAGGGAGCCGAAACTCTTAATAAATTATTTTTAGTTGAACAATCCTGGAATGGATTGAAAGGCAGGCTGAGATACACACGAGGGCCGGCAGCGAATGGACGCATAAAGCAGCAGACCGGGCTCTGTGGTGTACCTTGGGAGAGGCCTATGCCCAGCATTGGACTGCAACGGGCTGATGATGATGAATGCTGAATTGCGTTTTGAGGCTTATGATTAGCAGTCGGCTTCTTATGGAGTAAGAATGAAAGATATGATAAGACTAAGATAGAAAAGATAGAATCATATACAGTCTTATAGTCACAGTGGATGAAATCGGATATGAAGATATATTTATGTCATGTCAGGGCAGAGGTAAAATTGAATACCCATTTTGGCAGTGCTTCCGTGTGGTGACGTAACAGGGGAAGTATGACGCTATATCCGACATAAATCCATTTCCGTGGTGTGTATACACTTTAAATGTAAAAGTAAACACAAATGTATAATGTTCTGATGTAGGAAATAAACTGGATTTATCATACAAGCTAAAATTTAGTTGAGACATGATCAGACTGTATTTTTAACTCCACATAAATACACAAAATTGTAAGTGCCTTGTGATCCAAAAAGATTATAAAAAATACAAGAGAAGGGTAACTTTCGCATGTTTGTGTCGGTGCACTGGAAAGTGCATAAACACAGGCTGAACCCATATGTGACACATTTTTGTGAGTCATTGGGTTTTTCACCATAGTATATGAGGGTCGCTATCCAAATGCGCATATCCTACCACCACTAACAAAATATGAAATAATTATTAGGATTTCTGTTACACCTTTACCGTGCCTATAAAAATACTAATACTAAACCTAGACCACCCTGTACATAGACGACCGTAGTATAAATCTCACTTGGTAAATAGGTACTTATAGTCGGCAGGTACGTACTTCGGACGGCCACTAGGGGCAATAAAGCCAGTTATTTACGCGAAAATAAAATTTTATTGCAACTAGAAACAAAGGAGTCTGTACGAGACTGTCGGAACGCTGTTACAGCCACTTATACGCGTTGCTATCTAAATATTTATACGATTTATATTTCAATAATAAGTGTTTTTGAATTGTCTTGTATTGGAAATACTCGATACCGCAAATCTTCAATTGAAAACAGTTTTTACTATATTTACGGACACTTCGTGCAAAAATAAACTCCAGTAATATGCAAATTAGTTAAAATCAACCAATACCAATTAATCAGAGCGTATTAAAAACATACAATGTAGACAAAACAAAGGAGGAGCGGGTAATTAGTTCCCTGCCAATATGTAGCATGATGCTTGGTTTGAAAGCTATCAGTTACGTTCCCGACCTACACCACGTCGCCCACAGTTTCGTGTTCGACTGACCGACCCAGACGTACATGCAAGTACACTGCACACAAAGTGCATAGCAACGCACACGAACGACTAGCGCCCCTATGTACGCTCTCCCTGACTTCCCCCTTTATGTCCTTTATGTATCACGTAGGGTTGCCTCGCACGTTCCCTTTCGCATGATATTGATTGATGAATTTACTACGGGATGTTAACCGATTGTAGTTTGAATTATGCATGTGTTGTGATCGATTACGTGAATAGTGGGAAATTAATTTAGGGATCAACATGACGTGGCATGGAAACTAACAACTAAATGTATGTTAAGCTGAAGTAACTATTCTACACAGATGATAATTATAGTTGACAATTTGCAGACGCGAAATGCTTGTATTACCACGCAGTCAATTAAAATATATGACGAGCATGCATAATAGCTAAGCACTAAAAATTCTGCATACCACACAGATTGCAACACTTAGCATTAATTATTATTACGCGGACTTGCTAACGCTATTGCGCAACCCATTCATTAACTAACAATATTCCATATACATACATAAACCATACATAAAATGTGACACTAACTACGGTGACGACACACATGTTATATACGAGAAAAGTTATAGAAATATCAAATGCAAATTTCTAAAATACGTAAAGTAAAGTATGAAGTAAATTAGGGGAGAAAAAGGAAGACTGATCCTCTTTTGATAAGCGGATGAGTTGGAAAATTGTGGGAAGTAACCATGACAACCATTATACATCCTTCTTGAGACGCATCTCATTGTTCGTAGGGGATGTTTTCTCGTTGGGGAAGGCGATTTTTGTATAACAATTGTACAAATCTAAAAATACATTCTGGAAGTGAGATTGAAGGTTGAAAAGAACTAAATTATTTTTATATTTATTAGATGCCATTATTAGCATACATACGTTGGCCATAAAATAAGAACCTACACATCCCACAACTGAGAGCATAACAATACATTAGTACATAAACATAATCCACAGAATGCAAGATAAAGTATCTAAATTTACGTACATCATAAGGGTATTATAGTCAATCAAAGGCATCCCTGGAGGGAGCGTGTATAACACAATTTGCAACAAACACCTAGGGGCTCGTGCCAACCCTACGCCACGCGACGGTAGGTGAAGTGGGGAGGGTACCGATTCCCGAGTCCTGACCATGCACAACCATCGCGCGTTGCGTCTCCGCCGGCCTATATTTAGCATTGCATTTCATCGTACATGTTTACTGAACGAATGCACTACATTTTTAGCTACGTGCTCCTTGAACCAACGCGTTTGTGTAATTAAAATTAGCAATTTAACAAATGTGTGGACATTGAACGTTGAGAAATGACAGTAGTTGATACACAAATCAAATTTAGAATGGCGGAGCGCGAAATGGTAACAATTTAAAATTATTTTTTAAATTTGCTTTAATAACTATGCAAATGCATAATATTCCCGCATTTAGATTGTCTAGATCTATAATTTATTAAAATAGTACCATTTCGTTCAGTCATGGAATGCAATGTATAATTACATTTATCGATCCAATTTCCCATTCATAATTCTTGAGTTCGGAAAAGCAATGACTAATATCCATTATATTAATGTACTCGAATTAATCCAGCTAGGCCGTCCTATACTTAGGCGTATTACAAAAACGCTACTGCAGACTCTCTAACCGGTTTACACCAATGCGATTATGCCAATTATATGCATTACCCGTGTACATATAGCTTTATTTCTTCGATGCGCTTGTAGTACGTTTGGAAAAGAGGTTTTAAAAATTAATTTTTGAAAATAGAATAAATAGGTAATTAGAAAAATATTGTGAACACAAACGTGTTCTTTATTTGAAACAATTTATTTTTTATATTGGACGAGTTTTTAACGCATTCAAAGGCATATTCACATTGAAAAAAAAAAACTGTTAAAAAGATGATAAACACAAAGTATTTTTTAAGCCTATTTCAGATTGATAATGTTTGGCTTCACGTGCCCTTTACTCAAGGGAGTTGGCTGACCGCTTAAGGCGCTTCAACCAGAATAATCAGCCTTAATCCACCCTCGTGTCAAGTTTAATTTAAAACGATTTAACTGTTAAAGGGTGACATGCGTAAATAACCCAACAAAATGTTAGTGTATATTTAATAATCCCACAGTCATTTTAGACGTACTGTAAAAGGTCGGGAAGTAAATTATTTTCGAATGGCAAGGCATGACATGTGCTTCGTATCATTTTTTTGTGATGTTATACTGTTTGTACCAAGCAATACATTTATTATGCAGTGTAGTCACATACAAATAAAGTATACCACAGTCAGTATCCAATCCCAGTGAGATGGGTATGTTGCAGTTAATGGCATTCGATAATCTCTGCTTACTCCCATGACCATAGGTTGAAGGCGTGAGTGTGGATGTCAATTAATCACATTAATTAAGTTGTGATTTATGATATCTTCGTGTATTTAATTACAGCATTAGTAATTTATTACCTCTATAATAATTATATAATGTCTTTCTATTATTATGGATGCTATTCTGAATTCATAGCTTGAGCTTCATGCAACAATAGAAAAACTTCTGAATGAACTGATGTATGGATAGCCGATTTAATTAAGGCGAGAAACGCCTTAATATATACGAAATTAATTGAAAATAAGTTTTCAATCTATCATTATTACAAAATATTCGTTTACAAAATAGCTTTAGTGGAGGATTTGAAAAAACGAAAGACCCAAGGTTAAACCCTCATATCGGGACAAATGTGTTGTGAGATTGGATATTTTCTCGTGGTCTCTGATACTCACTATACAAGAGGTGTGTGACTGTCAGGTGTATTTATGAAAAAAACACTCACACAACTTGGACGTTAATTCGTAAAACAGCTACGTTGCCCTTTCCTAAGGCTCGGACAATTTCAATGTAGCCTCGCAATGAGGCTAACCGTTTTAAAATTACATAATATGAGGGCGCAGTTTACTTGGAAAAGAGTTCATTTAATAAATACCATTAGAAGATGACATGTTCTCCACAAATGACATGAACATTAAAGAGCTCCCTTCAGACATGCACTATTACCGATGAACACACTTAATGTCGTCGACATTACATATAGCAATAGCAATTACAATACACGGATCGCTGGGTTCTTGTGTTAGCACTTTTTATAGTCGGTCGGTCCTTCGATTTCAACTCACATGTCGCAAAATTGAGTTGTGTACGCATTGCGAGCGGGTCGCAATTGGAAATGAGGTATTCGATTTTGGAAGGAGTTACTCTATTTCGTATTTTCACTTTTCATTATACATAAGTTGAATAAGGATATGTTTTGGCTTGATTAACTATGTTTGAGATTCAATTTATGAGATTTCCCAGTCCGCCCCGTGACCATGAGAGCTGTCAAGTAATCGAAACGTGGGAAGTTAAAAAAAATTAAATCTAAACCTAAGCAACGATAAAATCAGTTAAAATTACTTTAATTTCAATATGTGAAATTCGCGTAAATCTAAGACACCATTTTGTACTGAGAATTTTGAGAAAATACTTCACTTTGGTTTTTGTTCAACACCTACAAAAAAGGATGTAGCATTTTTTGATGCTGAAATATTGCAGTGATGAAGTGATTAGTAATGGCACCCATAATGAAACGAAAACTATAGATACAGTAGAGCTTTTTAATCTTAGTCTGCAACATCATGTGGTATAAATAATTATATATTATTTTTAACTTCATCCTTTCTACTAACAATGCCAGTTAGAATTCTCACGCCTAGCAACGTGCAATTTATTTATGACACGTTTCCGCTCGCAGTCGCACCATTCCCTTCGGTATGTCTGCAACAGGGTGACATAAATATGTGTTACCAGGGAAACTAACTTATTATTTAACTATCCTACAAGAAACGATACTTTATTACGATCTGTGACGCGGAACCGTGTGAGAACTAACGCCCATTTCCTGCGAAGAAAAAACTAGTCATATCCGACGCGATATTCCTATACGCGCTGTTCTAGAATAATGTATTTTATATTATTAATATATATGGGTGTTACGAGTTTTCTTTTATCAGATACTATATAAATGTTTAATTGAAAAATTACATTTGATTAAGCTATTCACTTAACGGTACATTAGATGTGGAAGACAATAAGCTTTTCAGTCTCTGTAACAACCCATATACGTCCCACTGCAGGGCAGGGGCCTCCTCTACAATCAAGATTACGATTGAGAGTGATTAGGCCATATGGTCCACCACGCTGGCCTAGTGCGGGTTGGTGGACTACTACTTGGGAATTAAAGGAATCAGTCCATACAAGTCGCACTACGCACGAGTCTCAACAATTGAAAATGTTTAGGCCATAGTCCAAACCACCTATTGCGTGTTGGTAGACTTACGGACGTACAGCCTTATTCAAAGACAGTGTTAAAAACTATTTTACATTTCGATTGTTTAGTCCCTTTCAAAAGACTCTGGATTCTGGAATCCAGTTACATTTAAAATAGGATTTGAAAACTGTCTTTGAAATATTAATTAGACTTTTAAGTATTCATTTTCCTCCTTATACTTTAAATGGCTAATACTTTTATTTCTAGTTTCCATAAATATGTCATAAGTCTCCAAACCGCTTCTAGTTTGATATAACACATAACATGTTGCGGTTTGGAGTACGAGACTCTCCGGCACTTCATATACATGTCAATGTGCGTGCGAGATACCACGGCCCTCCGACTCACTCCCCCCTCTCCCTACCCTTTAATCCCCCCTTTAGACGTCTGAATATGCAGTATTGGAGATGAGATGAATTTACGCAGTTACGAGGTATATGCATGTCGTGTGCAGTATACTGGTGTAGAGAAGTTGAAGGACTTAATTGATGCTAAAAAAGGAACCAACTGCTATTGAATGTGACGTGATGATTGGAATTTTGAATAAAATTATGAAGTAGTCAATGATGACTGATGATCTTATCATTCTAATTATAAAAAAAGTTATATTTTCCTTTTTTCATTTTATAAACGTAATTAAAATGGTATGATGCCTATAATTTACTCTAGTTTATTCATTCACTTAAAGATGAATAATGATCTCTTTACACCACTATCATAAAATAATATATAGTCAGACAAGGTTATACTGGTGTTTGTTCATTAATCAAGATATCGAGCGGTGGTCAATATCTCCAATTATATCTATAATTACATTAATTAGTTTATTATTCGCGTTCAAAGGGAAATCCATGTTTAATTAATTACCAATCTTCAGTTACTGCTCAATACCAGTTAATTAAATTTTACAATTGGTATTACGTACATGAATTATGTAGGAGGTAATTTATAGAGGCAATAGGTATATCACGCTATAAACCTTTCTCAAGATATTTGTCCACTAAATATTAATCGCAGACATTATTAATAGTCAAGCCACGCACGAACACTACAGCCAACTAGACAAAGTTATTACTTAATTATCCGAAGCAAGAAATAAACGCAATCGGAACAATATCGTAAGTGAAATCTCATTTCCAACAAGTTTCGCTCGAGCAAAGCTTTCTTCGAAAGAGAAACCGAGTGCGGCGCAGCGGAAAACGCAAGAAAAACTTTATGAAAAACGTGTAAAGTGAATCGCGCGACGTGACACCGCGTCCGCGTCCTGCACAATAACATAAATCGATAATAGGAAGCCCTCCGAGTAGTTCAGCAGTGCGTGCGACCGACCTAATACACCCACTACGCGCCGACCGCAGCCAATGCGGGCTAAATATACGAGGACCCGCTGCGTTCCTGAGCCGCGCGCCCAACGGAACTTATGTCGCAACGACAACGTCTACAATCGCTCGTTCAGAAAAATACAAACCGGTTTCGCACGCACACTACACGAAACGCGACCCAATGACTTAGACACCAGAGTGGCATTCAGAACGGCACGGGCGCGGAAGAAGGCCGTTTCGCAACCGGCTCGTCGCGGTAATAACACAGCTAGGTGCATTCTCGCTGCAATTTCGCTCTCGGTCGGGCTGTGTGTTTGTGGCGCGCTGAAGATCAGGGCTAACGATCAGCGTGGGCAGCCGTCTCGCTCGCACCCGTCATCGCGCGCCTCGCGTCTCGCAAAAGAAACTCTACAAGTTTATCTGACAGCGACGCGACGCCCGAGAGGCTTTTGTGCATTTTCCATGTTTATGTTTATAGAAGAGCACGTACAAGGGGTGCTTTGAACGTCAGTCGCTCGGTGCACGGTTATAAATTGTGCGATGGCTTTGTTTTTATTTGAAAGCCAGTGTTTGTATTGAACGGCGTAGTTGGTCGTCGCCGCGCCGGTTGCGTGCGATAATGCATGCTGCTCTAGGTTTTATTTTCATGTCGGTATCCATGTATCTATTCGATACGCATCTAAACCGGTGTCCGGCGACGTTACTAACATTGAAAAAGTGCTAGCTATTCATGATGCTGTCCTTGGAATTATGTTGTGAGCCGGCGCGCCATTACAGCGTGTAGTTTCTACAAATCCAATAAACTGCCTCGCTAGTCGCTACCCCGCCTTGCAGGTTTCGTATTGCGTTTAGATTTCACAGATTAGAAAATAGCGTTTAAAATTCCCAAGTGGGTTATTAAATATCAAATGTTACATTACATTTCTTGGAATATTGACTAAGAACATTACGGCTTTCACTAAGCAATTAATGGATTTAACAAAAACATTTGATTTGTCTCGAAACAATTTTCCAAGTAGTTTTGAAATGCGTAGGCCGGCTGAATACAAATCTAATAGAAATGTATTTAAATGCTTCCGTGAACCCTTATTATTGTGTAGTGTAGAAGTCACCGTCATGTCTAGACTAGTAAGCGTTCATTCACATTAGTATGAGTAATACTGTGTATAAAAATATTTACAAGCGAATATGTTAATGTAGGTACAACTATAACTGTAGGTTTCAAATGTCGACGTTCTAAAGATAGAATGGCATGAGAAATGAATGTCATTACCTCTTTATGAATGGTATCTTGCGATATTATGCAAAAGCGTAATAGGTCACGATGTTAGGATAACTCTCTGAAGGGGTCGGGAAAGTGCGACGAACAAATTTTATGATAAACCTAGCACTTCATGATACTGACACGATCTTCTCTTATTAAGGGGGTTATTCTTTAATCCGGAACGAAATTCGAATGTTCGACTTCCGAAGTAAGTTATAAGTTTTCCACTTCTAAAAATCAATACTATTGTCTATGATACTTGTCTATGATACGTCATTCACTTTGAACTTAATCTATGGTTATGACGGACGATAGAGGTTCAATTCATTATTCATTTCGGATCATAGGGTTACCTACCTAAGGCGTGATTATTTCGAAGGTATTTATTTAAGTAAATAATTGTATTTATCCCACAGCAATTGATGGAGTGTTAAATATTAAATCTGGTACAGATATGCACCAGTCTACTGTATTAATAAACAACCTCACGCTCTGCAAACAAAACAACTGGCAGCTTTGTTCATTTAGTCAAAATACTATTCTTGTTATTTCACAAACGTGGTATATTTTCAAACAAATGCATTTATGTATGTAAATACAGTGTAACAGCGTTATTGTTTGTTTGGCGTGTTTTAAAACTAAAACATTTTTCCAATAATAAAGTCGAGCGCTAGAAAATATTCACTTTTCAACCACGGCCACAAACAAAAAAATTAGCGCTTAAATGCGGCAACTATGTCAATCATTTGAGTGCAGCAAAGTTTACGAAATAAAATAAACGAAAGGAGCCGAATAGGTACCTCAACTTTCCTTAAAAACAAATCATGATACAAAATACAGTAAGAAGATCTTAAATTATCAAGTTGTATTGATAAATATTCTTGAATATATGACAGACTTGAATATGAGAGCACAGGAGCCCCTAAATCAAATATAATAAGGCGTAAAAACCAAATTGTCGAACCTCATCACAACACAATAAGCGTGATTGGAGATTCCGCGGGTGTTTTTGATGGACCCCCAAGGCCGTTTTCATTTTGTATGGGACGCGATGAAGGCCGAAGGGTACTGACCTTTCGCAAATGGGGAGGGGTGTTTCCGCGGGATGTTTGAGCATTTCTCGTACATTTGACGCGTAAACAAAAGAGTTAGAAAACATCTAAATCATGTAATAGTAATGAGTTTGTGATGTAACTATTCCGAATAAGACACTCGTAACAAGAACGGCACTAATTGCAAAACAAGTCGAAATTATTACTTTGGCGTGATGAATGCAGAAAATCGTGATTTTCGCTGGTACCGCTGGGTCATCACGGTTATTTAATTTCATGGAAACTGGGTTAAGCCACGAACGAATATAAACTGTATGCATTTTATTACGGAGATTACCGGCATACATTTTTCTTTGCTTTATTATTTTTAGATTACACTTTATTTTATGCTTTATTGTTTTGCATATTTGTGGATGTCTATTTGAAATTGCGCTCTCCCTAGTTCACAGGATCTTCTTTGTCAAATTACCAAATTGTTCTCGTTTTGTTATTCTACAGGGTATATCAAGACTGCTACCGAAAACGAAGCCGGGTGGTAGTTTAAGCGACTTCAGATACAATGCAACAGAAAAAGTTGCAAAAAAAAGCGAATTTTTTTTTTGTTATTTTTTTCCTATGACCATATTTGGGTAGTAAATAGATTTTTTTTCCTAAAATAATAGTGTATACCCTTTTATTTATAAATACTCTAAGGTATAAAATAATTTATATTATTATTATAGCTAAAACTATGGATTTACCACCCAAAAATGACGATATTTAAAAAATCATAAAAAAATATTGTCACGTTTCTTTGCGAATTTTATAGTTGCATTGTGTTTGTAGTCACTAAAACTACCACTCGGCTTCGTTTTCGGTAGCAGTCTTGAGATACCCAGTATAAATAAAATGTTATAAAAATAATTTCCACCACATCGATATTGTATGTTTTCATCCATTCTGCGGTGGTTACTACACTTAAAGTTATGCTTATAAGTACGCTTTGCATGCGTATGCGGTAAGGACGGGTTGCGAGTGCGTGCGGTAACCTGAGGCGATTTAAACATAATCCTGGAATGGCACTTCTGGGCCGCATTTGGGGCATATTACGGGCATTACGGCACCGGTGGCGTAACTGTGGTACGCTATATTTACTTTTAGCCGCGTGTACCGAACTGAATGGGCGAAGACCTTGGCCTTGAACTCGGGGAACGCACGCCGCCCGCGGCACGCACCGCCCGCCCAAACGGCTGGCCGCGCCTCTGCATGATGCCCTCCACGGCCCCCCCGCGCCACCCGCACGCCCCCCTGGGTAAGGCCCCCGCCTCGCCGCCGACCCCGGCCTGATCAATAGCTAACTTCCTACTTACACAGTTTCCTGCTTACACGTGGCGTCTATTTTGCTAAACGACCCATTACTGGGAACATTTATAATCTGATTAACGTGATTGGATCCTAAAATATATATAATTTACGATAAATTTTCGTCAATTCCTTAATTTAAAGTTCAAAAACTTAAATAAATCAACAACATCAATTTCACCCAAAATATGTCCACTGTTGAGATTCTATGTTTTCGCAGAAATAAAGCAGAAAATTATATCAACGTCTATACACTATATGCTTCTCTTAATAAATAATACAATGGCAATTGAAACTCTACCATAACATAACATTATTCCGTCAGATAACCATAATAGTTCTTTATAAACAGTGAACGAATTGCAGCCAGAGCCTTTAAACATCCTCCAGCTAGTTTCCCACGAGAATAATCGTTTTTTGCATCTATTTATGTCTAGAAAAACAATAAATACATATTTCCGTCGTTTCTGCGCTGTGTAAAATACATTATGACACGCAACCGCGGACTTTGCAAACTCAAACTTAACGAGCAAGCCACTAACTCAAACTTCATTCAATATTTCATCAGCCTATTAATGATAAGCTACTTAAACAACTTAAAATGTAATGTGCCCGTTACAAATAAACCACACTCAGGGACTGCTAATGACACCAATTTCTTTCATGAAAAGCCTTGAAGAGCCAACTCTACCTAGCTATATCACAAAAGGATATCAATATAAAAGTGAAACCTCTTCTAAAGTTCAGTTCCTGATCTATATGGGTCGCACGTGCGCTCTTGGCCGCAGCTTACATTCTACATAATTTAAAAAAAGTTGAACTTGTTGTCAATGCAATTGGCTTTATATTACTAATTTCAAAGAGCTAAGACATGCTTAGCTAAGACATGTTTCTAATCTTAAATTCAATGCTGATGCTATCTAAAATACTCATTCAAAGTTCATTGATAACTAGTCAGTTTCTGTCACAGAAGATATCATCAGATGAACAGAATGCTCTATTTCTGAAAATAATGTATTCATTAGATCTGTCCTTTACTCGACCTAGTTGTAACTCGGTACAACGTAAACTCGAAATCCGCGTCTAAAGTTTCATAACCAAACACCTGCGTCTACCAAACTAGGACATCTAAACTAACTGAAGTTTCGGATTTGTCCAGGCAATTATTGCTTCGGTGCTTCGATTGGGGATAATGACGATAAGTTATATTATCAATATTGTCATCAGCTTGGGTGATCTCCGTTTTGGAACATGGATTACGAAATTAACCCATTCAATATTTATTTATTCTTCTTCTTCTTCTGTGAGTGCCTCTTCATTGTTGGCCTTCAGCTTCTTGTATTCTTCTTTATCATTATAATAATAAAAAAATCATATGACCTTAATATTTACTGTGTCATCCATCTATCTCTTGTTTTCAATATTAGATAACTGTCTTGTGTCGATCTTAAAATGTTGGTTCCACTATCTTTCACTTTGGCAATCTGCGTAGTTTCTGGCATATTTTTTTCGTTTTAGCACTCCCCGCTTTCGATTTGTACAACATAAACTAGTTCCAAATCACAAAAATTGGGGACGAATGCAATCGTTGCAAATCTACCTTACATCCGCATAGTATATTTTTTATCAAACCATATAAAATGTCACCCGTTTTGGAAATTGAGTTCGAAATAAAAGCGTCATCAATCACGCATTATAGCATGAAGCATTGGTGGGTGAATTGCGAATGACATTTATGACATAGATTAAAATCAACCCCTCTGGCGTGGGAAGGGATATAAAAATAGCTGAAATGCAATCTTAATCTGATCGCAGTGCAATAATTCTTTGCTGTAGTGTTTTTTGGCATATATAAGAGGGTAATAGATGAAACACGATATTTATTTTTGTTCGTAGCGTAGGCTACCACTATGGTTTTCAAACATGCACGATTGAGGTTACAAATATTATTGGTATCTGGGCAATCGAAATTGAGAACAGTATTGATACTTAAGCATAAGTTTCCAACATGCAACATGTACAAGACTGTAAAATAAAATCTCAGAACCGAGACGAGTGAGTGATATCTTTCACTATTCCAATAAAACTCATAAACAATGCCGTTAGGTTTCGAAATTTCCCTTATTGCTGTCAATTAATGGTGGAATGTTCAATTCAAGCGGTGAGGTCGTTGTTCGCCGAGCCAATCGATAATAAGCCGTTCGCACTGTCTCTTTATAAAGATGTATTAATAAAATTATTGGTATTCTGAATGTCTGTGGGAAGCGGCAAAAATGTTGGTGAAATTTAGTAAGTCATTAATCTTCTATTTTTGGAAGGGCTTTTGTTTGATCGTGGATAATACAGTCTGTAAAGAAGATAAAGGCTTTTATATTGTATGTTTTAAGGTATTTTAAAAAGTTTAAAATACACTGGTTATCACATCAAACATTCTGTAATGTGATATACATATGTGTCAATTTTCAATTTTGCTCGCGGAAAAGTTGAAAACCAGAGTTACATCAGTCATATAAAATTATAATCAAAATCTTTATACTGGTAGTAAAATAATATTACTCCCCATGAGAACTGCCAGGTAGATAAATAATAAGATTTATGTTCACTGTATAACAAAATATATTTCTATCAACCGTCTCATTCCGTGACATCATATTAATAAAAGTTGAATTTCTGCCAAGTCTATACAAAGTTGCGATATTACTGGTATCTAAATAGGGAATATATTAATAGCATGAACTACGATCTATTCGAAGGTGTTCGTTTAGAAATAAATCAAATACTAAAGGTACAATAACACAAGGGTTATCAATGCTTCGAGTAAAACATTTCTTAACAAACGACTGTTAAGAAAAGATAGATAAAGACCAGACTTAGAAAATATAAATGATAATATATTTGAGCCTCTAGTTTGTTAAAATTTAGCAGTGGGCTTTCTGTCATTATAAATAACAATGAAAAAAGGAATAGTTTATCCAATCCACGACGATCTACCGAAAATTATTTTTTTGTTTTCCAAGAGAAATTGTTCATAGTCTGTAGATAATTTAAATACTCATCTAGTGACGTAGAAAGAAAAAAATCAGGCAAACATTTTACGATGTAAAATTTCCGAATATTTTTCGGGAGCTGTTCTTTGCTGCAATATTTTCTGTATCATTCTTAGAGAAATATAAAATTAACTCTAGGTTTCATTTTAATATTTCTGTGTTTTAGTTTACTCTATAAATATGTTATTTTCAATCCTTGGCTCAGTGTTTTCTGATAAAATATGAACATTTAGTTACCCTAATAACACCAACCACAAATGTCAGCACTTCCTGTGCGTGTTCTGTTCAATGCATTGTCATTTATACATTATTCATATATTTTAATCAGACTAAAACATTTAAATCAATTTAAGTTTTCTATTCTAATACACCATCGATATAATTATTTTCACTTACAGGATAAGAACCATTTAAAGCCACAAAATAGCGCAGATAAACACATTAGCTATAAGATCAATTGTTAGGTCAATAATATATAATATAATAATCATGTTTTGTTAGAATGTCTGATCTGATTTACCAACAAAATCGAAAAAGGAAAGATACTAAATATCATAATTATTATTCTCTATAAATATTTCCATTGTTATTGTATCAATTGTTTATTGCTATATCAAAGTTCAAGAGAAAGGGATTCTCACATGTATAAATTCGTAGCTTTTATGCTTACAATTATAAGTTAATATTAAGCTCTTTTGCGATTCGGTCTTAAATAAGAGGTCATTTTATCGCCTGCTAGAGGTGCAACTCTAACATTTTCTTTAAAAGAAGCTAAAGATTAAGAATTGCTCTAGACAAAATTATATTTCCTAGTCAGGTACTTTGTTATCAAATATGTTGTAATGGTTGTCTAGACTGCCGTTGTGAAAGCAGACACAAGTGACATTTCATCGATATCTGTCCTCAGGCACCGTTTCTTAACTTCCACCAACTGCTAAAGGTCAATATTGATTGGTAGGAATTAATCATTTTTAGCAATTGAAACATTAAGAACTATTCGCAAACAAATAGTCTTTGTAATAATATACTTATATAAGTCGTAATAATTTTATAGCACATGTGTGGCTTGAGAACCCTAGCACTAGACTAAACAAATCAGCCTGACATATAATGTTAATGGTGTCAATGATTTTTTGTCTCAATATTATTTGAAAAAACAATAAAGACAATTTTCAGATGATTTAATAGAATAGCGGACTTAATAAAGTTATCAAAAGAGTATTTATCAATGCTTAAAGGTAGGAAACATAACACCTAAATTAACATAATTAAATTGATTTGTTTTCGTATTTACCAGATATTTGATTAAATTCCCGCTCCGTGATTGTAAATTTAAATATGTATATTTCCTGTACTTGTATCCGTAAACATGTTATTGGAAAGTACGAATATAACACTAGAAAACATGATACAAGTTACTTAAGTTGCGATCACTTTTTTATCACATTATATTATTATTATTTCCCAAAGGCGTTTTAAGGTTAGCTATATTAAAAGGTTATAACAATACGTATATGCCTACAAGAATAGTCATACCTATGTCCGGTAGAATACACAATGTAAATCCTGTATTTCCTAGGGCAAGACTAGTTATTTTCTTCACAGGGCTTCCAGCTAACCTCATTCCTCCCATTCTAATTATTTTATGATATCCTAACAGTACTGTTATACCTATTCTATAAATGTTACACAAGTATGACGAACGAGGGTCAACGATCTCATAGTTTTAGTAGAGCAACCTTTTACGATCAAGATGCCCTTAAACCGTTCATTTGTACGCGTCGCGTCGAATTGTAACCTGTCAATGATTCGTAATGGAAATCAGGTCGAATTATGAGCCACGAGCGGTTCTCACCTTGGCCGGTTTTCACATCTGCCGCTTGTCGCTCGGCTGGACATATAGGCCGAGTCGCCGCCGACCATTGTCAATAGCTGCGCCTGCGCAATTGACAACTAACACCGTCTTACACGCCGGATTTGGAAAGGAACGAATTGGTGTAGTTGTTTAGTTGGTAAAACACTGAATTTGAGACTATGAGAACTGCAGGTTGACTGAAGCCAACACTTCGGCGTCGTAGTTGGCAGATTAAACTCAGTAGCGAACAATAAGAGATGCATAAGTCAAAGCTTGATAATAATATATTTTATAGGTGATACTGGTGATAAAAACTTCGCATTTCGGATGGGATTGGTGGCACACGTATGAATTCCTTTTGAGTTGTTTTATGCTCCGTTAAGATAAGCTGCGTTAGTGTGGCAACGGAAAGAAATTATGCTCGAGTCAAATATTCTCGGTCCATAAGTAAAAAAACGTATGTTCCTTATGCATTCTTGAGCAATCCAATTTTAAGAACATGCGTGACTAAGTACGCCCACCGTGAGCTACGTTAAAATATTTTATGATCCGCATTTAATTTAATAGGTTATTGATCTGCTAGACGAGATTTTTTTAATGGTAAGATTTATGATGAATTGTGCTTTTTGCCTCACAACTTTTGTTTATTTATAAAACGTTCTCACGTAAAAAATCGTTTTGTTTGATATTTTGCAATTAACTAATTCTGCTAATGCTACCGAAATAATTGGCATCTTCTTTCTATTTTTAGTGTTTATTTATAGAAATAAATGTTTCATTTAGTTTTCCTCGTACATGCAATTTCTTTTAATATTCTATTAGGAAACAGAAGTGGACTAGCGAAAAGGGTATATAATTATTGTTTAAATATTATATCAGAAGCACTTATGAGCCATCCGCTTTAATTTATCAAACTAGTCAGACCGGATCGGTGATCCGATTTATTTGAATGTTTCATAATACAAGAACCGGCTCGTGCTGTGTCTAAAATATCAACCTGAACTAAGAGTGGGTTATAAGCACGCCAGCCGATACTATCTGTTCAAAAATAATTTCACAATCTATGATAGTCGAGTTGTAAATTATAGGGGACTAAATACATTTAAAATGTTCAAATTAAGTGTCAGAAAATGAAAATATATGAGACGAGTCACACCAGAAATGTGTGAGACTAAAAATAAACTCGAAAAACAATAGAAGAATGAACATACACAATTACAGAAGAGTTGAAATATTTGTTAGTTTTGAATAGTTTAAACGTTTGAATAGACCATGTCCCTGTTCTCATTACGAACAAACCACAAAGTACAAGAACGCTTTTCATAAACAACCTTGTTAGAGTTAAAAACGTAAATCAATTATGATTGGTGTACATAGGCACGCGTATGAATCACGATCTAGTTCCCAATTCCTTAGCGACTGGCCCGCGTTATGTTTATTTTTTATTTCGGTCAACGTCCGTGCTCGGCCCCATTGTACTCGCTCCATTGACATCGATTTTTAGGGTTAGATTTAAAGCGGCCGAAATAGAATACATTCATCGGCCATCAAAGGAGTATGTGGGCATGGGCCTTTTGAATTCAGTCGCGTGTGCTCAGCACGTGCAAAATCAGGAGCGTTTTAATACAAATTAGCGTTGAAAACACTTTTGTTGCTCACGGAATTTAATCCATTGAATAACTCGACTTTTTGTTAGGCGTACGAGTGTAAAGCGCAACCCTACGTTGAATTTATATCAATAAACTAAATAGACGGTTATTTACGAGTATGCAGATTTCTAAGCCCACGCTTGAAGCTATTTATTTTGTAAGTTGTTATGATTTGAATGTACAATCTGATAAGTCCAGGCGACCGATTAATAAAAATTATATCGATGAGAACTTCGACCTTTTGATTCTAGTTAATTATTTACTTTGGCATTTATGGCGTGGAAAATTTCTTCACACATTCTACATACCTATATGTACGTTACTTTCGGCTCAATTCGAGGTATCTCCACGAAATCTCATATTATACGCCGACATTGGATGTAGCTTATAATGAACATAATATAACCTAATCATCTTTCATTCCCAAGGCTGTATTACAGTGTCATTACGGCCTCTTCTTGGTACATAATAATGAAAGATTGCTTTGTGTTACTTCCACTGAATGTTTACGACTTAGCACACGTAAATAGCTGTTTTTTCTAATTGTCATGACTAGGGCCGTGTTGTCACCGAGTGGTTTTTAGCCTTTTGTATTCTAAGGCAAACAATGTAAAAGGTCGTTACCGAAATTAATAGTATTTATGTATGTTCAGGTCACGCGGCAGTGTTTGGTCTAGGTATTCGATCGGATCGAGCGTGTGTTGACCGGGCGATTCACCTTGAGACCGCACCTCGGTTCTTATAACCCCGCCGCGGCGAGATACCTCCGGTTTGTTGTACACGTGGAGCGTTGCGGCGACTACCTAAACCGGCCGCGTACGATAGTTTGGTACATACAATGCTCGGGGACCGGTCCACTCCGTGCTGTGGGTGAGCCTGTCGTGGAATGCACAAGACGGTCCGAGATGGCGTGATTTGAAAGTGGCCGAGTACGCCGGTTATCGACTCACCAACATTTTTCGCCTCGATTTTATTATATCGAATAGTAAACATTGATTGCTGGCCCACGCTTTCGTTTTTTTTACTCGTCGCCGGATGAACCGATTGTTTGGTAATACAAAATTGGCCGTAATCAAACGCTATTCACTTTGTATCATTACTGTCGGTGGGTAATCAAATTATCATATTTTAATAATAAACACGCTGTTAATTCCACGTGCAGCCGGCGAATTGGACAACAACAGTGGTTAGTCGTGGACAAAAAATATCAGCCTGCTTTATTGACGATTCAAATCATCCCATTTAAAATCTACACGTGTTTTAGTATGTTTGATATTTAATACGGTTCGCTTTTCGAAAAGAAACAAAATGTTTTCCTTTTTTGCAAAAATAATGAAACTTTATATTGCCAATGATTCATGTAACGGACTGTACATATCTACTGACTAGGTATATTGTGCTATTATTATTCTAAGTGAGAACGCTGAACCTTACATTTTACGTAAACATCGTAAGTATGACGCAATCCACATAACACATGTAGAAAGGATGCTCGTGAAATGGGTAACCAAAAATAAATATTGAGCGCGGACTTATACATTTAAATTTGGATTATTATTTTTTAAGTCGGCATTGGATAGTCAGGCTTTACAGACTACAATTTTTAGCAAAATGATAACAATTATAAAGTAAAAATTACATATAAGATATGAATTAATTAAATAAATAAATAAATGATGTAATAAATCGTGTATTACAAACAACAAACAAAGAACAAAAAATGACCTGACACTTCTGAAATTTGTCCAATTCCGTTAAAACCTTCTAATTGAAATGAAATTTTATAAATTGTTTTGATACACGGATTTAATAGTTGGCTCCAAATTTTTTTTTTTACAAAATTACCGCTTGGAAGGTAATGACAAATCTCTGACTTTGCTAAAGGTTATCTTATTTGTTTGCAATACTTGGCTGTATGAAGTAATATTTTTTGTTTTGCCACTCGTTTCAAAATCGATAAAAAGTGTTATTAAAGCTCGAATCGCTTTATCAATTGAGTTAGGTACAACTTAATTATAAAGTTGATATTAAAAACGTATATGTTTATTTGGCGGGCGCAGAAATAATAAATCAAATTTCGAACACTGAATATATCCATAGTGAATACAAAATAGATTTGAAACCGTTTTAATCTAAACACGTTATTTTTTAAACATATCTCTCTCTCTCTTTCTTTACAGCATTGTCTCTGCTCATTATCATAGAGGCTGTCAGGTTTTTAGGTGGAGATAACGGAAATATTTTAAGACATTCTCAAATTTTATGTAGTAAACAAGTATTATTATAAAATACGATGTGACGGACTAGAATTTTTAATAAGCTATATGAGAAATTCATTAAATTTTACTAATGACTACGATCCTTGACAAAAGCAACTATAATAGGATTTTGCTCAACATATTGCACGAGAAGGGTTGATTGGTCGCTGGCTCAATGTGCTTTGGTAAAAAGATTACTGTCACAGTTCACATTTGATCAGCCAAGTGTCAAAATCTATTAGTAATTGGCTTAACTGCAGGCAAGGGTGGCAAACTAATTATTATTTACATTTTGTCACATCTAAGTGACTGCACATGGACTTGGCAGTCTATAGAGTAACCACCGGCGAGAAATTATTTAACTCTTCTGTCGACACAAAAACTCCAGCTGAAATGCAAATACTCTTTGAAGCACGAAGATTCAAACGTGAAAACTCACGTCACTGGCGATGATATCACAAAAATGCATTCAACTTATAATAAATTGCAGTTGGCAATGGATTATGCTCAGGATCCTTGAGTTGCAACTCAGTGGGAGGTGTTAAGGCTGATTTCACTCAACAATTAATTTTGAATGAACATTTGATTAATGATAAACCTATACTAAGGACAATCGATAATTAAATATTCAAAGTAACTACAGACACTAAAGAGATTAGTAAATTAATTATTCTTAATTTTTCTTTTATTTTTATTTAAATAGTCAAATACTTTACTATTTTAGTTTTAACTTATTTATTTATTTTTATTTATTTATAAACTTTATTGTACACCAGAAAAAAACAAATACAATAACAGAAATTAAAAATAATATTAAAAATAAGTACAATCGGCGGCCTTATTGCACTAGGCAATCTCTTCCAGGCAACCTTTGGATGGAGATAAGACACAGATTTAACTTCTGATATTACTAACAATTTTAAGTAAACCATGTATTTGTCCAATAGATAGAAACACGACGTAGATATTAGAACATCCAACAATTTAGATGAAAATAATTTTAATTGTGACCGAAGTTTATAGAATCCTTTAAAGTTACATATTTCGTTCGGCCTTTGGTGTAACAGCGCTAATAAGAGAAGGGCTTTCATATTCCCAGAAGAATGAAAAAATATGTTTCAGTTCGCTTTAAAAATATTTTCACCATAATTATTTTAGTTAGACTGCGAGGTCGACGCAGCTTTGATCCAAGCCTAATGATGCTATCTGCCTTATTTAAAATGTATTTCTGACGCCAAGTGAGGAAAACAATTGTCAAATTCTACCACGTTTTGATTCAGACATCAGATTTATTGCCATACTTTGGACGTCACAACCATTTTAAGTTTTCTTTGTTAGTTTTTGTTTAGCATCAATTATAATAATTTCGAGACGTACTAGACCGTCCTGATCCGTTCCTTTTGTCATGTTGCGATTCGGTATAGTTAATTCAGCTTTCAATGCGATACAATCATCTCGGAAATTTCTCTTTCAATTGCTGTTGTTCCGTGCGCTCGTGTCAGCCTTAGGGCACCGGCGCAACCTGCGCAGATTGCAACAGTGATCTTTTTTGTACTTTCAAAACCTTTTTTGATGTGTCTGACTTTCATATCTATACTTTTACAAAGTGTAGATTCATTAGTTGTTAGGCAATTATTAGTAATATTGATTGTTCTATCGTATTGTACTTCATCAACTTTGTTTTGTCTATTGGCTAGCTATTATCTTATTAAACTTTACCCTATAACTGAGTAATTCATCATTTTATTTGTAAAAACGGCTTCGTTAGATATATTTGCTGTGTGGGTGTATTAGGTCAGACGGTCAATCTGTCTAGATTTCATGCCAGAATGAACAGAAAAGGATGTTATCAACAGTTATTTTTGGAGCAGACTGATATTAATGTGTAGAGGCAAATGCATTATATTGAAATAAATATTTTCGTACTCAAATATCTGGAACGAATTTTTTTTTTAAATTAAATTACCAGTATCATAATTGATATATACCAATAAAAATGAGCTGATGAATTGGTAACATAAACTCAGTGATAGAGATTTATATCGCGTTTTTCTACCTTAACCTTACATTTATTGTCTCTATATTTCACTTGTATAACAGAATGACACCTCACCCCGTCACAAAGAACAATACAGATATCTCGGCCACAATACAAGTTTCTACACTGAAAATGACATTAACCCAGTGCAATAAATTCTCCTCTGTAGCGCTTACGTCTCATTATCACGACAAAGTGACATCACAGACCACAGCACACAACGTTTGCGTCAAAATTGGACGTTGGCTAGCAAGGCTCTTTTTTACTGGTGACATACATATCTAAAGCATACACAGGTTTATGGTTTAAAGCAAATATTTGGTATTTTTTGTTGTTAAATTGGTGGGGTATTTTGCATGAGTAATTGTCCGGGTAATATTTTTTATCAATATTGTATATGTTAGGTCGTTTTTTAAGAAACCATTCTATAGGATGGGTTTTTTACTTTTTAGGATTTGAATTGCCTAGATCCATCGAACGACAAAACAAGTACCTGATGGTAGGACTGTCTATAAACATCCACAAGGTTTCGATCTTGGATATGTTGCTGGCCTTTCAAATTCGAAGGAGAGTAGGAAGGAAAAAGGATGGGAAGAGAAAAAGGGTATTGGGCATCAGACAATCTCGTTCACCGACGAAATACGACAGCAAAGGGGTCGCTTCCAGACGATTTCCTATGATACAGCGGTACCGCCCTAGACGAGCCTGCCCTTTCATACCGAGTCATTACTCACAACAGCATGGCTCTGCCATTTGTAAATCAATAACTTCATACACCAGTACAGCAATTACTATAACTTCCAAAATAAAAGTCACAATATTCCAATAAACACAAGTATATACTGTTGAATTATGTGCGAATTCGCCTCGATTTACACAAAGGCATTCGCTTGAAATATTTTGATTCATATAGTTAATTTGTAAGCAATACTGCTGCCATTTGGGCCATTAATAAACGTCGCGCGTTGTCGTGCGATTGTTTGTCTCTGTCGCTCTTATAGCTATAGATATAAAGCCCACAGTACATTGGCTCAAACACCGCCCACTCAGGTGGGAATAAACTATTTTTTTCATCGTCGTCTCCGAAACCGAAACGCCCTAATTCCAACCACGGTATTACGGTGCTCTATCATTCGAAGTATCTTTGTAAAGGTCTTTGATTGCTTCTGAGTCTCGTAGTTATTATATTGCTTCTAGTTTATAAACCTACGTTAAAATGATCGGGTAATAATCTTGGTATTTGGAGGGACTGAAGTAGTAAGTTGGTCAATTGTCATCGTTGATCATAAATAGCAAAAATTCTATACTGACTGCTCCTAGAGGCCCCAGGACGGCATAAATGGTATAAAATAATAAAAAAATCTGCTCTTTTATATTTTTGTAATAGGTAATTAATATGTAATGTTTAAGACTATTTATTACCAGCCAATTTCAAAGAACTATTTAAACACCAGTAGAACGAAACGTGATTCTGTTAATCTGATAATATAATTGCAGTTTACTAATAGATACTGGAATACTTAAGTTAGATCGTATTTTGTATCCAAATATTTGTTGAAACAAATTAAACATTTGAATGATGCAATAATATTATTTCTTGAACTCTAACGAGTCTTTTCAAAAATGTATTTTACCTCATTATAAATCACTATTGTATTATTACATAAAGTACGTAACACAAAATTGTACACAAAGCTTAAGCTGATGGGCATTTTATAAAATATTGCCTATATCATAAATTGTGCTGATAACATTCCAAACTTCGTTCGGAATCCACTAACCGGCGCGGTGGATAGAACGCGCGGCCGCTACTCTATGGTCCCACAGTTAGCGTGCTATACGTATACGGGTGAAGTGTATCCAAATATTGGTGGCGGGCAGGGTGAACGACCTCGCGCCGTAGGCACCTGCAATCGCGTCTCTGTTGACACAAGCAACTGTCGCCGCGTGACGCTTCCAAGTGATAATGAGTGTCGGTGTAATGTTCTTGAGATTTCAAATATTTTATGTTATTTCATATACTTTACAAAAAAAAAACAAAAAGCGAAAAATTATATCTGTGATTTGATTCGAAAATTTAAAATGTTGTAAAATTACAATTCGATTTTTAAATTTAAATTCACAGTATGTGTTCGACTTTCGAGTTTTATTTTGTAAAGAAAGGTCGCATTACCAATTTATTTCGTAAATATAGTTTTCTTCGGACGGTGTCGCGTCCTTTGTAGTGAGCATTAGGGAAAGTCACGTGCTTTTGACATAACCTACTTTCGGCGGACTATTCCGGTACGAGGCGTGATGGGTGGCGGACGTCAAGTCGTGTCGGTGATAAGCTCCAGAAATTTAAATTTTTCATGAATATCTTGTGGATTATGTTACTATGCTTTTTACTTATTAATTTTGAACATGATCTGGACAGGGTTTGTGTGTATACATTTTATATTAAATAAGTATTTATAGTAATATCTTCGAATACTTAGTTTGCTAAAACAAAAATATTACTTAGTTAATTAGCATGCCGTTGCTGATTAATACTAAATTAGTAATTTAAAGCAGGCGGTAGCAATGTTTTAAATTAGCTTCGTCTATTTATAAATTAGAACAAAGATTTTAAGTATCACATACGTATGTATAGAAAAAATATTTTAGTAAGTGCTGAATATGGTTATTTGGACTCTTAAAATACATTTTAAATTTCTAAAACATATGAGTGTTAATTCAGCTTATTTACAACAACAACAAAATGCTACAAAAAGTTAATAAACGTATGAGATTTATAGCGTAGTAAATTATTAAGTACGTAGAAAATTAAAAATAAAGGAGTGCCTTATGATTATGATTGCTCCTGGATGCTTAACATAAACCACGTAAACAGAAAAATATCATCAGAGTGAACAAATAGTTAAGGAATTTACAGAGGATTCAAAATCGGTACCAGATACCAAAATGTCATAGTCCATTTCGACTGTCATGCTCAGTAATACGTCATCCACACCAAATTCACACCGGCTTACCAAGTCATACTCATAGTGTCAAAATTTCGCAGTAACGTTTTTAAATTATTACGTGATCGACGGAATTGCCGGTGGGATTGAGGGCGCGGCCTTGTCCCGTTTCGGAGGTTGGCACATTTTTACACCCACTTTGAACTACGGCCAAGCGAACTACGTTTGATTGATGTGGGATACAATCGAGTAACCGAATCGTCATTACCGAAATGAACGATAAACTGAGGGATTGTTTTCGGACGTGGGATTTAAACAGCTGGCGCAAACAAGCAGTCCTCTTGATGTTCAATGGTAAGTGATCAGCGTTTCACATTAACACCTACCACAGTCTGAATATGAAGGGGGTTACTGTATAATTCTAAAAGAGGTTCGAATGTTGGACCATCGCGTCATACTTAAAATGTACGAATGTGTCTACCTAGGCAGTACCTACCCCACACACATACATAGTTAATAGAATGTTAAGTATCATAGATAATTGATTTGTAGAAGTGGAAACTTATAACTTAATTCGGTCGTCGAATATTCGCACATTCGATGTTCATTTCGGATCATAGTATAACACCCCAGAGTAGTGTTAGAATCGTCCATCCTTGAATTGCAATAGAAAAAAAGGGACAATTTAAAACCAAATCATTTATAGATAATAAAACGTTTGGATTATGGTGTGTATAATAGTAGACGAAAATATTTGAACGAAAGACGAAAAGTCTCTACATTTTCTTATATCACTGTATATACATTTACTAGTAATAAAGATTACATTTCACTATTTTGTACTATGATTAAAAATAATGCTATATCATGTGCAAAAATGTGGAGTGTTATTATAAGTATTATATTTCGATAAAAAATACTTTGTCCTTTTATATTTAACCTTTTGTATTCAACTTACATATGTTTATGCGTGGCATAAATTTAGATATTTTTGATTGAAGTTTGATTGAATTTTGATAATAGGTAAACAATTCTTAAACCTACATTATGATTTTTCCAATATGAAACTTGTTAGTAACTAGAAATTTAAGAAATATCAAGCAGTTTATTGAAAATATTCATCTAGTACAATATACATGATATTCTTATGTAATGTTTGTTTGTATTACTGTCTTTTGAATTTTTCGATTTTTTGTATATTTCGTGCGTAGAGGTTTTTAGGATATATAAAACTGGCTTTATAATAATGTTTGAACTTCAATTTTTTATTTATTTTTTATTGTATAGATTCGGCTAATAAGAATACTGGGGCCCTACTATATTCATCCGAAACGAAGTTCGAAACTTCGGACGAACGAAGTTTGTGACGATACGAATGTACCTACTCTGAAAATGTTCGGATTGCCGATTTATGCGAATCATTCATTCTTTGATCCGAAGATTCGAATTTCGTGTTACAGAGTAGGTTTCGAAACGAAAAACGTCACGAAGATTCGAATTTCGGATTTATATAAGTAGGGCCCCAGGTCACCTGATGGTAAGTGATTACTACCACCCATGAACGTTTTCACCCCATGGATCAAAGATGTTGCCAGACCATAAAATCTGGAGGGGAGTAGGGAGAAAAAAGGATAGGACGAAGAAAGGAGTATTGAGTATATGAAAATCTCACTCACCAATATAAATATGAGAGCGAAGATTTCGCTTCGACTTGTCGATTCATGCCGAGTTGTGATTGACAATAGCGTAGCTCTACCACTTCCAATATATGAAATATTTTTAATAATTATAGTAACTATTGCTAAAACTAAAAAAAAAACATAATAATCAAATACCTGGAGATTATGAAAATATTTTACCTTATGTATCCCAAATAATGTAAGTATATCAAACTTGAAGTTTTTGACGTGACAACGTCTTAAATTAGGTTGCGGCTGGGAGTCACTTATGAAAAAGTGTAACGCCCGGTAACGTTACGATGAGTCACCGAACGAGAGAGAGGCCCGCCGAATGCCTTGCGTCTCTCTCCCACTCAACTATGATCGGTCTGCCGCGCGCGCAGCACTAGAGAATTAGGCGCATTGAATCGGCGCATGCTTGTGTCTCTGTCTTTGTCTTTCTCGAACGTTCTTGGCGTTGGAAAAACAAGAAAGCGTCACAATACAAGTTCACACGTGTGGTTAAAGTATCGTCAGCTGTGTCTGTAGTGAAAATATGGAGTGCTTAGATTCGTCATTTATCATTTACAACAACTACAACAATAAAGGTAAATAATTGTACACTGATATTTCATTATCGTAAACTATGATTGATTGATTAATTGTTAGATTGACACAAAAGTTGAGAAACTGAGTTTATAGGTTATGTCATACTATTGATAAATGTTGATAGTGTTTTAGTAAACAAAATATATTTCTATAGTTAAAATTTGTGCAATTCTTATTTTCATTCAATTCCTTGTTCCTATTGTGCAATTTAATTATATTCATATCAATAAATATTCTACCGAGAAAAAGACGTTGTCACGTAAAATCTTCGCCCGTAAAACCGACTTTACAGGCAACCATTTTGTAACCTCTTTTTTTTTTGCTATCGGTGTTTCCATTTCTTTTTTTATTACAACCCGTATGTATCAACATATTTGCGCATACTTTACATATTGTATACTTATTTCATCACTGTTCGTCTTAATGTAGAGTTAGAACATTGTGTGAATTTTATGTGCAAAATTACTAAATAAATATTTTGCATAATGTTGCATCAAAGCCACTCTTCTTCTACAGCATAAGTTTTGGCATCCCTAATCCATTATTCCCGCCATTTCTCACCGCTAAGTACTCTTAAGTTTTGTATGCCTAACTATTATTAGTTTCACGTCATAAGCCGTTTATCCAATGAAACGACATGCTAGTATAAATTGTATCGCTTCGTACTTGGCTTTTGGCTAATTCAATTTGCAAAGACTGAGCTGTTGCAAGTTGTTGACCCGTGCATAGTAAAATGATAATTTACGATAGCATTTTTTGCTAATAGGCTAGCTTCCGAATAACGCGAAAATAATTTTGAAAGTGGTAGAGTCACGTCGTGATCAGTCATGACTTAGCATGAATGGGCAGGCTTATCCGGAGTGGTAATACTGCCTTTAAGAAAATCGTCGTGGAACGACAGCTTTCCTGTCGCGTTTCAGCTGGTGAGTGAGATTGCCGGATGTCCAATAACTCTTTCTTCCTATTTCTTTTCCGCTCTCCTCAAGATCCAATTTTATGTCAATATATCCATGATCCAAGTGTTGTGGAGGATCAGGTGATATGATAGCTGGTTTGACGAACCAATACATTAAAACAATAGTGTTAACAACCTGTTTAATATTATCTGTATCAGCCCATACACGTCCCACTGCAGGCCACAGGCCTCCTGTACAATCGAGAGTACGATTGAGACTGGTTTGGCCATATAGTCCACCACGCTGGCCTAGTGCGGGTTGGTTTAATATTAGTGATGAATTAATATTAATGGCGGGCGGAATAGTTGAGTTTACAAGCGAAAGATGTTCCGATAATATTATTATTGGTATCTTTATATTGAAGTGCACTTAGTGTCAAATGTTTTGTACTTGCATAGCATTTTTTTCATTTGAGTGTGACTAAAAATATAACTCATTTTTTTATATTTCTAATTACTTTTATTGAGGTATATCCGAAAATTTTAAAACCGGTGTGATTGGCTGTGAAATTGAAACAGCTAGAAAATTTTGCAGCCCGTTTTTTTTTACCCTGACCCTAAAACGTTTAAGCTGTAGGTTCAAAGTTAAATAAAATGAGACCAACATCATTCAACATAGCAACTTCGTTGACCTGAATATGTGATAAAAATAAACCTCGCTGAATTCGATACTCGATTCGAAAAATATTTTCGTAATGTTGAATGAGAAAAGTACACGAAAAATGACGCTTAGGCATAATTCATATTATTGCATGGAAGTTTGTTCCATCGGACAATACTTGAACGTGTTTAAGAATGCCGACAATGTTGACCATGTCCACTTGTCAGTGTAAGTATGACAGTCGCGATAGCGGGCTGATATTCACGTTTCCTTTTTTTGCTGTCCTCGATACCGCCGCGCTTCGTAAAAAACTAACCTAAAAGCCGCTTTACACGGCAAAAACATTTTACATCCATTTATATCAGACGATTTTTACATTAAAATTGTGCAGCGCACAAAATATAGCGGACGTGGAAACAGCGCTAGAGAAATTAAATGGCTACAACATTTATGTCAACGGAATAGTAATTTACACAAGAGTACCGAGTTCAACACAAACATGTGTTTCCTGCGTCGTGTTTAACTCTCGTAGCCAGTTGCCATCGCGTCGATGTTACTTCACGCACGCTACATGAAACAATGTGTATGCATTTTACGCGGTCACTGATTCACGCCAAACTAAATATGAACGACCGCATTACGCTTAATAGGGCTGATATACAATTCGGTGACACAACAAATCAGCTGAGCGCCGCTGGCAGCCCCGCGCGGCGAGCGGCGACCGAGAGCCGCAGCCTCGCCGCGACTCCTTGTCGACAAGCAACTTTCCAACTTGCACGCTATAAATATTCAACGGCCAGTGTGCCAGCAATCGCAGCTCTCACCGGCTACATAATATCATCGCTCGTGAGATGATTAAATACCCACCTAAATACAGTTTGGGCTCAATTTTGGCGGCCCGCAGCGACTCCCGGCCAGAAACTGTGTAGTGTCGGAGGTCCGCGGTGGTGGGTGCACTCACGCCCGCGACTACTCATCCATCACTGCACATCCGCACGGTACGGCGAGACTCACGATCACACTGTCACAGCACGCGGCGGCCGTCCGGCCCGCCCCAGTCACCACCACTGTCCGGCACGCGGCCACTCAGTTCCGTCACTGCCGCTGCAGCCTGCCACCGAATCCACCACGCGACCACACGCGACTGCAGGTTTCGCGCCGCAAGGCTACGTCAAACCGCGAGGGCCGAAAATGCACGAGGTCGGCGCGACCTCCGCGCTCCACACTCTCGAGCGCGAGAGCTCGCGAAGCCTGAGCACTGGCAGGTGCACTGCGTGTAGTGCAGCGACGACGCCGAGAAAAGTGTACGAGACGACGCGCGTGACTCGCCGCCGCCGACTGACAGGGCGCGCCGCGACGAACCTCGACTCACCAACACACGCGCAGCGGCGCACACTGGCGCACACTCGCACCCGGCCGCCTCGCGCCTCGCACACCGCGCCGCACCGCCATGCCACACCGCCACACCACGCCGCGCCGGGCCCGCGACGCTACACAGTACACTGCTACAGTGCTACACACTGACGCACGCGGCGGGCGGCGGGCGGCGTTTACACCGCACACAACCGCGTACGGATCCGGCGATATTTTAAAGTTTCATACCAAATTTGACTTTAAAATCTCATCGAGACCGACGGAGACGCGGCCCAGCCGGCCGGGCTGGATATTTACCTGAATAACAGTGGTGCGTTGTCTCATTGGGCGCATTAGTTGCGCAGTGAATGGACAACGCGTGTGGAAACATGAAGGAGAGCGCATGCGCCACGCACACTCCCTCGCGGCGCCTCTGTATTTACTGAAAATTGGTATAGTCGCATTTGTGTTACGTTAGTACGTGTAAAATGTAGCTGGAATGTCTGAAAACTTGAATAAGCCCACGGACGCGAACGTCTTGAAATTGAAATGCAATGTGACGGCGCGGATCAGACAGGGACATAAAGAGTAAAACATGTTTTTCTGTTATCGTTTTGCGATGAGTTGAATCTATAAGAGTGGGTGGCGTTTATGTGAATGGAGAAGTCACGTCAATTGAAGAACGGGGAGCGAGCGATAAATTAAAAGCGCATCTCTCGCAACGAGGCATAAGTAAGGTCATTGGAATGCTTAGCTGCGATGCTACAAATTGCGCAAATAGATGTTCCAATGAACTCGTTTAATAATAGCGGGCGTAGTGAGGGCGTCGCTGAGGAGAAATACTAGTGGAGTATCGCTCGCCGACTACAGCACAGCGCGACTGGCTCAAGGTTGCCACAACACATACATTAGTAGTCCGCACTGCCTTCGGGAAATCTGAGGTCAAATCTGAGCATTTCCATTAAAGATGAACGTATGAAACGTATCGAACATTTGATTGTGTTACTGGATGAATGCAAACAAACTGAAGGTATGAGCAATATTATGTTTGCAAGGAAACAATAAGAACAGCCATATCATAAAGCATAAACACTGCCAAAAGTTGAAAGATTATTTTTGTGTATTAAAATCTAATATATTCAAAATATGTTCTCAGAAGAAAGTGATTAAATTTATTTTTTGTTTGATTCGATTGTCTACGATAGCAATTTTGAATACTTACAGGTACATTACGAACTTCTATAATAGCAGTATGCTTACAATATTTCCTGGTGTTAAAAAAAGCATTGTAAAAACCTCCAATGTCGTACCAATTATATACGACATTGAAAGAATAAAAATGCGTTGCGAATTTCACCAGATTCATCACGATGGCAGACGGGAGACATCAGCTTGCCGTTGAAATAAATCGCTCTCGAATTTCACTAATATTATTTTGTGGGATCATTTCTCTGGAATAAATTGATGAGCGAGGTTTCATATTGAAATAAAACTATTATTTACGGACTTTATCGCGAATTTGGTTTAATTTTTACATTTTTGACTTCCCGAAGTTTCAGGTTGAGGTTTTCATAGTTCGGTAGGAGACATTTTCGCAATTTTTGTTGGACCTCATAATTTTCTGTTATTTTATTTTGTATTCCATGTGTTGTGTCACATTGTGCCACATCCATACATGATTTTTTGTATATATTTTTCTTACAACCAGACAAATAGACAAAACTTTTAAAATATTGTTTTAAGTTTAATTACTTATACACGAAAATCCCTTTTACACGAATTCTTCATAATAAAAATGTAGAGACCGAAGAATGTAGAGATCCCTTTAACACGAATAATGATTTAGAATCCAAATGTAGAGACCCAAAAAGTCTATCATTTTATTATACAAGATGTAGATGACATAAACAAAAAATCTGTGGTCATGGATAACAGTCTATTGACGCGATAATTACAACATACATACATACATAAACTCACGCCTATTTTCCATTGGGGTAGGCAGATACTATTGCGCCAAGTGCTACGGTCCATACTTATCTCTTTCGCTTCTTTTGTCATTAATCTCTTCATACACGCTAGTTGGCTTCGAGGACTCTGTATTTATATTTAAAAATACATCTAAAATAAGAAATTCTTTAAAGCATTTCGATCTTCGTGGAACTAAAGTATTTGTTCCAACAGGAATCAACAAGGCGTAATAAAAGGAGGACAACGATGGTTTGTTCGGAGGTGGTCGCTCGGGATGGAAATGGTCGCTTCCGCCGGCGCCCCGAACATTACCAGCGGGAGGAAAGCCTGGCGATTTTATATAAGTATAAATGACAGTCTATAAAACAAAGTAGGTTCTTGCTGTCCGTATGTATGCTTAGATCTTTAAAACTAGTCAACGGATTTTCATGCGGTTTTCTTTAATAGATAGAGTGATTTAAGAGAAAGGTTTATGTGTATAATACTGTTTGTATTATCATTGTAGAGAAATCTATCTGCTCCCGGGCAAAGCTGAGTCGGGCCGCTAGTTTGTTTTAAAACTGTTTTATAAGGATGTATGGAAGGCAATGGAGGGTAAGTGATAGTCTTCGGATTTGAACACCACTATACGTTATATAACACATGCATTGGAGGGTTTTTTAAGATTGAAGATTAGAGGTATTGCTTCTTAGCAGAAGTTTCTAGAAGTGGTAGATCCACGCTGTTGTCAGTTGTAGCTCAGCATGAATGGATAGGCTTCGGGGTGGTACTGTTGTATCACAGGAGATCAACATGAAACGACAGATTCGATGTCGCGTTTTGTTCGGTGAGTGAGATTACTGGATGCCCAATATCTCCTTCTCTTCCCATCCTTTTTCCTTCCCACTCTCACTCGATTTGATGGTCCAACAATGCATCTATAATCCCAGCTTTCAGGATGTTTATGGGTGGCCGTGGTTACTTACCATCAGGTGACTTGTTTCCTCGTTTGCAAAAAAAGTATGTTTTTTCGGTTTTTCTGGATGGTGACCATTATACGATGCTATATATATCCGTCATAGTGATGTATTAAAAAAATATACACATATAAAGCGTTTCGGGATATTCTATACATCCGATTTTGATCAGGCCGGCAAAATTTTCCGACATCACCATCTCTCCAAGAGACATAATATGTGCGGGACAAACCCATACAGAAGATTTTTTCAAACATTTCCAAAAATATCGTAACATAATAACATCGCGGGGATTTATAAAAAGCTTGTTGAATTTAATTAAAGAAGGGACCGCATCTGCATAAAGGAAGCGGGCCAGTTATTTTCATTTTGAAAACCCAAAAAGAGAATTCGCTTGTTGATCAAAATAAGATTTGGGTATAGCATTTTAAGTCATTGCGGGGCGCGAGTAAAGTCTTTCAAAGAACTTGTGATTATAAAACAGTAACTTTTAATTGTTATATGAGTGCCTTTAAGTGGCGTAGTTGAATTACAACGCTGACGTCTCGGGTTCGAATCCCGGGTCGGGCAAAGTGATATTGGATTTTTCTATTCATTATCAGCCTGTAGTCAGGAATTTGTACCTGATATGGTGATAGGCTCGCCCCTTTCACATCGTGGAACGGAACATACAGGGCGAAAAGTGGGTGTCCTCGAAGAACCTCTGCCTACCCCTTCTGAGAAAAAGGCGTGAGTTTATGTATGTATTAATTATCAGGAAAGAAGGTTTTTTTGTGAATTTTATATTCCACTGGTCATTAGTTCTCTGTGCTACTATTGCTCTACTTCTAACTCCTATATCACTACAATGTTATGGGGATAAAAAATGTCTAATAGATCGTGTTCACACTTCAGAAGCACCGAAATATTTTTATTTTATTAATTGATGATTATATGTGACAGTGCGTGGTGGCCTGTTGGTAAACGGACTAGACGCGGCTGCCAATATGTTCACGTGGTCGCGGGTTTGAATCCCAGGGCACTCCTCTGACTTTTCGGAGTCATGTGTGTATTGGTAGTCAATCACCACGCACTAAAACGGTGAAGGAAAACATTGTGAGGAAACCTGCATACCATAGCGATTCATAAGAATTTCTATGGTATGTAAGTTCGCCAACCCGCACTAGGCCAGCGTGGTGGACTATATGGCCTAACCACTCTCAATCGTACTGTCGATTGTAGAGTAGGCCCGTGCCCTGCAGTAGGACGTATATGGGCTGATACAGATACATACAGATTATATGTATGTGCATAATATATGCATGGTATATCAAAACTGCTACCGAAAATGAAGCCGGGTGGTAGTTTTTTCTATCGTTTTTCCTAAAACGATAATGTACATGTATGTATACTAAAAACTATCTATATGATATTTCAAAAACCATTACAAAAATTGTAGCGTTTGTTTTGCCATTATTTTAATTGCGTCGTTTTTGTAGTTACTAAAACTAGTACCCGGCTTCGTTTTCGCTAACAGTCTTGATATACCTTGTATATATTATGGACATACATTTAATCATCAAATAATATAAATATTTCGGTGCTTCTGAAGTGTGAACACGCATACACGATCTATTAGAAAACTTATCAGGAAATGTATATAAGATTGTAGCAGCTTAGGTATTATAATTGTGTGTATTATGTATGTATATGTAATGCAACAAAGTTCACACGTTGAAAGTGAGTAATCACAAAATAACGCCCGGTAATATTCATTTGTTTTAAAAGTAATTTATTAATTCAAACCAAGTCATATGTCAGACTTAAATGTATTAATTAATGTGGTATTTAAATCGCTTTCAAGTTGCGTTTTATTTTTGGTCCTAAATCAATCGATCCTGCACGTGGTGCATTCTAATTAAACAATAAACACGCACATACTGACAGCAGGGTTCATTATAACCCCTCATTAAATTCCTCAGAGAATATTTAAAGATTTGAAAAAAAAAAAGTGACTATACAAATATATAAAAACCTTTTTTGTAACTAGTACAAAACTAGCAGAAACTTGAGTAGCAGAAATGTATGTCTGAAGAAACGACCCGAGGGAAGCACTTTGAATGTATAATATATAGGGATAGCACACCGACTGTTCGCCTCTAAACATGGTCAGCACATCGTGTGGTCCTGTAAAACTAAATAACATTTGATCGTGTCGCTGAATGTGCACGTCTCTCACAGTTTATAGAAATCTTTCTTTTGTGCGAACCGAGCCGACGGCACAAAAGCCTTCTGATTGCCTCGAACGCATCTCACGCCGGACAATACGACATAAACTTTTATACATTTCTGTCCGATTCAAAGAAACATTCTCGCTCCGTGTACATAAGTAAACGGTCTAACAGATAGTCGTAACAACGGACTAACATGCCATTCGCTGTGAAACTACGAAAATTACAAATTTTCACGCGATTGTTCGCAAAACAGTGGAGTTTTGCCCGCGGCATCCTTCACAAACGCCTCGGCCGACGTTGTAAAAGGCTTGCAGGTTCGATTTAGAATATCGAGATTCTGAGTCAACGACCGGACGGAGGATGTCGAATAATATGCACATTTCGTAAACGCAAATGCGCTCATTAAACCACCTTTTTGGGTTTGACTCATATTTGATATCCAGCTGGCTTGTTCGTCATATAAATATGATAATTAAATTTGCCTTTATGTTTGCCAATATGAACAGCAGATGCAGGTATCCAATGAACACGAATTTGAATCTTACATGTGATGAAACAGATGTTAATGTCAGATTATATTTCGCTTATCCCGAATCTTTCTGATTTGGCCGAAAATATATAATCAAAACTTATGAGATTTGTTTAAGTTGATACTCATTTATTTTGTCGAAACTATGGACAAGTAAGTTACATTGAAATCGTGTGTAAATTATTCTTTCTATAATCCGCAATTTATTCCGACCCGACGTTTGCGATTAAAAAAGGCAAATAATATGTTACCGACGACTGATAATCCAGGCCTCACGTTGCGTCGTATATAAAATAAGCTGATACACAGTCGGACGATACAATGTGTCTTTCATGAAATGCAATTGTATGCTTCGTTGATTCGGGCGTTTCAAACACGGTTGAGCTAACTTTAATATTTAACAGAAACTGTAATTGAAGAAAGTTCTCAGAGTTTCATAAAAAAAACTGAATTAATAATGTCGGTGCATGCAAGGGAAAAAATTAAGGAGACAAGACTTTTAATGAAAGAATTTTACGAAGGTTTTAGCGCTGATATTAGTTTTTTAGTAGAGCTGTTTTTATTTTGTTAGAGTAATATTAATATATACGTGGGAATGAGAAGTCAGTAAAAATCATTAGTTACCTAGCTCCTATGTGAGCAGAATCACCAGATTGGATGTCGATTTGTGCTTTATACCGGGTATATTTAGACTGCAATTGAAAACTAAGACAGGTAGTAGTTTTAGTGACCTTAGATACAATGCAACAAAAAATTTCGCTTTAAAAGTGATGTTTTTTTTTTAAAAGGTTGATGTTTTTTTACTTATGTGTTTGGATGGTAAAGACGTATTTTTCCTAAAATAATTATGTGCGCCCTTTTATATATAAAGGCTCAAAGTTATGCAAGAGTTTTTAAATTAATATTTTAGCAAAAAAAAAATATTTACCACACAAAAAAGATAACACATTAAACATAAAAAATAGTTCTTTTTTGCGTAGTTTTTTATATTTCTGAAACACTAAAACTACCATCTGACTTCGTTTTCGGTCGCATTCTGGATATACTCTGTATAATGTAACACGTTATGCAGATGCCTACTTATTTCCGCATGCGTAATCATCGTCAAACAAAATAACTATTTACATAGATAGTAATGTATCTAGTAGCTGTCATTCCTCATCCTTGACGTATATTTGTCTAATAGCTACCAGTTTTAAGCTGAAAATCGAAGAAATCCACATAAAGCTTAGGAAGAGAAATAAATCAAAGAAAGAATTATCAAAATCACCCAGTACAGAGTTATGAGGTAACAAACATAAAAAAAAATACAGTTGAATTGAGAACCTACTTCTTTTTTTGAAGTTAAAAATAACATTAAATAGCTTGTTGCCAGGCAAAATACTGCATTACGAACACATGCGTCGAGTCAGCGCAAGCATAATTAATGACTTTATTTATAAACACAATTAATTTGTCTCCAGAGCCGTCTATTAGCCATTTCTTTTTTACGTATTGAATCATTTATCACGCGTCTGTATAGAGAAATGTTTGCGAAGCTTCTTATGGAATCTACGGCCGTATTCATAGATGACTGTTTTAAAAACTTGACAACACACTTGACAGCTAAAGTAGGTTTTAAAACTATGAATATGGTGGTAGGTGGTGCCATTACAACATTGAATTACATTATTTATGGAATACGGGAAATGAATATTAGACATTTCGTGATGGTATATTGACGACTGAATTACTCATAAACATCTAAATAGTATTAATAAACAACATTATGTTCAACCAGTAATTACTATAATTTGGAAAAAAATATTAAGCTACGAAAAAGGAACAAAAAAAAAAAATAACCAAAGTAAATTACATTTCTTAATTAAAATATGAATAGAAACCCTAAACACAAGATAATTAGCATTTGAACAAAAGACTCAAGTATCTGAAAACGTATGATTTGTCGCTTTTTGTATGCAGTAGCAGTTTTTGCAACAACATAATTAGCACCCGCGGAGGTCACGGGCTTCTTCCACCAGGGAGGCAGATATCCGAGGGGTTACTCTATAAAAACGATATGAACTTCGAATGTTCGGACGCCGTACGTAAAACTTTACTGATGTGCCTGGGTACTTCACTAAATGTTGGATGGTTGGTTGTAGACTAAGTTAGGAGAAAATGATAAGTACAATAGTGAATAATATTGATTTTTTGAAGTGAAAATATCTTATCTTATATCTTTGATAGCCTCCGTGGCGTAGTTGGTTAGACGCCGCCTGTGAAACGAGAGGCCGCGGGTTCGATCCCCGCATCGAAAGAAATGTGTTAACCACAGGTATTTGTTTCGAGTCTGGGTGTTTGTGAGACCGGAAAGTCTCTCGTAGTTACTGATACCTACGACATAGGACTCGATCTTAGTGTGAGGTCAGGACTATGTATGTGACTGTTGGGTGTATTTATTTTTTATTTAATGTTACTTTATTAAGAGCATCGCAATTATAATTATAATTAAAAAAAAATTGCGGGCGCAGTGGTCTCACGTCCTATTTATTGGTCCAGAGGGGCTGGGCTATAATCTGCACTTACTTTTCAAAAATATGTGTTTATTTTTTGCATGTTGTGTTTACTTATAAGTGTTGTAAGATGTCATAATTATGTATTATCGTAACAACTGTTAGTAAACCTTAATAAACAAAATAAAATAAAAATTCATAAGAGTTCGGAGTAAGAATGTCGAACATCCAGACATTCGAAGTTCGTATCGTTTTATAGAGTTATCCCCCTTGCAAGTGCCACCTACACCAATCTGCACCCACGCTTTTCAATTGGACAGATAAATCAGAATACCTACCACAATATAATTATAAAGGAGTTTGATTTACGACAGGTTATTTATTTCACTGTTGCCTTTGTAATACTAAACCGAAGCGAGGATTTTTCGATATTTAGCAACGTTTTTGCCTCCCTTTTGGGCGTGATCAAACGAGTCTTTGACTGTTGCGTTTATAAATCGACAATTAACACGTCCGTGTAGATATTTTTATCGGTTCATTAAAACTTATAAGCGATTAACTTCGGAAAATGTTTGGTTTATAATTAGTTGGTAATAAATAAATAAAATTTTGCATAAAACACAAGATTTATTTGATAAACGTGTATAGTTCCGACAAAGGTAACGTATTTAATATAGGTATTAATTTTATACGAAATAAACATGTTAAATTGCTACTTGAAATGAAAGAAGAAAAACATCGTATTCAAATTGAACAGACTTAAGTGTTGTTTTTATTTGATTTCTATATATTTTATAATGGGTATATTTTTATTCCTCTTGGAAAGGATATGATTTTCTATGTGAATTTTCCATTAACGCGTATGCAATAGTATTTTTTTTTTCTCGTTTTTTTCGTCTTACCAATTTAGAAATATAATAAAAATTTCGCATTCCACTACTTATGTAAAGTTGTCTTATATAAAACGATTGTATCTATTATTCATGTTAAATAATAACCATTTGATGATTTAAATTTTCAAGATTAGTTTTAGAAACTATTTTTTAAACGTAAAAATAAACAATACTCCTGTCGACGTATATAAGAAATACAGTATATTTTTGATAAAATAAAGTGTTATATAGTGGCATTTATTTCGTGTGGCTTTCAATCTTGATCAATGTCGGCCAACGAATTGACACTGAAGAGGGCGCTCTATAAAATCGAACCCACATCACTCAAAACTCTCGACCGTGTTACCAATTGAACTGAGAGCTATTAATTACTGGTACAACATCCGGTCAGTTGCGTAGGCTTATGTCAGTAGTACTGAGTATTTTTTTTTATTTCTTTGAATTGGGAGACGAGCATGCCGTTCCCTTAATAATAAAAGATACGACCGCTCATGAACAGTAGCAAAATCAAACAACTCCATGACATGGCTTGGCATTCAACTGCGCTCGCCATCATGAGACATAAGCTGTTAAGTCTCAATATGTCCAGTAGTACTCTGTTTCTTTTTTAATGATGCTCGCTATAGTATTACTCCTGTATTTATTAACTCGAATAACGTAAAAATGAAAGTCCAATACGAGACAAATACTTGTAGGCCAACAAAGTATTAATTGGCACCGGAGCACCCGCTCCTCAAGCGTTGAAAACCAACCTCTTAGCCCTGAACCGAAAACATCTGCCTTATGAAATAGTAGTATATCTTAATTTCGCATCCAAAATAGCTAGTAGATCTCAAGGTTGCAGTTGGGTCAATATGCATATAATAAACGGGTCACTTCAGACAGGTCCAGTCAAAAAATAGGGTAGGCTCCTGCAGGATTTCCTATGGCTGCAGACGATAAATCATCATCATCATCATCATCATATCAGCCACAGGAAGTCCACTGCTGAACATAGGCCTCCCCCAATGATCTCCACAATGACCTGTTGGAAGCGGCCTGCATCCAGCGACTTCCTGCGACCTTAGTCAGATCGTCCGTCCACCTTGTAGGCGGGCGTCCGACACTTCTCTTGCCTGTACGTGGCCTCCACTCGAGAACTTTTCGGCCCCAACGGCCATCGGTTCTACGAGCTATGTGCCCGGCCCACTGCCACTTCAACTTGCCAATCCTATGGGCTATGTCGGTAACCTTGGTTCTCCTACGGATCTCCTCATTTCTGATTCGATCTCGTAGGGAAACACCGAGCATAGCCCGCTCCATGGCTCGATAAATAGTGAGCATCAAATTATAGCCTATAAGCCAACATGCTTGGTACATACAAGGTGTCATCGAGACTTCGACTGAAAACGAATCTGGTTGATAATTTTAGTGACTACATACACAATGCAACAAAAATTTCTCAAAAAAGCAGGAATTTTTTTGTGATGTTATGATTACTTCTTGTTTGTGTGGTAAATCCATTGTATCGTATCGTATCAGCCCATATACGTCCCACTGCAGGGCACGGGCCTACTCTACAATCTAAAGTACTATTGAGAGTGGTTAGGCCATATAGTCCACCACGCTGGCCTAGTGCGGGTTGGTAAATCCATAATTTCTGCTAAAATAATATTTTAGACCCTTGCTTACCATAGATTCTTTAAAAATATAAGTTTGTACATTTTAGGAAAAACTATGTTTTTACCGCCCAAATACGATGATAGGAAAACATAAACGCAAATATTTTACTGGTGGTAGGTCTCTCCTATGTGAGAGGTCGCCTGGGTAGGTGCCACCGCAATGTTTATTTCTCCCGCCAAACAGTATTGTGTTTTGGATTGAAGGATATTGTAGCCAGAGAAACTGCTGGACATATTGAGACTTAACATCTTATGTCTCAGGATATGACTCAAGATGGCGAATGCAGTGGAATGACAAGCATTGACTTGTAATTCAAGGCGTTGTTTGGTTTTGCTACTGTTCATGAGCACTCGTATCGCTTACCATCAGGCAAACAGCATACTCATCTCGCCATTTATACCAATAAAAATATATATATCATAACAAGTCTGGGTGTTGAAGTATTAATTGCTAACACCTTGCCATCCGGTCAGTCATGTGGATTTTTTTGTCCGATGGTCTAGTTGGGAACTGGCGTATCGGTGCGGCAAGTAGGATTTCCTTTTTAGACCATCAGTCGGCTACCATTGGGTCAGTGCGACTAACTCAACTTACAGGATAGTTTTCTATTAATATGATTTACATCAATATAATTTGCATGACAGTGACATGATGCTAAGAACCGTACCGGTTATTTTTTCCCCTTTTTACAATTAAATTTAATTATTGTCTATTTTTTTTAGAATCAATTGCACTTAATATGATGAAGCACTTGAGCTAAAAGTCAAAGCTTTAATATTTTTAAATATTATTTGTTTGTAGAAGACGGATATAAAGTCGTTTTTTTTTTCAATATGTCATGTAAAATACGTGCCATAAACATATATTTTTTAATTATAACATACTAGCTGTCGGGCCCGGCTTCGCCCGGGTGCAGATAGTTTTTGAGTCCAATCCACATCAAGAACATATTATTTCGCGTGTCTACTAACTATATTTCCCGCGTGCCGTCGACTATATTTCCCTTCCGTAGGAGAGGACATCCCGTGCCAACAATTTGAATTTGAAAGAGTAGAAAATATGTATATTTGGTTTCCTGACTCATCCCACGGGAACACTACATTTTTCGGGATAAAAAGTAGCCTATGTGTTAATCCAGGGTGTCAGCTATCACTATACCAAATTTCATCAAAATCTGATGAGCCGTTTTTACGTGAAAGAGTAACAAACATCCATACATCCATACATCCATACATCCATACTTACAAACTTTCACCTTTATAATATTAGTAAGGATAGAATTAGTAAGACCTAATAATACAGGCTGGTACACGAGTATAATATAATAGTAACATTTTAATACAATGTTGATGCAATAATACCGAAATGTGTGACTATTTCCGAATAGCAATAAAATACTATGTATTTGTCGATCATCGAGGGATACGGAATCATTGACATGTTCCACTTCCACACTCAATCATATTTCAAAACACGTTACCGGATACATTAAACATAACCATCAAGGTCTATTTATAATGGTGTCAAAACTTTACAGTAATTATCTAACAAGTTACATACATACGTAAACTCACGATTTTTTCTCAAAAGGGGTAGGCAGAGGTTCTCCTAGAACAAACCAGGACTCCAGCTTTTCGCCTTGTGTGTTCCGTTCCACGATGTGATGTAATTATCTGACAAATTAAAAGAAATTTTATTTGGTTCGGGTTTATTTATATTGATATAGTGCTCGCGGCTCAGCCCGTAGGGATATTTTATTTCGGTGTAAATATACTGCGATCTATTTTCCCAGGATAAAAGTATAACCTTCCTCGATAATTGGACTATCCAACACTAAAAGATTATTTAAATTCGGACTATTAGTTATTGAAATTAACGCATTCAAACAGACAAACTCTTCAGCTTTAGATATTAGTACATATACGTGTATTAAATTCGTGTTTTTGAATATGTAAGTTAAGAATCATGACAAAGGATAATATCGCATTTCAATATGTAATATAAACCCCAAAAAACTTTGATTACCATCACAACGATAAACATATAAATAACAACATATAATTAACTAACAGCTTGCGTGACAATTTACAACCGAATAAACAAACACACGGAAATAAAAACTTTCATTTAAACAAGGATTGGACCCGGAAGAACTCAAGGCGAGCCGAACCAGATTTCTAATCACTAATTAAAACAACCTAGAGAGGTGAACAACATATATTCAACCCAAATTTTAGTCCGATATAAAAAGTGTGGGCCAACGACCTCTGACGTAACAGATAGACAAATAAAATGAGAGTTGGAATGCAGCTCGTTCGATGCTTTCTTTGGTTACGAGGTAACGGGAATGGTCCGGATGGGTAACACCGACGACCGTGACCCACCGGCTGAACCTTGCGTACGTTTGATGGCCGCATCTTTTTCCTATATTTTATTATGTTCACCGATTTTTGGGCTGCGTCATTTTAAACTTTTGGAGAGATATCTTTATGTTAGTAGGAATATATTGAGTGTAGGGAACTATGTATTTATTTTTGCAGTGCACAGAGAAAAATCAAAGAAATAATAATAATAGTTCAAGTGGCGGCTTTATCACACTAGTCGATTAAGTAGGTATTAAGTACGTAAGTAGGTATGAAGTGTTTGACATTATTGTGTTTAAATAATTGGTTTTTAGTTACTAAATTATTTGAAGTTGATAATTTTATTGTGGACTGTATTACATGTTTTTTTTATAACCTTATGTAAGGTTATTAAAACGTGCTTACTTTTAAATAATGTCTGTAACCAAAACTTAATGTTTATGTAAATGTATGATATGGAGTAATCAGATTTTATGCTTTATGAGGTTGTGAATATTTAATTAAGACTTCTTGGGTGGTTTCGTTATTCTACGATACGTTTACAAAGCTGTACTCTCGGGTTCGGATCCCGGGTCGGGTAAATAGATATTGGATTTTTCTATTAATTATCAGCCTGGAGTCAGGAATTTGTGCCCGATATAGCGATGTGCTCGCGTCCTATCAAATCTTGGGACGGAAAATAGGCGAATTTTGGAACCCTAGCAACTACTAGCACCTCTACCTCCCCCTTTTGGGGAAAAAGCGTGTGTTTACAATATTTAATTTGAAAACAAATAATAACGTCTGTACCTTCGCCTTCTACATGAAATAAATCATCCCACATAATCATTTCAGCAATACATTTCGTATTCTCACATTTTCCAATATAAAAGTAAGATAAATTAGGTTACACACAAATACACAATGTTATTCCGATCGTTAAATTGACATATGCCTAAATGGCATGGCTTGATGCCAAAAAACAGAAATAAAGGTGACAACCGACATTAGACCACGACTAGAATAGAAATGCCCTATTTATAAAGTCGCATTTTCATTGGACGCGTTAACTGCTAAATGAACGTGGGCTCCGCTCGAATATGCTCTACTGATGCAGCAAACACTATTGTCATTGAGATGCACGAATGTTAACGAATATATCTTCATCTAAAGCATTGCTCACTATATGTGTAATGTTTTATTTGAAATGCGTTCAAGAACTAAACTCGTATAAAATAATATTTAATCATGAAATTTGTGCAGTAAAGTTAGTAATTACTATTCTAGTATATTCAATGTATATCAGGACTGGTACCGAAAACGAAGCTGGGTGGTAGTTTTAGTGACTCCAAACACAATGCATTAAAAAATATATTTTATAATTAAATATCATCGTGTCTGTGTGGTAAACCCATAGCTTTTGTTAAATAATTATTTACACCCTTAAAGAAGTCTAGAAAAGCAAATTAAATTAATCCGTCACTGCCACTTATAAATGATTATAGTATTGTATGATCAAAAGTCTATACATACATAAACTACGCCTTTATCCCATAATGGGTAGACAGAGGTTCTCCTGGTGGTAACCACGAAACCCACGTTTCGCCTTGTCTGTTCCGTCTCACAATGTTATGGGGAGCGAGCCTATCGCCATATCGGGCACAAATTCCTGACTCTGAGCTTAATAGAAAAATCCAATGTATTTCTTCTCGACCCGGTATTCGAACCCCAGATCTCAGCGTTGTAATTGTACCGTAGTAAAACTACGCCACCTACGCATTAGAAAGGCTATATTATATTAAATATCAATTACAGATTCTTATATGGATGAAGACTAGCAAAGTATCCAAGTTAAATTGGTTTATTTGATTTCATATTATAAACAAAATTACAAGTTCATGTTTCAGTTTCTTTGTTCGTCTATCGATCGCTATTTCTATATCGAATTTATATAAACAGGCGACAATGTGAACGGACTTGTAACCAATCATGTTCCAAGTTGGAAACATCAATGAAATCGACTCTTTATTACCAAAAGCCCAACAAATGCGTGAAACCTATTTAGATCAAGGTGTCGATTACAATGGAACTTGCTAAAATAGCCACACAATACATTAATATTCTTAGCAATTTAATAGCAACAGTTCCTAGCAGGAAATCTTTGAAAGTCAAACGTGTATACTGTATATGTTCTATTGTTGCCTTTGTCGATGTATTGGTTACTAGCTGCTTTATCCTGGTATAAACTGATTCCTTTAATCTTTAAACTAAATACGAAATTGTTTTATCTTGAAACCACCTTTTTTTTACTCTTATGGCATCCTCAAGATCTAGTCTCCTAACTTTTATGTTATATCACATGTGAGTGTTATTATACAGGGTGTGTCGAGACTGTTACCGAAAACGAAGCCAGGTGGTTGCTTTATTGACTACAAACATAATGCAAATAAAAAAAAAAGTATAAATGGAACTCTATTACTGAGCCTCCGCTGTCTGTACACAAATTATGTATTTCCGTTGCCGCTACAACAAATACAAAAAATAAATATATTAAGGGGCGTCCCCATACAATTAACATGTTTTTTTCGTATTTTTTTGCTCAATATTAATAACGGTAACAGATACACGCTTAAAATTTTCACAGAATATTAAGTTGTATATAACCTTTCAAAATAAATTATTAAATAAAAATAAAGTGACTATTAAAGGGGGCTCCCATACAACAACGTAATTTTTTCATATTTTTTTGCTCAATAGTAATAACGGTAACAGGTAGACGCTTCCAATTGTCCGATAATATTAAGTTGTATTTTACATTTAAAAAGCAATAAAATAAAAATGAAGTAAATATTAAAGGGGTGCTCCCATACAACAAACGTAATTTTTAAGCAAATTTTAACTTGATATTATCAAGGAACAAACATGATTTTTAGGGTTTTTTTATAGATGATGATGAGATGAGGCAACCCTACGTGCGCGAGTCCGATCGCACTTGTTTTTAAATATCATCTTGTTTTAATGGTAAATCAATTGTGTTTGCTAATATTTTGTATTTTCCTTTAATACTACATTGTATTTAGTACTATATTATTGCCTATCCACGTGTCATTTTAGATCAATATTTGTGAACTTAAACAACCGAAATCATATTGATCTGAATGACAATGTTCAGTATCTAACAATTTTGCCGGCTAATTTCGTTTATATGGAATGTGTATATTTAATTTATACATTTTCTTTTGATGTCAAGGTGTTTCGGTTGATTTACAAAGTTAATTCATGCATTGCTGTACCCACTCATTACCCACCACTTTGTTTTGATGTTTATCAAATAATCGCTGTCAATTAAATGTATAGTTTGATAAAATTGAAATATAGCGGCCCGGGCGTAGATACACTTTTTTGAAAATATGATATCGTTGAAAGCAGTCCGCCCCTTGGCCACGAAAGCTGTAAAGTAATCGAAACGCCAGGAAGTCAAAAATGTAAAAAATAACCAAATTCGCGATAAAATCCGTAAATAATAATTTTATTTCAATAAGTCACATTCGCGTAAATCTAAGTAATCATTATAATATTATATCGCCTATGTTCATTAGAGTAATTGAGGATTCTAATGGAGAAACAATTTTTAAAATCGGTCCAGTAGTTTGGGGGCCTATTCAATGCAAACAGTCAAATCTTTCCTGTTGTTGATTTGCAAATTTGTTTCGACTTGAAAAGTCTGAAACGTCAAACAGTACTTATTAGTTTAATTGAATGGTAAACATAAAATACCTTTAATTCAAATTGTTACTAAGTTTTACAAATAAAATCCAATTACGCCACGTAAAGCTATCAAAAATATCCAAACATCCGACGGTTACTCGGAAACAATTTGGTAAATTTTCTTATAATGCTCCTGACGCTCGCAAAGTAATAAACATGGGTATAAATAGATGTAATCAAGAGCCCAATAAGGGTCTTTGGTCGCAAAAAGAACGGCGATTCGAAAGATTAAACACAGCGTTTAGAGCCTCCGTAGCTACCTAATGAGTTAGTTGCAAGTTTATGGTCGAGCGATCTCGCGGCGACCTTTACTACACCTAAGCTTTTAGCTAATTGTATGAGTATTAGTGTATTAATAATAGCTAGCAACCTTTCCCGTTTATGAATGTATTATTCAATAGTTTGAATTTAAAAAGTGTTACGCTGTTATTGATGATTTAGTGTTCATCTTCGATATCAATAGGAAACTGGACATAGTGATTTCTGTAAAGGAGATAATACGATTTTGTTTAACAAATTGATTGTTAGAAATATGCGCATTGGCAATAAAATGAATTCAATTAATATTTAAAAAAATCAAGAGTCAATGACTCAATAATTATCAAGGATTATCCCAGATCCATATTTTAGTATTATTTTTGTTTCTCATTGAATTAAAAATATTTTCTAAAACGATTATATAATTTAATTTAAACCATTTTAAATATTACATAATATTGTTTTTGTTTGCATATTGTATGAATGTACTTTTGTAGAGGTGAATGAGCTACACGTGTTATCACTTTCGCTTTATTTGAGAAAATAAGTTTTTGTTAACTCAGATGTGTAGAGAAGAATTGAATATTGAAATCATGTTCAATCGAAAGTAAGAAATAGTATAATAATGCAGCGGGATCAAAAACATTAAATGATTGCATGATACTTCAAAATTATTTTCATTCCAAATGAATTGTCAAGTGTTTAAAATGTTTACGAACACTTAATCTAAGCGTCAGTTCATCCTTGTTTTACGTCTTGTGAAATTACTTTAATAGGCATATTTATATTTGTTACTCAATTCTACTCGTCTTTTCGTATGAAAGATATGTTATAAGAATGAATAAAACGAAAAATATTTTATTTGTTCCTTATAAATGCGCCAGAACTTCTGGATTAATATTGTCTTCAATACTTTTTTCATGATATTAAAATCCCAACAATATTGTTTATTGAAAACAAAAGAAGCGTCAAAAAATCAAAAGCCACTCAGACTCAATAACATCTCACTGTACAGAATTTACGTCGTCACACAAAAACAAGTGATTTATACGCGTAAATTAGAAATTATTTATATTGGCATTCACTTCGAAAACAATTCCATTAAAACTTTATTGATATTGACGAAAACAAGAATGAGTAAAAATGTGTTTTTTACGATCGTAAACCTTATTTTTACGACACGTTACATTCGATATTCTACTTGAACCCCGCTGATTTCGAGCGTAGCAAAACAGATTAAAATGGCATGGTACGTAATTGAGAAGTGGCAATGATTGTTGAAAGTATAAACACTCATGGCGGTTCATTTGGTTCCTTTGTTGAATATGTTGCAGGACAGGTCCCTTAAATAAAGGAACACCGCAAAATTAATTAATCATACAACTACATAGTAGACTATATGGATTTTTCGGTGACAGCTGCGGTTCCTTATTCGTCAAGGCAAACATGGCGATTATGCCCGATTTCCATTCATTTTTATGATAAGTAGGGATAATAAATTTCATAGTAATCTATCGAAATCTATGTAATGTTTCGCTTAAACACCTGTAAACCTTTAATTTATAATGTTCTTTGTTCATTTTCTTTTATACACGCACTTCTTATATAATCGGTTAAATTCCTTAAAACTATATTAAGTTATATTAATATCTTTCAAAAATAATATGACATCTTTTATACAAAATATCAGAATGAAAGATTAATTTGTCCATCATTATGATCGTCTTCGCTATGTTTGCAACGGCAAAATTTCTCGGAAAGATAATTTAATTAATTTGGATCTAACAGTTTTCTGCTAATAGTAGGGGAGCCCGGACCGCTAAATTTTTAGTTACTAAAGCGTCATGGGGACCGATTAGATTGTGAAGATTTGGGCCTAAAACGAAAAATAATTTATGTTCACTTAGCCATTTTAGTGGGGAGGAGAGCGTGTGTTAATTTTCAAAAATGTTAAAAAAAATCACTTACATTAAAATACTCGAGCGCCTCAGACATTCACGGTGCTTACCCGCTTTGTTTTTCTAACAACCGAGTGATATTATTCTGACGAGTAATTAGGGGAGGATGGCTGTAAAAAAGGGTAGAAAAAATAAAATAAAAAAGTTATTCGAGCGTGTCAGATATTCGAAGGGAATATTTAGAAAACTCAAAAAAGTGTCCTATTCAAAATATCTGATTTGGGTGTGATCAAAAGTCAAGGCCGATTTTTGAAAATGTAAAAAAAAGTGACCTTGAAATACTCGAGCGCATCAGATTTTTACACAAACTGTTTAACTTGATGTTCTAGTCGTCCCAAATGATAATCTGACAAATATATGAAGGAATATTCTTAATCTTTATAAACTTTTAAATTTTCTTTTTCTTTTGTATTATAGTATTAAAAAAAACGTACCTGAATCAAAAGTATCTCCTGATATGTCAGGTGTTATGACAATATCTTCGTATGTTTCAGGAAGTTGGCTACCAAGAAATCAAGTCGGCTCTAATTTGGTGTGTCGGGATAGTGCGAGAGAATGAAATATAAAGAAAGAGTGAGAAGGAAACAGAGGCGCGGAGTTTCAATTCAGTTCTCAGCAGCTGTACGCGCCACACTTTATTTATGGTTTAAGCTACATCGCCCCATGAAAATCGTCAGATTATTTTTATTCTGTAATTCTTACAGAATTTACTTCAAAATAAAAAAATAAATAATCGCGCTCGAGTATTTCATAGTGACGTTTTTTTCTTACAATTTTGCCACTCACCCTTTTCCTTATGCCACGCTAAAATCATCAGATTATTGAAATATATTCTGTTCTGTATGTATTTAACTTACCTGCCATTAATCTGACGCGCTCAAGTTTTTCTGAGGATTGATTTTTTTTTTTTACAAATCTGACGGGCTGTCCTCGGAGCACGCCCTTATATAAAGGGTTTATATATGGTAGGAGTACATTACAAGGAATAAGGTTTCTCCTCATATAGTTTTCTGACGCGCTCGAGTAACTCTTCAAATCCCCTCTTGGGCTCCCCTACTATAAGGATCCTATTCGCTACCTAATAATGGATCCAACCAACCCGAAAGTTAATATTGAAATTTGCTTTCTAAAATGGCAATATCTAAATTCTGAGAAACACCTCGAGAAATTGCAGATCCCGACCCAAATTCCGTATTTCGTCGGAAGTTCTACCTTAAAGGTTCATTGCATTAATTAGATATAATATTTTAAAGACGTTTCTATGAATTTTATGAAAATATGGTAGATAAACACGCAATATTTAACAATTCGAATGAATAATGCAAACAATTTCAGAGCCATCAAAACACAACTACTAAAAAGAAATAATATTATTGTACAAAGTTATGTATAAGTGGGTAAGAACTGTATAATTTTGTTTTCAGATAGGAAAGAAAAAACACGCGAATCAGTTTGCATAAAAATCAATGACACATCAAAATATGTATAAAGATATCTTGCAAATTACAATATTTTAAATGCTATATATTTATTATTAAGATATGGGTGAATATACAAAAATTGGGTAACTCGCTGTCATCAACCAATATATACAAAGTCTTATTATATTTTATTGAAATAACAACTTATTTTAAAACAATGAAAAGTCCTTTATATGGTCACCCAATTTCACTTATTCATTTTAAATACAAGTTAATAAAAAAACAAAATTAATACTTAAAATGTCAGTCCTTTGGCATGTCACAATCCCGAAAACCAACAATCAAGTGACTATCTATTAAACATTATCATTGATTTAAGAAAACTTACTAATTTACTACAATCTGTGATGAACATAGTATTATATACTACAACTTTCATAATGCAATGTTCTCCAATTTATTTTAAAAAAAATAAGAAACTTTGTGTTTGTTTTCATCCGTCAGTCCGTTGTGTGTTCTTTAAATTTGAAATTCTCGCCATATATCACCGAGTCAAGGTCAAATCCCTGTTTATGTATTAATATTGGTAATGAAGTTAGTTGCGGACAGCACAATTTGACGGCCGCCATAACTGTACGAGTTCTTGGGTTGTGTTTGTCTTCTATACACATGCAAAGCCAGTCAAAATGTCAGTCCCGTGGTGGGTCGTTATTTTCTTGTTAATCTGAGGTTTATTATCATTTATACATAATTAACTATGATTTGTTAAAATGTAGTTTGTTGATATTCGAACTTATCAAAAAAAACATTAGTTCTGATTATAACCTCAAATTATGTCTTTTTCGTCAATCCGCTGGCGTCAGTCCTTTGTCAGGTATCGCGCTAGAGGATTGAATTGTCTCCATAGTACTGCTTTTTGTTGTTGTTTTAGAGCACTTTTATCTTAATTGCTACCGTGTATAAGCATTTCTATTTTATATTTCAGTTTAGAATATCATACGGCACACTAAAAGCAATTTGACCAGGGAAGAAGATTAGAAAAAAAAGAGAAGCCGAAAAGGCTCGCTTGGCCAGAATTAAAAGTGCCCCATTAAATTAGCGGAATACAAAGAAAAACAAAAACTTCAGTACTTAAGGAAATAACTAAAATTTTTAATAAAAACCTACTTCAAAACAAAAAACCACTAAAAACCAAAAAATAATAAAATATTAAGTTACGCATATATTTTGATTTGTTGGCTAGTCAAGTCATTAAGCAAATTAATCAACATGCACAAGTACAATGAAATAAATATTATTTTTTGCTTTGCAGTGGTACTTATTATTTTAATATTTTTTGTGGTTTTTGTTTTGAAGTCGGTTTTTATTTTTTGATAAAATATTTTAGTTATTTGTATATTTTTAGTGTTGATAGGCATTTCAATGAAGAAGATTTGGTCCCACAAGGAATATGTTCTTTCCGATGACAATGAAATCGCTAAAATCAGTTAAAGCTGCCGAAGATATTGGTATTTACGTTTATTTTAATTTTATAATTATTTTTAATTGTTACTAAGTGATTTGAATACTTAAAAGACATGTGCCATTACTAAAACTAAGAGATTTGTACTAATTCTTATTAAATTTCATTATAATTCTTAGAAAATTGTGTACTTTATCAGTACTATGTTAGCCTCGTCAGTCCCCTGGCAGTCAAATTCAGAAAATTTTAAATATCTCATAATTTACTTAAAAAAGTGACTGGCCCGATTTGGAACAATATAATCATTAGATTTGTCATCATATGCACCCGAATTTGTTATAATTTGATTTAATTATTATAGTAAACAAAATATCCTCAAAAGTTGCCCAACTTTTGTAGAATCACCCATATATGTTTTAGAACATGAACCTTACAATGCTATATAGACAAATAAGGCAGACAAGTTGATGTTGACAAAAACTAAGTGTTAGACAATTTATATTAAAATAATAAAGGCATTATTCGCAAATTAGGTTATTATGCTAAATAGCAGGAATACAAAGAAATATATATAATAAGGACTCTTGTTAATACGATAATAGGTAATTCTATATTGTTTTTAACTCAAACTCTGTCTCAACTCTCAATCAAATACATTTCACTTTGATGTCCGTTTAAAGAGAAAACATGCGTTTTTGTATGTATAATTGTTTTGATCTCAGTTTACTTCACGTAATATAAGATAATCTGTGTGATTACAATTGAATTTTATTCGATAACAAATATTAAAAGTTATTGTACCTACCACACAAAATATTTTCGTTCAAATAGGAACAAAATATACAGCAAAAAATATTAGCAAATATATTTTTGTGTACCGTTTACGTCGTAAGACAAAACAAAAAATAATCACGTTTATAAAAAATGAGTTTTTCTGTACAGTGACAACAGAATTCAATTTTGTGTTCTTAATTAGAAAAGTTTATTATAAACATACCGTAAGTCTGCGAAGGAAATTATTTTCTTAATTAAGACATTTTTCTTTTTTATTTGTCCAATTTATTATGAGTTGAACATTTCAATTACTGGCGCTGGTCTGTATAAAAAGCCGCGGTGAGTTTTGTTGGCACTTGATATAATATTTTCTTCTGTCGTCTCAATTGAATTTGTAACTTTATTAAATCAGCAGTAGGTACAATCACGGTAATATTCATAAAACACTTCCCTTCCACGAAACTTTCTTTGATATCCAAAAAGCAAAACAAGTTTAAATATATGTTAGTTTGCTCGGGGCTTGTTATTGCGCCGTAAAAGTTATTCGCAGAGCTAATAATGAATCGACTCATATACCAAGTCATATTGAAAGTGCAAGCAGTCTACGAATTTCATTCCTTCCACTTGCGACTGGGCCACTGTGCGTGCTCGTTGCGATCGTAAAAACGTCTTAAAAGCTAAGTGGGTTCTCGGGAATATGTAATTTATTGCAAAGAAATTGAGGCGTATTCTCGCTTGCTTATTGAAGTTAAGTAAGCTGTTTACAATGTGGACATTGGCCACTATTTATAGAAGGACGAGTAGCAAAACCTGCGCGGCAGGATAGCGAGCATAATGAGAGAAGCGAACTTGGATTGCAAGTTGCAACAAGTTACTAGCTTACTAACGACGACTAGTAACTGCTTCGCAAAAATGCACGATTGTTTTTTATTTCAACGATTACTACAAGCCGACATATAATCCTAAATAACATAGGTTATGCAGCCCCGTACATGAAAAGACTTTTAACTACATTTCTTTCTTATAAGTTTAGGAATTAAAATATTTTCAAACGAGTGGTGAAAAATGAAATATGCCGCATTTTATGCAAATTGCTGCAGTGGAAGCTATAATTTTTTTTTTATATATAACCCATAACGTGTGAGAACGATGTCGAACGAAAATGTCCAAAAAAGCTTTGATGTGGGTAGAATATCATATTTCATATGTTATTATGTACAATGACAATTTTATTGGTTAACAAATGTTTTGTAAAATGATATTTTTATTGTTTCGACGATCGAATGTGTCTTACGGTGTCGAAACCGGAGGTTTAGGTACTTTGGGGTTAATTAATTGGCGTATTTTCTATCCTTTAATAAAACTATTGATTATTTAATTTTGTTATTGAGAAAACCATAGTAATGTACTTTGTGGCTGACATCCTAGGTGGTCCTAATCCTTTCCTATGTGATCCTAGCACGCCTCAAATCAAAAACTCATTTACATACATTTGATTCTATCAACGGGAGATACAAATATCCAACCTCGTGCATCGATGCTCACGCCAATCGTAAAGTAATTTTTAATGGCCTCGCTAGGCCTCTAGGGGAGCATTTTCTATGGAACAACCGTAGCTAATTTCTCGGCGGTAATTGCCAATAAAATATGTGGACGTAAGATGAATAATATATTATTTACAAGAGCACTTATGTATAAATTTTGTTTATGATGACCGACAGTTCATTTGTAGTAAATTAAAGCACCCAATGCCTTTATTGGTTTTAGTTTTGTTCTTATTTAAGTTTTTGAGTCGTTCTGGGAAACCTGTGTGAACATCACCTGCATTTTATTTAATAAATAAATTTTATTTTATTAATAGGGTTTTACGAAAAATATGTCTTTTTAATTTCTGGTTTAAGTTCGCCGAAAATTAATTATTAATATTTTTATACGTAAAAATAGACGCTTAAGAATTGCATGGACAATAGTTTTACCAATGTTCTTTGACGTTAATTAAACGAAAGCTAACATATGTTTAAACGTGGTGGTAGGTCTCTCATATGTGAGGGACCGACTGGGTAGTTAATACCGCAATGTCTTTTTACCCCTCCAAACAGCAGTGTAAATGCACTGTTGTGTCCGATTTAAATGATATTGTAGCCAAAATAACTACTGGATATATTAAGACTTCACATAATATTATGTCTGAGGATGGCGAACGCTGTGGAATGCCAAGCATTGCTTTGTTATTCATTGTGTTGTATCGCTTAAAATCAGACGCATGGCATACTCGTTCCGCCATTGTAATGAAAAAATATATAAAATAATATATATCATAGAATTCTGCTGCAATTGTCATAGTTATAATGGTGACTTATTAAAACACAAAGGTTTAAGACGGTGTGCATTTACTATGTAATATGCTCTAGACATTACTACAGCATATTTGTAGAGATAACTTAAAGTTTCAAACGAAAGTAATGAAAATTTAAATACAATTTAACTTTCAGATGGACTCGTGAAACTTCAAGAGACGCTTGAAAACTTTGTTGACAGTGATTTTGTGACGCGTATCTGTGTAATTTCATTTTTTATTTCAAATAAAAAGGGACGTAATAAATTATATTTATCATGCTTAATACGTAATATAGATGTTAAATTTTATGAAATGGATGAATGGAGGGATTTATGTTTGTTTCTCTATCACGCAAAAACTACTGAACCAATTTTGATGCAACTTCACAGTATAACTATTAGGTGTACAAATAAGTTTTAAGGGATTTTTTTTAAATTTTTATTTTTTATTGAGAAAAACTGGTACAATGTATATCATTCAAAATATTGCCTGTCGCTTTCTATTACCTTTGCCCATATTTCAAGCAGCATACGGATACCGCATTTTAAAAAAATCCTCATCTTTTGAGGCGATCCAAAAATCTAGCCAATTTTTCAAATCTTCGTAAGAAGTGAAGTGCTGCACAGACAGCACATGAACAATTGACCGAAACAAGTGGTAGTCCGAAGAAGCAATGTCTGGTGAATACAGCGGGGGAGGTAGGACATCCCAGTTCAGCGCCTCCAAAGTTTCCTTGCCAACTTTAGCAACACGTGGCCGAGCGTTGTCGTGCTGGAAGATCACATTGTCATGTCTTTTGGCATATTGGGGGCGTTTAAGCTTTAATGTTCGACTCAATTGCATCAATAGCAATTGTTTGTTGAGTTACTCCCAAGATTTCAGCCAGTTTCTCTTGAATTTGGCATGAATCTTGATCCAGTATTGCTTCTAACTCAGCGTCTTCGAACTTTACAACATCACCACTTTTAAAACGCCGGAGTCAATACTCGCATGTTTTTATTGATGGAGCATGCTCTCGATACGCTTCACATAGCAGTTGATGCTCTTCAGCTGCACTTTTCTTCAAGTTGAAGCAAAAAAGCAGAGCTTCCCGCAAATGTTGTTTAGTTGGCATAATAGTTGACATAGTTCGAGCCACAAAAATGCGTGTCGTTTACATTTCAACGAAATAAAACGTACTATGATAGGAAACTGGTTACGTTGTAACACGAATACGCAAGTCTCAAGATAGTCCGATGCGATATAGTACTGATTATGCCATCTTTTGTAAACCCTCAAAACTTATTTGTACACCTAATAGATTAAACACCATTATGACAAAAAGGTTTCAATTAATATATATTGGCACCCGAGTCACAGAATACCAACCCGGGTGAAGACAAGTAGGACGGCTCGTTTTATTAATTGTCACTCAATGAAGTAATGTGTGTAAACTTTCAATTCATTACAAAAATATACCAAACTTTATTGGGCTAATTCTGTATTATATTATACATATGTGTACTGCTTAATTCAAATATGACCATGTTCACTTTACAAATTCACATACCAATCTAAATTAACACATAGGAATGTAATAAGCAACGATTAGTTTGCCTCTGTTCAGTAATTATGACCATAAAAGCAAATATAATTAATTGCATAATCAACACCTAAGCGATGACTATCGCGATACAAAGGTGGCATATTAATCAGGATCATAAACAAACCATCATAGTAGATTCATTAATTATTATAATTAAATTATACTCGGAATGGAATTTTAACGTAGGGTGATATTAAGGAGGCCGCTTATTAGGTTCTGGAATATGTCGAACGTAATATACTTTAGGAAGGTGGAAAGGTTATAAAAGTCCGTTAAATTTTAATGAATACAATACCTAAGATACTGGACAGATTATCAAAAATACTTGTTTATTTTACAAAGGCCCAGCAGACAGCTGAACTAATTTGAGGATCATATGTAAAGGTTTGGATCCTAGTTGCGTTGCTAATTCTTCAAAACAAGGGAGAAAAGGGAAAGAAAAGGAACGGAAGGATGGAAGGCATATTGGGTCCAGCACAATCACAGGCACACGAAACTGTCGGTTTTCTACTGGAAGTTTTTTTTATAGCATGGGTCCCTTAAACGAGAATGCAGCTAAGTGATCAGTGTCATCCATGAAAATGCACAATGCTTGCATCATGGATGTGTTGCCGGCCTAACAGTTCGGAAAGGAGATAGGATGGAAACAGGAAAGGGATATTGGGCATTCGGCAAATTCACTCGCTGCGAAACCCCATACCAAAGCTGATGCTTCACGTCCATCTCCATCTAAGTGCGTGGTGGCCTGTTGGTAAACGGACTAGACGCGACTGCCAATATGTTCACGGTGGTCGCGGGTTCGAATCCCAGGGCACACCTCTGACTTTTCGGAGTCATGTGTGTATTGATAGTCAATAACCACGCACTAAAACGGTGAAGGAAAACATCGTGAGGAAACCTGCATACCATAGCGATTTATTAAAATTTCTATGGTATGTAAGTCCGCCAACCCGCACTAGGCCAGCGTGGTGGACTATATGGCCTAACCACTCTCAATCATACTGTCGATTGTAGAGTAGGCCCGTGCCCTGCAGTGGGACGTATATGGGCTGATACAGATATGACTATTATCGATTTTTGGTATTATTTCACTTACAAGCTTAAATACGTTAAAAATAAAGCCGTGCTGTCAAAAAAGTATTAAAGTAGCTTGTAACATAAGACAAATATTAATATTTAAAATTAAAGAGTGGGGGTGTAGTGGGGACATCTTGCTGTCCTCTTTCACACGCGCACACTGTAATGTGTAATAACCCTAGTGACGTCACCATCATGGTTTTGCATTTCTTTTCTGTTACTCCCACTAAAAGATTTAAAACGTTTCTAACTTGTTTCATTCTGAATGGATTTATAAATTTCTTTGTTTGTTAGACCATACCCTATTTTGATTACATGCCTCTTTCAGCAAGTCCTTGAAAAATTCATGGACCTATATTTGAGTAAGTTATAACTATTATGTGACATATTTAAACATAATGGGATATAATGAATTAATATTACCTTCTTTAATTTTTTGATATCTTGTAGATTGAGAGGCAATCCCTTATTTAAGATGTAAGGTTAAATAAAGCGTCTTCAAGGTGGGAACGATTGTGTCAAAGGGCCAATCTCCTGAACTCACGACCATGTTGGTTCCTTTGTAGACTTGATTTATTTTGTGTTATGTGGCTGAATCGTGCTGGTCCTGGCGACAATACTACATAGTACACTGACTTATTACAAGTATGACGTATATACTAGTACCCAAGTTAATTTCGAAGAAAATGGGATAAAATAAAATATACATATCAATGGAGAAATATCCAGATCTAGAAAAAAATAATGTATAATTTTTGGTTTAACAGAAATATGTCCAGTCAACTAGAACTTTTAATTAATTGTATTTGTATACCACCTCCAACGCACTTACTGCCATACTCAGCGAAATTTTAATATCAACTAGATCCTTCTTAATGTTGATTTTATGAACAAAATCTTAACTAGGGTATAAATTAATTGACATTAAACGTCTCTGAGTGCAGCCATCGCAAATACGTTTTCAGTATCTCAAAATAGGGGACCAGAGGGAAGGAATAAGAGATGAGAACGTTATTTGGCCCCCAGAAATCTTACTCTTAGAATGTAACAAGAAAGGAAAAGAGGCGCTTTAAATCTCTTTCGTAAAACATTAGTACCATTGATAGTCAATCACCACGCAATAAAACGGTGAAGGAAAACGTCCTAAGGAAACTTGCATACTATAGCGATTCATAAGACTGTGACAACATATTATGATTATTTACTATTTTATTATAATTTAAAAGCCAGTAATGTACAGCTTTAGCGGTTTTTATGGCAATTAGTATTTATATATTAATAAATATATAAATATATGACAGTTGTTACAAGACCCATTGGAAGCAACATAAGAACACCAAATGTCGGGAAGCTTAATGATAGTGTTGTTTTCAATTATGCTCTTATAAATTATATTTCAATACATGCTGGGACCACAAAGACACCACGCGATGGCAAGTATAGAAGCTAAATACATTATCGTCTGGTGGCGGATGAAACGCAGGTTATAAGTAGCTGGTTTGAGTTAACTTTAAAATAAAGAAAATAAAATACACTTATTACATTATTAGAGTGTGAAAAAAATATCGTCAGAATTAACTAAAGTCTTCTTTGATATTTTGCGTAGTTGACAGGCCAAAAGCGTCAATGGCCTTGATAGCCAAAAAAATCGAAACATATAATTTGCAATAGTAAGGAAGTCTCGCCATTCCTCAAGATTTATGCGTCTAATTCTCTCGGTAATAAATGACAACGAAGGTTACGCATTTGTGTGGGTATAATTATTCAGCTTACGCAGGAATCGGTCTGCTACGTGGGAATTTGCGATCGGATCAGAATGTGTATAATATCATTAAAATTTATAATATATTGCGTTACTTAAACGACTCATCTATGATTATTTTAATTTTTTCATCTTAAGGCACAGTAATGTACACATTTAACGGTTTTATGGCAATTAGTGTTTTTTGCATTAAGTGATTATTTTTAAATTAAGGTTCTTAATTTGACTGACAAATACTACTAAAATCGATTTATTTTCCTACAATATTTATTTTCCTCATATTAATATTTTCCAATCTAATATACTAATTATTACTTACACAATAATCTCTTTGTGTACGTTAGGATTTTTAATCAGAAAATACCTTACGTTATTAAAAAAAATATATATGAATTACTGAATATAAAAACCTTCAATTTGCTGTTTAGTATCGCGACTACTAAAAGATTATTTATATCGTCAATACGCGAACTGTCGAGGTCGTCCGCGTCTCGCTCCAACAATAATAGACCAATGACTCTATAAAAATTAGTTCAACTTTACGCTATTTTACTACGACGTACGTGCTTTATAGCCTCGTCCACGCTATGTTTTTTACATATTTACCTTATCAAAATTTATAGCAGATGTGATCCGGACAATTTCCTGATATTTCTTGTTTATTATCTCTATATTTATGAATGAGGCAAATGAATAAGAGGTGGAAAGTCGAATTGGATTCATTCTAACCAAAATGAGAATGTTGAAAAGCCTTTACTTAGCAATGGGTCGCGATTTAAGCCGGTCAAAAATTAACAGTATACAGATTATTATATTTTCCAAAACCATTTTTACGGCTTAGGAGTCTATATGCGAGTCGTCGACGAGTGTCGGTGGGTCGACACGGGCAACGGCGACAATTGTAACATCCGACGCGCCGTCTGCTGCGTCAATTTGCGCCTGCGCACCAAATTGCCCGCTGCACCCAAACCGTATACAAGTGCATCTATGACCTCATCCATTATAGCGTAGATGACCGCTACAGGGACCGAGCCAATTATACGCCCTCTATTTACTCGATGCGTGACCGAAAACTATCAACCACAATCGCAATTAAGAAAATATTCCAAATGAGTGTAGGCAAGGCCGGTCAGCGACCCGTCGCTACCCCAACACCATTAGCCGCGCTCCCACACTGAATTATGAACGAAAACGACACGGCACATATCGATGATTTAAAAACGCGCGACATTGAAGCATTACCTCATATTTTGTGTGTGGACGACCTCTTTATCGGTCATCTTGGACGCTACGTGCATTTATTATTTAAATTCGAACTGTCTGTGACTAACTGCCTATAATGTACGTGACTCGTACGCCACTGGGTGACATAAAAAAGTCTAACATTCACGAATTTTAAATACCTGCACATTATGTTGGCGAGTTGAAAACAAGTTGTGACGTAATACTAACTAAATAAGCGTAGAAGCCACTGGGGTTATAAGACCCATTAGCACAAATAATTATTATGTAATTTTTTGTTACGAATTGAGTGGGGTTAAGGAAACATCGTTGTAAATTGTAATTACTTTAACACGATGAAATTAAAATTAGGCGTTCATTGATTGTAATTAAATAAGGAATTAGTAATTTGTTGCTACGTAAGCCAAGATAAACAAAATAATCAATCAAGGCGAAGTGTACGTAATGAAGAATAAATTTAGGACTGAAAGTCTAGCTACGGATTCAATGGAGTAATGATAATTAAAGGCATTACGAGGGCCATGACAATCTTGTTCGTTGAACTGTCCCAACTCAGGCCATTAATCTTCCTTTAATCTAATGATCCTGAATAGATTTTCAGGATATCTATAATAAAATGATAACATCATACATGATATGATGGTAATTTAATGGAATTAATATGTGATTTAAATAAATTTCATTCAGAATAAATAATGTATTATTTGGATGTATTTTTAATTATTTAGCATATATTTGATTCTTTTTTGACCTTTTTTAAACAAAAACTTTAGATATATTATTAACTTTAGATATATTATTAACATGTTTTTGTAAATTTGAGGATGTCCTCAACACCGTGAGTACTTCTAAAATAAAGCACACTTATTTAATACATTTTAATTGAACACGGATTGAAGGTGAGCCATAAAGATATAATATTGTAATACCAGGGTAAAACTAGGTGTAACTAAAGATCCTACCCAGTACCTAGGTGTGTCCTTAAGTAGATAAGATATAGGCTATTTAAGGGAAGTTTATATATGAGAAGAACAAGGCACTATCCGACAACCTTTCAACTAAAATCCTATGGAAAGCCTGGAAGAGATCGCCTCGAGCGATAAGGCCGCCATTGAACACTTTTGTTACATTTTTTTTTCTAGTTTACTGGTATACAATAAGTTTTTAAATTAAATAAATAAATAAACTATACCGCGGGGTTTTCCACGATATACCAGTTATTTATTGTCAACTACACAAGGGACCAGAGCATTGAAATGAAGACGTCAGGATGCCCTCCGGCGGTAGATAAAAATCCTTGTACAACACAATTTACTTTCACCAACGGGACCTTCATGAAAATGTTGAACAAAGGACGAAAAGGAAAATATAATACTCTTGTAGCTAGCAGGTGAAGCAGAAAATGAGCTAGATAATACCAAGTAACATTCTTATAGAAAATAATTCAACAATGAAATAAGATCTTTATTAAAGTTCTGCGATTATGTTGTAGTTTAATATTTTGTATTAAAAGGTTATAAAGGGATTAAAATTTTCAAGACTACGTATACAAGGGTAGTGTTGGATGTCCATCTAAATTCGTGGGAGATTTAAGGCCTCTTACATCAGGTTACTATGGATATTGTTGACAGCTGACTATGCTCAGCAGTAGTTATTATGTGGACCATTTGAATTGACGATGGCTATAATAAACGAATAAGGAATACGAAATCTGGCGATATATATTTTTATAAGTGTTTTTCGGTTTTATTTTTAATCAATTATTTATAAACGCTCTTGTTCCGATATATTACGCTTTTACCGGAATTTACTAACTTTTAGACTCATTTGTAAAGTACTTACTATGTTTCAAACCATTACAAAATTACACCAAAGTCAGAAAAATAGGTATAGCGCAGGTCAATGCCTGTCCATCGAACAATTAAGTACATTATCATCACGCGAGGACATGAAATATGTGCACGAAAAACGTCAGTATCTGACGAAGGGGTAGGTATGATTAATGGTACATCAATATTCGTGACGGCCGGCGTCAGATTAACCGGCTGGCCGGCAGACGTGACACACGTCGCAAACAGAACAGGCCCAGTGTGGCGGATGGGATGGATGCTTTTAGATCCACCGTCTGTATTCGCAGATATTTTTTATTTATATCAATGGCGGGACTAGCATGCCGTTCGCCTGATGGTAAACGATGCGACCGCTCATAAACAGAAGTAATACCAAACACCTTGAATTACAAAGCAATGGTAAAAAGCAAATTGGTATTCCACTGCGCTCGCCATGCTGACATAAGATGTTAAGTCTCAATATATCCAGTAGTTATTCTGGCTACAATGTTCTTCCATCTGAAACACAGCAGTGCATTTACAGGAAGAAGAATTTGTATTTCACAGCTATTTAGCGGAAGATACAGACATTGCGTTGGAACCTACCTAGGCGGCCTCTCATATATGAGAGACCTACTACCAGTGAAACTACAAATTTTATGCAAAATAAATTGCGAATATTGATTCAGAATTGGCTTAGATATTGGGTAATATACAAATAATTTTAGTGAATAATGGTCTTTTCTTCAATAAAATTCTGGAAATTTACTAAACGACATTAGGTCGGTCCAAATTGCTTGTTTTAAAACAATTTCTCTTTGGCTTCTTTTTCAAACACTATGATATTTTTTGTATTATACATTACTATACTTTTTTGGATTATCATTAAATAATATACTTATAAATTAATCTTACAGAACAGTACGTTTTTATGTTTCGTGAACATAAAAAGTTCTTTAATTCTTCTGTATGTATATTTTACGACCCATTCCACTATAATGACAACGTAAAAGAAAATTAGTCTTGTCTCAGTCTTCATTGACTGAGAAATTTACTTAATATGTATGATTTAGCCAGTTTTATGAAATACGCAAAACGGATTAGTATTAGATAACATAAAAATAAAATATTTTTTTTATCATATAAGTATATTTACATTATGAGGAAACTTGTATAACATATTATGTAAGAATTTCTATGGTTTGTGTGTTCCACCAACCCGCATTAGGCCAGAGTGGTGGATTAAAACCTAGCCACTCTCAATCGTACTCTCGATTTTAGAGGAGGCCTGTGCCCTTCAGTGGGACGTATATGGGCTGGTACAGGTATTTTTTAAGTATTTTCCTATTTTTTCTAGCTTCTGCAAGCTTCAATTTTTTATATATAATAGGAGTACAAATAAGTTTCCGCCGTTTTGGTACAAATGACATGGCACGAGATTTACCTTAAAGTTCATCGATGATAACCGGCTTGAAAATTAGGTTGCGCATTCAAAAACAATATAGCTCTATCATATTATTAAATTTGTATTAGCATCATATATTTTTTTAAATCCAAACATGTCTAAATTTAATCCAAATAAGCTTCATTTGCGGGAACATTTATTTGTTATTTTGGTAGAGTTCCAGTGATTGTTTCGCTTGGATTAAGCAACTCGTAATACACCACACTCAGCTGATCCCACCAAATACACAGCATGATTTTTTTCCATGAATATTCGGTTTTGCTGTGGATGTTGACGCGTAGTCAGGTACTCCCTATGATTTTCTTTTTGGGTTTTCATAATGTATCCACTTTTCATCACCACTAACGATTCGATGCAAAAAAAAACCTTTTTTTTTGCCTAGCTAGCAGCATTATAATATGCTTCTATGAGCAATCGATGCGCCTCAGTTGCAGATTTTTTAAAATTAAAGAATTAAATCAAAAGTTCCCGCAAATGACGCTTATTTGACACAAACTTAGACACTTTTGGATAAAAAAAAATAAATGATGCTAATACGAATTTAATAATAAGATAGGGCTATGTTGTTCTTGAATGAGCAACCTAATTTTCAAGCCGGTTATCATCTGCGAATTTTAAGGTAAGCCTCGTGCCATGTCGTTTGTATCAAAACGGCGGAAACTTATTTGTACTCCTAATAATAAAGATCTTATAAACTCCAAGGTTAGTATTGTATCTACCAACAAAATGTACCAGTGCAATCTTTAGTTATGAATTATGATCAACACTCTCAAAGTAATACCAAAGAGCACATTGCATAAACATTTAACATACGAAGACTGCAAATGCAAAGGAAACACAAAGCTATTACGAACGGACGGAGACGTGAATAATAAAACAAAATTGTGATGCGAATTCACTAGACGTTTTATAGCTCATCTATAAGGTCGTGGAAACGTACCAGATACTTACTGATTTTATTCCAAATGAAAATAAACAGGGAGACTACACGCGGGGTCACGGTGACATATTTCTCATGTATCGTTAGATTTCACTGATTTTACATAGCTTCATGACGGATTGCTCGGTAACTTGTGATTTAGGGTAATTTCTTTCCAAATATTTTACAATGCTTTTTGATTTTTAACCTAAGAAACATGTAGCTGGCTGATTAATCCGTCTGTATATTTTATTTCATGAAATATCATTCAAATATTGGCTATTTGGCTATATGAGAATCTACACATTTGTCTATTAGACAGCCTCCGCTGTGTAATTGGATATACGCAAGCTGTGAAACGTGAAGCCGCGGGTTCAATCCCCGATACAAGAGTTTTTTGTGATCCGCAGATATTTGTTTCGGGTCCACCGGGACCGAAAAGTCTCTCGTAGTTTCTGATACCCACAATACACGACTCGATCTTATTGTGGGTCTAGATTATATATGTGTTTGTTGCGTGTATTTGTTTATTTATTATATTTATATAACAACAAATGTGTCTCTAGCCTACTACATCATCTTTTAGCAATGACTCTCTTTCCAAAACACTTGTTTGCTGGAGTGAAGTAATTTCAGCTTATTTTAATCAGTCGCTCGTAGTTTGTTGTTTTCGATTATCACGGGACGATAAAACGAAAAATTTTCTTCTGGTGTAGCGATGGATTTGTAAACGAGTAAACTTCTTATCCGATATGTAGAAAAAGGGCCGAAATGGTGTTTGTAATAGTTATCATCTCTTATGAATACAAATAGTTTTGTGGAAAGTGCATGCTCTACAATGTGAAGTAGGGTTAGAGCCTCACATATTACAGACTAGGCTCTGTAGCGTACCTTGGGAGAGGCGTATGTCCAGCAGTGGACTGCAACGGGCTGATGATGATGATACTGATATTCAAAATATCTTGGGAATGGTTGATGCTTTATTGCTCTTCCACGGATGAACTGTTAACTATTTTATTTCTTTTCAAAGGAAATGTAATCTGTAGAGAATTCCTTTTTGATTGAAGCCGATAGGGGTGTACCTCTGTGGGTGTACCGGTGTTCTCTTCGTTTTAGCGTGGCATGTTTGTAACTTTTTGCGAAGTTTGGCCTGTCGTTTCGATTGATATTGGACGTTCTAAGATCTCAGTGGCCAAATGAATCGGGACAATATATTTTTTAATTACTTTGGTTTAAGACACTGGAATAATTTTATGCAGCCTTTAAATATAGTATGAATCGAATGCAGCATAAATATATCAATTTAAATATGATTTTTACTCTCCTACATTGAACAAAAGAATGAAGAAAAATATATTATTTTATTATTCGATAAAAATTATTGGAAACATCAATTGCATACAGAATGTTCATTAAAGTAAATTTATTGAAGTACGCAAATGTTAGTTTGTTTACTTAATATTGCTGCACCATCAATCAGGCTTTATTATAAGTTTATTCTGCAGCATTTGCATTAAAAAAAAAACAATATTAAGCGTCAAGAACAAAAATTCTATTAAAATCGCATTCGTAGCGTCATGCATGAAAATGTTATTTATTTTATTATGAGAAGTGTGATTTTATGAAGAGGAAATATATTTTAGTGAAAACCAAAAAAAAATTAAAAACATTAATGTATAAAAATACTTTAAATTTGTATTTTTTTTTAATCATAACAAGTTGAAATCTTATATATGTCTGTCACTAGGTATTTCCGAATTAATTTTGGAATTTAACGTGTTTCCTTAGGTTAGTATCTGTCAATAAAATAAATACGATTTTTTAAGCATTTTCTATGAGAAATGCAATATCCGACTAACAGAACTCATAAAAAACTACAGCATGACGCGACTCCACTTCATTGTAGGATTAAGGGCAGTAGAAAAAGAAAATCATTAGCACTATCTAAAGACTACATCGAACTATTTCGCCAGCCCGACATTGACGAATTAAAACTTTTTGCGACGAGACCACAACAGACGACCTTGCTTAATACAGTTTTTGTCTCGCAAATAGAAATTTGAATAATCCTTCATATTTGCTAACGCTATTTGGAAATTTTAATTTTGTTTTTGTTTTAAGCGGTAGGTGGTAATGTAGCTTTACACAGTTTGTTTCTATCCATGATAATCATTTTGTCATACCAATTTAGTAAGAAATCCTTATAATTTATAAGTTTTTCTATATCAGCTCAAAAATCTTAGATTTTTAGTAAAATAAGCTAACCCAAATTGTGACAATGGACCGGTAGATTTTACCATGAAATATTTTTCTATTAATTTCTTGAGAGAAAATTAATATTGTATTCTGTCACATGTATATGCCCCCACCGGACACTAGGACACAAGTTTTATATCTTAGGTATCAGATATTACGATAATCTTTTCATTCTACCTAAACCCACACCCGTAACCAATATGTTTTGATCACACACACATTTGCCTCGGACGAGAACCGAATCCGCTGCTTCTTGTATCACTACAGGCGTTTAAATAAAGCATCACGGAAGCTGTCAAGAGGTGAGGGGAAGGGAGTATTTTAAACGATGTGATATAATATTCAGAGTTAATATTTTAAGGCATTGGAGTCATAATGTCATTTCAAAAAGAAGCGAATAATACGAAGTGTTTTATGTCGCAATTTTTGAACATATTCATTTTGAATATTCATGTTGAATCTGCAAGCTATTTTATTTTCCTTGAATATTTTATTTACATTAACAAATGTGTCTGTTGAACACGTAAATCGTTTTTTGTAAACGTTTTGAAACGTAATAATGATATGGATTCGTACGTATTTTGTTTATTCTGATTTTGAATGTTATGTAATATTCGAAAAAAAACAAACTCAAGACTATGTAAATGTGCTAACAAAGTAGACATAATATATGTAAGTCTACAATTATTTAATATGGTAAAAATCTTACTTGTTCCTCGTGGCAAATTTGTGGTGAAAATAAGACGACTCTAGCCGTATAGTCCATTATTTCCTTCACCAACTTGTAATGACAGACTAACAACATATAGAAGCATTATTTGTTAGCGCAACAAAGTTTTCTTATTCCGAAAAAAAAAACTTATTAAAATCTTTTATTACAAAATACGAAGGAAAAGGGATGTGCGCAACATTATAATGAGTATCGATGATTTAATATTTCGATAAGAAAACAATAAAACCGCAAGGATATGCATTATTTGCATTGTCAATTGAATACCTACGTACCTTGGCATTGAATACCATAAATTTCTCTCTCGCGACAATAATTTATTTTTCTATATAGCGGTTTGCTTTGTTATTTTAACATTTAATTTATCATCATAGATCTAGAAAGTTCTATTAAAGTATTCCAAACAGAATTTAAATATATTTAAATAAGCCGAAAGTATTTTTACTCACCCTATCCAAAGAAAATAACATTCCCAAACCCAAAGGTCCAACACACTCCGCGTCAAACGTCAACATTAGAACTCCAGTTGCCCATGTCAATAAAATTACTTGTCAAGTGTCATCGAAGTATCGACAGAATGGCAGCAACACTGGCTCGTGGCTCGTTTTCGGGAGGTCATTGTGCGCTGAGAGTGACGTCACGGATGACCTTGACGCGATCGCTCCCTCCGTGCCTCCGTCGGTCGCTCGGTGCAAGCATGAAAAATGTCGTTGTAGGAATGTGCGAACACTTGTAACACTGATTTTTTCTGCGCCAGTTTTGGCAAAGGAAACACTTGAAATCCTTGCCTGTGACAAAAGAGGTACAAAATTGTAATTGGCCACATGTAATTAAAATTTTAATAAAGAATAACGCCACTGTAAAAAAATTAAGCCGGTGGCAGATGATGTGCAAAATTGTATAATATATTGTAATTAGACACGTGTAATGAAATAAATAAAAAAGTATAACGCCGCCGAGATAAAATATAATACTATTTTTATGTGATTTAATACAAAGGTTTTATTTTGAATATAAAAAAACAATACTTTTAAGGCGATTTATCTGGTGTGACTTATTCTCTGTTTTTAATCTCAAGTTTTCTTTTCAATGTTTATAATAAAGACCGAAACTCCGTAGCAGTTTTTCAATGTATTTTATTTTTTAAAACGTAGTTTTATTTACATTACCATGCATTATTCAGATAATTTACGGGTAATGCGTAAGTTACTATGTTTTATGTAGCTGAGAAAATAATTAACCGTGTATAGAGGCAAAGAGCGTAACAATAATGTATTTTATTGTTTTGTAGACATTATGTTAAAACTTTGGTTGAATTTAAATTAGGTGAAAAATTGGGTACGCGAAAATCACTAGTAAAAATATTTGCTACAGTCGATCAAAATATTTTTTTTACGTAATTGTATAGAAAGAAGGACATTACAACAAGATCGCAACGACTCAACGAATTTGGTGTATCATCAAAATGTATAAAAAATGCAATATTTTTTAACAGAATGAGAAATTTAGAGAAGGTAATCCATTCTCATATGCAATGGCTATACTTCCTAAAATAATAGAACCTACAATACTAGAAGGTGAATCAAAATGCCTTTGGTTTTTGGAAACAAATATAAAGAGGAGAAGCTTGTATCGACTCTAGTCATTACTGGAGTATCTCTTATACAAAATAATAAATTAGTTCATTAAAAAATATAACAATAAAAGATAAAAAGATAGATTTACAATGGAGTTAAAATGTCTCCACAAAAAGTCGGTAAATTTAACTTGCAAACTTAACATTTGCAACATTAATCATATGGCTTTAAAGTAATATGACCTTGGCTTAGGAACCAACGAGACACGAAAATATATTTGACGGTTATTAATTACGTCGACTGTTACGCAGTGGGGGACTAATTGATAATCCTGGGAGGTTTTAGTTAAAAGCATAAGGGAAATAAGATTTAGAGATATGCGCTTTATTCGTGTGTGTTTATAAATTGGACACAATTGCTTTCGCTATAGATTTTAGTCCATAAATGATAAAACGACTTAATTGAGTCATTTGTTAGGAATAAATAATAAGATTGTGATAATTACGTGTTTTTCTTTCTGTTTTGTTAAATATTAAAGTGTGAAAATATTTAAAAAATACTGTAAAGATCTTTCTCCCAAAGTTGAGAAATATTTCTCTTAGATCTATCGCTTGTCATCCCATTACTCAAGTTTTTAGTTTTCATCGTTTAATTTATAGTTGTTTTCTTATCTCCCCAATCTATAGGATTTTATCTCAAGTAACTTAAAGCATATTTTAGGTAATTAAAATACTCTTTCTCTTCCATTATTCATCACCATATCTTCTTAAACTAGAAGTTATTCCATCACTATTATCATTCTGTATTCAGCTAGCAAAGTCAAACAAAACGATAAAGATCTTTTCGATTGTAAATCTTATACTTTGTTTATGGCCTTTTGATTCGGATCCCCGTTTAGCACTTACTTTGTTACGAGAATTCAATGTAAGTTAGCTAACCTCGTATGGGACTAAAATATTGGTCGATGAAACCATGGGGCTATTTCTGGCGATGACGTTTATTACGATGTTTATGGTGGACCATTGTCGGCCCTATTCCGGGAAGTGCGAACATTCGCATCAGACATTTTACTGCGGAATTTTTCCTTTCACCTGATTCCATATAGGGTCTTCGTATAAATAAGTATATTTGAGGTGTGTGATATTTTGGTGTGACAAACGGATGGTTGCTTCTGAAACTTGGGCTGTTGGTAATGGTAAATGTAGAGGTGTACTCCTTAATAGGCTGATGGCAGGCTGCCGATTAATCGTAAAATTACTAACCTAATCGTTCTGGAATATAGCCGAATATTTATGTTTTCTGTCCGACTTATGAATGTACATAAGTCGTAATTAGAGCAGTCAAAACAAGATTTGACAAATTAATTAAATAACGTTCGTGTTGCCACGTGTAATTAAATAACACATCATTGGCATGATTGTGCAGTCGGTTTTCTGCGTTTAAAGTTTGCGGTTACCCCCGCATGAATAAATATTCTTGTAATCTACAAATATTTTTCGAAGTTTGTGAATATTTAATGCTTATGAATGCAGTGAAGATAATAGGAGAAGTAAAGAGGAACAATAAAAAAAATCTCCATTGTTTTATTCTAAAACGGTGTATCGGTTTCTAAAACACTTAAAACATATACTTCATTTTTATCTTTATCATCACCAACACCCATGTAAACTAACCTAATCCTGAACTAATTATGTCCACAGACTTAACATTTTTTTTTTTTTTTTGTAAACAGCCGCATTGTTTCACTAAAAGGGCGGCAAAGCGTTTACGCTCCGTTGATAGTATCCATGGGCCCGGCGACATCAATCCGTCGAAGGTTTACGCTGGTTCCTGCGGGTATTGTGTGATTAATTGGCAATTAGTTTAGTACTAAAACGCGGGTGAATCAACCGTCTGACATTCGCCGCCCTTGCTCCGTCCTCCGGCTAACCGGCGCGTGCAACACAGCTACTACGGTAACTCGATCGTAAACAGAAAAGTAGTGATGTGGAAGGTTCCTTAAGTCACTGTCGATAAAGTAATGAACTACTTTGTTAAACACAGCTGAAACTCGAACTCAATACCGAACTGACAAATGTGATGGCATAATATGATATGATAAAAGAATTTGTAAAGTGAACGATGATTGAAAATATAATAGGTATCTACATAAAATCTAACATAGTATGTTTATTGAAAGAATATTTATATTAATTTTTAAATATACAAATTGAATTTCATGAGCTCCACTTAGGTAGGTATATTTTATGAAGCAAATACCCTAGACACTAAAAATGTACCAACCTACCTCTAAAATTTTTTTCCATAGTCGAGAACCAATAGTAATCATTTACAACTCATAACAACACTCCGGTCAACCACACAAACCGATTCATTATTTCATTATTGATAATGATTTTACTCAAAAATCGCCCGTCACCCGTCTCCGTGACGTCAGACGTATATAAAAAATTAAGGGGAAAATTACACGGGACTCAGCGCTTCATTATGCCCAGTAGCATCTCATTTTGTAATTCGACGGAGATTTATGTAAACATGCAAATTTGTACTTACTTAATTAAAATAGCATGTAACTGAAAGACATTATAATGGTCCAGCGTGCGTAATTTGCAAACCACAGCCCGATTTTCGTGTACAATGTTTAAGAAAATGTAAAGATGTATAAGTTTGTTTTTTATTTTAATTAAGCAAAGCAGATCCTTGCTATATTGTAGAAAACTTAATAATATAGTTTCTTTTGCTCATTGTTCTACCACTATTTCAAAGAGAATAGACGCGATGATTGAAGTAAGAATTCCTATCAAGTTTCGGTTGTTGAGTGAGATTATCGGAGGCTTGACAATATCGCTCTGCTCTTTTATGTATTTATTTTATTTTATTTATGCTTCAGATACAATAATGTATAAAGGCGGACTTAATGCCTGAGGCATTCTCTGCCAGTCTGCCTTTGGTTGGTGCAGAGAGAAAACAAAGTAGGCGCATAAATTAACAAATTTGAATATGATAAATGAAGTGAAGTCTTTTCAGCTACAGAAGAGACTCATGAAAAGATTTTTACATTCAGTATCAATTTTAAACACAAATATTTCCAAACTTCTAATAGCAAAAGCTACACTAAGGTATATGGTATATCCATAAAAATACGCTTATAAACAGATATAAGTATGTCTGAAACGATACGTCTGAGTTTCAACGTGTGTGTGGAAATAATAAGGCACTTTTTTTCTTTACTTTCTGCCTTTTAGACCGTAGACAAGAGGTAAAAGTAGAATTTTAAGCCTCGCCATAAGTTTTGTGAGTTGGCGGTTGTAACCACTTGATAGCGGCTGAGACCGACGTCTTGATGTTCTATTTGAGAAACGGAGGGTTCTAAGAGTTTTTTTACCTTATTTATAACCTTCAATGCCGAGACGAAAGTTTATTCACTACTAAAGTTTTTGTACCTACTTGCACACACATAAAATGCGCCTGATGGTAACTACAGTGCAATATATTTAGTCTATATTCGTATATTTTGACAGCCTCCGTGGTGCAGTTGGTAGACGCCGGCTTTGAAACGAGGGGCCGCGGGGACGATCCCAGCACTGGGAGATATGTTGTGAGGCCCACAAATATTTGTCTCGGGTCTGGGTGTTTTATGTTTGTGAGACCGAAATGTCTCTCGTTGTTGCTGATATCTACGATACAAGACTAAAGTGGTCTTAATATGGGATCAAGACTATCAGGTGTGTGACTGTTGGGTGTATTTAAAAAAAGAACATATAAAGTATCCGAAACTCATCCACCGCCGCATAACAAAATTAAGTCGGCTTATTCAAAACTGGATTTACATATGCAAACCCGAAATACAGCACATGAATTATATGATCGATTTTCTAATATAAAATACAGTGGTTTTAGGAGACTGCCCCCTAACCCACCACTGCAACTCCTGTAAGCCAGGATCAACAGTGGCACGCATTTTAATGAATATCTAACTTGTCTTTAACCCGAAATCGAAATCAATCACAAAGTTCAATTAATAGTTTAAATATCAAATTGCTATCGAAGCGGATACCGATATTCCGCCAGCAGCAAATTTCGAAGGATTCGACTATAAGATAGGTACAATAAAGTTAATGGAGGCTAGTAATTAATAAAGCCTCCGTGCGCCGAGTTATCTGATCCCTAATGATCTTGAGAAGGTCGATTTTATCAGATAACAATAAATCTTGGTTGCAATTAGATGCGTTGCATTTTCTTTTACAAAAATATGTACTTATATGTAGTACTAATAATCATCCTATTTAGCCTAATGCTTATACTATATTTAGATTACTTTTTGCTACCATAAAATATTTTTTTAAATTCGTACAATCTCAATCTTAATGCAACCAAACAAGCAAATAAATTAATTAAATCCTCTTATATTTACGCTAGCAGACCAAAACACAATTAAATAAATTCATATTAGTAGGCGTAGTTATCAAACATCGTTGTCATGACAACCTAAAAATACTCGGGTTTAAAAAAAAAGACCCATCATCGTATGTCGCTCCAACATGAATATAATGGGTTTGCGTGACCATTATAGCTATTCGGTTATTACTCTTTCATTGCTCAAAACCGTATTTCCGGCAAATAAATACTTTTTAATTTCCAGCGGCCACAAGGAAAGCCTTTGGGGAGCAAAGTTGTGAGTATTTTTTATAAGTTTTTAGTCTTAACACATTAACACATTGCAAGGATCTAACTCACGACCTTGCGTATTACAGCAGGCTCTCAATCAACTGTGCCTGAAGGCTTTAATATCATTGAAAATTTCTTCACTTACTTAGTAATAAATACTAATGACATTTTTTCATGTTATAACACTTTATCTAGTACTAAATTTGCGAGCATAAAGTTGTGTTTGATGAAATACGTTTTACCTTTCGAGGTGTGGCATAAACATAATATTTTGCGTACTTAAAATCACTACTCCACGCTTCAATATAATTTTGAAACCAAATAAATCGCAATGTGTTTATTTGCATTTACTGAAACTGGCAACGATTCAAATATATATTTGCGAACGATTGACAAACATGTTCGATGATTAATGACTACATTTTTCGCTGAAAACATTTTAGGAATATTGCGTGGATTAACGCGAACAATCAGTGAAATATTTTTTATGAAAATTATAAAATGTTTCCATATAATACGTTTCAGATACGAACAGTAGACCAAACATTTTTATGAAAGTCTATATTTAGTTTCATCATTCCTATTATTTTAACGCAAGAAACGTCTAGTATTTCCAAACCGAACTATATTTTTGAAATCGGCCAGAGTTACCAACGCCGATATACATATATATAATATTGTAAATGAACCAACAGTTTTATTTTTTGTTTTCTGACAGCAACATTTTGTTAACTGGTGACAGAGCTCTCAGTAGTTTATATATAGTAGTTTGTATATATATATATTACTATAAAGTCTAAAAAATCCCCCCCCCCCCCCCAAAATGAGTCGCGTCTGAATTATCATGGAATTATCCCTTTAAATATACATTTTGTTAATAAATTAACAAACTAGCATAATCCGCGTGCCGCTTAGCACTCAACGTTTAATTACTTTAATACTCGGCTTAACTAAAATAGACCCGCACAAAGGATTGTCACATCCATTGCCACAGCAGTTGGTTAGCGCTCTCTATAAATATTGTTGTATCGAAGCTTACTGTTAATCGAATAAAATTCTTAGAAACGAACTACTAGTTATTTTTTTATATTCTTGTATCTTATGTGGGGGTTAGACTGTATCACTGTACTTTATTACATACATACATATATAAACTCACGCCTTTTTCCCAGAAGGGGTAGACGGAGGTGCCAGGACACACACATTTCGCCTTGTATGTTCCGTCCCACGATGTGATAGGTGATTACTGTAGTTTGTTATGTGTGATCATGTCATGTGATAACCAGCAAGGGGAGGGTTTCGATTTTGATACGATAACCGATTTGCCGGTTTTGTGTGGATTGATGATGACCTTCCTAAGAGACAGAACTACTGGAATTCATCACAAGAGAGAATCGATCTAGGAAGGTCCCTTTGTTGCTGACTCTAAGTGGCATTGTGCTGTATTCCGGTTTGAAGAACATTGTAGGCATTGAAATTACTAGGGTTTAAGAAAATTAATACTGTATGTGTAAACAGCGCAGTGCAGTGCATAATAATAAAATATTCCGAGAGTGCTCGTGTTCATAGGTAACTGATACTTATCATCATGTGAACGACTTAAAAAAAATAGAAATAAAATCCACTCCGATAAAATCTCCATAATAACCAAGTAAAAACATTTCCATGCTGTATATTAATATGTTATGACGTCAAACACTATGACATTTCAAGGCCCGGATAAAAATATCAATAAACTAATAAGCTGTTAAGTCTCGTTTATGAAACAATTTAAAGGAGTGTGGTCGCATATAAGACAAAAGCGAAAAGAGCAATCCACAGTCTTCAGATAAAATATCACAAATACATACAATACATATTGTACTAGATACACTATTATATGATGTTACAAATCAAATGCACGTGAAAAAATATACCAAAATAATGTTGCAACGAAGGGACCTCTCTGTGAAAATATTTCATATCATTTTGATGCAGAAAGTACATCGTTTTTCATCTTACACTATAATATCAGTATTTCATACGCTTCGGTATAAGTTATAAATAAATACACTCAGCAGTCACATACATAGTCCTGACCTCACACTAAGATCGAGTCGTATGCCGTGGATATCAGAAACTACGAGAAACTTTTCGGTCTCACAAACACCCAGACCCTTTTATAGAGAATCCTTTTATCTACTTGCACGTCCACTGTCAATGTCAAATTTCAATTTTTTTAAATATACCCTATTTCTATTTACATTAGGCTGACAAATTGACTTTGACAAACGTCAAATGTCAAAATTGAGGGTCGGGACGTTTGAGTACTAAAGTCTTTATGGGGAATAAATACTTATTTTAGGTATGTATCTATATCAGCTCATAAGCGTACTACTGCAGAGCACGGGAATTCAAAATCGAGAGTATGATTGAGAGGGTTAAGTCAGATTTTTTTTCGAATCGCTATGGTAGGTATGCAGGTTTCCTAACGATATTTTCCTTCACCGTCTTTTACGTGTAAGGTATGTTTATTTATTTATTTTATTCTTGCGCGGCAAAATGACAGTGCTGTCCGAAGTACCATAATTCAAAAGAATATATAATAGTTTTTCGACATTTGACCTGATTGTGTCAACTTGTCTTATGAATAAGCGAAGAATATTTTTATATCGTGAAAAAAACTCACCTTATGCCAAGTCATGAATACTTACTAATTGCTGAATCAACTACAAGTCAACTACGAGTATAACAAAGCTACGAGGTGCAATCTCCTAGGGCGGATTTGAATGAATAAAGTTTCCTTATCGAATGAAAACAAATTATACAAAGTCGTATCATTGACATAGTCCAATTTTGTGGTTTATATTATGTATGGTATCACCACCTTCACCTTTCATATATCACTTCAAAAATCAAGCCCTAAATAATTAAATATTTTGTAGTTGTGTAAGATTAACATAACTTATCGTCGTATTAATATTGTGCAACGACATTATTTTCCTCCTACAATTTCGCAACTGTGTCAATTGTCTATCTGGTTTAATATAACAATAAATATAAAAGAAAACAACTCACCGTTTATCAAAGCGAATCCGTCAGATGCGTTGGTTGATATCGTTAAAATAACACTGTATCTGCGAACAAACAAATAATACTTGTAAATACAATTGGTAATACGAAGCGATTGTTATCGTCCCGTTTTCTTCGCTCAACCGTGGGCGGAATGTTATGATATCGCCTCCGTTTGAAAAACCAGCAATTTAATCTTTATGATGGCGTTTAAGGGTCTTATTGATTTTTCAATAATGTTAAACATGTTTTTGCTTTGTGAATTCATTTTATAGTATGTTTTTATAGTGGTGGACATTTTTGAAGGCATTGAATGATGGCGCAACGTAATATAATGTTATTATTCCAAACACCTTAATGACACCGAGCATTGAAGCTCGGCGAGTCTTCGGGAATTTCTAACTTGTCTTTAAACAGCAACAAAATTAATCATCAAGTTAAATAATAGGTGGACTATTGTAGTTATAGAATGTATTGTTTTCTTCTTTCTCTCCCTCTGTCTCCCCCTCTCTTCAGCCACAGATTGTACAGTCCACTACTGAACACAGGCCTCTCCAATGGAGCGAAGCACGGACCTATGTTTTCTTGGCTCGACCTGTTTTAAAAACTTAATCATCATCATCATCATATCAGCCACAGAAGGTCCACTGAATATAGGCCTCCTCCAATGATCTCCACAGCGACCTGTTGAAACCGGCCTGCATCCAACTACTTCCTGCAACCTTAGCCGGATTGTCCGTCCACCGTGTAGGCGGGCGTCCGACATTTTGCATGCCTGTACCTGGCCTCCACTTAAGAACCTTGTGGCCCCAACGGCCTTAAAAACTTAATAAATGATTATAATTAAAAACATGAACACTTAAAGAAACCTTCTTTAAGAAGTTGGAAATACAAATAAAATACGTAATAATAAAAGATTTCTAATACAAAAGAACTTTTGTAATCACATAACACTTATTTCCCAAGAAAAATACATCGCAGATACTTTCCAAGAAGCGCTTCAATGAAATTCTAGATAATACAGATTTCAAGGAAAGCGCGCTGCCTTCAACAGAAAATAACTCGGCAATATATAATATCAGGTGAATAGAAAGCTTTAGTTTTCAATAGCAAATATTCCTTTGTCGATGAAACACGTACTTAAGTCTATTTATACTTAAATTCCTTCTAAGTATTTTAAAGATAGTCATTATGCGTATAATTTTCTTGAAACCTGCAACGAGCCTCATAATAAAACAGAAGCTGTCTCGTCTCCATATGAAGTACATAATCCCTCTAAAAGGGTTACTGTACTTTCTGCACGTAAGACGTTGAAAACACCTTTAATTAGATGTTCGCCAGTTAGAACCCGTGTGCGCTAAAAAGCAAAACAGGAGCCTGTGCGTGTTATACTTACTTCGGTAGCATCTAGTCTGCGTTTGCGTAATTATATTTTAACCAACTTCAAACACGAGGAGGTTCTCAATTCAGTAGCATATTAGAACAGTCAACAAGCTATATCTTCACGAATTTAAACCAATTTCATTTTCATTTTTTCATTTCATAAACAATCGTATTTATGCATAAAAGGGATCTACCACTTAGAGAATCCTAGACTTTTGAAGGACGAGAGAACAAGGGAAGAGAAAGTGTAAGGACTACTGAGTTTCTGGTGAATTCACTGATTGAACCAAACATTGAAAACAAAGGTCCTCAATTTTGTTTGAGAAAGTTGTTATACTTTGGTCGATCCAGGTCATTTTTAGTTCAGGCTATAATATCGGAATGAGAACTATAATAGATTCCATATGGAATTAGATCACCCATCCCTATATTCACCAACGGAACGCAAAGTAAAAACTTCACAAATGATTATGTAAAACGATTAATCACATTAGCTGAACCTATTCATATACCCAAAAGTGTTTACAGCATGTCTCTCATATTCAGCCTTGAAAATTGCCATTCGCCCGTATCAAAAACAAAAGTAACAAAACGTCTTTATCATGCTAATTAGTTCGTGTCTCTCAATTTCGTCGATGTATTAATATGTAATACAAACACAAAGTTTTGAGCGTCGGCAGCGGCTCCGTAAATAACACCTTTAAGATCTTCGTGCGATGACTCCTTCGTAATCGCTTGTTGAAGATTAACTTATACACGAGATAATTAATATAAAAGACTAGCTATTTCTGTTTTATTTAATGTATAATGCTTTCTGTTTATCTTTACATTTATAAGCAGTTATGAGAATTCCGCTTGAAATTATTGAGATAATGTGAAGGGTTCTGTTATTTCCAGCCCCTGAGGCGATATTATCTCTTATAGGATAGAAAGCGAAAGCAGTTTAAAATTAATTTAAAACGTACTCCGGGAAATCGATTTTAATTTTTGTTTCTAACTACCATTACGGTACAATTTACGATCATTTCAATTTCTTAGCATTCTACGTTGAATATTACTCTACAACGTTTTCATTTAGTTCACCCACAAATTGAAATCTATTAGCAATAAACCCAAATGTTACGGTTTGGTAACACTGCCATTGTGCTTAGACGACTGTTACACTTAGCAAAGTTGAAGCGAAAACAAACGCATTAGCTTAATGGGAAACTTTACAAATTATGATTTATCCAGGAGTATTTAAAACTTGCTAAGCCAAGAACAAGGATTTACTTTTACTACAATCGTCGGGATTAAGAGAGGAACTGAGTTTTGGAATTATTCAAATAATTATGTAATAGTTATTCAGAATAAATGAAGTATATTTTAATTATATGATAATAAGTACTACTTTTGGAAATTTATAAAGGGCAAAAAGTTAGCACATTGGAAAAATTCGTGATTGATCTAAAGGTTTTTCAGCTTAGACTGACGTCACCATGTACTGGAATTTTACGTCATGGAAACATTTACTCAGAAATGTTTTTTATAAGTGAATAAATTTTATTATTTAAAATAGAAAATTATGTGTCCTGAATATATTATTTTTTTAGATACATTTCACTGTTAAGGCAGGCGTCCATATTTCCTAATCATAAATATCGGATGCATCGCTTCAAACGGTTTTTTTACAATGCATCCAAAGTATCAGCATCTATCGGATTCGTTTGGATTGCCACTCAGAGCATCGGTAGCGAAATTATTGATGAGTAGGTTCGTGCGATCCGTACGATGCGAATCAGTGGACACGTTTGTATTAATTACAAAAAAATAAAAACCGACTTCAAAACAAAAACCGCTAAAAAGTAAAAATATATAATAAAAAGACCACTGCAAAGCAAAAAAATAATACGTTTTTTATTGTACTTGTACATGTTGATTAATATGCTTATTGACTTGACTAGCCAACAAATAAAAATACATGCGTAACATGTTGAAGGCGGGCCTCTAAGTAGCAAACATGTAGGACCTATGCCTTATAATAATTTAAATATCTATTTGTTATCAAAGTTTTGAGAAGAAAAGGTAGGTTAAAAATATTACGATCTGTATGATATGCGGCCGATACGTACGATGCTAATAGCTGGCGTGTCACACAAGATAAAATGTATATATGTATACTAAACAATAAACAGCAATTAATGTAGTTGCTTGCGGGAGTGGCAATGGTATTTGCTGCTGAAAATTAATACGGATGAGTTGCAAATTCCTCGCGTCATTCTATCGAGCCTAATGAGTCGCACTCAATACAAGTGTATTAATAACATAGTGTCGTAAATTACATAATTACAATGCAGTTTACGAGTATTTATCGGATACTTTGACATAAATATTTGCCAAAGCAATTCTAAAGCTAGCCATACCCGCTGGGATATACCTGATTTGTTTGACTATACAGTTACACCAGTAAGGTACTGTCAGGTAACCTTGAGTTCAGTAGAGGGATACACAGAGAGGTAAACCTTTACAAACTCTCAGTTGCAGCCATTGATGCGATGCTTATAAGTTAATTGTTAGTTTTTATAAGAATAAGGACGACTGCCATACACGGTTAGTTGTGTAGGCAAAGTTATACCAGTAAATATAGTTACAAAATATCCAAATTCATACATATTTTTTGACAGCTTGAATAGGTGTGGAAAGCTGCACAGTTGTGTAACTTACAGGCTCTGTTTTACCGGTACAATTCAACCTGACAGAAACCTATCGGTTACCCCCTAGCGTGTATACCTTTAGGTTCGACAATACTATAATTGCAATTTCTCGTCTCTTGGCAAAATAATGTTGGCCGGATTGTAACCGGATATAAACAGGATAAACCCGAAACGCGACTTGCTTACGACTATAACGAGCTTCTGTCCACTATGGACGATGGTAGCTATCCAGGCGAATATGAAAATCTTACCACTATCTAGTCTGTAATTTTAAACAAGCACTGAAAATAAAAATCTACGAATTTCTCTCAAATAAAGCTGTTCATCTGTGGACGGTATTTGAAAGAGAAAACCAATAAAGACATTTATGGTCAAACTAGTTGTAATAAAATGTTACAGACTTCCCTTTACCATATCGCATATGAGTCGCCTTAGAGCTGCACTACTGAGCGGACACCTACACGTTCCCACAAGTCTTACCAGTGCTTCTCAAAGTTAATCGCAATGTTCGTCTGTGATAGTTGTAATGTTCAACACAGTGATGGTGCAACATGCTCTGGTTGTAAAAAACAATACGACTTCGCTTGTGCTGGAGTCACGGAGATTGGTTTTCGTCGATTGGGTGAAAGAAAAAACAATTGGAGATGCCCAAAATGCAAAACCAGCTCTTCACCCTCACCACTGTCTACGTCTATGCCGAGTCAATTGGATATTATGCAAGAGCAATTAAATAAAATTGTATCTCAGTTGATGCCTCTGGAATCACTCGTGGAAGACGTGAGATCGATTAAACTTGAAGTTGAAAATTTGACGGAGTCTCTGGAAATGGCTCATGAACTTATTGGCAAATTCTCAAGTTCCATCAAATCTTTGGAAGCACGCGTCTCCCAACTCGAGAAGTCAGTGACGGAGATTCCAGCCCTCCAGATACAAGTTAACAACCTGCACGATGAACTTCATGAGAGGGATCAATGGGCAAGAGCTAACAACGTGGAAATTAAAGGAGTCCCTCAAAAGAATAATGAAAACCTCTACAATATAGCTGAGAAGATTGGAAACCTATGTAATTACCCGATTAAACGAGAACAAATTAATTACATCGCTCGCGTGCCTACCCGAGTACCGAATGCCATTAAACCAATAATAATAGGTTTCAGTAATAGATACACCAAAGAAGAGTTTGTTGCAACAGCGCGAAAATATAAACAACTTAATATTTCTAGTCTTGGCTACTCTGCTACTGGAATCTTTTATATAAACGACCATCTCACGCAAAGGAATAAAATTTTACTGAACAAAGCAAGAGTATTGGCAAAGGAAAAACATTTCGCATACATATGGGTAAAACACAGCAAAATTATGGCCAGGAAGTCGGAAACATCGCCCATATTTTTTATCAAGTGCGAAAGGGATCTGGAAAAAATTGTTTAATCCTGGATACAATAGAATATTCTTCTTACTTAATTTTATACATCTCTATTAGCTTCTTTAAGTTATCAACTAACAATTTGAGAACCATTGCCATGTTATTATTATTTTGCTATCGGACCGCTCTTGCTATTGTGAATACATTGCTCAACCAATCATCGCACGTAAGTACGCATCGCTTCGCACAATTTGCTCGCGCCTTTGCACGCCTCTATGCGATCATACGTAATATTTTCGCTTGCGCACTCGCAGGTGTAAGCTTGCATTCGTCTGTACTAACGCTTAAATACACAGAACTTGTTTTAGGCAACTCTTATGCTTCTACCCGATCTTTTATGATTTATTCCAATGTTCTATGCAATTGTTTACGTCTTGATCTATTTAAGTTTGTCGATTTTGTTTTTAATATTGAATGTTTGTTGTTTTTTGTTGCGAGTTATCTACTTTTTAAATTAACATGGTTAAGTATTGTGTGTTATTTAATACTGTGGGCAAGCCGCTTTCGATTATTTTTTAACTTGTGTACCTTTGCATCTTTTATGATTATGATTTATTATTTCTTTAATGGATTTATCTTAGTTGTTATAATATATGTATTTTATATTGCAATTTCTACTCCTTATAATGGCTTTTGACGATATTGACATTTATTATCAAAATACTAGGGGACTGCGTACCAAAACACACTCATTCAAACGAAATTTGTTACTATCGTCATATGATATTATCTCACTAACAGAGACTTGGCTAATAGAGGGGATAAACGATAGTGAATTGTTTGATGATAGATATTTGGTCTGGAGGCGGGATAGGAACTATCTCAAAACAAAGGAGAAATACGGGGGTGGAGTGCTTTTAGGTGTTAACCGGAAATTCGCAGCAATTGAACGTCGTGAATGGCGTTCTTCTGCAGAAGATATTTGGGTCACGGTGACTCTTAATAATAAAAATAATTCAACACAGTCAAATAAACTACACTTGTGCACTTTATATCTTTGTAGTGAAAATCATGGACACACTTTCAATTCTCAGCTTCAACACTTCTCTCATAAAATGTCTCACATTATTAATTCCCATCCAAATGATGTATTCATAATTTTAGGAGATTTTAATTTAAGTAACATTAATTGGAATGGTGACTCTTCACCGAGTGGTGTTGTTGGTGAATCTCAAGTGTTATTCTTTGATACACTGGCGGAGTGTAATCTTACCCAATATAATTTTAACAGAAATATCCATTCAAGGATATTAGACTACGTATTATGCAACCGTGTACTTACGGTCTCTGCCTGTGGCACTTCTCTGGTACCAGAAGATGCACATCATAAATCTATACATATTACTTGTAACATTCCGCAACAAAATTTATTGAAAAATAAACAACGAATAATTTTTTTATATCATAAGGCCGATTACGATAAAATTAAAATGTCGTTATCTGAAATTAATTGGGAAGCTACCTTAAACAATAACACACTTGATGAGGCTCTTGGAATTTTCTATCAACATTTATATAATTTGAGAGATAAATATATTCCAAAGAAACCATTTACTCTTTCAGGATATCCACCTTGGTTTACAGGTCCCTTAAAAAAAATTCTTAAGGAAAAATACAAGTACTTAAGGAAATATAAGATATATGGTAATACCAGTGATCACGACTCGTTTTGTCTACTTCGGGAAAGAGCCAAGCGGTTGGAGCGGGAGTGTTATAATATGTATATAAAAAGATGTGAAGATTTAATTGTTAAGAACCCCAGATCTTTTTGGACCTTCATAAAATCAAATAAAAAATGCTCCAACTCTCTCCCCTCCAGCATGCATTACAATGGCCAATCAGCAGATACTGGTGATGAAATTTGCGACTTGTTCTCATCTTATTTCACTTCAAACTTCCTTACCCCATCGTCCAATGTTCATTTTACTCCCTCGAACTCTTCTTCTCAAAATAATGTAACAACTTGTATTAGTGATATACACATTACTCAAAACTCTGTTTTAAAACTAATAAAGTCATTAGACCCCACGAAAGGAGCGGGACCCGACGACTTTACGCCTAACTTTATTCTCAAATGTGCAGACTCATTGGTTGAGCCTCTTACCATCCTGTTCAAACGATCCATTCATGAAGGAACTGTACCTAGTACTTGGAAATCGGCATTTATCACCCCTATATATAAAACCGGTTGTAGGGACGACATAGGAAATTATCGCCCGATATCCAAATTATGTATATTTGCTAAATTGTTCGAAAGAATCATATATACACAAGTTTATGAAAAACTATCATGCAATTTCATTCCTCAGCAACATGGTTTTATAAGTAAGCGTTCTACCACATCCAACTTATTATCCTTTACCGATTTTTTGACAATCAATATGGATGGTGGTGGTCAAGTAGATGCCGTCTTTACAGATTTTACCAAGGCATTCGATCGGATCGATCATCAGATTCTCTTGCAAAAGCTGTTCTTTGCTGGTATTCATGGAAACCTTCTAAGATGGTTCACATCGTATATAGAAAACAGATCCCAGGCTGTAGCTATAGGTGGTTTCTCTTCTGGCTGGAATATTATCCCTTCTGGTGTACCACAGGGCTCTCTACTCGGTCCCTTGCTTTTTAATATTTTTATTAATGATGTTAGCTCCTGTTTCAAACACTCTGAATTCCTTCTTTATGCCGATGACATGAAAATATACAAAACAGTGAAGAATATTAATGATTGTCGTTTGTTGCAGTTAGACTTGGATTCATTCGAGAATTATTGTTTGGCCAATAAATTAGATCTTAATGTCACTAAATGCTACTCTATGTCATTCACCCGTAAATTAAGTTCATTTAATAACGTATATACCTTAAAAGGAGAACCTCTTAAGCATGTGGAATCCATCAGAGATCTTGGTGTGACGTACGATTCCAAGTTAACCTACGACATCCACATTGATCACATCGTTAAACAAGCTAACAAAGCACTTGGATTTGTGATTAGATTATCGTCACAATTCACCAATATTAAAGTGGTAAAAATTTTGTATTGTTCATTGGTACGCAGTATCCTGGAGTATTGTGCACAAGTCTGGAACCCACAGTATTATTGCTACATTGATAGAATTGAATCAATTCAACGCCGATTTTTAAAATTCCTTCAATTTAAATGTCATTGTTATGACGCAGACTATGAAGCAAGGTGCCGCAGATACCATTTTCTCCCGCTATACGAAAGAAGAAAAGTTGCAGATATTGTATTACTTGCAAAAATTGCACAAAATCTATTAGATTCCCCGCATTTACTGTCGAAAATAAATATAAGAGTTCCCTATAAGAATGTCAGACGACCCGTGTGCCTATGTACTCCACAAAGTACAACTAATTATAGACAGAATGCATTCTTCATCAGAGCAACAAAATATGTTAACGCTGCAATAGATCTCTTAGACCTTGATTTATTTTACACAAAACCGCATATTTTTAAAAATATATTAGCGAATCATTGGTTCTCTGATTGTTATAGCCGCGAGCCGTATTGCGTAAACGTACATATATCCTGATTGGTTATTTTTATATTTAGTATTTTAATTCGTGCATTAGACTTAATTGGTTTTATTTAGTGTTTGATAGGTAATTTTAAGTGTTTTCATTGTAATCTCGATTTTCTTTTTTTTTGTGATGTTTTTTTCCAATTTTCTTTATAATTAATGTACATACCTATGTATTACCGTGTAATTTTGGAACTAGGGCATTTTCTGTATATATTTTATATGTATATTTAACTGTGGAATCATATAATTGGTGCTTTGTTTTTGTTTTGGAGTATATTTCTTAACACTGTTTGTTCCCAAATAAAATAAAATAAAAATAAATAAAATAAATATTGTAGTTGCAAATTTCTTCATAGTGCACGAAATGTTTGGAATCCTTGATACATTTTCGAGATATCTGCAAATGGCTTCGTTCATATTAGTACTCAATGAATTCGTATTCAATATTCTGTGAAGAAATGGTCATGGAGTTTTAGACATCACACACAGTCCATCATAAAAACTTAAAAAAATATATATATGAAAATGCTTCCATGTATTTGTTTCAAATTTGTCTTCATTGATTTCAAATAAATGAAGACAAATTTTAAAATTAGACTGACGGCAACTAAAATTTCAAACTTTACCCCGAATCAGATAATGTTGGATCACAAAATAATATACTAAAACTCATGTATCCACGTAGTAGATGCACGGGACGTTTTGTTTTGCTAATATACTTAGCAACGGCTCAAACTTAAACTGATTATTACTGATTAGTTTTTCGGGCTCGCGCCGCCGTCTGGACTGCTTACCAACAGACCACCTTAAAAATGTATAAAAATGAAAGTAAATTAATTTATACTCTTTTAAATCAGACAAAACATAATTAAGGCATTAACGTGGGTGAAACTGTAGAGACAAATAGTGATATGTATAAAGGAATACGAGATAAATGGCAACATTACGAATGCAGTTATAAAACAAAATAAATATTAAATTAATGTAAATGTGTTCTTTCCGTCCTCGATGAATACCCTGGAGACACGTAACTGCAAATATATTTTTTATTTTTCGCAAGCTCTCTGACGCATCGAAATAACGCTCGATTGAGAAATATTAATTCGAATGCATTTCCGGTTCGAAACTACTCTTTTTAATTTTGAAGCATATTTTATTGCTGCTGACTAAATTATAAGAATCGAATTCCAGTGTCAGAAAAACAGTTTTAATATAATTTGATCTCATATTTTTGACAGACTTCATGTAATCCCAAATTTCAAATAAAATCGAGCATCAAGACTAGACCAACTAATATTAGAAACATAGCTTGACTAAGTATAATAGTTAGCCTATACTTAGGAGTATTTAAGTTATTATTTCATAAGATTCAAACTAGCAGATTAACCAGTAGTTAAACTTACATCTCAAAAATTGTTCGCGCTGGTTTCCCAACTCATATTGTCTGTTGAGAGATTTTTTGCATCAATTATCCAGTTTGTAAGCAGTTTTTTGTAGTGCTGAGCTACCTAACTTAATTCCATTGGTTTTGATAATGATATCAAAAATTATGTTGACGGCATTTTATAATCACATGATGTCATTGTTAATTAAGTTAACAATACATTTTGTTAATTATTACTGACTCTAACTATATGAATTTGAAAATTACATTTTCCCAAAAGCATAAATAGTAATAATTTTGGGGTCATAATAGGAATGCTAAGTGGTTTCGCTAATTACGGATCTAGTCTTGCCTATTCACCTAATTTCATTAGTATATGAAATGTTGCTAAACCTGTCTTGAACTATAATGCTTATGGCGTTGAGGAAATCTAAATAAGACTAATTAAGGCAGTATTGGCAATAAACTTTATTTGACTATCAAATCTTACGGATCCTGCGCTAGGGCTAGCGGTTATACCATTTCGAAAATCCATATCAGGCTAAGTGGATAAATTAAATAATAAATGACACCCAACAGTCACATACATAGACCTGACCCCACAATAAGATCGGGTCTTGTGTTGCGGGTATCAGGAACGACGAGAGACTTCTCGGTCTCACAAACACCCAGACCCGAAAGAAATATTTGTGGGCTGCACAAACATTTCTCTCGGTGCCGGGATCGAACCCGCGGCCTCTCGTTTCACGGAGGTTGTCAAATTGAGATAGAAACTCATGTCTATGATTGAAAAGATATGATATTAGATGGCGAGCCTGTTGTAATGCCGAGTAGCAAATAAATATTAAATTACTGTCTAAGAAATTGTATAGAGCGATAACACCATTGTTACTTTTCATACGCAATTTTAATGTCTTTTAACTTACTTAATTTCTGTGTAATAGATATTTTTTATTATCTAATGCTAAATCATTACAGGTATAACACACCTTATAAAGTACAGTGTCGTCTAAAAGAGTTACAACAGACGAAAAATTATAATTGTCTTCGGTAACAAGACGTAATTATGCCTAAAAATAACATTAAATTACAGCAACTTCTCCTTATTATAAAGCAGTACAGAATAGCTCAGTAATGATCAGCATGAATATGAAGACAGAAATAGTAGAGATGGAATGCGTTCCGAATCTTAGCTATTTCCATCCTAGAACGGCTAGATGACGTAGCGTATAAAAGGATGCGAACAGGGAAGTTGCAGATTTGTACAACGAGCACCGGTGCAGCGTGTCCGCCTTTTTTATTGCGTCTATTAGCAAACCATTTGGTTCCTCGTTCAATCTATTAATGTCCCTTGTTTTAAAAACAAATGGATTTTAACTTGTAGCCTCTTTGAAATGATGGCCTAATTACACGGACAGTTTCTCGCGGCGAGAATCGAATCCTATTATCGCATAACATAACCACGATGCTACTTTTTATGTCTTTACGATAATCGTATATTCGAGGCGAAAAACTATCCCCATGTAAATGGGGCTTTATGGTGGCCAAGTTTTTAAATCGTGCATTCTGTCTATGGAAATTAGTTCGGACGAATGTGGATTCTGCTATATCCCAAGAGATTATGGTGTAAGCGTCTGATGATACGTATTGTAAGGATTATTCATCTAAGGATGATCAAATAAATGTTGACTTTCATTGTCGTAGATTTTAAACTAGAGTACACGGGCTTAATAATAAGGTTAATTGAATGTGCCCCTATTACCATACCATACCATATTACATCAGTGGTTATTTTTGATCCAAAATAATATGGTAGCATATTCACGCTCCGGGCACAATATAATAATGAGTACATAATTCTCTAATGCACTTAAATACTGTGTAAAAATACTAAGTCAATTATACCACAGTGGTGCATTATCAGATTTTCCCTCCAACATGGTCAGTTAGCGGCGCTGATATCACTGGCCATTTTTAGTCTGTGCCCGAGGGCGCGGAAAGGGCACTCGGCGGATGTTCGCCGCTGAGCCGATGTAATCTGCACACTATGCCGTACATTCAGTATTCAGAAACGTGATACATAACAGTCTCTTTGATGTTATTTGATTTTCGTCTGACATTCGCCGAGAGACTCGTAAATAAGAGTTTTGTTCTTTATCACGGCTTATTTAGTCTGTGGTTCACTTTTGAATTTCGAATCGAATTAAATTGCTTCGTTTTTTGTTCCGTTTACTGTTTTTGAATTTGGTAATAAAAATATTTGTTTACGTTTCGTTTAATTTATTTTCCGTTCATCTGACGGTTATTTTTTTATGTGTGTTTGGGATTTCTCTTTGGTTCCCTTAGGAGGTATTAAAACATTATACTCGTAGTGTTTATTTTGCCGAATATTGAATGTAACACAAAATTTTGATAATTTATCACGCAAAAAATATTAACAAACAATTTCAATTGAGGTTAGATCTGTATTCACGATAGACAAGGCAGAGGTAATGGTACAAGTGCCACCACATTGACGTGACTTTATTTGTCCTCCAAAATATAATATATAGGAGACAAATTGGACGGGGAGAGACATAATATTCGATTCCTGGGCAACTGATAATTAATTGTATCAAACAAAAAAACTGACTGAATCTGGATTATACCACCGGAGAGTCATACAAAGGCCTATATCTTTACAGTTCATGCATATAAAGTCAATAAAAAGTTAATAAATATTTTTATGTTACAGATATAAATATTAACACAAACTATTTATCAAGCATGCGAAGCTAATGGTAGATACAAACAAACATTAATTTATTTGATGAATTAATGCATCCAATGTGTAAATATTGGCCCCAATTTAAGATTCCTTGCACTATGTATGTCTAACACTGCATAGAACATAGTGAGATTGGACCCAACTACATTAATAGAACATTTTATGTACCTACTATATGTACATAAAATGTTGCCGGGGATGGCCCGGCTCCGCCCGGGTGCAGATACTTTCTAAAACCCGTCTTCATCAGGAACATATTATTTCACGGATTGTATTAAATATATTCAAACTCTATGCCGTCCACAGGGGACGGAATGCTATTCATGTCTCATCCAGCCCTGGAAAGCGAATTAGGTAAATTGATTATTAGCGATAGAAAACTCATTAATAAAATAATTTGATCTGGGATTCCAAACCGTGACCACCACATTTAAACAATCATGTAATTATACACTTATTAATAGTTTAGCTTAATTTATAGACAGGTTTAAGGCCTATTTTAGCCATGGAATATTTTGTCCTTTTTGAACAACTTTTGAACTCAATTTGAGTAAAGAAGACAACATTCGATGCATAAAATAGATTTTTAAACTGTGCTTGAATAAGGCCATCAGTATTTAGCAAATTAAATCCAAAATGCATCTATTTTATTCCAAGCCACTACACGTTTCAGTAGCGGAAGATATTGAATGCGAACTTCAGCACGTCCCACTTGTTTCTCCATTTGGCCTGGAAACGTCCGAAACTACTGTTACGTACAAAGAGTTTCCGACAATTTCCGAACGTCTATCCATTGGAACGTGCTGAAATGTATTTTATATTTAATCTTTGGACTATGTTCTATAAAGAAGTTGAGGAGGTAGGATATTCGAATTTGATTAGATAGTTACTCTAACGGTGAAATAAAACATCGTGAATCCTACTAATATTATAAATGCGAAAAAGTTTGTGTGTTTGTTACCTCTTCACGCTCAAACCGCTGTACCAATTTTGATGAAATTTAGTATGGAGACAGTTCATACGCTGGATTAACACATAGATTACTTTTTATCCCAACAAAATGTAGTGTGAATTAATATATTCGATACTCTTTTAAACTCAAAGGAATGGGATGACAAGTTTAAAGTATGGCAGTAACGCTGAGTTTAAATAATTATGTTAAACAGTTATCATGCGAAATAACTCCTGTGTTTCTAAAGTCGCCTCAAAAAGTATCTGCGCCCAGGCAAAGCTGGGCCGGACCGCTAATACTCCATAACATAGTTTCTTTTTTTTTTTATTGCAGTGAATGGCGAGACGAGCAAGCCGTTCGCCTGATGGTAAGCGATACGACCGCTCATGAACAGTAGCAACATTCCACTGCGCTCGCCATCCTGAGACACAAGATGTTAAGTCTCAATATGTCCAGTAGTTACTCTGGCTACAATGTCCTTCAATCCGAAACACAACAGTGCATTTAAGCAGTGTTGTTTCACGGGAGAAATAGACATTGCGGTGGTACCTACCCAGATGGCCTCTCACATATGAGAGACCTACCACCAGTATATAGTAGATTTGTAAGAATTTCTATGGTATGTAAAGACTGTCATCCCGAACAGGGCAACGTTGTAAACTATAATATAGCCTGATCCCTCCCAATTGTAGAGCAGGCCCGTGTCCTGCAGTGGGACGCATATGGGCTGATACATATACAGACAGTTCCTAAGGTAGAATTGTGAAAATTCCGTAATTGATCCACGCACGTTTGTATTAAATCTGGTTTCGTCCAAGCTGATATGTGAATATTTGGATTGCTGAGGTAATCGTTTACAACACTTACACTGGTGGTAGGTTCCTAATATGTGGCAGGCCGCCCGTCTGACCGCTATGTCTATTTTTCCCGCAGCAGTGTAAATGCACTGTTGTGTTTCGGATTGAAGGACATTGTAGCTAGAGTAACTACTGGACATATTGTGACTTAACATCTTATGTTTCAGGATGGTGAGCGCAGTGAAATGCCAAGAATTCAGGTGTTGTTTGGTTCTGCTACTGTTTTTGAGCGGTTGTACCGCTTACCATCAGGCGAACGGCAGGCTCGTCTCGCCAACCATTGCAAAGAAAAGCAAGGTATTTTGTCAGCAGTTCAGACACCAAAAGAAATGTATGTATTTATGTAAACCCGCTGTATAGCTACAGAATATTTTACAGGGCATATTGTTTTGTCATGCAATTGGCTTGGAACTATTTAATAATATTTGATGCAACCCATTTAGTGGGTATTCTGATTGACTCGTAGTAATCATGTTGTGGTTTAATTACGTCATGTTTCAATTTGTGTAAATAAATAGTAATTGATTTGTACTTCATACAAGGTATGATTGAGAATATTTCGTTGAAATGTTTATTAAATATTACGAAACAGTTAATTGAAATTGACAGACAATTTTGTTTAAGTAAGTGACAAGGTTAAGTTATATTAATAACAAAATTACTTATACTATTTGTACTAAGGCTTCTGTAAAAAATGAAGTTAAGTATTTGAAGCCTGCTTTGCCTATTAGGCCAAAGTCTAGATGTTCTCAATTATTGAAAAATTGACTTACGAAATTGTGTTACATTTTATGATTTGTGGGTTGTATTGTGATTTTTTTTTTTTTCATTTTTATTACCTACTGCTTTTTTATATCGCGCATAATCATGGGCATTTAAAGGCTACATGTTACTACACAATATTTTCTATTTCGCCCGGTCGTTTGGATAAGAGCATTGGAGCTTCTTATAATATACATTTTTTGCAATTAAGTAAACGCTTTTTGGCCAACTTCCTAGCACATAACATAGTACACTTAACATAGTATGTTCAGCATCAAAGGTGTTCGCAATTTACTCCTATGGCTTAAGTGACACGTAACCAAAACTGCTCTAGCAAAATTCCACCGCACCAAAGGATCTCAAGAGCCATTCCTGATTAATAACTGATAATACCATGTACACCAAAATCACCATGGATACTCATTACGTATACTGTCCAAGGGCTTCGGTCAAAATTATAATCTGCTTTGTTTTTTGTTGATTATGTAACAAGCCCGCCGAAATTCCAATAACTCTTCTGAACAAACATTTGTGAGCCTTCCTGTTGACTTTGAACTCATAAGGTTGTTGTTTAACTTTCCTTTATGTAAGTGAATTGTAATAAACAATAGGGGGCGTGGAAGAAGCCGATCGACAAGTTTCATGCCTTTCAGCTGTGGGATTTCCATGAGTGAAATCAATAAGTATTGGTGATATTTCCTTAGAATTCAAATGAATGTGGAAGTTTGAAAGGCGTTTTGACTTTCTACTGTTTTTTATTGATATGAATGGCGAGTCGAGCATGCCTTTCGCCTGATGGTAAGCGGTACAACTGTTCAGGAACAGTAGCAAAACCAAACAGCACCTCGAATCACAAAGCAATGCTTCGTATTCGCCATCCTGACACGTAAGATGTTAAGTCTCAATATGTCCAGTGTTACTCTAGTTATATTACCCTTCAAACCGAAACATAAAAGTGGATTTACACTGATGTTTGATGGGACCAATAGACATTGCGGTGATACCTTATCAAGCGGCCTCTCATATTAGAGAACTACCAACAGTGCAAGTTTAATATACTGGTAGGTATAAGAGTGCAAAGTGGATAAAATACAGGGTACATCCAGACTGCAACCGAAAACGAAGCCAGGTGGTACCTACTTTTAGTGACTGCAGATAAAATGAAACTAAAAACGACGCAAAAAAACTATTTCATTTTTCAGGCGAGAAACACTCCATGTAAATGTGCTATAAGAGACTACGCAATACAAGTAACCACTAAAACATTCCTATTTAAATTTTAGTGTTAAGATGTAATTATTATTATTGAGTCACTGATATCCACTGTTAAAAATATACCTTTACTAAGGATGGTGACATTGACCACAGGACATCCAAGACGACTGATAATATTCTTTAAGATTTTAATTTCGAATATTGGATATACATTGTTAGTTACCACCAAATATTTAAAAGCAAATCTCATGCAATCTCGTTACATCAATAGCATTAAGAAGTACAGCGACTGACAGAGTACATCACATAAAAATGATTTATACCATTGTACAAATAAAATACAATTGAATAAACTATATTTTTATGTTCAGCCGTGATTCGATTACATAATGGTGTTGTCAACTAAACAATTAGAGCTAGAGGAGAATATAATATCTAGACAATACCTACATCCGACAAACGCTATTGAAGATACGTGACAGGAATGTTTATGGCGTGTGATGCACATAACACTGTTTTACATTACGCTTATGTCATTTATCGCGAGAAGGGCCAAGGATGTTAATGGCAGTTACATGCATTAAGATGGAAGAATGACAGCCTCTGTGGCGCAGTCAGTTAGACGCTGCTTCTGAAACGAGTGGCCGCGGGTTCGATCCCCGCATTAAGAAATGTTTGTGCGGCCCACAATTTTTTTTGAGTCTGGGTGTTTGTTAGAACGAAAAGTCTCTAGTAGTTTGTGATACCCACGACACAAGACTCGATCTTAGTGTGAAGTCAGGACTATGTATGTGACAGTGGGGTGAAAAAAAAGACTGTCCAGCCCTCACACCTACCACTATAACTCCTGTTAGCTAGGATCAACAGTGACATTGTAATAACACCAAAAACCAAACATTGAAAGTTGGCGAGTCTCCGGGAATGTCCAACTTTTGTTTAACCCGCAATGAAATCAATCAGAAAAAAAATAATAAGGGTTGGAAACAAATTGTAATTGAGCTTTGAAAAATATTTTACTTTTGCAAAAAAGAACAAGATGTGAGCTAAAATTCCTGCCTCTGGCGCAGTTGTACTACGGTAAGAATGCAAAGCGGAGGCCTTGAGGTCGAATCCCGGAACGGGCAAAGTGATATTGGATTTTTCTATTCATTATCAGTGCGGAGTAAGGAATTTATGCCTGATATGGCTATAGGCTCGCCTCCATCACATCGTGGGATGGAACGCATAAGGCGAAACGTGGGTGTCCTGGTAGCACTTCTGCCGAACCCTTCTAGGAAAAAGGCTTGAGTTTATGAATCTATGAAATTAGTAGGTATGATATTCCAATAAACATGCTTATTTTGTTCCTAATTATGATAATGATGCAACTTTACCATTTTTTTGTTTTGCACCCATCGATTTCTTTATTTTGCAGCAAGTAATAACATACTAAAATATATTTTAATTTGTACGTTTTTTATGTTGCTTTATCTACAAGTACAGGGATAATTGGTTGAATTTTGAGTCTGAAAAGACTACTAATAATTAATAAAGGTATTAATAAAACAATATATTCAAACGTCAAAACTAAATAATATTTTTGGAAGAGAGACGATTGTCTCCCCGTTTTCTTTATACCTACCAATTTATGTAGCTTTATTCACATTCCGTTTAAAAGTAAACCATTGAAAATAATAACAAGGTAATTAAATTAATCGTACTATTATTAAATGCGTTTTACTTTATAAATATTTCATAGGAATCCCGACAAAGTCTATTACATGCATCCACTCTGAGTGACGTAGGGCGGGCTAAAGTTTCACTGAAAGCAATTATTTTTTGCATGTTCCTTTTTTAAATTGGTCGACATAAAAAACTGCATGATACATTTTTCAGCCAGTATTGATAATAATATTATTGGAATTTCAATTTAATAGCGTTCGGCATGTTGTCGAACGAACTGTATCGGTTTTATAAATGGCACAAAGCTGAATCACATGAAATGTAGTATTGATAGAACGCCTACCGGCTAAAAATACCAGTTGAGATAATTTATTCAAAACAGAATTTACTTACACGGGCTGAAACTAAAAGGCGACACTGTTGTGGGTAACTAGCTCCTTCTAAAATCGTGTCCAGGAATTGCTTTCAAGGCGGATAAGTATTTGGTAACAACAGGTACAGTATTCAGGCAATGAGCAGAAAATTCAGAATGTAGTATTAGATGGCTAGTATAATAGTTCTGTCCTCCAAAAAATCGATAGATTATGTAAAATGTATCTTTGCTATCGCATTTCTGAAGACACTACAATGTCTGCGAATGTTTCTATTCAAGATCGAAATTATATTTTTATTTTTTTCTAGAACAATATTAAAAACCCAGCTATAAATAAAGATATACTCATGTTTGAGCTCACTCTAATAACGTTGTAGAATATCATTATAATATAACAAATGAAATCATATATATTCGAATTTGATTTACGAAAATTATTATATTATTGAAAATGTCAATCGAACGTCTTTGTAAATGATTTAAGGGAAAATATTTCAAAATTAATTTAAATAAATTTGAATCTGTTTTATAATAGACATATATGATTTTACGCTTTCATAATAATATGCATGTAAGTAATAACGGCTGTACTATGGACACAAATCGTCATACTCGGCGACACTCATCCGTCATATCCAACATTACGAGCGCTTTACATAAATGCAAAATATTAAATTCCATTTCATATAAAATTCTTCATTCACGCGAATAAATTACTCATGCGTCGCGCAATTTTGTGCTCGTATTAAAAATGACTCATGCCGATTATTTACCATCCGAAAATACGTGCGTGAAAATTTAATTGATTCGAAATATATAAAAAATTCTGATTGATGACCAGTAAAAGCATTTTATACTGATTTTGTTTTATATTTTTAAACTATAAAGTGTAACTTACTTATTTAATAGGTCATGAATGTTATATTTAGGAGAGGCGAGAGGAGTAAGTCCTATGTACATAATGTGTTGTATAACTTGTATTTGATTTATTTGTGTGACCTATAAATATTTGTTTCGTTTCCGAGTATGTGCGTGGGAATTTGTTTATAATATGTGAGCTATCCTTGTATGCGGCAATGTATAAAATGTGGATTTAAGAATACACTGAAATCAAATTATGAACTGTAAAATATTTTTTTAAATTTCTTAGAAAATATCAATATGCCTGTTATCATTGTGCTGAGTAATCCGCGTTTATGGAAAATTCAATTTCATTGTTACTATTGAGTATAGTCCTCCCTCAAAATTAGACAAGCATGGATATAAGTATCATCGACCGTATGCTTTATCATCACCAGGCACCAGCAAATCCCATCAGAAATATGTAATACATTATTATCTGTATCAGCTCAAATACGTTCCACTGCAGGGCACGGACTTCCTCTACAATAGAGAACACGATTGAGAGAGGTTAAGCCATATAGACCACCACGCTGACCAAATGCGGGTTAGCGGACTTTACATGGCGAAGAAATTCTGATAAATCGCCATTGTACGCAGGTTTCCTCGCGATGTTTTCCTTCACCGTTATAGTACGTGGTAATTAACTATCAATACACACATTACTCCGATAACTTAGAGGTTTACCCTGGGATTTGAAGCCGCAACCACCATGAACATGTTGGCCGCCGCGTCTGGTCTGTTACCAACAAGCCACCTTGCACTTCATACATGACCAATACATAATATTATATGATCACGATTTAATCGATGAAAATTTTGTCAAATCAACAGTGTTATTTGAAGAACTCCACAACTCTCAGCCAGCATAGACCAACCAGGCAACTGGCAGCAATGTATTTTTCTTTATTGGCGAACAAAACCGAGGATTATGTTCAAAGCAGCTTTTACCAATAGACGGATGGATCGCTGGAAGCAATGCGCTGGTTATCCCTACTTTCCTAAGATAAAGACGCGTTGACCACGACCGCCGAAGGGTACTTGGAACAAAGGTTCCCGGCCCTGACCCAAACTACTCCGGCCTTAATTAAGAGCAATTTGTTACTCAACTTGTACAGGTTGTAGACGTTAACCGCATTTTTATACGCTGTTATACCCCCGATACTTAATTAAGATATTGCAAATTATTTTCAGCTTTTCACCGTACTGCGGTTGGTCACGATTGGTGAAAATGTGTTTTTAAAGGTAGGTATTCTAGGACGGCTACCAATACCGGACCATAAATAATAAGACTAGTAAAAAATAGAGGGTATTCAGCCACCTACATCTATTCTTTATGCGATCTTTGGTTCCTCGACGGTCTAAAATGGGAATCGTATCACATCTTATTTCCCAAAAAGTTTCTTCCATTTAAGAACCTTTCGACTCAATCGGCCATCAATTCTCCACTTTATAAGCTTGAACAATAGCGCTCCAGCATTTTAATAAAAGGAAGAAAAAAAAATAATTATTGAAGGCTAAAATAAACATAAATAGCTAACAAAATAATTTAAAAAAAAGACATGAAAAATTATTCATTCGCAACAATATTATACAACTAACTCTAAGAAACTATTGCGCCGACAATGGGCCTCCCATTCAGCCTTATGCTGCAGTGTGACAAAAGCAAAACTGCAGCGCTCATTTTTAACAGGGAGCCCTTAATCAGGTGGGCTGGGCTGGCAATTTTTGAAAGTCATAAATATAAATAAATAAATAATAAAATAAAAATAAAAAAATAAAAATAAAAAAGCCTTTTATTCCATGCACTTTACAAAAAAAAAAAAATATTTACATAATGAAGTTACATTACAAGCATGGACCCCTCTCAGGTGAAGGCCTCCTCCAATGAATTCCATTTGTCTCTGTCTCTGGCGACATCAATCCAGTGCGGTCCGGCGATTTTTCTAATGTCGTCCTCCCATCGCATGTATGGTCTACCGACGCGCCGCTTGCCCTGTGGGCCGTCCCATGAGGTTACTTTAGATGTCCATCTCTTATCTGTAAGGCGTGCTACATGGCCAGCCCACTTGAATTTCAATCTTTGAGCATATTTTACCGCATCCATTGTTTTGATTATGCTTCTTATCTTTGTATGACGGATTCTGTGAGCTATTCTTATATTGAGCATGCTACGTTCCATTCCCCTTTGGCACGTTATTATTTTATTCTTGATGTTATTTGTGAATTTCCACGTTTGGCAAGCATATGTAAGACATGGTAAAATGCAAGTGTCCATCAGTTGCATTTTACCATGTGTGACAGCCTCCGTGGCGCAGTTGGTTAGACGCTGCCTGTGAAACGAGAGGCCGCGGGTTCGATCCCCGCACCGAGAGAAATGTTTGTGCGGCCCACAAACATTTCTTCCGGGTCTGGGTGTTTGTGAGACCGAAAAGTCTCTCGTAGTTCCTGATACCCACGACACAAGACTCGATCTTAGTGTGGGGTCAGGACTATGTATGTGACTGTTGGGTGTTATTATTACTTCTTTGTAACTCCAGAACTTATTCCAAGTAATTCTTGTTCTGCGCTCCACCTCTAGTTCGTTGCTATTGCTGGTCAATGTTATCTGTTTCCCCAAGTAGATATATTGATCCACGTACCTTTATGGTTTGTTTTCTAGTAAGATGTTTCTTTTATAGCTGTTTGTCATGGTGTTTGTTTTTGTCAAGTTTATTTGCAACCCGACTTGTCTGCTAGCTTCGTGTAATGACTGTATCATGCGCTCTAAGTTGCCACCAGTTTCCGATAGAAGTACCAAGTCATCCGCGAACCTTAAGTGACTCAGATATTCTCCTTTGATAAACAAGCCGTATTTATTCCAGTCTAATTTATTTATAATATATTCCAATACGGCAATAAATAGCTTTGGAGATAGCGGGTCTCCTTGTCTTACTCCTCTATTGATGGTGAATTCGGGGCCAGTTGATTCCAGTTTGATTTTACCGACGCAGTTGTGGTATATATTTTTTATTACTTGTATGTACTCATTTTCTACTCCCTGTTTACTTAAAGCTTCCCATATACTTGTGTGAGCAATTGTGTCAAAAGCTTTCTGGTAATCTATGAAGGCTATGTAGAGCGGTCTTCGGTTCTCTTGGTATTTTTCAATAATAAGTTCCAGAGTGTGTATGTGGTCTATGGTTGAAAATCCCTTACGAAATCCAGCTTGTTCTATTGGCTGTCTCTTTTCTAAAGTTTCTGATATTCTTCTGTTAATTATGGAAGAGAAGAGTTTATAAATAGTTGGTAGAAGGCTTATTGGCCTGTAGTTACCAATGTCGTTAGGGTTTCCTTTTTTATAGAGCAAGATTATAATGGATTCTGACCATTGTGTAGGTGTATTCGCGGTTTTGAGTATTAAGTTAAATAATGAGGCCAGTGGTGATGCTAGTATTTCACATCCATGCTTAATTGCTTCATTAGGAATGAAGTCTGGGCCTGAGCTCTTCTCTAATTTTAATTTACTAGCTGCTTGTATAATTTCCAGTTCCTCGATATAGTTTATATTATTTCCAATGTTTTCGTGATTGTTGTATGCTCTCTGTTTATCATTTGTCTGTTGTGTACTCGTACTGTATAGTTTTTTATAGAATTCTGTGGCAATGTTTATTATTTCTCTACGGTTGTAAGTCGTTTGACCCGATTGGTTTAATCCCTCAATCCAAGTCTTATTTGTTCTGAGTTCTATCATCGCTTTTTTGAAACTTTTTCCTTGTGTAAGATAAGTTTGAATTTTTTGATTCCTGTAGTTTTTATAGTCATATTTTATATACTTACTTGTTAGTTTATATAGTGCGCTAAGTTCGTTTTTCTCTGTCCGGGATTTGACTGTTGTTTTTTGTAATATTTGTCTTCTATTTAATAGTGCCATTGTCCTCTCTGAAAGAATTTTGTGTCCAATATGGGTAGGTTTAACTTGTCTTGCCTGTTTTAGACTCACGTTGATAGCCTGTAGTAATTTGTTATAAAAGTCTTGCACTGTCGTCTCCAACTGATAATCAACTAAGTTTGATATTTGATGCATCAGATTTTGTTTGTATGCTTTAATCTCTTCTCTTGTTTTTAAAGTACTACTTTGGTTGCTGGAGAATTTGATTCGGCTTTTCTTTGGTACTTTCAAAACTATTGTAGCTCTTACCATTCTATGGTCTGTAGAGAAGTTAAGGTTCAGAACTTCTATATTGAGGAATAGTTTAGGTTGGTTTGACAGTATATAATCGATTTCATTTTTATATTCACCGCTGGGAGAACGCCAAGTCCATCTATAAATATAAATACCTTACATAAAATAAATATAGTAACCCTACCCAAACCATTAACAAGAACTTTATGTGGTAAAACGATTTTTATTACAAATATTGGCGTAATATCGCATTACCTGTCAGGCTATTTTGATCGCACATAATATGGGGTTTAGTTACCGTCCCGTCAGAACCAATACACATACATATTAGAAATTATACGCCTTAAAGATTTTTTCCTTACATATAGATGATATTATGAAAGAGCTTGTTGCTAGGGCGATTCGGGAAATCTCGATACGATATAAAAAATAGTGGTATAAATATACTAAATAGCGATACAAATAAGGGCCCTTATATATAAAAAATCAATTTGTGTTACTTACTTATTTATTTATCTTTATAAGCAGACATTGTATATGGACACACTTAATGCCATGAGCATTCTTATTTGTAGGTACATCGAAAAATGGTCTTTGAACAGGCCATTCATGTGCCTTAGCCTATTACACGCAATAGCATTAAGGAGCTTATCCAAATGGCAATAATAATGATCACTTTAACAACTAACTACTCCTAGCTACTAAGTACTCAAACGCAAACTGACATATACAGGGTATATCAAGACTGCTACCGAAAACGAAGCCGGGTGGTAGTTTAAGCGACTTCAGACACAATGCAACAGAAAAAGTTGCAAAAAAAAGCGAATTCTTTTTTTTTTCATATGGCCCTATTTGGGTGGCAAATACATTTTTTTCCTAAAATAATAGTGTATACCCTTTTATTTCTAAATACTCTAAGGTATAAAAGAGTTAAAATTATTTTTTTAGCTAAACCATGTATTTACCACCCAAAAATGACGATATTTAAAAAATCATAAAAAATATTGTCGCGTTTCTTTGCAAAATTTTTAGTTGCATTGTGTTTGTAGTCACTAAAACTACCACCCGGCTTCGTTTTCGGTAGCAGTCTTGAGAAACCCAGTATTTTCTGCAATTCTCCTTCATTATTTAGCACAGGTCCGGAAAATTGTTGTCATGCACAGAGGTCAACGATTTGCGGTTTGTTTTGCCTGCAACCGACGGCCTTCAGCGACCTTCGTCATAAAATAACCGTCTATTTTATTATCTCAACCTATTATGAATAAGATCTAATAACGGTATATAATTATAATTTATAACAATTGGCAGTCATTGAGACTATAATTTCAAAGCAAACTTTGCTTTTTTTAGATTCAGCTGTAGTACTATATAAATATATATTATGTAACTTGAAATTTCGTAATGAATGCTCATTGTTTCAATCAACTTTTTATGATATGTACTTGACGTGTATATTTATATTCCAATGTTGGTACTTATTATTCAAGTAGGATATATCTTCTAGATCAAAGAACAATTTATTTATTTATTTTATTTATTCATAATATAGAAACGATTAAAATAAAGAAATGACATAATAATAATATTACACAAGGCGGCCTTATCTCACTAGGCAATTTCTCCCCGTCAACTTTTGGTTAGATATATAAAAATGATAAACAAATACGTAGAAGTATATATTAATATTTTTACTCCAAAAGCAACCTGTGGTTCCTTAAGACTAATTTCAAAACCCCTTTTTGCATTAACAAAGATTCCGCACAATTATTCTCACACATAAATAACAAGCAAAGCTTTGTAACTCGTTTCTTTGCCGTGAAAGAAATCCAAAGGGACGTATGTGTATCGTACAAAGGACAAAAATACGACAAACATGCATATTACAAGAGTTTATATACCTACACATTTCCTCGTACTAAGATATTTTTCAATGTCTCGGTTGCGTAGTAATACTACGGCTCGCTAATAAAGCTGAGGTCTCGGCTTCGAATCCCGGGTCGGGCAAAGTGATATTGGATTTTCTATTCATTATCAGCCCGGAGTCAGAAGTTTGTGCCTGTAATGGCGATAGGCTCGTTCTCTACCATATCGGAGGACCGAACATACAAGGCGAAATGTGGATGTCCTGGCACCTCTGCCTACTGATTCTGGAAAAAGGCGTGAGTTTATGTATTTATATATTTATTTATATATGCTTTATTGTACCGCAAAATAAAAGACGCATACAAAATACTTAAAAAACTAAAGGCATGGTTACAATAGGCGGCTTTATCGCTTGCTGCGATCTCTTCCAGGCAACCTTTGGACGGACTGGATATAAAACATTTTTCAGCATGTTATAAGAGATTTTATAAACATTTCCTCATACAAACATATTTTCCGTGTTATATTGTACGCATCTTCTGTGGTAAACAAATGCGGTGTCAACGTTCTAAATGATCGTCCTTGGTCACCACTATTACCGATCCACGCTGGGGAAATCAGACTATTCGCTTATCTCATCTCATTAGGCCTGTCCATGACTGCGGGGCAAGGGCAGTGAATCCGTGCTGATTCCTACGGGACTAATACATCCACAGGGCAATTATAGGCGCGTGTACGCCCTGTCATAGGAGTTACGATTAGTTTACGAAGTTACGTAATCTATATCAGCCCATGTACGTCCTACAGCATAGCACGGGCCTTCCCCAAAATTGAGCGTTCGATTGAGAGGGGTTAGGCCATATTATAGTCCATATAGCCGTAGTACGGGTTGGAAGTCTCTACATGCCATAGAAATTCATAAAAATCACTATGGTATGCAGGTTTCGTCGCGATGTTTACTTTCACGAACGACAACAAAGCTAGCCATACAAGTTACCTACGTAATGACTTTAAAATATTTAAAACTATTTTTTTTATAACAGTGCCCTTAATACCGCCTGAATCAGAACCAGATGGAGAAAGCTCATTCGTGACCAAGTGATGCATAAGGGAGTTCACAACACTCAGTACTAAGGAATACGACGCTAGGAGGAGAAGGATCTTTTTTTGACACTACGAAGTGATTATAATCAAGCTGATAAGTGTTGCAAGCGCATTTAAAACTAAATATAGTAGAGTATCAAACGGCGAAAATGTTAACATCTCTCTTGTAGTCATTAAACATGTCTGCTCAAAACAGACATAAAAAAGTTTCGGAAACGCCCTTCCGCGGATCACAAGGATGGGTTTTTTGACCATCCTGTTCGAAGGTTGTTACACGAGCGGATGCTGATATTCCATATCCATTTATATTATTCTCAGCAGTCTGTACTCTCATTAGTTATGTAGATTAGTTAAGAAAAAATTGAAACATTTCAACCATCCTTAGAGTATTCATAATATAGAGGGCTGTCATACAATTGCGTCTCAACAAACGTATATGTTTTCATGTTCGTAATGTTGGTAGCTCCTATTTTAGTGAAAATTGAACTGATTATTTAATAATACATTGCTTTAAATTATTTTGATAACTGAAAGTATATTTAGTTATTACTTTCAAAACGTATTACCTACAGTAGAATTAGCTGTAAACTATTTATTTTTATCAGAGTTCCAGGTATTTCTCACATGTTGGGCAACCCGTCATATAGCCAATAATGGAGGGCAAGAAAAGGCGGTCCAGCACCACTATTTTTCTCTACGTTTTACCAGCGCTCCCTAGCCATATTATAAATACTCAAAGCAAGCATAATTCAAAACCAAATAGCTACTGTGCTAAGCAGAATAGTTTAATAAAATAACACATTCAAGATATAAAGTGGCACGGGTGCTCTCTGTATAATTCGTCTAGATTAAAAAAAATAGACACATAAAATTCTCCCGAGTCTAATACCGAGGGATTTCTTTTAACCAAAACGTTCATCCAATTCAATTACGAAAGAAAATAACGGGAGATGGTGCAGTGAAAGTTCCACTTTCTTATTCAAATAACCCTTTGCCGGGCGGTGGAACAAAGCGGGCTATTCATTAAAATAATCCACTGCAACTTGTTCAGTAACCGGGGTCATAATAATACGATATACACTGCCAGCTCTCAACGAATTACTTATTCCGGGAATGCTATCGCTTTATATAAACTTTGTGAAATTAAGCCATTACTATTCGCCAGTTTTATAAGGGATACACGCTTAGTTTAATTGAAGCATCATTTTGAGTACCATGAGAAGAACATACAAATGTTATTAATTTACATAACAGTATAGTTAATGGATATTTTTACACATGCTTTTCTATAGGTTATTTTATATATTTTTTGATATTGATAATTTGATGTAGGTAACAATAATTCATTTTGTCGCCTTTTCATTCGTTTCATTTTGTGGAAGGATGACCTGGTCAAGCTTGCAGGAAGTCGCTGGATGCAGGCCGTTTCCAACATATCGATATAGAGATCTTTGGAGGATGACTATGTCCCGCAGTGGACTTCCAGTGGCTAATGGGAGAGAGAGAGAGAGAGAAAGAGAATAATTGATTTAACAAATTTGAAAGCATTTTAATGGACGTATGGAGATTTTACTCACTCGCTCACATCTCCACTACCCTTATTACTCATTCCTCTTTTAAAAAAAGATGCAAATATAAACCTAGAGATCTTGGATACGACCTCATGAATCATGTTGTGAGAAATATGTAACATTGAAGAAAGTCTCGAATTGTATAACCTTATGCACGCTGTAAAACGCTTAATCACAAGAACAAATTGATGGTCATGCAACATTCACTTTGATTAAATTGGTCTGATTAAGCACATGTAAGGTAAAAGGGGCGCCCTCTGGCCAGATGGCGGGACAACTTGCATAGTAATACGTGGCAGCGACTGGATGCTTAAAGGAGCAGAACGGGCTCTGTGGTGTACTTTGGCAAAGGCCCATGACTAGTAGTAGACTGCAACGAGCTGATGATGATGACGATGATGAGAAACATTAAAGGGATAAATTAGCTGTAGTATATTGTACACACTTCACAACATTAACCTTGCAAGTCGTGATGAAACTGTTGAAGACATGGTTCGCGCGAACTTCACAAGCTAGATGTATTTGTGACCACATTACCATAGTAAGAAGAAATGAGATAGACGTGGCATTTGCTTGGCGCAGTTTCAGATGTAAAATCGACACTTTCGAGTCTGAATTTTAAAGAATCTTGTTAGCACCGTAGTGTTTTATTCTTGGGTTTTAGTGGAGAGATGTGTGTTGTGAAGAATGGTTATGTTTTTGATCATAGCGTTATGTTTTCCGCAGTATTTGCGCGTTATCAATCACTAACAAGAATACTATATTTTGGCTTGTATTTATCGTAACATTGGCAAATTGGCAGAATTGGGGTATGGAAATACCGCAAAAGCCAAAAAAGACTACTAAGTCTTCAGTTCAGTTCAGTTCTTATTTCTTTACTATAAGATGTTAATAAAATAATGTCAAAAAAAATGAAAGGTTATTGAATCCCTAACATTTTTGTATTCCGTTATTTAACATGGTTAAGAAAGGACATAATATTTATTAGTAGATAACATCAAGAAATCACTAAAATTAGTATTTAAGCTATTATAGTTGGCAATGAGATTATAACTAGACATTATTATAGTGTTACAAATACAGTTGGCAATATTTCTAAAAATCAACGCATAATAACGCACATTATTGATTTACGAAATAACAGTCTCAAAACACACAAAAACATCATAACTAATAAAATAACTCCACAACCAAAAGTTTATGACGCCGCAGCGGTTGAAAATGATGATTGAGTACAACCGATTAGCTAGTTCCCGATTCCGCGCAAGCTACCTACTAGTTAAAGTTCCCGTGTTCCAGGAGAAAGTTCTCGGATTGTAATTAAGAATACAGGTACTGACGACGTAGAATGCAAATGTTACCGCAACCGACACTGTTCAGTTCCCACTGGATTATGAAGATTCGCCACCGAGGTTTTATTCCGTAATTCTGTCTTCCTTGCCTTATCTTTATTTGTGCTACAAGGTGGTACAGGAGTTATTGTTAATTTACTGTTTGTGTCTTCAAATTTTGTACGATGAATGCTGGTTTATCACCAATATAGAGCTGGATGGAGATGTAGGTACAATGTTGTTGGGAGTGGAATGTTTTCTTCAATGATATTTTTTAGATAATATAGAACTTTGATTTTGTAAGAAATTTAGAAAAAAAGCACAGAAATATTAATTTTCAGAATATTATATTATATACGAAAATTCTGGTGGTACGTGCCCTATTACCACCTATTCGAAAACAGCACGATGTCATTTTAGCCATCAGTTCAGAGGGTCAACAACATTTATTCACCTTATTTTCTTCTTCCACCCATATATTGCTAAAATTAATTTACAATTTAAAAAGTAATGTGTGTTTATAATTGGTTATGACTTAGGCTGTCATCATCTCATCCGCTTGTTCGCACATAATTTTACAAACTTTATAAAACTAATAGATATGTTCTCACTCAATCAATCCTCGTATGGTGTCAAGAAAAATGCAATAAATAGCTGCTATACACCAATCGGCGGACATACTGACATGCTAAACATGTTTTTCCAGTCAACAAAAAACATACATACGGGTGATTCTACAAAAGTTGGGCAACTTTTGAGGATATTTTGTTTACTATAATAATTAAATCAAATTATAACAAATTCGGGTGCATATGATGACAAATCTAATGATTATATTGTTCCAAATCGGGCCAGTCACTTTTTTAAGTAAATTATGAGATATTTAAAATTTTCTGAATTTGACTGCCAGGGGACTGACGAGGCTAACATAGTACTGATAAAGTACACAATTTTCTAAGAATTATAATGAAATTTAATAAGAATTAGTACAAATCTCTTAGTTTTAATAATGGCACATGTCTTTTAAGTATTCAAATCACTTAGTAACAATTAAAAATAATTATAAAATTAAAATAAACGTAAATACCAATATCTTCGGCAGCTTTAACTGATTTTAGCGATTTCATTGTCATCGGAAAGAACATATTCCTTGTGGGACCAAATCTTCTTCATTGAAATGCCTATCAACACTAAAAATATACAAATAACTAAAATATTTTATCAAAAAATAAAAACCGACTTCAAAACAAAAACCACAAAAAATATTAAAATAATAAGTACCACTGCAAAGCAAAAAATAATATTTATTTCATTGTACTTGTGCATGTTGATTAATTTGCTTAATGACTTGACTAGCCAACAAATCAAAATATATGCGTAACTTAATATTTTATTATTTTTTGGTTTTTAGTGGTTTTTTGTTTTGAAGTAGGTTTTTATTAAAAATTTTAGTTATTTCCTTAAGTACTGAAGTTTTTGTTTTTCTTTGTATTCCGCTAATTTAATGGGGCACTTTTAATTCTGGCCAAGCGAGCCTTTTCGGCTTCTCTTTTTTTTCTAATCTTCTTCCCTGGTCAAATTGCTTTTAGTGTGCCGTATGATATTCTAAACTGAAATATAAAATAGAAATGCTTATACACGGTAGCAATTAAGATAAAAGTGCTCTAAAACAACAACAAAAAGCAGTACTATGGAGACAATTCAATCCTCTAGCGCGATACCTGACAAAGGACTGACGCCAGCGGATTGACGAAAAAGACATAATTTGAGGTTATAATCAGAACTAATGTTTTTTTTGATAATTTCGAATATCAACAAACTACATTTTAACAAATCATAGTTAATTATGTATAAATGATAATAAACCTCAGATTAACAAGAAAATAACGACCCACCACGGGACTGACATTTTGACTGGCTTTGCATGTGTATAGAAGACAAACACAACCCAAGAACTCGTACAGTTATGGCGGCCGTCAAATTGTGCTGTCCGCAACTAACTTCATTACCAACATTAATACATAAACAGGGATTTGACCTTGACTCGGTGATATATGGCGAGAATTTCAAATTTAAAGAACACACAACGGACTGACGGATGAAAACAAACACAAAGTTTCTTATTTTTTTTAAAATAAATTGGAGAACATTGCATTATGAAAGTTGTAGTATATAATACTATGTTCATCACAGATTGTAGTAAATTAGTAAGTTTTCTTAAATCAATGATAATGTTTAATAGATAGTCACTTGATTGTTGGTTTTCGGAATTGTGACATGCCAAAGGACTGACATTTTAAGTATTAATTTTGTTTTTTTATTAACTTGTATTTAAAATGAATAAGTGAAATTGGGTGACCATATAAAGGACTTTTCATTGTTTTAAAATAAGTTGTTATTTCAATAAAATATAATAAGACTTTGTATATATTGGCTGATGACAGCGAGTTGCCCAACTTTTGTAGAATCACCCATACGTAAAACTCCACGTGCTGGTAAAAATATTTACTCTATACACGTACGCTTTTGTTCGTGTGTCGTTAACATTACACGAAGTATTTTAACTTTGGTTTATAATTCTTGTAATGGTCGTGAATTTTACATTGGCCAAACATTTGGGCAAGTTTGCTGGATCAAATATTGGTTTATCAAAAACGAAATATGCGGCTGTATTCCTAACCATTCAATAATAGAACTTATATTTTTTCCAGATAATTTACGGCCTTAATGTGATGTATACGAACCTATCGCTATACACTGATTGCAGTCGTAGGTGACTCATAAAAAGACATCTCTAATGGAAGAAAAAAAACACGTAAAATTGAGTACCTGATCTGCGGTCCAAAATCAGAACCTGATTTTTTTAAATTTGGAGTTGCTGCCACTAGATAAAAAAGTTAATATTATTATAATTTCTTGTGGATTATAAAACGCTTAAATTTCAGTGAGCAATATCGTCATGCAGTTTACCATTCTCTTAAAATAGACAAAGTGCTTATGAAGATATAGACAATCGCTTGGCAATAACAATATTCAAATGCACTTTCCTATTCGTGACTAACTGAAAGTGATATCATATAATCTGCCCATACGTGGAAATAGCCTTACGACCTATAAAAGGAAGGATAGAAAACGGATTACGTAACTAAGAGGATTTCATATTGACAGTGTATATTTATATTATCTGGTAAAAATTGCAACAGGGTGCTACGGAAATTGGAGGTGGCTATATATATGTTCAGCAGTGGACCTACTAAGAGTTAAGAAAAAAAATTACAATGGTTAAATAGAAAAAAGCAAAATCGTATGTCATTCCTATGGTTGTAGATGTGCTGTGCCATTGGAACGGGATTATCAAAACTCAAATTTATTGCCCTTTACAATATTGATTTCGTTTGTGCATCTTGATAAGTATCAATAGTATACAAGAAATTATAAAATATTTGGAGCTTCAATGCAGCTCAATCTGCTTAAGACCATACATCAAAACCAATTTTATACATTAAAGCTGAACAAGGAGGTCAAGCGTCCAAAAGAAAATGTAATCAACGGAAACCTAAATTCTTTTGTGAGTCACAATGCGCCCACGACACACACAGAAGACCAGCGCTGATATCATAAAACAGCGCAGAGCAAACACGTTAGCACAAACATCTCGTCAAGACATGTGAAGATCATCGGGTCATCGACCCGCTAAGCATAATTTTAGTGTACTATGACTCATTCGTATGCACTTTTGGATTTATTCTTAGAAAATAAGAAATAGATCTTGTGAGTCAGTGTTTAGTTAAGGACTTCATTAGAACGCGTGATTCCGTCGCGCCTCGAGACCGCAGACGGCCTATATTTAACGTAAGCGCAAATGGTGTTAATCTTTGAATTAATTCCTTCTTGTCTGAATGTTGGAGTGCGGGAGGAATTATTACACTATAATTATATTAGACAATACCGTTTGTCTCACACTGTACTTAAACGATGCGAACTGAATTATTAAACTAAATTATTGTACAGTTTTAGTTCCTAGAAAAGTCATACATTTCCTATGTGTGTATGACTTTTCACAACGTGAACTAAACATGAACGTTTGTGAAACGGAATGCCATTACTTCAAAAATGGAGTGTATTTGGTTTACCTCTGAACGTTTTCAGCTTTAAATTCTCAATAAGTTTCTCAAAGCAAAACATGATTTAAAATAAAACACAATACCGCTAACAAAAAACTATTTGATGTCACACCTTGTTAGGAGATATAACAAGGAATGAATAACAAACATGCAATGCATTTTACTGTATGATTTGTGACCGCCGTAATTTTCCTATGCTATATGAAATTACGGCAAAAACTGTACGGGCTCGTTTGTATAGCATTTGTCTTACAGTATTGTGGTTACAATCGACGCATCGTAATGTACCCACTTTACAATACACATATTTCCCTCGGGAACATGGTGACGAATCACGAATGCAACCCAAATGTTTATCAAACTCATGTCTGTAGCGGAATGATCAAACAAACCGATGATTCTGCGGTGGTTTCAACATTAAAGAAGGCTAATCAAAAGTTTTTACTTACTTTACAACTGAAGACTTTAGAGACCAAAGAGTAGATAATACGATTTTCATGATTATGATTATAAGACAGCACGCTGTTCTAGGATAAGGATGAGTATAAATTAATGGTTGCGTAAGTAGCGTACTCCAAACGTCAATACAGATTAATTAAATGTGAGTTTATTTCCATTTAAATTTATTATTACTTGTCCGCACTCTTCTCTCCCCAGTTGAACTTGAGTGTAAATGGACCTAAATAAGCAGAGAAGGGTATTGACATAATATTTGAGTTTTACGCTTAAATTCCAGTATATACCTATATGTAAATATAGGGAGTATCCACTCCCCTTTTTCATATCTGTTACTAAGCGAAAATAGATTTTTGTAGGGTCCGCCCCGTGAGTATGAAAGCTGTAAAGTAAACGAAACGTCGGGAAGTTAAAAAAAATGTAAAAATCAATCCAAATTCGCGATAAAATCCGTAAAAAGTGGTTTTATATCAATTTTATAGGATTATCATTAGGTATCATCGTACTCAATCAGTATAAATTTGCTATTGCTAGGCTGTCCCTAAAAACCCTCACATCGACTAAAAACAGTCTAGGAACGAGAGTTACCATCGACCTCATCAGATCTTCTTCCTACCCTGTGAAAGGATTTTTGTATATTTAAACAGTGGCATGCACTTTATGCATTGTAAAATTTCGACCTAAACACCCGAAAACCTAATTGCAAAACATCTTTTTTTTGTGTTTTCCAGAAGACTTTTATTATTCAGGGCGCTTTAATATAACCGTATCATAATGTATAGGTTCATATATACACTGATACGAACACTTGGAATGCAAATAAACGGTCCGTAATACCTTAATTACATCTGGCATTTATACAAGGCTCTGATTCAGTTATTCCTTACCGTTGTATCTGGTGTGAAACGGTATTAATTCCGATTCATTTGAGCTCAGCTTGTTAAACCTTCAAGCCTGACAGAGCTAAGAAGCAGACAGTTAATCAATCCTCATTTGTTAGTCCATATTATCTGGAATTAGCTAAAACTCATTAATTTTATTAAGAAACCCATTCTTATTACTTAGCTCTTAACTGGCTCATTAAAAATAACGGTTTGAAGGCAATATGTTATGAAATGCAAATACTTCCAACTCAGAAATAAAGGCTTCCCACGGGAAATGTTTATATGTTGTGCAAATACTGGTGGTATTTAAAATGGTCTTTAGTATACTGGATGCTTTGCGTAGTAGTAAAAGGATGGATGCAGGATGGGCAAATAAGCTAACGTTTCATGATGGTAAGTTACTCATTATGTTCATAGCACCGCGTTCTACGTTCTCCAGACGAAAGTTATCTTCTAAATAAGGACACCCTAACACCTAGCTAAAACGTAAACAAAAAATATAAAATCATTCAAAAAAGTAGGTAGGTCGTAGAAATCAAGGTCCCACGTAAAGGATAATCAATTTAGTACGTATCGAATTGCGGCGGATATCCGAATTTCCTATGTGTACCGGAGCGGATTGTGGGCGCGATCGTCCATGAATGTCATTACGCTCTCGGTAAGACTAACGCCAAGGCTTGTACGGTAAATTTAAAACACTTGGATGTGGTTTTTCGTTAGATATTTTTAGACTAGGCTATGTTTACTGGTGGAGTTAAAAGCCTTTCGTGTCAAAGCTGAGTTGAACATGAAATAAAATGGCATTATTATTAGAATACACCCCAATAATAATGCAGTTTTAAATATTTTACAGATTGACAAGAAGAGCATCATCACCATAACATTGGAAATGTGATTGCAAATTAAGGGGATTCACATTTTCAAATATATTTCCAATACTATGAAGAAAAAAATATATTTAATCCATTTTATTTTCCTGTTATGTATCAATGACATCTCATGGCAATGAAAGCAAGCAATCAAGCATGGAATGAAAACAGAACTGGATCCCGATTGGAGAGAATAGACTTAGTTAATAAATTTTATTTTCACTCTCTTGCACTCAAAAAAAATGCTTAATTCCATGTTCCAAAGCGAATTGGAGGCTGTTTATATCCAGATCCTCCTATATTTTCAGACAGAGAAGAATCAAAAATTCAAGATGTATCAATTTCTCTTCCATATTATATCTAATCTCATCTGTATTTGTAGGATATACTAAAATACAGTGTTAGAGATATTGTTAGATGTATCTATCATGTAGAAGCCATTAATCTATTTTGACAATGAACGTTGTATCGTAATTCGAGATTCCGGTGTGATCGATACGCGTGTGTGGTCACAACACAAATATTTGTGTGGTATATTTATTTCAAGCTATTAGATTGCATAAGACATGTTTATTTTTATAATAGTGCGATATGTGTGTTATAGACAAAAAAAAAGTAAGTAAGGTCAATATTACTCTGAACGGACAAGAATGCATGAAGAGGTTGATGAAAGTGGATGAAGCGAAAGAAATATGTCAGTATCGAGAAAAATGGCGGTCTATAGTCTCTTCCTACCCCTATCAAATACAGGCGTGAGGATTATGTAGGTATTAGGTAGGTTTTTTAATATTGTGGCTGTAAATTAAACTACTAGTCATTCCTACGACTCATGTTGTTGTGACATCTTTAGTTCCATAGATTGAGTTTTGTCAGCCACGTCATAATAAGCTAACTTCCTTTTCTACTTACGATTTCTAATTTCTTTATATTGCTATGAATGGTGAGACAAGCGTGCCATTCGCGTGATGGTAAGCGAAACGACCGCTCATGGACAGTAGCAAAACCAAACAACACCAAGAATTACAAAGCAATGCTTGGTATTCCCCTGCGCTCGCCATCTTGAGACATAAGATGTTAAGTCTCAATATGTCCAGTTGTTACTCTGGCTACAATGTCCTTCAAACCGGAAAACAACAGTGCATTTACACTGTTGTTTGGCGGGAAAAATAGAAATAACGGTGGTGACCATGATACATATGAGACCTACCAACAGAATTAACAAAAATGAAATTCTTCGCTTTAATTAATTTCGTACAACCAACAATTTTTTAATCCTAGAAATGTTGGCAGCCCAATAATCTTTTCTTTCTTAGCCTCTTCCCATCTTTCTTATTTTCCTTTTCACTCCTATTTTAAAAGTCTAGCAAGCCACCGAGAGTGCAAGTGTTAAACAAGTTCAATGTCGATAGTAAGCAATGACTTAGGAAACCCGTTAGTGTAACAGAGCTATGCGGTAAAAAAAAAGAAAAACAGATCAAAAAACCTCCACTTAGCTATTAGGAAAACCCAAAACGTTCTTTTATCTCGGATTTGTCCGTTCGATTTCACAGGAACAGTTTATCTAAGGCTGGATCTTATTTGAAGTAAAACTTCACGCCTCGTGGTCATTGACCGCGACTGTGAAATAAAATAAAAGATGCTAATTTGACGGGTACAGTGAATTCAATGCCATAATGGTATACCTACTTATGTGTTTGTTATTCACAAGTTTTGCCTGTACATTACAAACGAGTAACACGTCTCGAAAATACGAGAAATTGTGTACTTTTTTTGTATAATTGCTTATATTAATGTAGAATTTTTGAAGGTTAGGGCCTAAACCTTGCATTCCTAAGTGAATTTACATGACAATCAGCAAGTTTGTTAGTTTCTATCATAAAACGCATTTGCTAGCCTCCTGTGTCTTAAAAAGTATAAATCAATATCAGATTCAAAGGTTAGCTACCTATCTACCTTAATACTCCTTAATAAGTTTAATAATAATTTAACAAAATCTTCGATAATTTTAGTTCCATTATGTAGCAAATCTAAGAGTTCTGGAACTAGAATTTCATGAACTAAATACATTTACTTAAATATAGATTTTAAATGAATATCTGTAAACATTTGATTATGTATACACAATTAAGGCTCATTAGAAAAGCAATTAAAATAGTGGGCGTAACTCCATCACAAATATAAACCAAATCAAAATTAAACGAAATTTATGTGCTCACAAATCGGAAAATTACGATTCAAGTGATCCCTTGGGTTAACGTATATGGAGGAACAGTACGGTACCTAACATGTAAAAGTGAAATTCGATGGAGTAATCGGATTTCCAAATAACTATATATTAACGATTACAGTCACACACAGAGTCCTGCCCCCAAAAGCCTAGTCTTGTGTCCTGGATACGAATTTTTTTTTCGCCGAAACCCGAAACCTATATTTTTTTTTCCTAAATTAATAATACTGATAAAAAACTATTAACATGGATGAAACACATTAATTCGTCACGTATGTTCAAAAAAATTAGGTATCGTAATGCTTTATCTTCCGTGAAATACCCAAATCTGTGTAAGATAAAAGTATTTAGCAATACATGCAGTAATGTTACTAATTAATTATTAATATTGTATGATTAATTGATATGATATTTTTAATGAATTAATCAGAAAATCTGATCGTATAACCAGCCTAATATATTCCTATACCTAAATATATTCTCAACGTAAAATGATGTCGTTTTCTTTCTCCATACATACTATACTTTTAAAGCGACTTACGAGTCATAATTACTCGCGGAAAATTCGATCTAATTAAAATAATCTTATAAATGTTCCCTGAAAAATAATCGAAACGTCATTTTGACTTACCATACTGTACATTTCCTTCCATCGCCTCATGTTGGTTCTACTTAATCTAGTTACACGTGTGAACAACATGTCACCCTCATTCTGCGCCACGTACAAGACTGTAATTTGATACTTGGACGGATTCCCAATACTTTGATGTCCCATCGTTGGCAATGAAAACATAATTTTAGGATGCCATTTACCTGTCGAGTTGAGTGTCTACCTGAGACATTTATGAACGAATATTCTTTGTTGGGTTGAACCGCAATCGCTTCTTATGGGTGGTTTCCATGTTTTGACATTTGATTGGATGTACAATGTTTTTAGTCATGTGGGTTATGATACGAATGTTTGAGGTACCGCTTAATTTCACGGCAGACATTTAAGTTTTAGCTTCCTTCTGGTTTGCTCAAGACCCAATAATTCTTTCTTTCCTCATTTCTTTGTTTTAGAAGCTGGCAACACCTATGATTATTGTTGTTTTGGCGTTCATAATTGATCCTGTACCTTCAGGTCGCTCACTTATTACTTGGATCTATGTAATAAAATCCAATTTCAAAGCTATTGCCCTGAACCTAATACTAAAATTGCCTCCATTAATACACCTGACGGTATCGCCATCAGCAATTATGATGTCCTAATTAGCCAGTGTTGCTATTGTCGGATTCAATTACGTATTAGTCACTATTGCAGGTCGAGCTGCGTGCGACCTGGTCATGAGAACTAGGTCATCCCCCCCCCCCCTCCCCCGTACACGGATATGCACTGCCCGTGCGGGCTCAACCGACGTCACTACCAAATTGAACGCCCCACACACGTTACTATGACGTCATGGCCTTTTACTATCGATCTAGTGTTATGATTACTGGTCTTTTATGATTTAAGAATATATATACACTATAGAGATATTGTGGTGACTTTGGAATTTTATGGATAGGTAACGATTGACCTATTTTCCGAAGTCTATGTGGGACATATTTATTTCGGCTTTCTTGCAGATTTTTTCAAAATAATTATATTACAGGAATCTCTTTTTAATATATAGGGCTTATTTCTACAGGCTCTGATTATGCGTTAGGCATTTCATTTGCTACAATCTAGGGCCAGAAGGCAAATTGAGGAATTCTGTATTCTAATCGACCAGGTCAAAATTCACAAAGCATAAAAATATTTTACAATCAATCACATATTCTTTATTAATACTGATACTGTAAATTTTCGTTCAAATATTAAAATGCTGCAGAATTTTTTACGAGTAAGGAGACGATATTTCTCACTAGTAATCTCCTTGACCTATTTTAATATGACCTATTTGTTTTTTTTTTGTTAACCTAGCTTTAATTATGGATACATTAATTTACTGTTTGACTGTGCTCTTATTTTTATGCTGATTCTAAAATTAGGTCGGCGTAACTAACTGTTCTATGACGTAGTATTAAGATGACTAATCTGTGTTTATTTATTTAAACTCAACCAAGACATTTTGTTACAATTTTCTCTTTTATGACAAAAAAAAAAATTAAATTGTTCGGCGCGCCCCCTATAAAATCGTGGGACGGTAAATACACGGACGTGGGTGTCATGGTTGCACCTTCGCCTACCCCTTCTGGGAATATGGCGTTAGTTTATGTATGCATGTATGTCTTGAAATAAGAAACCATTATGTATGTTCTCTTTTGTTTCTCAGCTTTGGTGATATCAATTACTGATTGACTGATTTACTGGTGGTAGGTTACTCATATGTGAGAGGCCGCCTGGGTTGATACCACCGCAATGACTATTTCTGCCGCCAAACAGTAGTGTAAATGCACTGTTGTGTTTCGGATTGAAGGACATTGTAGCCAGAGTAACTACTGGACATATTGAGACTTAACATCTTATGTCTCAGGATGGCGAGCGCAGTGGAATGCCAAGCATTGCTTTGTAATTCATGGTGTTGTTTGGCTTTGCTACTGTTCAGGAGCGGTCGTATCGCTTACCATCAGGCGAAGGGCATGCTCGTCTTGCAATTCAATTTTTTTTTTAATTAAAAATTGAACATAAAAGTGTTTTTTACTTAATTACTATTGATTCGATTACAATCAAATTATAATATTATTAATTTCAATTGAATATCGACCCGTAGGCGCCTTCTAGTTGAAATTAATTACATAAAGACACTTAAAACGTTCTATTGCCCATGTTTAGATCACCACGCCGACTGAATTCAGGTTAATGGACGGATGGGTTTTATTGGACTAGTGTCTAGTCTAATAGCCTAGTGTCAGCAATATCCAACCAATCGCAGGATTTCTAACGTAGATTAAAACGATTGGTGCCGTTGCCAAATGATGACGAGTAGGCAGTATCTACTCGTATGTCAAATTTATCGCCAAAAATGGTCTCAGATTTTGAGTCCACGCCCCCTCCCGCAGTTTAAATGTCTATTTGTTCATTGAATAAGCTTTCTTACTAATATTATACGAATAGAAGAGTGTTTGTTTGTCATTCTTTCACGTACGAACAGAACAACGGAGTGGCATGATTTTATTTTCAGAAATAGTATACTAGTCATGGCTTGGCGTAGGTTACTTTTTTTATTTTGCCAGTTACAGTATATTTCAAGCTGCCCGTATCATACGCCATGACGGAAAAACTCTCAATGATACAAATCAAACTTTACATGTCTTTGTATACCGGGTATCTCAAGACTGCTACCGAAAACGAAGCCGGGTGGTAGTTTTAGTAACTACAAACACGATGCAACTAAAACTTTCGCAAAGAAACGCGACAGTTATTTTTTATGATTTTTTAAATATCGTCATTTTTGGGTGGTAAATCCATAGTTTTTGCTAAAATAATAATTTAAACTCTTTTATACCTGAGATTATGTATAAATAAAAGGGTATACATTATTATTTTAGGAAAAATGCATTTACCACCCAAATATAGGTCATAGGGAAAAAATAACAAAAAAAATTGTCGCTTTTTTTTGCAACTTTTTCTGTTGCATTGTGTCTGAAGTCGCTTAAACTACCACCTGGCTTCGTTTTCGGTAGCAGTCTTGATATACCCTGTATGTATCAGGATCTCTCTCCGTTATACAGGATGTTGATCGATCGTATACTATTTGGATTGCACGACATATGTCTTAACGAGGGTTAATAATAATAGGTACTCACTTTAAAATAAATAGCATAGTTTCTGTGAGAAAAACGTCAATCCAAAAACGTGATGCCCAGTCTAGTATATTTCTGACTCACCTTTGTAACAAAAAGCTAGCTTCAATTCTCCATTATCTTACAATTTATTCAATTGTTTACCCGTGAGATAAACAGGTCGTGAGCATAATTGCAGCTCAGCTGTCCACATCATACGTCAGCAGTGACAACATGATGCACCTCTTAAACACAACTCAACGAAACAAAAGAGTTAATTGAGGGTTTAATGGCAACTACACCTGCGGTTAACACTGATTGGGTTATTCGTGCTGTGCTTTACTGGTACATTGCGTTTTGATCACGATACCGTGCTTGTTCAACTGTTTTGTGCTAGTTATTAGTTTGCTTTAGTTTGATACAAGGTGATAAAATACAAGGTATCAAGACTGCCACCGAAAACGAAGCCAGGTGGTAGTTTTAGTAACCCTGTACTTTTTTTTATATTTGAGCATAAATCCTGGCTGTAATTAGGCGCGATTGTGTCTTTTACAAATATAAAGTCACGCCTTTTTTCCAGAAGGGGTAGGCAAAGTGGTGGCGCGGATGATCAATAATTCGAATTTTAGTGGACTGTATATTGCGGGTTGCACGGCACACTCGGAGGGCGGGATGAACTGCCTCAGGAAAAAATGGTTCACAAGGCAGTTCTTCAAGGAATGCATATGACCTTGTAGCGTCAGCGGCGGTGTTGTAGTTGGCGGCTCGTCTGCTGCTTGGCGGAAAATTACTGTTTCTTTGACAAACTATACACTGAATAGTTACAAGCACCAATAATGCGACAAGACACCGATAATCACTTAATAACACATTAATATGCGGAGCGGTACATTAATTAGCTTCTCACTCCGAAGGCGCGCGCGCAAGAAGAGGAAAAGTATTTTTATGGCGCCCTCGAGCGTTTTTTTCGATTGATCCAGGTTAGCCCGGGCGGCGATGCGGTCTCGCTCACACCTCACTGTTGCGGTAGTGCGGGAAAGGGATGCGGGAAGGAAAGCATGCCGTGCAACTTAACATGCATTTTGATTTGATTATAGAAAATGACAGCGGAAGTTTAAATATAATAAAATTACTTATTTTTGCGGTTAATGATAAAATGGCGCAACCACAAAGGTTAACCTAGTAGCAACCAGGACACCCATGTTTAGCCATGATTTGATACGGGGCGACCCTATCACCATATCGGTGTGTTTTTTTTTCTTTAATTGCAATAAATGGCGAGACGAGCATGCCGTTCGCCTGATGGTAAGCGATATGACCGCTCATGAACAGTAGCAAAACCAAACAACGCCTTGTATTACAAAGTAATGCTTGGCAATTCACTGCGCTCGCCATCCTGAGACATAAGATGTTAAGTCTCAATATGTCCAGTAGTTACTCTGGCTACAATGTCCTTCAATCCGAAACATAACAGTGTATTCACATTGCTGTTTGGTGGAAGAAATAGACATTGCGGTGTTACCTACTCAGGCGACCTTACATATGAGAAACCTACCACCAGTAAAGTAAGTAAGTGTCTCTTAAATCGAGCCAAAGCTTCATTGGTTGACTCAGAAGCTCTGTTAAGTTGAAGCCTTATTGTTATGTTATTATTCAAAAATCGAAACAATATGGAACAATAACATATCCTTGATAGAACAACTTATAAGAATAGAATTATGTAGGTTATGATCCCACGATCTACGCCATTCAAAGGACAATGACATTCTCATAACTATATTTTTAATTACAACGCGGAAACGTCCAGAAAATCAAACCACCAAGTTTCAAGAGGTTGTAAATTATTTAAATTGCGTAGTGAACAGTTTTATTGCCAGATATAATGCCTACATAGCCGTATCATTCGTGACTATGGCTCATGTAAATTAAAACAAAAAACTCCGTATGCAAACACAAAATCTTTTTTTTTTTCACATTCTTCCACATTCTACAAACCTTTGGTACTGATTGCAAACAGCAATACATCGTATTTCCACCTTAAATGCTGGCAACACATACCTATCGTGTTGCAGATGATTGAATAGGCGGCCCGCAGCAGTGATTTTAAGCGTAAAGATGTCAATTGACATATATTTTTAAGTGTGTTTTTGCAAACTGGTATACTTGTATCGTCTCGGATGGTGGACAACATACCCAGCGTTTAAAGGCATAGGGACCCTAGTATAATCGTAGCGTTTTGGGCATTTAGCTTAAAAATAAAATAATTAATAAACAATGGGGATGATGACAGTAACAACAAATTAATGAAATTATGGTTTAATATAATAATGTATAATAGAAGGATTCTCAAAATAAACATTTGCTTTAGTATTTAATTAAGATTAAATATATTTTTGCAAAAATAAAAGTACAAAACCTAAGGATCCGCCATATTAGATGAAACGCCAATCAGAAGCGAGTGACGTGTCACTTTCGTAAATATTACTTATATAGTCATAACGCGATCTTGTTGGCTAGTTTTGGTCATTTCTATGTTATTCAATATATTGATCTAATTATTTTTTAGTAATGCCATCAGTTTCGGGCTACCTACGAAAAACGTACATTACTCATGGAATAAGGATTCATCGCAAATATCTCAAAATTTGGAACTATGCGATATTCCATATCACTGTTTAATTGGAACATTAATAAGTTGACTGGCTGTCATGATGGTAACGTCAAAATGACGCTTATGTAGTACGAGTATATGTTTGTATATCTAATACAAATAAATGAGAAAAATATGTATTGTTAATATTATATACTTAACCTTTAATATTTAATATTATATACTTAACTTAAAAAGTGCGTGGTGGCCTGTTGGTAAACGGACTAGACGCGACTGCCAACATGGTCACGGTGGTCGCGGGTTCGAATCCCAGGGCACACCTCTGACTTTTCGGAGTCATGTGTGTATTGATAGTCAATCACCACGCACTAAAACGGTGAAGGAAAACATCGTGAGGAAACCTGCATACCATAGCGATTTATAAAAAAATATATGGTATGTAAGTCCGCCAACCCGCACTAGGCCAGCGCGGTGGACTATTTGGCCTAAACACTCTCAATCGTACTGTCGATTGTAGAGTAGGCCCGTGCCCTGCAGTGGGACGTATATGGGCTGATACATACATACTTAACCTTTCCTTAATTACAATAAGTGGGCGACGTCACATGAACATTAAAGTCGAAAAGTCTCTGCGCATTAACAATTTGCGGGGCTGATACCAAAATGTGCAGTGTAGTTATTTCGTCATGCTGGTATAAAACAACGTGTTATTTTGATCTTATTATGAATACTGGATAGGTCACAGGTATAAGTAGATGTATTACCGTCTTTTGAAGGCTGCTGAATTGACATGTTAAAACATAATAAAGGTGTTACTTATATATAAATATATTTATTGCCTGAATATACCTTAAAGAGTGTCATTTTGAAATAATCTATTATTTTAGTATTTGAAATTATAAATTTGAAGTGAACATCATTATTTATTATGACGTTAATTAATTTTTTTTAATTAATGTTTGGAATATAGCAATTTTATTCGAAATCTTGCCAGTTATCTAGAAGAGATCTACTTTTAATGCCATTTTGCGAGTTATCTAACGGAAGGAAAAATGAGAGTTGTTTAAATGTGCATCTAGGATATATTTCGGTGTTAAAACTGGAAGTATAACTGTCACATAAATAAACAAAATGAGCTTTATAAATCTAAAGTAAAACAACCCGAGTACTGTATGTAATCTATATCATTATCTTCATCAGCTCATATACGCCTAGCACGCGTCTTCTCTACAATCATGTTCGTTTGAGAAGGAGGGAAGTACTATAAGGTTTTTAATATATTCTAATATAATACTAAAATTATTTTACTGGGTATCGTTTAAAAAAGCATTAAAATTTACAAGTTATAGTCTCCTCTACAATCGGGAAGTCTTTGTGGTAGAAGGAGATGTAACGAGATGTGGATAAGATTTTCGTAACATACCATAGAAACTTACGCGGACTTTACATACCATAGAAATTCTTATAAATCGCTATGGTATGTAACTTCCTCACGAAATTTTCCTTCACCGTTTTATTGCGTGGCCATTGATCAATACATACATGACTCCGATAAGTTATAATTTTGAAATTGGAATAAAAAATATTAGCAAATTGTCACATCTATATATTAATACGTGATGCAAAAACTTTGGATCCCTTTTTACGAAAATTGCGCGGACGCAGGAGCATAAAATTTGGCACACTTATAGTTTATGTGTAGGAGAAGTGGAGAATGCTAATATTTTTCAATAATAATGCTTACAAAGTACATTAAATCAAAAAATAAAACATTACACACACTGCTATGCATTTCACACACACATCCATACACAAGTATACATACTCTGGTGTCAAATTGTTTCTTTTCTTTTTCATTTTGTTCTTCTGACATAGACATATCAAAAAAAAGGTTTTATTCGCCTAATGAGGTAATAATATTAATATAAAAAGAGAATATTAATTTTAAATGAGGCAATAATATTAATATTAGGCCTAATATTAAATTGAATATATAAAAAAAGATTTTAATAATAATGCATAAAAAGTACATTAAATCAATAAATAAACCAGCATGCATTTGACACACGCATACACAAGAATTTGTACACGTATACATACTCTTTGGTCAAATTGTTTCTTTGGTTTATTATAGACATAGTTGAATGTCAATCAGAAAAATTTGTTTATTGTGGTTTTGTTGAAAGTCAAACAGAAAATATTTATTTGATGAATACTACGTGAAATACTGAGCGCTTATACAAATTGTGTAGCAGTAAGATACGTTTAAATGTACACGGACTATCATTATATGCATAAAGAAAGTTTTGTAGCAGCAATCTGCAATAACAACATTCAGGTACAAAAAAATATATAATTTACTATTGCTGGTTCAAAGCAATTATTGTAGTTAAATGTGCACGAATTATCAGAACAACATCATCATACAGGTAAAAACTTTTTCTCTTCTTGATTTGGTCGAATTTCGACCGCTAGGCGACCACTAGTTCACATAAGAAGACGTTTACAACAGCTGCATCTATCACATAGACCTAGGAGAATGCCCCCTGTATTGATGCTTCACACTTTAGCGACGAAAGGCCGTCGCACCCCTCAACACTACTTGAAAATTTGCTGAAAAGTTAGATCAAAATTTTGGCGTGCTACCAAAACTTCTTACAAGCCCCTGCGTCAAGATGAAAAAAACTAAACGTCAAAAGCCTAAACGAAATGAATATTATCTTAGTCATCCAGTACACATACACTATACACCTTAACGATTGAGAGAGGTTAAATCATAGTCCACCAAGCTTGCCTAGTACGGATTGACGCACTTCAATTGCCATAAAATGTTTTGTAAAGAACATTGACATAAATATACTCTCATTAAAATCAATGGCAGTGGCGTAACAATAGGGTGGCATAGTGCGCAAAATGCCACGGGCCCCCGACCTTAGGGGCCCCCGGCGGCCCGGTCCCTCAGGCCCGAGAGGCCGTAAGCAGAGAAAGAACCTAGCCAATTTATTACCAACAAAATTGATAATCAAAAACTATTTTATTAGTTTCCATTAAAGATACCAAGGCTTTTTTTGATACATAAAAAAAATAATAATGTTTCTGTAGATTTACGCGAATTTTACTAACTTCTTTTTAACATTTAGAGATTATAGTGCGGATTTGGTTTAAAAAAGAACGAAACTTCATTATAAGGCTGAGGGGGCCCCATCACCATTGCTGCGTTTGGATTTGGATTGTCTCGTTGTGGAGTTCTCTTTATGGCCTGTCGGCATACGAGCATACAGTACACCTAACGGTCAGCGGTCACCGCCGCTCATAGACTTTTGCAGATTCAGGGATTCAGCAAAATGAAGTCGCTTCGTACCGTAAGGAGAGCACTTTCTTAGAGCCTAGTTTAAAGAAGGACAGGATATAGGGCTCAGGGAATATCGAAGCAGGGAGTTCACTCCAGAGCTTGCACGTGCGTGGTAGAAAAGAACACTGGAAACGTAGTTTCCTGGGAACGGATAGTTTCCAGGTAGTAAGATTGAATTCTACTGCGGTGACGGGAAGTGTGATGGGAGAATAGGGATAATTGCACCATCTTCCTCAGAACATTTTCCGTGGAATAATTGATAGATTACACAGAGAGACCCAAAATCTCACTGCAATCCTAACGGCTCCACATTTTCCGTGAGATCGGGATTATCTATGATTCGAAGAGTTTGGCGCTATAGTGAGTCAAGTGGGTCGAGCTGGTATTTTGGGGGCTTCTATCCAGAGGTGAGAGCAGGACTCCACGTCGTGCCGGATCGTCGCATTTATAGAGTAATAACCGATGAACCGACGAAAAGTACCGCTTGGCTCTGTTGAGAATCCTTAACTTTTTGCTGGCCAATTTGCCCTTGCCTTCCAAATGACACCTAAACTGCAACTTTATCAATCATTCGGGTCAATGAATACTCTCGGATGCTTAGAGAAAGTGTCTCCATGACAAAAGGGGTCGTCTTGGTTGTAAACGAGCAAACTTATATCTTCGTGGGGTTAGATTATGATATGTTCAATTTACCCCATTGAGAGGCCTGCCCCAGTCTCGACATGTCTCGACTTCCCACAAAACTTGAGACCATCTTTCGTTAACGGATTCCCAATAGAGATTCTGTAGTCAGATGTATCTTGCTTCACTTGCACTAGCATCTGCATAGCAATGCCAGCTGGTGATAGACAACATGTCATTGATATGTAGGATAAACAGGATTGGTGAAAGCACTTAGCCTTATGGAAACCAGAATTAATGGTCTTGGTCTCGATGTAAAAGCTGTTCAAAACGACTTTTATGCTGCGATCATCCAGAAAGCTGGCGATGTGCTTTCAGAGTGCCTCAGGCTGAAATACCAGGCAGGTAGCTTCACCAAAACGACGCCGTGCCACACTCGATGACAATTTCAAAGCCAATTCCAATGCCTCCACCTGATGGTGGGGGAGGTAAACGAGAAGATCACCATCCGAACGACCTTCAGTAGGTGATCCTCAAGATATGTCAAGAGCTACATATTTATAACTCACTCCAAGACCTTGGAGAGTCAGCATGTGACAGCAAATGGCCTGCGATTCGAAGGATCCGACCGGTCACCCTTCTTGGGGATTGGATGGACATGGGCGATATCCCATGAAGCCGAGCCTAGGTTGTTTTAATAGGAAAAACGCGTGAGTACGGGGGTTATCCCAGGGGCGGACATTTTAAGAACCACTGCATGGCCACATTCCGACCCACTCAACTAGTAGATGTGCAGTACCGCCCGAAATGCGGAGTTCAGGGTTTTATTCGGTATGCTAGAATTTTGTTAGGGACCCGCCTCGGTTTTCCCCGAGGTACCAGAAAATAAGCTTAACAGTTTTCCTCTCCATACAAAAAGGGGGGCCCACATCCGATGATTTTGCCACGGGCCCCCGATGGTGTAGTTACGCCACTGATCAATGGTAAACATTTATAAATTATTTTTAATACCACGACAGCTATTTGAAACAACAAACGAAGCGAATGACAATGTTGACAAATCACGGATCTACAACAATCCCGTTGCAACAGAAATAGGTTAGGACTGTACCCGAGCACCATTCGGCGACAGTTCGGCCAACATCGGCGGCGTTCGCGCGTTTATCTTTTTCAATCCACTGCAACACAAACAAAAAGGTCAGAAGCCGACGACCTAGTTTCCGAGCGACGATCACAAAGGTCACCCAGACAGCGGTCCGGGAAGCTCGTGATAACGTTGGCAAGGCTGAACGATGCATGCTAATATTTGCAGCGGTGTTATGCAATATCATTCAAAGCGTTCCGAACACGCGATCCTGTACCGGGAATCTGATCTGGATGAACAGGTAAAATCAAGTTATGCGTCTATTGAGCTCCGTATTACATTCTGACCTACTTGAGGCTGTATTTAGAGAAGAGTTTAATATAAAATAATAATGAAATGGTTCTTTAGACGCCTTATCGTGTATGGAATTTTTAAATTGATAAATATTTGCAGAGCGTGAAGGAGAAAGATTGCGATAATCACTTTCATTGACTTTGTTGTGTTTTTAACAACTCACAATTTCATTGCATGCACAGTTCTACATTAAGAATTATACATAATTGAAGAGGCTGTTGAATGCAGGCTAGTTTTAAGAAATCCCTATCGAAATCTTTTTGGGAGACCTTTAGTCTAAATATTCTGAGATTGACGATGATAACAATGATGGTGACGAAATTTATTTAAAAGTAACGAAGCAAGTACTCAGTGTTAGACATGACCGTATTCTCAAAAATTTAGGTTAACAAAATAAATAAGTAGATCATCTAATCAGTCTACATGTGACAGTCAGCTGCATCACAAAGCAAGATTTAAATCTGATATCAACTATGAAAAACGAAAATGACATCAAAGACCCTGCACTGGTTGATAGACAAGTGAAATTCTCAGCTGAAGATAAAATTAAAAACAAGCACAAGGCTGAATGACTGAAAACACAAATTTTCACCAACAACTCGTTGGTAACAATAATGATTTAAAGGAAAAAAATTGTTGGTGCCGCCACAGCTGCTAGCATACATTTGTGCCTGAGGCCCGATACTCTTTTTCTACTCCTGTCTATCACCCTATTTAATGAGGCCTGTAACGCAATGACGACTTACCATCATGATTATGACTATGTGGTGCCCCAGACAGAAGCCTGAAAATAATGCAATTATTGATAGAATGTGAATAAATCGAAGAAAATGAAGACTTCATCTTGACTATGTCGAAGATAGTGACGCAATAAGAATTAGATATTTAAGAATAGGATCATTTAGTTTGAACGTTGAACGTACAAAGTTAAATTGTTTGTTCTCAGTTGACCTCGACATCATTCTCTTCCCACTTTTATGTCCGAGAGACGTCGGAAGGTCGTCCGAGCCTTGATTCTTTTATCTTTTATTTTGCATCGTTTGGTTACTTGATAATTTTATGGACCATCAATGTCACTATTCCATTTTATGTGCAATGATAAAAAATCAAGATGTTTTGTCTCATAGACGCTTTTATTATGTGCTTTGCTAGCTTGCAGTAATGATATGAGAGTTAAGAGCATAATTTATGAATTATTCGAAATATATTTATTTTTATATTAACATGTACGTTTACACTTACATGTTTTATATGAAAATAATAAGTTTTTATATGTTATATTTATGCCAAAAGTTAATTATATCTCCGTAAAGATTTCGTCGCTGAGATTAATAAATATATGCAAATAATGTACCCTGCGGGATATTAATGTAAAAAATTACTTTACATAAATTTTGTCATTTTAAACTAAATTCTTTAACATTCCAATTTAGATTTTTGTCTAATAATAATTGCTGATAGCCAATATTCTTTTTTTCTTACCACGCTCTTTCTGTTTCTTTGTCATTTCATCTTCATAATCATATTTCAGATATAGAATCCTTTAGGAAAGTAATACTTTATCGATACATCGAATAATGTATGTTTTTTAAATGTTTCAAGAACCTTGAAAGAATGAATTGTAACCTGTTAACATAAAAACCGTAGTTTTTGTTCAAAACTAAACATAAATATTTCGACACAATCATACAATGCTCTAAACATGTGCGTATATGTTAATGAATTAGTACGGCAGGTAAGGACCGCAGAATGACACGCCGATGTTCTTCATTCGTCATGCCCATATTTCGTTCCGTCCATTAATAATGTTTGCATTCATATTGTTAACATGACATGCTATCGGAACCTTTACCGTGTTTGTTTTTATTACATTTTAATTGAGGTGATGTTGCTTATTATTGAATACGACTCTACTAAGGCTAAAGTTACTTAATATTTTTTTAAATTAAAATAAGTTTTATAGGTACATATTTTGTGTATAATTATAATATAGTTATCTTCACCTACAGAAAGTCTACTACTTATTTATGTTAGTTTCTATTTTCAGTTATGCTTTTTAATTTTCTTTTTTTTTTCTAAACTTTATCGGAGGTGTATACTTTAGGTCCTGCTAATTGCAACATAATTAAGTCAGTAGTTTCTGCAGTAAGCACAGTACAATTTGTGATTATTTAATTTTTATGTTATTGGGGTTTCTTGAATATATTAGTATATTAAATGTGAATTTAATATTGCAAACCCGCATTCGTCTTACTTCGTCTTGGTCACGCGCCTTTTTTGTGTCGCGGGGAAAACATTTAATGTTACCACAGCCTGCGGGAAGGTGGAGTCGTAATATTGTAGTTAACTGTCTTTCGACTCAACGTTCACCCTGGGGAGATGTCCCTACTAAATTCCTACACCAGAAACCTACCAAAGATCCACCATGACGGTGGTAATCCAGAGAAAAAACACCCGCGGCAGCATGAGAACAAACAATCATCCTGCACCTAGAGTGGCTTTTAATGAGAGCTATACAGCCCCCCGCAACGGGTCAGTGACCACAATTCCCCCCATTAGTTGCCTCTTACGACAGGCACAGGCAGGGTATGCCGTGGTGGAAATCCAAAAATCGCACCCAGTACAAAGGGCAGTATTCGCGCGCCTCTGTACATCAGCCCATATCCACCCCACTACAGGGCACGCGCCTCCTCTACAATCGAGAGTACTATTGAGAGTGAATAGACCTTATAGTTCAACACGCTGAACGAAAGGTACACCACACGCCTCTACCCGTTTAAAAAAAATAGTCTTACGCCCGAATACTGGAACGCCATTCAAATAATAAGTTGCTCTTAACAGCGCACGGCCCACTTAGCCAGTACATTTAATCAGGATTAACGTAGTTAAGTGCAAGTTGTATTTAAGTTGCGTTCCAGTATTTGGGCGTTAGATCACCACGCTATCGTGTAGATTTTTTGACATTGGTTTTATATACGATTTTATGTAAATTTTATATAAAATTCTTCGTGAGTTAAAACCCAAAAAACTTCAAACAAAATAATTATAATACAAAAAAATATCCAGCACGTAACAAGGAACAATCTTCTAGTTCACACGAAGCGCGAAACCACATCAAAAGTGCGATAACAAAGTGTTTAGAATATCAAAGATCTCATATTATCGAACATGTAAATGCAATTAAAATTCTTCGCGACGGAAGGCCAAATAAAAAACGAAAATCCCGAGCCATCGTGCAAAATTTATCAACAGATTACTTTGTAATTACAAAATAACACATCACACGTAATCATGTAATTTAAACAGATCATAAATAATTAAGCACGCCCTCACCTTTTTCAATATAGTCTATTAGCTAAGATATAAATTGTAATATGCAAATATATATGTTTTTTGTTCGGGGTAAGTGTACAAAATCGTGCCTGCCTCGGATAGATAATGAGTAAAGATAAGTGAATACGTGAGCGAATGGTTAATTAATCACACCAGCAAACTAGCACCGGCCAGGATTTCCTTAATTAAAATACTAGCTAAATGTTTACACGGCAACTACAAATCCGCTTATTTGTAGACGGAGATACGACACTGAATAATTGTAATTAATTAAAATTGGAAAATTACATTCGATGTATCTCAAGCTCTCTTACTTTATTTTTTGGTTCATTTATTCTTGTTGGAGTTGAGATCGTTAATTATACGTTGAGTAATGAATTCAGGATTAGCACGAATGATGTGTTAATAAATCTGTATAATCATATTTTTTTCCTGTTACAAATAACTTCCAAATTTAATCTTCACTGATCCGCGAATACTGAAAGAGCCGCAAGAAGTTTAAATCGTATTGGCTGTTGACAAATCAAACCTCGCTTCGTTTCGATGCTAACTACATCATTTTATAAAGTAATAAAATAACTTACCTGTCTGTTACCGGGGTAAACCCGGCGTTCCTCTTGGCAGCCGTGAGGTTCTCCACTTTTCACACTGCACAACACGACGATGTAAAAATATCACAAAAACTTACTGACTATACTATACTTTCATTGACTTTACAACATTTATGTATATTCGATTGCTTCAATTTGCCGCGTTGATATTTAGACCTGCAACAAACAAAACATAACTTCATAAACACGCAACGCCCGCTCTCGAATGTACAAGATAATAAAAATAAATTTAGACCCCGACCGCACAATAAAATCGAAATATTCAATGTCATATTCTGAAGTCTGCGGTTCCCGACCGAGGTGAGGCAATTCGTTCTATTTCGACACAGCAACGCAAATTGAAAATGATGACAGCAGAAAGACAATGAGTCTCGACCGCGAATACATATCGCCTCTAACAATAGAGGATAAGTCTTTCAGTTGCCATTCGGTCAAAAGATCTAAACGAATAATAATTGGTACCCTTGCCCTTGAGTGCGAAATGCACGGTCATTACGAATTGCGGGCTCGGGTATCGAATGCAATCTCCCGAAACGGCGCACCGAACAAAAATGACCTCTTTTTGTTTAAAAGAGAGTCGAAGTTTGCATGTTAGCGACAAGAGGACCTGCATTTGGCCGTCAAATGTACACGATGTGAGGAGCAGGCTAGACCGTCTGAATGTCAAACCAATGATCGGCGTCTGCTGCAACCGATGCAATAAAAAAAACATTTATTTGCCTCCCAGTTAACGCGCCGACGAGAACGCAATTTTTGAAATCATTTTAACAACGGATGCTGTCCATGAAGTAACCAGCATTGTGTCCAAAACAAATTACTTGGGAAACATCCAGGAAAAAGCTTTGGATTTCAAATAAAATTGTATGTTTCGGACAGGGCAAAAAAATGGTTTGTTACGCAACACTGAAACGTGCAAATAAAAAGAATACCCTAACAAATTATTTAGGATGCATACAAAATGTGGTGGGTAAGAAAAATACACTTAAAATACTTAGAAAAGCAAAAGGACGGAAAACGATATGATTAATGATTCTAACTTTGAACATTTATGTCATTACAGAAGAACGATGGCTTCTCTACACATGTGAAGTTTTACAGCGTGGCAAATGGTACTTAACAAGTTGAAAAAGAAACATCGCTACCGACTACTTTTTTGTTACACTTCAGTAATCAAATTATACCAATAAAATTAAAAACCTTGAAATTAATAGCACGCGAATAAAACGAGACGAGGCAAAAAAAACATTTATTGAGATTTTGAAACGCCAACAGACCGCGCATTGGTGCTGGCACACATGTTGCTAATTGCAAAATTGTTTCGTGTTTTTTGCACTGACCTTATCCAATACTCTTTTTGTTTACAAAACGACGAATATCGTAGTTCAAAAAAAGCAATGGTGTTAGGACAATTGTGAGAGTAACGTAGTAGGACGTGGTAAGTAGTCCGAATGCTGTGAAGGTCGTCTATTGGATATCTACCGAGGCAATGAACCACAAAACGTAACCGGAAGCCGAGGCCGATGACTGATGGCCGCTAATGTACCACGCGCTAGGGATGCCGCTATTAAACTTATGTAACTCGGTCATATTATTTGCGAGAGGAAATCGATAATTAAATAACAAAATGAATTTAATATTTCATTGACACGTGTTTACATACACGTTAGACGTTTTGGAACTTTTCTACCATGTTGTGTTAAATAAAAGGTATATTCTAATGATTCTAAAATTTTATACTATCGAATACTTTTCCCACGTTTGCGTTTGCAAAAACACGTGACGTGCTTCTGGTAACAAAAAAAATAAAAGAACGTACAGAATTACAAATGTCTTAGATTGAGATATTATTTTTAACTCGAACAAGACAATATTATATATAGTAGAGGGACATGCTTAGATTTATACATTTTAGCAATTTATTATTTCATGATATATAGCATATGCAAAGAGTTTTCATTAGATCCATTTTGTACAGGTGTGTCGAAATTTAGGAAGGAACTCGACCTTAAATTTTTTGGTAATGTGGTTGAATGAGTTATATGATTAATATCTTGGTGTGTAGTGATTTATACAGTTATTGTTTAAGTTTTTATTATTATTTATCTTTTTCTCTTAAGGCTTTTGTTACAGTTTTAGTTTCCTATTGCTTTTGTTTACTTTTTTTATTTTGCTATATAACCGTGAAGACCTATCACTGGCTCTATGTTGTACATTATGTTATTTATAAAATATTTGTAAGCCGTTGGTTTTCCATGCACATAATAAATAAATAAATGATAATACTTAGGAACGCAGACTCTTAAAATTCAGATAAAACTAGACTGTGATAAAAATAATGTGACAATCTAATTTCTATCACTGGTTCATAATTATATTCTATGAGAACTTACGATTTAAATTAATTCCGAAAAAGGCAAGTAAAAACAAGTTACCAGATGGAAATAATTAGTAGTAATTAATCTTTACTCAGGAGCCGAAAAATGTAACAGCGGTAACCCTACCCGTAATCTAAATTAAATAAATCACGGTGCTAATGTCCACACAAATTGGAGCTCGGTAATAAAGTTGTTGATATCAAACATTGACGACCTCTCCGAGACCTTATGACCTCAAATTCCTCTTTCCGACAATTTTACAGACACTGACTGTCGTAAATTACACTTCAGATTATTTATGACCAATAAATTCATTTTTTTACATCTGCGTGTTAAATCTGACTTTATATAGCACAGGAGGGGTAAACGAGCAAATGATCAATCTGAACGAAAGTTTAAATAACGCTCCTAAATATCCAGAAAGCCAAAAACATCTAAAGCTGCCTTTCCTAACAGTAATAAATGGAGAATGAAAGAGCATGGAAGGTGAAGAAGACCATAGGAAAACCTTATTTCTAGTAAACTTCCTGTGGCTACAATATATTGTTGCTCGAGAATTATTAGGTTAGGATGCTTAGTCCTCATTGAATTAAACCTAGATCTGTGTCTGTATCAGCCCATATACGAGTACGTCCCACTGCAGAGTTCAGGCCTACTCTGCAATCGACCGTTCGATTGAGAGTGGTTAGGCCAAAACGCTATGTTATGCAGGTGTCCTCACGATGTTTTCCTTCACCGTTATAGTGTGTGGTGATTGACTATCAATACACACGGGACTCCGAAAAGTTAGAGTTGTGCCCCTGGGATTTGAACTCGCGACCACCGTAAACATGTTGGCAGCCGCGTCTGGTTCATTACCAACAGGTCACCACGGACTCCTAACCTAGGTATCAATGGTAAATTAGCCTAAAAACTACTGTCCAAATTTTCAAGCCCTCATGCTTGTCGAACCTCTGGAAATAAAAGAAATTAATGAAATAGCAAACCGAATAGGACTTGGAAATAAATTATACTCCACACTTCAGGCGAGTGAGTTGGATCGGATGTTTGAGATGCCAATGAGTTCTGTCAGTCGAAATTAAGACAGGCCGGGTGATTTCGGTGCAAAAACTCCGGTCCCCAATCCTTTAAAGGCGTTGACCGAAAGGTACTTTTTTATTTCCCCGATAAACTTGTAGATACCCGATATATTCGTCTTTTTTCTGCAGAGACTGATGCTTATCGTCCCTGTGAGTTATTTTTTATCATTGAACTTGAAAGGTCAATTGTAACATATGTTTTTTTCTTGTGTTGTTGCAGATCAGAGCGTTGTTACATATCATGTTAATGTTAGAAAACTTTTTACAAAAGTAATCGTTGAAAGCAACTCGATCAGTTATTTTTTTTTCTTTTCCGAAAACATTAATACTACTATTATGTTACCTAACTATTGTCTAATTTGCGTTTAACTTAATCAAGAAATTGTATTGTATTGAGGAACCATAACCACAAAATTGCAAGAAACTAAACCTACATACATGAAAATATTATTTAGTTTTATTGGTGCCATGTCAAAAACCGTATGATAAACGACTCAAACAAAGTATAAAGCCCAAAATTACATCATGCGTTGCCGTTTCAAATGACCTACAATTCCATTTCCAACCAACTTCTGTTCCAAACTTATAATAAAATAAACTTTTCAATTGATCCGATCAGTAGAATTAATTTATCGGCCACCTACTTTAATGGAACTTAAAAAGGGGGCCGTAATGGAAACGCGACGGGTGTGTTTACCAAGTCCGAGCAAAGTGAACAATTACCCGTATTAAAAATGAACGGAAATGAGGTTTTAATTAACACGAAACAAAAAAGTGGCGGCAATTTTGCCCTGTCTCGGATGCAATTGATCATTTTTTCGTTGAGGTCGGGTGTAAGTCAACTCTACAATTACAAAGCAAATCCACGAGTCAGCCACAGTTGAAGCAAGCGCGTATTGTTTTAAGTATCAATATGCCCGAAATACAACCTTGACGTTATGTTAGAGGACGACTTAATTTTTTTTGGTTTACAACTTTTTGCGGCGATACATTTGTCTCACAATGGTACTGATGTGAGATTTGAAAGGAATACATTAGTGAAGCGGTCGATGGCATCGAGCCTCCCCGAGTTAGGTATACGACAAATCAGATAATATAACCGCGTAATGCTTCAATACTAATGGCGCTTGAGACAAAAGCACTTCGCAAAAAACACAACGCCATGTAACGCTATTATTTTTATTTATTTGAGGATATTTACGTTACTTACTTACCACGTAGTATAAGTGGAAGTGGAAAAGGAACGTATGGGAATGTTTTAAATGAATCTAATTTGTTCCTTCTTGCATTTGCAGAATACTGACTGTATATCAAAGGAAGTAGAGGAGTTACTTACGCCTATGACCAAACGAACCTTCTATTTTATGTTTGTCCTTCTGGTGGACACTATGATAAATTAGTAGGTACCTATAACTAAATAAATAAATTCAAGAATTATTCTCCCACATAATTTTATTGCATGGAATGGCTTGACGAATATGCCAGTCGCCTAATGGTAAGCAATACGACTCATGGACTGTAGCAAACCTAAACTATATCTTGAATAACAAAGCAATTCTTGGTATCACCCTGCAATCGCCACCCTGACACAAGATGTTAAGTCTCAATATGTTCAGTAGTTATTCTGACTACAACAATAATATTTAGCTGTGCTTCTGTTCTGTATCCCTGGTTAATAATATATAACCAAGATGCTTAAATAATAAGCTCATCTTCTATCATAGGGACAAATACAATATCTGCGAAGTGCCGGTATTAACAGACGCACTATTTTCCACTTAGTAAAATATAAAAATAAAGAGTTATGTTCCATGTTTACTTATTTTTAATAAATTCCAATTTAATAAGTAATTAAATACTAGTAACCAGAAGTTTTCAGGCAAAAATAGGTAATTCTGTGAATCCCTGTGTAGTAAATCTATATTTCTATACTAAGTTGAAGGATTTCATTTATAATTTAATCAGGAACTTTGAGAAAAAAAAATCGAAAAAAAAAAAACAAGATATTTATTCGAGAAAAACAGTCAAACGCGAGCAAAGCCGCCGGGTATGTCAGTATTTAATATAACCATGTAGGTAATTCATTATACCTACACAAAGAGAGGCTGTGACCTTGATCACGATCCACGGGTCTCATTAAACCATTCACTAGAGATTGATAGCTTACAAAGATCTTCTTATTGGTAGGTATATTTTGTCACTGAAATCAATCAGTGACGTCAGGGGTGACCAAATTTATCGGGCGTGTCACAGACAGAAGCAAATGTACTGGACATGGTATAGGGGACATTCAACTGTCTTTTAAAAATGATACAAAATTCTTGTTATTTTTAGAACATTTTCGTATGTAAAATCAGACGCATGGCATACTTCGCTAATCAGATCTGAGCACCAGGATATGCTTGACAAATTGTGGATTACTCTAGTGATTTCTCTGGCAACCCTTATTAAGATACAAGGATGAACTTATGTGTGTCTGCAAAGGACGAATCTTAATAAATCAGCCAGTGTTCCCTAGTCTATCTTCCGCCTTCTTAACATAATATCTGAGCGATAGGATGTCAAATATCGATAAGTTTAGGAGACAAGACTACCAAGAATTGTAACCAAATTTTTTTTTTGTTTCATAAAATAGTTCTACTAGGTATATTATTATTATGGTTAAATTGTCAGGATTCATTGTAAAAAAAGAAGAGGAGGGAAGACATAGGTATTGTTGAATCTCTAGCCAGCTTTACGTTTCTATAAAATGAACACCCGTCCACTTAAATACGAAAAGCTAACAAGATCACGTCCGTAGATATAGATCACTATATCAGATTCTATCAACAAATTCTATTGTGTATACTAAAGTGAATTTTGCATAAGCTGCAAATGGAGTCCATGCAAGCCAAGTAAAGACGCCTGGAAATTTCGAGCCAAGTTCATTTGCATCTGATAATGATTTAGCAGAAAGCTGATGTAAATCTTAAATGTTAGTTTTTTCCTGCCCTATCTTATAGTACTAGTCTGTAACTAGGAATTTTGATAACTTTTTGCAAATTTTCTCTAAATACGAGTATAATAGCTTAATTAATGAAATAAATTGTCGGTTGGTTTAGATCCATCATCCGTGGTAAGAAATGATGACCTTCAACTTAACGGCATAACATATGTATTCATAAGAAATTATTTATCGCTTAGAACCTAATTTCATTCTGACTGTTTTATTCCTTAATTCGTTGATAATCATGGGGCATTAGCTGGTAAAGTTGTAAAAGTTAACCATAGCATTCTAGGAAGTTAGTAAAGCGGTTAATGATATTAATCACAAGAAGCAGTTTCTCGACCCAGACTTGAGAATGAAGTACATACATAATGTACAAAATGCAGACTCAGCGAAACCTAGTAGATAGCCTTTGAAATCTTAATGCAAATCTGCTGCCGTTCCTAAGAATTTTACAATTTTATACACCGAATAACGGGGAAAGTTTACCCAGTTTGCTAGTTCTTGATAATTCCAACTGGCAGTGCTGGTGGCCAATTAAAAATTCTTTAGAAATGTTTCTTTCACTTTACTCATGCTGCCGAAATTTTACAAAAATAATTGGCATCGAAAATTAAGTAGATTAATTGGGTACTGATTATTACTAGGGGCACATACGTAGGCATATATCTAAGAAACTCTCAAAAAAACTTACAAGAACCATGCATTTTTCGCGAAAACAATATCCTACGTTAATTTTTGGCCTAGTTTTAATTATTTACAAAAACATCTTGTCGAACTATTCCTGAAATGCTAATTGAAAATAAAATTAATAAAGTGCCAAAAATCAGTGACTTCTATTGATAAATGCTTGACAACTTCTAGTTGTTATTATTTTGAAAAATAATTATACTTTATTATATTTTATTTACACACCCACTGGGGATCAAGACTAACTACCACAAAGGGGCGAGAGTTGAAAAAGAGTATCGATAATCTAAAATTAACGGCTTTATCTACAAATGAAATTATTAATTACAAAAACTTACTTCACAATATCAGAATACCTAAATGAAAAAAAAATAGCTAACTTTAATAAATAAAAGACTGATTCAAATATATTATACTAATTAATGAACCTAAATACATAATGACTAAACTTGTACAGAATTACAATAATTATATAACAGCAAAACAGAAATATATACCAAATGAAAATTAAAAAATATGTCATAAAAATAATGATTCTATTATTTATAAAAGTGTATGTTAAATACGAATATATACACTAATTATAATTTATAACGATTCAATATTCTAAATATATTAATACATAAAATTAATAATATGGCTTCCTCCTCTCTCCTAAATTATTGCCGTGCCCAGCAGGGTCCACATTGTACCTTTTATAAAATGTTAACATCTTTATAACATGTGGTGTGCAATAAAGATATTGAGTATTGAGTATTGGCCAACAGACACCAACAAAACTCCAGATCTCGTGGACTTCTTTATTGTTAAGGGGATATCACACACCTACTTTACAGTGCAGTCCTCACTTGACGCAATATCTGACCATACGCCAATAATAGCAACTTTTAGTGTCTCAATAATAAACAAACCACCAGCCCTCACTTTATATAATCGTAAAACAGACTGGGATTCATTTGTTAGATATATGGAACAGGAAATAGACCTGAAAGTCAGTCTTAAAACACCCGAAGACATCGACAATGCTACATTTTATATTACCAATCTTATACAAGTCGCTGCATGGTCTGCTACTCCAACGCTGAACTGCGCTAATACGAATAGTAACATTCCATTAGAAATTCGTAAAAAATTGTCAGAAAAGAGAAAGCTACGAAGACAACTACATTTAAGCCAATCCCGACTAGATAGAACACGATATAATAGGGCAGCGAGAGAACTCAAAGACCTAATAAAACAAAACCAAAATGAAACATTCCAGAATAAACTTTCAACACTCTCTGCTTATAAAAAAGATAATTATGCCCTGTGGAAAATTACAAAAAAATTCAAAAGACCTCAAAATCATATTCCACCATTGAGAAAAAACAATAACGAGCCATGGGCTAGAGGCGCAAAGGAGAAGGCTGAAATCTTCGCTCAGCACTTAAGTGACGTATTCACCCCAAACGAATCATCCATGACAGAATTCGAAAACATGGTAGACATGATACTCTCTAGTGATCAACAGTTATCCCTACCCTTACCGCTCGTCACTCCTAGAGAACTAAAACGAGAAATCACCAAACTTGAGAACAAAAAAGCACCCGGATTTGACCTTATAACAGCAGAGGTAATCAAAAATCTTCCTAAAAAACCTATTGTATATCTGACTATGCTCTTCAATTCAATACTTAGAGTATTTTACTACCCTAAATTATGGAAGATCTCACAAATATGTATGATTGCAAAACAAGGGAAACCACCCAGTGAACCTAGCTCATACCGACCAATTAGTCTACTCCCTGTTATATCAAAGCTGTTTGAAAAGTTACTCTTATCCAGACTGAAACCCTATTTGGAAGAGAACAAGTGTATTCCTGATCACCAATTTGGATTTAGAGAGAAACACGCTACAGTTGAACAAGTGCACAGGGTAGTAAAAACAATCAGACAATGTCTTGAAAAAAAGGAGTACTGCTCTGCTGTGTTCATAGATGTACAACAGGCTTTTGATAGAGTCTGGCATAAAGGACTACTATACAAACTCAAAACCACCTTACCTAACTCATTTTTCATGATTTTGAAATCATATTTGGAACAAAGAAGATTTCAAGTGAAATTTGAAGATGATTTCTCTGACCTATACCATATTAAGGCATCAGTACCACAGGGATCCGTCCTAGGACCAGTACTATACTCTTTATACACTGCAGATTTACCTGAAACATCGGGCGTTACAACAGCGACCTACGCAGACGACACAGCATGCCTAGTAAGCGATAAAGACCCTGAAAATGCATCCGCCCTATTGCAGGTCCACTTGAATAAAATCGATGAGTGGTTTAATAAATGGCGAATCAAACCGAACATAAAGAAGTCCATTCAAGTAACTTTTACTCTCCGAAAAGGGAACTGTGCACCAGTGACTATGAATGGAAAAACTGTACCAACCGACAATGTTGTAAAATATCTTGGCTTACACCTGGATAGACGACTTACTTGGGCAAACCATATTAAAGCCAAAAGAAAGGAAGCAAATATGCAATTCAGAAACCTATCCTGGCTATTGGGACGTCAGTCTCGTCTCTCAACATTCAATAAACTATTGGTATATAAAGCCATGATAAAACCTGTTTGGACATACGGCATTGAACTATGGGGATCATGTAGCAACTCCAACTTAGAAATACTTCAAAGATTTCAAAATATTGCCCTAAGAACTATATCAAACGCGCACTGGTTTGTTACAAATACAGAAATTCACGATTTTCTCGAAATGTCTACAATAAAAGAAGAAGTGAGCAATCACTCTGTCAAATACAAAGACAGACTAAATGAACACACTAACACATTAGCTAAAAACCTGCTAAATGATCAAGATAATATAAAACGCCTAAAACGATGGAACATTCTCGATCTGGACCGGAGAAATTGAAAAAAAAAAAAAAAAAAAGAAACACGAACTGTAGTGCGGTATTACTTAATGTAGTAATATCTAAAAGTAAAAAAGGGAAAAAAACACATTGAAATCATCTGATTATGGCTAAATAGCCGATTGCAGATATAATATAAAAAAAAAAAAAAAAAAAAAAAAAAACATTATGAGGAATGCATCCGTTTATAGAACGTATTTATTGGTTTAATATTTATTTATACATATATATTTCTACTTATTTTTTTATTGCACTGAATGACGAGACGAGCAAGCCGTTCGCCTGATGGTAAGCGATACGACCGCTCATAAACAATAGCAACATTCCACTGCGCTCGCCATCCTGTGACATAAGATGTTAAGTCTCAATTTGTCCAGTAGTTACTCTGGCTACAATGTCCTTCAATCCGAAACAGAACAGTGCATTTATGCAGTGATGTTTCACGAGAGAAATAGACATTGCGGTGGTACCTACCCAGATGGCCTCTCACATATGAGAGACCTGCCACCAGTAAAATTATTGTTATAAGTTACACACACACACACACAATGAACACCCACTTTTATATTTAACTTTATTACTATTTGGTTGTCTGGAATAAGACCGCCAGTTGTTCACAATTTGTAGGGTTTCTCTATTTTATGTTATGTGGTGTCCAATAAAGTGTTGTGTGTATCTGCGTTTATATTTTAGTAACGTAGGTAACACCTATTATAATAATATACTTTCCACACCTCCCTCTAAAATAAATGAACAAAAGAGATTCCAAGGTCAACTTCGTCACGGACAAAATCATTATCATTTAAATGGTCATTATTAACGTTATCTGCAGTTGCTAACTCAGTTTTATAGTTTAAATATATTAGCAAATTTACTTTGATTATTTTATAAACTTGTTCTGTGAACTGTCCTTGACATGCCTGTCTGGAATCGTGATGTTTTATCCAAGCAGAATATATATGAAGAATAATTTTATATATAAAATCAGACATGACAATCTCCATTATATTATATAAAAACAATAGATATTTTGTAATAGAAATTTCAAAGTTTATGATTCGCGGATTTAAAATGTCAACACACATTAACAATATTCCATTTTGGTCCTGGTTGATAAGTTGGTTTCCTGTGTAATAATTTCATTTTGAAAATATCTTGTTTATTAACAATAACAAAGAACACTTCCTTTAATTCGAATTAAACACTGATGCACTGCTAAATAAATCAGAAACTAATTAGGAGGTAACCAAACAAATAGAAACGAATCAAAACATTAATCACGCTCTAGTCTGGTTCAATAAATTATCTAATAAGGTACGTATCAATATATTTCATGAATATGTTAATAGACAAAATTATAAACAGAACAGCGTGGGCCGATGTTGTCATATGAATAAATGTTATTAACAAAATTATTCCTCTTTCAACCCTACTGGGGTATAATTATTAATAAGTAACATCAGACGCTTAATTAGCGGCTACAACGAGACTCCAGGAGCACCTGGGTTCGCCTCCTAGGTTGAGTTTCCCATTTTTTATACATTTTCGGCTTTAAACGTGTCTTATGAGCTGCTTAGTAATTTATTCCAAGATAGCGATACTAGGAATAGATAAAGAAACAGAACGGGATCTATGAAATACCTTGGGAGAGGTATATGTCCAGTAGTTGGCTGATAATGATGATGTTGGACGCGCCAACTATCACTTAGTAACAAGGATAGTAACTTAAAAACTATGGCTTACTTCTGTGGGATAGTGGCAAGAGGTAATTTATTAAAAAGAAATTAAATCATATGAATTCCAGCTTTATCATGAATCTTTTATAACACTTGTGTTAAATACCATTCAGTCCAATTTCCTCTCACTTCGAGATAATAAGCCTATTAGGCACCTCGTAAATACTTTGAACTAAGGTCGGCCGTAAACATTTTTGATGGGCAGTTTTTTTGCTCGCATTGAAAGCGTCTCATGCATTAAGATACAAAGTGAAGCACTTCATAAACGAGGTTTTATGATGCACAGTAGATCTAGTAATGAACTGACGCATGGCGTGGTTAAATGTTTGAAGTACGGGTACAATAAAAATATCAGGTCTTGGATCTCAAGTGTACATATAAAAGTGGGTTCGTATAAACGCAATTTTATTTTAAGTCTTCCGGCAGTGCGCAGTACACACTATTGTGCAGCATTTTTATCTCGAAGTATAAGGGTACATCTAGAAATGTTATTTACAAGATCAATATTTGTTCTCTATTTATTTGTTTTGATCAGTTTCTTCGTAGGTTACAGACAAGCTAGGGTTCCTAAGGGAATCGCCGAGCTTCTGAGTTCGATGTCAATTCTATACATCACTATTGATGCTGCTTTACAGAAGTTTTATAGTGGATGTGAGGTTGACTCGTTAAAAGCAATGTATGTGTCTATTTTTTTATAAAAATATAGTTTGTAAGATTATTATTGATAAGGAATTTATAATGTGAACTTTTGTGTTTGTATACTTTTAAAATAAATTTTGCTGTCATTTATTATTAGCTTTTTATGTATTTTGTTTATATATTTGTATTTTAATTTATTCCCTTGTAATACGAGTATATGGCTATTTTTATTTGTAACATCAAGAATATTGTACTTGCCAATTCCCAATGACTGGAAATACGGCTGCATACTTTATATTTTCGATATTATTTTACATTTCGTTTTATCGCATTGGCTATCCAATTTGTATTGCAGAAACAGAATCTACGAGACCAAATTTATTTTTGCAATTTGCATTCGTTTTTAAGCCCCTTTGTGAATCAAAATACACGCCAATTATATTTACGTATGTAAATTTTGCAGTGATTCATTTCTTTCATCGATCGCCCTTGCAAGCGCACAGGGCCAACCTAGTTTTAATATTTAACTCGCACAATAAGAACTACTCGCGCAAAAATAAATTCCATAACCTATTTATCGGCATTACTTGAATAGTGTGGTACTATAAATAGACTCCCCTTGCTGTGAAGGTATTGGGGTGAACCTTCTCATGGCGAACAAACCATTCTTTGTACTGCAAAGGATCTAGTTCCCTTGCTATTTAAAAATAGATCTTTAAGCAATCGGGTTAATATGCAGCAATTTTAGAGTCATTGGTTTTGCAGTACCGGTCGCAAAGGGCTTTGGTGTCGAAAAACATGCACTCGAACAATCGCTGCATGCGACCATGAACTTGGCCCACTTTCTCACGATACCAAACCGGGGGCAGGACAAAAAGACCTGCATTGATGCAGAACAAACCTCAGCTTTATTGCGGGCACAAAAGTTTGCATCGGAAATACGTTGCATTGGCATTGCATTATAAACGAATTCAAATTACATTACATAAAATATATTATATTTTCGATTTATATTTCCATTATTTCATTCAAAGTAGTCTGCCACTACTAAATCGTCGTGGTTAGCAACAAAAGTATAACCGTTAATCCTCAATTAAACTCGTCAGCGTTTACTAGGAATAGGATTGTCACTAAACTGTGACCTATATAGGCTGTGATCGATACTTTCCGAGCATCCTAGTTTAGAATTGGCTATACATATTTTATATTCTGACTATCTGTTCTATCGCTACGATGTTCATTTTGTATAACTCCCTTACATTATACAGTCAATGTTTTACTTTATCTGATGTGCCATTAACTGAAATGTAATTACGTTCGTGTACTTTCGTTTCTATTGTAAATACGTATAGCATCTCATTATCTCTTACATAAAATTAGATTTGTTTATATCGATCTGCAATCCCGTCACGAGCGGAATTAACATAACAACGTTAATTGTGCAAGAGTGCATTGCGTTCCCCTCACAATTTGCTGGCGCAAACAAAACAAAAGAACATACTTGTATTAAAACTAGTTTATCTTGCAGGAATGTTAGAACAGTTTTTGTTACAAAGTGAGAGACGAACTGGTCTACCTATACAGATGTTAAGTAGGGTACCTGTGCGATTAACGATACCGTAGCGAGTAAATGCTTGTGAATTAACGTTAATGGTTGAAGTTTACCTAATAAAGCCATTATGGCGGATAACCTACGACGGGAACATTATCATCTAACTCCCGGTACATGTTTATTTATGCTTTGTTTATGTTCGACTTAGCTTAACGCAAACAACAAGCGCAGTTTTAAGGTGTAAACGAGTCGGATGTTACTGAAACGCACCGCTTTAAAAAACCTCAGTTTATTTTAGAGAGTGTCCTCATTCTCGTGAACGTTGGCCAGCGAAAGTAGCCGCACAAGAGCTCACAACACCTAGATAATACTTTCCAGACACGGGCGCACATAAACAAACTTACATCTCACTGTAACACCACAGAGTAGCAGAGCACTTGATAACATTACTTACCGTTCGTAAGCTCCGCGAGAACACTCACACCACGGCACCAGGTTGCGATTTGTTTGTGATTATAATAAACAATAACAGAAGCGCGGAAATATCTTGTGGGGCTGTTATTGACGTAATCCACGGTCGGTTTAGGTTAGGTTTCGGGGCTCGCGCGCGATACGCCGGTTTAACGACCTCTCGAATCACAACGCGGCTCGCGAATCGGATGGAGATAGGTTAATTTTGGTGGGATATTTTTGGGGGAAGAAATAGTTTTGTGTTATAAATGCAGCAATGTCGGGGAGCATGGAGCGTGCGCACTCGACTCCGAGTCAGTACTGGCGGCGGCCGCGGGGCGGCGCTGCGGTCGGCGCCGTATTGATAAAAGCGCAAGGGTGCTACGGCCTGGGACGAGACGATGCGACCGCGCGATACTGTGCCACTTTAACAACCCACGACCAACCTTGAACTCGCTCTATCGGCTATTAGATAATATGGGATTAGATAAAATAACGCCATCACAACACGCGGACGCTCCAGCGCGCGCCACGACTTTGTTTATATTGCGGTTCATTTACATTCGCTGTTTTTTTGCTATCGCCGAGATCCGTGCATGCGTCAATAGGTGTTAGGAAAGTAGCACAGAGCTGCATAACGAAACATTAATTATAATGTTCAGTCAAATCTCTAAGCCAAACGTAAAATTAAATGAGCAACGTTGACGATATTGAAAATTAAAACTTTATGCTTTACTTTACGTGTTAAGATATTATTTCTCGAATACATTGTAAGGGATTGAAGAAAGTGATGATAAGAGCAAAGCTGAGGCACGACAAACTTTGGTGCCGTTTGAATATTCATACGCATAGGTACAAAATAATCTTTGACAAGAAACGTGACGCGAATAAATTATGATACTGAATTAATTACATTTTAATTATTTTGCAATATTCCTCAATCTGTTCTGTCTGTTTTCACACGCCTTCAGGAACTTGAGTTTTCAAATTCATGTGCGTGAAATTTTATCTTTTGCGTGGGGTACCGAGATGCTAATTATATTGGGGGAGCTATATTAAAATTACGTGTATAAAATACGGCCGAAATTGCCAAGTAGATGAGCATGAAATTTAAGGAGGCAATCTTCAAACTTATTGACTAGAAATCTGATGATGGTGTATTTCTAGAACCATCTTGGCTTACCTAATATCTAGATCAAAACAATTTAACTTTTCATGAAATAATACATCAAAGTCATCAGATAAAATCCTAATTTAAATATTTTAGAAAATATCCAAGACGGTTGAGAACATCTCACCACTAAATCTACACATAAGTGTTCTATGACAAAACACACAAGAAATAAATTGCAATTGCGAACTCGTGTAAATTGATTCAACCGATTGAGTAATAAACGTTATTCCGATTTATACTAGTAATGGGATAAAAAAACATTAGCATAGGCACGCAGAGTTGAAAGTGAAGGAACGGGTTAGTCGACTAGGCCGGTATCGAGTCAACATCGGCCCAACTGAACATTAGCATCCCCAGACCCGCCTGCACTAAGATACTTCGCATTGATACATAAATTACCTTCAAGATTGGCAGATTAAAAATCATAATTACAACCTACCTAGTAAATGCATTGTCTTGAATAAAAATGTTTAGCTTGTTAAAAGTAATTAAGAAATAGGTAGACTATGCGCCAATTACGTCGATAGCTTGGCACAAAATTATTAGTTAGTGGTATAATAAAGAACAGATAGTTACGTAGGCTGGTGTCCTTATAAATTTGTAATGGAATGACAGCCTCCGTGGCGCAGTTGGTTAGACGCCGCCTGTGAAACGAGAGGCCGCGGGTTCGATCCCCGCACCGAGAGAAATGTTTGTGCGGCCCATAAATATTTCTTCCGGGTCTGGGTGTTTGTGAGACCGAAAAGTCTCTCGTAGTTCCTGATACCCACGACACAAGACTCGATCTTAGTGTGGGGTCAGGACTATGTATGTGACTGTTGGGTGTTATATATTATTTATTTATTAATGGAATAACAAACCGTGTTCTTAATTTATTTAGGCCGTCTGGACCCCTGCTTCGTTCGGAATAAAATAATGTTCAAACATGTCCTAAAACGTAAAAAGATCAGAGTAACGTGCAAAACCATTTCAGTTTGTATATGTCCGTCCAACGTGTTACATGAACATGAGATTCAAAACTGTTAAAATTTTGTACACAAACTAATCAATCCAAAATTATTTTTAAACCCTGAATATCTGTTCTGAATCACATGCATTTTCTTAATACTAATGTGATAATTATGCTCTAAGTTAATCTGTGAATTAATATAGACAAGGTTTTCTTCCCAAACGCTTCTATTTTACGTTTTTCTTAACTTAGCTTACCTAGCGCGCGATATAGCTAGAAGTTAAATGCTAGACTCCCAGCGACCTTGAGATGTTGCACTTCTCCACCTCCCTTCCACCCTCAGTCTCCCCACGCTACCTTACCCCACACCCCTAAAACCCGCCTCTTTTCGCACATTTCACCACGTCGCGCAGATCTAGACTATCCTAAATTGCATTAAACCTCGACACTCGATTCGCTGAAGTTGTCCTTGCAACGAATCTTGTAGTAACAAGAGACACTTCAATTTCCTTTATTCTGGACGATTGCTGTAAAGGTTTCAGTTTTGTATAGGAATTTATTGTATTATATTGTCGAAAGGGGTTATAAGACAATGAATTTAAAGATCGTAGCGATAATCTAATAAGATTTTAAAACGATGAAGTGTTGTCATTATTTATGTTCCTATTGGTGTGTTAAGCGTCTTTTGTGAATAATTCAAAGCATTTAAAATATATCAGTCACAACCGAAGCTATATTTCTCAAACGTTTGTTTGAAGCTTTCAATTTAAAACCTTTCCATATGCTGCCAAAATGTTTCTCTAAAAGTTTTCTGCAGTTCTGCCGGTTTGTCCTTCATCGGTATTCATATCTTATGATATCGTATACATTGCTTTAACACTGCATCCCAAATTATTGAAATGACGAGGGTTAATGCTCAGGGTCTTCGCTCAACGCCTTCCACACCGCAGGACGACCGTTTTGAAGACATTAGAGTCTGATGATTAATTATTATGAAAATTAAGCTCCGAAGGTGCGGTCGCTCAACGTCCCTAATTTATCGCCGAGCAGCCTTTTTAATATTGAAATACTTTTTATTTTCTGTGTTACTGACCAGACACTCATCAGTCAAGCGACTTCAAACAATCTAAACATTGTTACTGAGTTGTAATGGCCGCATTCTCGTTTTTGTAGAGGTTACTAAATCAATAAGTTATTATGAGCTTTTAATGGTTTGTTTTCTAAATTTATTTTATTTTATTTCATTATTTATTGCATTCTAAACTAAATTCTAAGAATCTCAGATTAAATTTGTTTAGAAGATTTATATTGTGCCATAATTAGTTGAATGTGAATAAATCGTAGTTTTTTTTTAAGTTAATGATCCTGCTTAGCCATTCTTAGCCAAGTCCAAAACGCCCAATCAATACAAATGACGTTCAAAAATTTAAAGTCATCCTTCTCAGACTTGGAACTGTTCTTCCCTGCCTTTAAGTTTCTAACTCTTAAGTTTTTTAAAATGAAGACTTATTCACAAGCCTCTAAGGATGTATCGTGGAATGCGAGACAATTTGTCAGTTCGCCGGTCCGACCAGATAGTCAGCGCCCGATACTTTGGCCGTTTTTGCCTTTTTCTTTTTATTAGAGGATACGTTGTGACGACTAATGGCCGCTCGGGGTTCGTGTCTGATAAACATGAGATGTGAATTTTGGCTTTTTTAAGGTTTTAAATTTCGCAATATATAGCATATCATAAATTTAAACGGCAGGTAACATTAGAACTTAATGGCTGTTTTTGATTAAAATATGAGCTTCGTTTATTGAAGTTTCGTACCGTGACGGTTCGTTCATTAGATATATTAGGCTCACGTTAGTGTTTTAAAAACGAAAAGCTATTCTATAATAGTCGATGAATGTGGTGAAAGACGCAGTTCGTTCAAGGCGAACGCAAAGACATCAGCGAATTTCATTTGACATTCCTTTCCCCCCGTAAACGTTGCATGATAGGGTGAAATAAAGAACAGTGAAGTGAATGCAGAGGTCTGATAAATCTGGTCGGTTTCCGTATGCAAGAATATGCACTGAGCGCTCACAGTTAATGGTCCTTGATTGATATTTATGAGTTTGGAAACGTCGGTACGTATCGCATGACATGTGTTGGTTTTATGCCTTAATCAACCACGAATAAGTAACCATCATTACTAGCGGAATATTTAAAGTTAATGTGAGCGACGCCCACGGGACACATCCCGTTTAATTGTTAATTTAAATTTTGCTCACATCTATCTTTAGTTGGAAGATAACTGCATATCTAGGCACATTCGAGAATAACAATACGTGCATCGATGTTGAATTGAGCTAGAATATTTTGGTACGTTATTTACAGGACAAATGACAGTCTTATTCTGAAGGAGCATCTGTAATCCCTGATAAAGTGTTTTGGCAACCTTACTAGACTGAGATATAAGGCGTAGATAATAGTGACAAAATAGAATATCAAATTCGAAAATGTTATTGTAAGTTGGATATTCGTTTTATGCAACGAGAATTTCGTATTAAACGAATCATCTTCTCAGACCTTCAAAGAGCTTGATTCTCACATAGAAGAGTATAGCTTACAAATGTAATCCTGGATGTCGCTGTTATAAACCATTTCAGGCAAAAGACAAGTGATAGTATGATGAGTTGACTGCACCAACTCGTTGGAGATGCACAATGAGAGAGAGAAGAGGGAAACTTTTTGGACAATGAAATCTATTTTATTTCGGATTATTTTACCAAAGAGTTTCTGGTTTAATAATACAATAGTGATAGCGCAAACCGTTTACGCCGCTTTTAGCAGCTGTAAATCTCCGCTTCAGCGCTGACGTCGAGTGGTTGCGCCTAGTAATCTTATCTAGCACCCACCCATGCCATAAAATTTCCATCGACACGGCAAAAAGCTATCCAATAACGCCATGTCAGGGATTTTGCGTGTCGTAAACTAGATATGAAAAAATATATGACCTTTTGAAGGCTTAACTCTTAAAATATAAATAATGCACGCTATACGGAGTCTTAAACTGTAGCCCCAGCGGAGCGGTTATAATGTTGCTCGACAATAATTTAAATATGAAAGTCGTATGACAGCGTTTATCAAGATTTAATATAAAAGCCGTTGGAGTCGTGGGAATTTTAAGCACGCGTATTCGAAATAAGTTTGTAAAAACAGTAATGAAAACATTAACTTCTAATTGAAAGTCTCTCATGTATAAAGTTGGGATACCTACAAGTTTAAGAGAATTTTTGGAAACTGTAATAACAGACTGTAAAATTTAAATTAGTAGAAATGTTTTTCTAGTAATTCCAATTAGTGATATTACTTAATTCCTTCTAAATATAGCCTTTTCAACGTTTATCGACATTTTATGTAGACCTAAATAAATAAATAATCGCATCCAACAGTCACATACATAGTCCTGAGTACCAATATTATTTGTATTACTTGAAATTTTATTAAATTAATTGTACTTATTTGCAACACTTTTCCTTTCTAAGCAAGTTCTATCCTTTACACTTTAGACTGCCCTTTATTTATCCTATTTTTAAATCCATCCCATGGTTGTCTGTAAGACATTGCCTTTCGGCGATAAGACCGCCAATTGTACTTTTTATATTTGTGATTTCTGTTTGTATTTGTATTCCTTTTGTGTGCAATAAAGTGTAAATAAATAAATAAGATCTATAACAACAACAGTAAGATCTATTAAGTCTTGTGTCGTGGGTATCAGGCACAACATTTCGATCTCATAAACACCCAGACTCAGAAGGAATATGTATGAGCTCTACAAACATTTGTCTCGCTGCTTGGATAGAACCTTCGGCCTCTTGTTTTACAGGCATCGTCTAACCAACTCCGCCATAGAGGCTGTCTAATGCTTGATAAGGAAATTTCGATAACTACGACTACCAAAATCAGTCGTTATAAGAAATATGTGATTACGTCACATTTCTCTATTTGTCTAGAGTCATATTTGCCTGGGCAGTATCCCGCTAATCCAAAAACATATTTTATTAATTTGTATGCTAATTTAATGGAGAAGAAAAACATCGTGAGGAAACCTGTATACCATAGCGATTTACCATAGCGACACTAGTTCAGCGTGGTGGACTATTTGGCCTAACTACTCTCAATCATAGTCTCAATTGTACAGGAGGCCCGTGCTCTGCAGTGGGACGTATATGGGCTGATACAGATAAGATGCTACTTTAAATTGCTTATTATTGTTACTAGTCTCATCTTTCATTATGCAAGTTTATGTAATGACTACTGACATAAGATACGATTGACGTCATTCAGTCAGTGACGTGGGATCAAGTCGATTGTTAAGATCCAAAAAAATATAAAGTAAGTAAACGGTCATAACCATAATTTTCTTTTATCAGATTCTTTCTGCTTATCAACCTGTATTCGTTCATTTAAACCTTAAAATTTTCCAAATTACGTCATTAAGCTGGAATATAAAAATATTGGCAAATACCGATCCTTGCGTTATCTTTAAAATGTGATAATTTTTTACGGATTAAATCGTGGATTTGGTAATTTTTTTTTGTTTTCAATATTTCCATTTTTTGAATTCTTAACAGCTTTCGTGGTAACGGGATGGACTGAGGTATTAATCATCCGTTCAGTTACAGTTCCAGTAATACTATCTGTAATTTACAATTATTGATAGAAAATGTAAAAATTAAACTGATTCCGCGATACAATCCGTAAAAATATTTATATTCCAATTTCTAACATTGGCGCATCTTACTTCATCGTTGAGAAATTATTCCTCTATCATTTGTTCAATATTCCACACTAGATGTATAGCGCATGAGTCGTCCAGAGAAATTACGTTTATCTAGAGTCGACGTGCGCAGGCCGAGTACTGCAATTCTTAGCGACCTCTTAACTAATAGCAATTGTACATCCCGGCTAATTATAGTTCAATTCAATACATTGTATGACTCCACGAGCGGTCCATTTTGCAAGGACATGGGCTACAATGCATTTTGTATTACGTTTTTTATACACACTTGAAGATACAGATACAGTGTGTGACGGCCTGGTGGTAAACGGTCCAGACGATGCTGCCAACATGTTCACAGTTTCGGAGTTATGATGTGTATTGATTAGTAGTCAATCACGACGCACTAAAACGGTGATGGAAAAAATCGTGAGAAAATATACACACCATCTGTATCAGCCCATATACGTCCCACTGCAGGGTACGGCCATTCTCTACGATCGAGAGAGCGATTGAGAAAGGTTAAGCCATATAGTCCACCACGCTGGCCTAGTGCGGGTTGGCGGACTTACATACCATAGAATTTTTAAAAATTGCTATGTTATGCAGGTTTCCTCACGATGTTTTTACTTCACCGTTTTAGTGCGTGGTGATTGACTATATACACACCATAACGATTTACAAAAAATATATGGTATGTAAAGTTCGCCAACACGCATTACGCCAGCGTGGTGGACTATATGGCCTGACCACTCTCAATCGTACTTTCGATTATAGAGGAGGCCCGTTTCCTGCAGTGGGCTGATACAGTAAACATACTTAAACTCATGCCTTTTTCCCGGAAAGCAGAGATGTTACCTGGACAACCGAGGGTGTGATCCTTCACACGATGTGACAGGGATGTAATGTGCCTGTCGCCATATGGAATACACATTCTTGACTCCGGGCTGATAATGAATAGAAAAATCCAATATCACTTACCCGACTCGGAATTCCATCCTGAGAACTCTACGTTGGAATCGTAAAATTACATACGTACATGCATTTTATTTAATATGTTTTACTAGCTGTCGGGCCCGGCTTCGCCCGGGTGCAGATAGTTTTTGAGTCCAATCCACATCAAGAACATATTATTTCGCGTGTCTACTAACTATATTTCCCGCGTGCCGTCGACTATATTTCCCTTCCGTAGGAGAGGACATCCCGTGCCAACAATTTGAATTTGAAAGAGTAGAAAATATGTATATTTGGTTTCCTGACTCATCCCACAGGAACACTACATTTTTCGGGATAAAAAGTAGCCTATGTGTTAATCCAGGGTGTCAGCTATCACTATACCAAATTTCATCAAAATCTGTTGAGCCGTTTTTTCATGAAAGAGTAACAAACATCCATACATCCATACATACATACAAACTTTCACCTTTATAATATTAGTAAGGATATACAAAAATAAGACTCAGCAAAACGTAGATGGAAAATTGTGCCCTTGAAATAAATAATTGTGCCCTTATTGTATATTTGTCCAAGTACGAATTAGGTATAGCCTTATTTATATTCAAAGATAAACGAAAGTAGGAGGTAATTTTTTCGGCTAATATACATAATATAATATTAGCCTCTCCCAAAAGGCTCACAAACTTTTGGATTCTCGATTATTCTATTATCTACTGTCTAAAATAATCTTTTAGCTTATAAGGCTTGGATTCCGTCTTTATTACCGTAGAATTCAATCTTAAAAAAGTACAATTATCGGAATTAACAGTCTAAAAACTGCTATAGAAAAGACATTAAAATACCTTGAAATATTTAGAATCTATCCACAATTACCAGGAGGATTATTCAAGATCAACATAATAAACATTCAAATCAAATCCCACAACGCTAGAAAAAATATTGAAAAGCTTCAGAAAATCCCTAATCTTTTTTATTCAAAACCCTATTACTATCTACGCCACTTAACTATCCTTTTACATATAGTATAAGACCCCGCACTTCCGCTAACATAATGAAGGTAGGTAAATTAAAAATTCACTTATTGATTGACCCCGTTCCGTGCTTTACCGCTGAGCCGGTACTGGCGAGGCGAGCACCCTTCAATCCGGAGACCACTTCAGTATCGCAGCCTTGCATCCATGTACAACGTCATTTATATGAAACTGCTTTCTTGCATCATAAACGATTGTTCCAATGTTATTTTATCCTCTAACAATTCAGAGAAATAGAAATCATTTCATTAAGGGTCTTAAATTCACTCGAATGTGTCTTGACCAACTGCCAGACCTCAAGACACAGAGCTCCTTCTGCGTAGATCGGAACACAAAAACCAACTAACTTTTTAATTTAATCATTGTAAAATAAGGGTAGTTGAATTATAACAGTCACTGAGCAGATGACTAATATCCCAGTCCCCCCGTGACCACGAAAGCTGTAAAGTAATCGAAACGTCGGGAGGTCAAAAATGTAAAAATTAAACCAAATCCGCGATAAAATCTGTAAATAATAGTTTTATTTCAAAGAAATATTTTCGTCTCCTTTAGCTCACAACGCTCCTTGAGCTGATAAGGCGTATACGTTGTGAATGCGTCAGATCTCTGGTTTGGAGGGGTCTTAGGTTCGGGTATCAGGTCGGGAAATCAAAATTTCCGAGTTTTTTGCTATTATATTCTTATATTACGAACTCGAAATTTCTAGACTAGACATTAGGGACACTTAGGGAATTCTAAATAAATCTAATTGAGCTTCTTCCAAGCTCTTAAATGATTCACATTTGAATATTTATTTACTTCGCGAATTTTAAGAACGATCAGCTTCTGACAGTTAAAAAACCTTACTGGTGTTAAATAAATCGACTAGCGAATCCGACACAAGTCATAAATGTTGAAAATGAAAAAGATTTATTCCAATAACTGAGTTATATACACATAGTGAAACAGTTTTAGGAGATTCCAATATATTTGTGTTAGGAGACCCCATTCCTCCTTAATTATATAATGATACTAGCTGTCGGGCCCGGCTTCGCCCGGGTGCAGATAGTTTTTGAGTCCAATCCACATCAAGAACATATTATTTCGCGTGTCTACTAACTATATTTCCCGCGTGCCGTCGACTATATTTCCCTTCCGTAGGAGAGGACATCCCGTGCCAACAATTTGAATTTGAAAGAGTAGAAAATATGTATATTTGGTTTCCTGACTCATCCCACGGGAACACTACATTTTTCGGGATAAAAAGTAGCCTATGTGTTAATCCAGGGTGTCAGCTATCACTATACCAAATTTCATCAAAATCTGTTGAGCCGTTTTTTCATGAAAGAGTAACAAACATCCATACATACAAACTTTCACCTTTATAATATTAGTAAGGATGTGTACATACAGGGTATATCAAGAGTGCTACCGAAAACGAAGCTGGGTGGTAGTTTTAGTGACTTCAGACACAATGCAACTAAATTTTGTGCAAAAAATTGAGACGATTTTTTTTTTGTTATTTTTTTCTATCGTCTTATTAGGGTGGCAAATACATAGTTTTTCTTAAATAATAGTGTACACCCTTTTATTTTTAGAGACGCTATGGTACGCAAGGCTTTTAATAATAATTTTAGCAAAAACTATGGATTTACCACTCAAACTCGATGATATTTAAAAAATAATAAAAAACAATTGTCGCGTTTCATTGCGAAATTTTTAGTTACTGTGTTTGTAGTCACTAAAACTATCACCCGGCTTCGTTTTTGGTAGCAGTCTTGATATACCCGGTATGTACGTAATATTATATTATACGAGGTGTGTTCAAAAATTAAGGTGGCTTTTCAATTTTTTTCAACTTTTCAATATCTTCTTTACATACGAGATTCAAGTTAATATTTTAGGTAGACTTCACAAAATGTCTATATTTTTTCTCGAGTATGATGTTCCTTATATACGCATAACAAAGTTATAAATATTTCGGGGATTAAGTTCATAGATGCATGTGGGTGGTTGATTACAATTTTAAACAAGGAATTTTCAAACGCGGTGTCAACTGGAGGCTTAAAATTTATTTCCACCGATTTATATTTTGTTCATGAATACTCAATTATTCCATGGAAATATTCCTTCCCTCTTTTTGAGGCTTGAAATAAATAAAATAAATGATATTTCATCATTTGCGTCAAACGGATTAAAACCAATTTTGCAACAAATATGAACAAACTCATTTTCACAATTTGTGGACTGAAAGTTTCAGTTTAGAAAAATATTTTTTTACTGTTTGGTAAATCAAAGTACTTCTTCACATAATTCGGGTAATTTCGAACCGAATAGTATGAGCCCCTGTGGCCTAATGGATAAGGCATCGGCCTCCTAAGCCGGGGACTGTGGGTTCGAGTCCCACCAGGGGTATCAGAATTTACTTTTTTTTTATACAGTTTCGGAAAACTAGCAACAGCTCATACAATTTTATCAGAAAAATTAAGATATGTGATGTAATGAAAAAAGCAAATTTAATTTTATTGCGTGAAGTTTTAAAACTTGGTTGCTAAAAACCTCTGGATAGGTACCGTACGAAAACATATTGTATTGAGGTTTTACTGATGGCATGTCTCTCATATGTGAGAGGCCCCCTGGGTGGGTACCACCGCAATGTCTATTTCTCCCGCCACCCAGCAGTTTAAATGCACTGTTGTGTTTCGGATTGAAGGACAATGTAGCAAGAGTAACTACTGAACATATTGAGACATAAAACCTTATGTCTCAGGATGGTTAGCGCATTGGAATGCCAAGCATTGCTTTGTAATTCAACGCAATGTTTGGATTTGCTACTGTTCATGAGTGGTTGTATCGCTTACCATGAGGCGGACGGCATGCTCGTGTCGCCATTAATTGCAACAAAAACAAAGGTTATATAAAAAAAATACCCACAAACACCCACCCAATAGTTACATATGTCCATAATCCTGACCCCACTATGATAAAGCCTTGGGTCGTGGATATTAGAATCTACAAGAACCTTTCAGTCTCAATACTCAGACCCGAAACAAAAATTTGAGGGGCCGCACAAACATTTGTCTCGGTTTAGAGATCGAACCTGTGGCTTCTGGTTTCACGGCCAGTGTCTAAGCAACTGCACCATTGCGTTCAACTGATATGGAGCAACTCTACTGCAATGACAATTGGTACGATAGAAAAATATTCTTTGACTATCTTAAACAGTTTCTTTGGGCACTCCCTTCTGGAATATAAGATAGGACAAAGACAGACTCATTACTCCGCAATCCTACCGATGCTGGTCTCAATATTTGACAATAAATACATGCTAATACATTGCGTTTTTTATTGCAATTGTAATCAATGTTTTGTAAATGTAGATCTGATTGAGATACCGAAAATGGTTTAAAAATATTCACGTTATACAAGGAAAGGTAATTTTAGAATGGGTTTAAGGCCATATAGCATATTCGTGATTTTTTTATTTACCTAGATTTATTTTATTTTATTACACTTAGTTTAATCGTGCTGTTTAATGCTTTCCTACTCAAACATACATTGTAAGATATTTAACATTTTTTTTCTTTTTTGTAATTTTTTTTATCTTACTTTTCAGCGTACCTATATCTTATTCATGAAATGCAAACACAAATGCATTGTGACTTTAATTACCTTCCTAGTTCACCTCCATAGTTTATACAGTTACATCAAGAGGCTCACCAGCCTCTTGGTCACCGATATCTATCCGGCCAGCTTAATTGCTTGTTCACGCCTCACTTGGAGGTCCAATATATACAGGAAAATTTGTGTACACAGAAACTGCTGAGGCAATTTAGAACCTAAGGCTTCTATGGCTTAGTTTTAGACATTTGATGTTATAGAATAGAGGTAAAAGTGATGTGAGAATGGAGATGTGTAGATTTTAATATATTATTTTACATACATACATAAACGTTTATAAGTTATTACTATAATTTTACTAACTCTTTGGATCTATGTTGTCTGAAATAAAGTTATTTATTATTATTATTATAAACTAAAGCCTTTCTCCCAGAAGGGATAGGCGAAAGTGCAACCAAGACACCCATGTTACGCCTTGTACTTTACGTCCAATGTAATTGGGGGCTAGCCTGATTGATTGATCCTGACTCCGAAAAATATATATATCGTCTCTCAAAAAATATTATTTAATAAATTTTAAATTAGAAATATAATATGTGACTTAATTGCAAAATATACGTTTCACTTGGGTGCAGTTCATAACACTTTATTAAGTCCCATTAAAAAAATATTTATCAAAACACTATTTGAATGTAAAAATATTTTAGCCTATCCAGCGACATCTCGCGGTAAATTTTAGGAACGTATTTCTCACGGCGAGGCGCGGAGCGGCGTTCGCTGTTCCAAATTATTTTTAAATATGTTAGCAGACACAGAGTCTGCTTGTTTAAAGTATGCAGGTTGTCTGAATATGGCCAACAAAAAACCGGTTTGCAATTTACTCTTAAATCGTATTTAGTTTCCGCCCAAAAAAATGTTTCCCGTGGTTGATGCGTACAGATTTGAAAAATACAAATGTAATAATTATTTATCGAAACCAATGTGTGAGTAAATATTCCATAATTGCAGTAATTTTAAGTTTATGTCTTAAAATTTCAGACAACTGCAATATACAAGAAATGAGAAGGAAAAATTACAACGGATGCAGGCAGCAACAAAAATTCAACGACTCCGAAGAATAAAATTTCATGGAAGAATAAGTAAATAATGTATTAATTTAAGATTTGGCGTGTTCATTACACAGTTTTATTAATTTTCAATTAAGAAAGTAGTTCTACACATTTTAAAATAAACGTGTAGATATCTAATATTACAAAAACGACAGCAAAGCTTTTGCAGTAAATACAGCCCATTCACAACACCTATTTTTAAGCAAGATTCTTTACTATTTTACGTTTGCTACCTAGCCTAAGCACATATGATTAAGTCAATTTTAATAAATGTTTTTATTATTATTGTATATAGAATTTATAATTATTTATACTCATTTCTTTTCCACATTTGATATTCTATTTACATTTCGCAACCCAATGCAGAACAAGGACTTCGTAAAAAGAAATTAAGATTGATAAATGTTATCCAAAATGCAGCCTCAAAACGAGATAACAATAGCCTACAACATCTACCTGTATATAACGTTGCCTAAAGTGTAATGACCGCGCACGCACACAGGGAACGCAGGTAGGCCTGTCTTCGTGTGCGTTGTGTGCGTACACGCGTCTGTGACCTTGACGGGTCGTCTGCTGAAACTGAATGCAGGGAGACGAAGGGCACGGGTAGACGGTCGATACACAAATTTTCATTAACAATGCGTTGGTATAATGTTTTGTGCTGCATTAATTAACGCATTGTCTGGGATTGTATAGGTCTTGTTATTTTGAGCGTAAAATATTAAAATAATCTTGTGATATAAAAATGCATTGATTAAATAAATATGCGGTGATTATGGTCGGAAAATTTTAAATTAGATTTTGTGTATTTAAATTGTATTTATTTCAATTTTAACACAATGTTTATATTAATATTTGGAATGTTTGAATTACACAAAATTTCATAAAATTGAAATAATTAGCTTCTTAAAATTATTAACAAAAATCTCAGGGTGTCAAGTTGACAACTGGCTATAAAATTACTGTCAATAACAATTTGCACACCAAAAATAAATTGAGAGCGAAAACTAATAACGAGGAAGTCATCGCACTGATATTAAGGCTGAAATGGAAAATCTCACACAATCAGGCGAAATTCAATTTACAAACAATACAAAATGTTATGTAAGATAATTTATAATAGAAAGCTCGAATTTCAATCACGACGACGAATACCAACAAACAACACCAAAAGATTTCGATTAGCGAAAAACAAGGAAAATCACAAACATTTCCAACCTAAACAAATTTTAATAAAAACTTCCAAAAATAAAGGGGAGGGCTTGGAAAATAATTGGAAATCGGAATACAAATACTGTCGGCAAATACGTGCCGAAACTCATTTTCAACTCAGATTTATTTCTTTAATTAAACTTATCTGTACTGATAATTACTTTGTTGAGAATAATCTTTATTAATTTAGTTTTGGACATTTATGAAACTACCTTTTTACTTACTGATAGATTTGATAGATTGCGTTGTTAAGAGCGTTTATACCCTGCACGCGCATTTTGGCTTAAAAACAGGACTTTTCAAATGAGTTAATAGCCACCAATAAACAATTTAAAGGAAAAATAATTATTACTAATTTTAGAAAAGGTTGTCATCTAGGGATTTTGGTGGAAAACATTATAGATTGATGGATAATTTGTGAGTACCATAAGGATTACTGAACACAAGTTTCGTTATTTAGGCTTTAAATGGCAATTTAGAAGCTTAAGATATCCGAAACCACTAAATATAAGATGAAAATAAAAATATTATCAGACTAATAAGACCCTTATGGAGGGATTTTGCTGAGAAAAATAATCTTTTTGTGTCTAGTTCCTGAAAAATAAAAATTTAAACAATGCGAAATTATTCAGAAACTCTCGTCAAGAACATATTTTTTTTCACCAACTTATCGTACATAATTTTTTATAGCAATTGCATATTATAATAGAAGAACATCTTATCAATAAATTACTATTTTTATATTTCAACAAAATTAGTTTTCATATTTTCTACAAATATTTTAAAAACCACTATAAAACACGCTGTCCGACGTGGATCAAATCAGACCGCCGCAAGGCCTTCTAGAGGGAGGACGTATCGCTCGTCGCTCCGGCCTAGCTGCAGTCGATTTTTGCCGTACGTAGTAAAAATAGCCACGCGCGGACTGCGATTACCACATCTTAGTACTTTGGTAGTAAAATATTTAATTATTTTTATTACCTACAATGATTTTGTAGTGAGTATAAATTATGTTTCAGGTAATATAATGGGATGTATTTCCGAGGCTAAATTATGTTATGTATTGTAATATAAAATTAAATATATTTCGTAATTGTAAGGGGTTGTAAGGCCCCTAACACTATTTATGTGTTCGAACACGAAATGGTTAATAAAACGTCCGTAGTGTCTACTGATTGAACACTGATTTGAATGCAACTTAACAATGTAATAATAACGAAAATATGATTAGTATTTAAATTTGTATTATTCTTTGCTTGCACAGTAATATTTGTCTACTTATAATGCAAATAAAATATTTTTATGATATTATATTACAGTTACATTTCAATTGAGTATTTGAAGCGCACGGATCAAAGTTGTTTGAGCCGATTGTGTAGCGAGCCGACGCGGCAGCTCTACGCACACAGCTTTGGTCGCTTATGTGTGCGTGAAATTAACGAAGAAATACCTATAGTTGACTTTGCGCGCAAGGTGTATACGCTCTTAATTTGACATTTATAATAGAGATCTCTTTCCTCTCTCTATCTTATTTCTTCTCCCTCTCGATATTATATCTCTCTAAATCAGCAAAAACATATGAATTAATATAAAAATATTCACATTTACGTATAATGAATCCCCAAACATTAAATAGAAAAAAAAATATTATTATTATAATTTGCAAGGTAAGTTACCGAAGTAAGAAAAATAAATTAAAAATATTGATAACAATTGACCAACTCAATATATTCCATGAAAAAACTCTTATGAAGTTATTAAACCGAGAAATATAAACACTGCAAAATAACAAAGAGTCTTACATAGGCTTTAAATCCCCGACCTCTTTGGCCAATGAACGCCTATGACATTGAAAAGACCGAGCCGTGTAGCCTCACACCACAAAATTTGCCTGAACTGCACCCTTAACGATCCACCCCCCCTTTTTTGTGGGGGGTTGGGTGAATTTCATAAAAATTGCCGGCGACGCATTGTGCGCTTCTCAATGTAATGGATTGGACCAACTGTCGTTGATGATTGCTTTGTAAATAAAGTTTTTTGGGAGTTCATAGTTATTATGTTTATATTTTAAGGGAATGTGTGAATTACTTGAGATTTTTAAAGTTCAAAACATATAGATCGGTTGGACACAAAGATGTTGAAGACTAGATTTCCAAATCAGGCGTTATTTTTTTTTTACGAACTTGGATTTGTGTAAAACTACATTAATTTCGTGGAATTACAAATGTACGTTTCTTCTTTCTTGCTATGAATGGCAAGACGAGCGTGCCATTCGCCCGGTCAGCGATACGACCTCTGATGACTGAGTAGCAATGCTTGGTCTTCCTCTGCACTCGCCATCCTGAGACATACGATATTCAGTCTCAGTATGTCCAGTAGTACTCTGACTGCAATGCCCTTTATAACAGAAAACAACAGTACGTTGTTGTGCGTTGTGTATTGTAGCACAGTACTTGGATATGTTAGTCTATACCAGCTTCAGAACATGTGTGCTAATTAACATAAGTGTATTTATGTATGTTTCTTAATGCATATCTCAAAAGTTATAAGACGGATTGCCAAAAATATCCTTGAGTTAGATTGAGCGTAGTCTAACTTCGGAGTCTAAGTTTCAAAATCATTCTAGTATTATTGGAGATAGAGCAGGGGTCCCATTCTTTTTAGTCCATTGCGCACACTCATGATTACTGTTTTGTCTCATCACAATAATCTATTTAACTGGTCGAAATGCGCAAAAATACTAGTTACATAAAAAGGTACAAAATTTAAAACACAGAAAGAGAATTTCTTAGCGGCGTCCCGTTCTACTTTTTAATGCGCACCAGGGCGCACACTTTAGGAAACCGTTAGATAAAGAGTAATGTTAGTATCATTCACTACGGATACGTGTAGTTGTCTTACGGCCGTTCTATGTATCTTATCTAACTTTAACAAGGGGTTCAAATAGCTCCCATGACTATTATTTTTTATCATTGTCAAAAATAGACATACATATTTTATCTAACCTGGCTATCTATAAATATATTCACCATATCTATACCTATGTTTATTAACTGAAACAATAATTGCATCGAAACATCTAATTAGATCTCTTATTAAAGATAGATCGATTATAGAGAAGGGCTGTCAAAAAAACATTGTAATGACCATTAAAAATGAAGCAATAAATTAATCTTAACTAAAATTTTGCGGTTGATGCCAGCTAGTTTATTACAATGTCTTTTCTTTATTAGAATCCTACGTTAGAACCTCATAAACATAATGGCCTATGTCCAGCAGTGGACTGCAACGGGCTGATGATGATGATGATGAAACATAATTTAAAACACACATATTATAATATGTGTGTATAATTATACTTTCAGTATAATTATACTTTCATTGCATTAATAAAATCTGTAATCAATTTTTTATCGGAACACAGTTTTTTGTAATTTGCTTTTGTTACAGCTCCATCTACGTGATATTCAAGAACTATATCTTATTAGGAACCGCGCCATCTATCCGCAACGGTATGCAACTTTTACCAAAACATGTCTTATGTTTGCCATTTACTTCTCTATGTATATAAAAGATGGGGTAAATAGTAACTGCCTTTATTGGCTGCAAAACTGTGCAATATAGAAAAACATAGCAATTTACAAATCATGGTTAATTGTACGACTGTAATGTAGTAACCATAATGAACCATAGATAAATTTTAACCATAAATAAAATAAAAGCTTTGAAAGCAGCATATAGTGCAGAATTGAAATATGTAGAATTCTATGGATTAAACATTTTTCAAATCGGTCCAGTAATTTCAGAGCCTATTCAATGCACACAAACAATAAAATCTTTCCACTTTATAATATTAGCTGAGATTTAATTTCGAAGTAAAGTACCCGTAACTGGTTTTTATAATTTCGCTCTATTTCATTATTCCCTTCAAACACGCGACATTAAGGCTCAGTTGCACCAAATAACTTTGCCAATACCTTTGCCTATGAAAATGTCATCGCCATACATTTGAGATGTATTTGACCTTGCGAATGTATGGAATTGACAGTTTCAAGGGCAAAGGTATTGGCAAAGTTAGTTTGTGCAATTGAGCCTAAGTTGCGTTTAATAGTATGTGGTATGGTTATACCCCCGTCGTGTAACGAAACTATACCGCGATTCAATTCTGTATGAGCTTTCTCTTATCGCTGCTATTAATCACAATAACTTATGTATTTATATAAATGTAAATACAATTATAAACACCATATAAAACAGTATAATTATCGGGCAACATGCAAAAATATGATGTTAAGAAATTTTATACACAAATTTTATTTTCCACTGCTGTAAATAGACCTCTTCTTTATCATACTACTTTGCTCTATTCTGTCAATCTCATCATGGTTTGCCCTGAAACCAAAGTTTAATTATGTTCTCATTGGTAGTGGATAAATATGGGCTGAAATGACGATGATGATGTACATTTTATTTTTTGGACTTAATGTTAAATAAAAATAATTTTATTATTTCAAGTACCTATCTCTCTCGCTTTCTTTCAAGCTACGAATTCCAATTGGTGGTGGGATTTCAATTATCTTAATACAGAAAACCCACTTACTGGACCAGGTGGTAATCAATTTTATTATTTTATAAACGTTTAATTGCATCAATTAGTGATTCTTTCAACAATAACTTTACATATAACTTTTTATATTCAACAGCAAACTATGTTCTAAAAACCTAAAAAAATATCAACCACGCCGATATAGACGCGAGCATCAGTTGATTTCCCCATGTCTTATATTTACCGCTTTAAAATCATATATTAAGTTATTGTTATAAGTACATATTTATTTTAAGCAAAAGATCATGTGAATAGTTAAGCAGTTTATCGTACCGACCAGCCTGTGTGTGTAGCCGAGCGTTACATATTTACAAAACCATTTAAGGTTATTAGTACACGGACCATTATCGCAAAATTGGTGTTTAACTGTTTCCAACGAAAACCGTTTAGTCATACGTTTGTTTGAAAAGCACACAATTTTTACAAAGAAATGAAAATATTTCGCGTCGCTCTTTAGAATAATAATTCTCTAAACATCTATTATATTATGTAACTAGCTTTTGTCCACAGCATCGTCTACTTGATTAACTGTACTCTGCAACATGTTTTATTTACTTAAAAATTATAGATACTACCCTAAACCTTATTTCAGCCCATTTCTCTCTCTCTTTCTCAAATAGATTCTCTCCATCAAAAGGAGAAAAACCTAAAACCACGAATGAGTTTATTATTTATTTGTGTTGTTTTCACCCCGCCCATCCTGTCTCATTCTCAGTTACCTAAGGCATGTAACCAAGTTCCATTACATCCCTTTGAGTATAAAAAATTAACAAATATATCATTTTTCGGGATAAAAAGTAGCCTAAGTATTAATTCAGGGTTTCAGCTACGTTCACACCAAATTTGTTCGAAATCCACACAACCGCGCCGACAAACATAGGTATAAACATACGGACAAAATTTTAAAAATCATTGTTTTGGGTTCTATTACGTTAATATCTGTGTCAGCCCATATACATAGGTCCTACTGCAGGGCATGGGCCACCTTCACAACCGAGACAACGATTTAGATTATAGAATACAGCTAAAGATTTTGTTTGAACGCGCCAATTACTGGAACTCTCAGCTTAATTTGTAAATATCCTTTTGGTTTTGATACTAAACATTTTGAAGAAACCATCTTTATTTGACTATTGTCAGTCGAATGTATGGATCACCATTATGGATTTTCCCTGTAATGTACAGCTGTAGCTATAGAGAGAATAGAATTTAAAGTAACTTAACGCTTCTACTTCTAAAAATCAATGCTATTTGCAATGATATTTATCATACCCTCCGAATTTAGTGTATGGTTACGACGTACGATAGAGGATTCGAACATTTTATGGAGTACCTAGGCACATTGGTAATCATTTCCGAATTTCATCATCGAACATTCGAACTTTTTTTAGAGAGTAACCCCTGATATGGAAAAGAAAAATATGAAAATTCAAGCTGGTCCAGACATTCCCAATGATTTATGCTTCAGTTTCATTGACTTGCTATGGTAGCCTGAGGGCTGGATAGTCTCTTACTACGCACAAACCAGATGACGAATTAAGCAAAACCTCTCAGGCCTTTAAACTAAATATATACATGCATTTAAAAGGTGGACGTACTTGGAATAAACTGTTTAGTCTTTGGATAACTACTTGCTTTAATAGTTCACTCGAGTTTTGACGAAACATGTTTTACTTGCTCAAATTAAACGCTTTTGATTGGTTTGCTACTGATTGAACATTGCAAAACTTGTAAATAAAATTAAGGCATAATATTATAAGTATAGAGAAGATGTAATTTTTTTTATGCCATGAATGGCAAGTCGAGCTTGCCGTTCACCTGATGGTAAGCGATATGACCGCTCATGAACAGTAGCAAAAGCATTAGAAATAAAAAATAATCGGCGTGTAAAGTCCACCAACCCGCACTAGACCAGCGTGGTGGACTTATGACCTAACTCCTCTCTATCATACCCTCGATTGTAGAGGAGGCCCATGCCCTGCAGTGGGAGAAAAAAATCCTAAACATCATGATATAACGAGACGTATAGAGCGATCAAAACAAGAAGTAATTACGCATGCTGACTGGTTGGAAAGCGCAACTAACTGTGTCAAGTGTAGCAATCTCTTCGGAAAAACGAGCGAACCGCTATGATACTGCTTCTCGGTAATCCCCAACACTTTTGCATCGGGCAGACATTACCCAACATAAATTGCAAAATTAAATAAAACAAGAAATGAATAAACAAGTCACATTACAGTGCATTGATTATGAAGTTTTTGTTGCATATACGACCCAGCTAAAGTTCCCGGAAGTCGCTGGATAGAGGTTAATGTTGAACGGTATAATTCCTATGGCTCGGGAGATTAAAAAAAAGATTGTTATACCAGTTCAGTCGTCTAATTCCCGTAACCAAGATAGGCTAGATGAAAGACATAATTAGCTTAAAGATTATATTAGGAACAGGGTAAATATTGCCACCCAACGTATGCCCAATGGGGGCAAGAGGCGACTGGGCAGATGTTTGAAAATATTGGGTGACCTCGGCCATTTCAGCAGCATTTGGACAACAGCCAGAGATAGATATAAGTGGAAGAAGCTGAGGAAGATCTTTCTTCAGCATGTTATTAGTAGTTCTATTATTTATATTGATACCAAATTCAGTATTTTACCTTTTCCTAACAATACTGTGCACAACATTGTAATGGCAATCCGGAAGGCGCAAACTATCAAACACATACTGTACATCGGTATACAAACTAATATTACACAGAATTTGTGTTTTCGAAATAAAACGGTGCGTTTTTTTATTTGTAATCTGGTACTGCGATGTGACTCAGTTCCTAACGCTAAGTGCTCTCTCTTTGTCTTTAGATACAGGAAGTCTACGGGGCACTGATAAACATGGGCCTTGCCGAGATGTTTTAGATAATTTCACATCGACCTGTTAGAAGCGGCCTGCATCTAGCGACTTCCTGGAGCCTTAACTTTTACTCTGACTAAAATTTGTTTCACCCCGTGCAAAATGTCAAATGTGTACAAAGCTGATCCCAAAGCTTGAAACGCTTGAGTATTAAAATGAATATTCCTGAATGTGTATAGTAAAGAAAGTCTATTGGATCTTATCTAAAAACATACATACAATTACATAAATAACTTAACTTTAGCCTATATGCAGAGATGGGACTTATCGTTAAGACCTATAAACATCAGCTTCTTACACTATCTTATTAACAACTAGCGGCCCGGCAGCTTCGCCCGAGTGCATATAGATTTCTCTACAATAATATGCACGTATTATACACATAAACCTTCCTCTTGAATCACTCTATCTATTCAAAAAACCGCATCAAAATCCGTTGCGTAGTTTTAAAGATTTAAGAATACAAAGGGACATAGGGACAGAGAAAGCGACTTTGTTTTATACTATGTAGTGATTATTCCTAATTCTTTATTCGACCTAAACAATAAATAAACCGCAGCAGCAACGCCCGCGATTCACCCCTGTGTGTACACTTGATGACGGTAGATTAAAGTGGTTGTCGGTGACGTAATGTACAACTAAAACGAAAACGCGTCGTTTCGCAAACGCCGCTCGGGCTTCGTCTCAAACCTTATGTAACTCTTCTGGCAGTTCCGCGTAATACCGATTAATCCATATTAACATTGTACTATCGCGATGACATTTTACTGGAAACTGGCGATATTGATTTCAGGAAGCCTACTCATCACCAATCTCAATCGAACTCCCGATGATATAGGAGGCCCGTGACCCACAATGAGAAATATATGCAGAGCTGGAATTGGTACAAAATACCTTTAATGTTCGATTTCATATGTTAATATTAAACAACTTGTCAGTTTGGTAATATTGCACCGTTCAAGAACGCTTGATTTTACTCTGGATCCCTGGTATTTTAAGGATATAAATGTGACTGAGTATTAAGACTCGGAAGTAGACAAACAGTTATTCTTCTTCTACCTAACTTGGGTTCAACGCAACTCGTTAATTATCTAAGTTATGCTATGCAAAATGACGTAAACCTAATCATCTGACTACGAAATTAAAGTCATTTCGAAGAAACAATTTTTTTTCGAATGAAACATTTTAATTAAATTTACCTTTATTCCAACGTAATTTTGGTGCTTATAATCACATAATTAATGATCCCTAACGAAAGTGGATGGTAGAATAATATGAAGAATACTGGATCCAAATATTGGATCAAAAATATCCCAACCTATAGCGAATTAAATAATCAGTCTGCAAACTGCACATCCTCGACAAGTTAATATTGATGATTGAATGATTAAGTGTAATGAAGTATACGACGAAAGGATGAGCGCGGTCGGTCGAGGAACAATAAAGGTAATCTTGTTAGCCGCAAATTGTCCTTAAGCGATTCCTACGGTATTTGGAATCGACTGGATTGAAGTCAACAGTTCCTTAAAACTATATTTTTTAATGGTGAGATGAAGGTCGGTTGCTTGCAATATGGTGAACATCGCATATGCCCAAATAATTTTATTGTATATAGGTTCCACTGCAGGGCATGGACCTCCTCTAAAATCGAGACTATGCTTAAGATTAGTAAAGTAATAATGTTAAAGTAAAGTTAACAAATTCTACAATTTGTCCCAGCATCAATTCATTAACATTGCTTGGCTCTTAATAAACCATGAAAGTAATAAAAAAAATATCATTTCATCGTCTGCGTTCAATCAAGCGGTAAAATATTTCTTTTTTTAATAAATGATAATCTGCAATGAAAGTGTTTCAATTTGTAAAATGAAGCGAATCAAATTAAAATGAGAAGCAAAAAATATTTCAGCATACATATATCTTGAGTGTTGCTAGTTAGATACAAAAATTTAGACTCTGATAAAAAATAGATGAAAATCCTCAACTGACAGCCTCCGTGGCGCAGTTGGTTAGACGCCGGCTGTGAAACGAGAGAGGTTCGATCCCCGTATAGAAACAAATGTTTTGTGACCCACAGGAATTTTTGTTTCGGGTCTGGTAGTTTTGAAATCGAAAAGTCTCGTTGTTTCTCATACCCACTACACAAGACTCGATCTTAGTGTGGAATCAGGACTATTTACATGTTGGGTATTATAATTTATCGAAATCGGTGGTATTTTCTCTATACAAAAAGCGATTTAAATTCATCAATCCAATCCAGCATTGTCAATTTCTTAATTTATCTTGCACTTTTATATCCAACTAGCTGACCCGGCCACGCTTCACCGTGGCTTTGTTATTATATGATTAATATTATATTCAATTATTTAGCATAGCAAAATAGACTGACTCACCTTTGCCTGGATGCAGATATTTTTTGATTTCACTCCACACAAAATTCATGTTATTTTTCGTATAAGCTCTTGTATACCTAAACTTGACGTAGCTATCCTACTGTCCTGCCCAATTCCGTCCCATCCCGTCTATTCAGTCACTTCCCGATACGTCCCGTCCTTTCTTTGTCATTATCCATTCCATCTTATACCGTGCATTTACATTTCGTCCTATCAAATCTGTCAGCTATCCCAGTCCTCTCCCGTACCTCCCACTCTATTATATCCCGTGTCTCCATATCCAAATAGTGCGCCTTATGAATTTTTGACATAAAAAACTTAAACGATTTTCATTATCCATGCAATATTCCATCCCTTATTTCACCCCCACTATGCTGTTTTTCCAAAAATATTACGCCATTACTCTTTGTTAGTAATAAAGAGATGAAATATTAATTTTCATAGAAATAAATTCAGTGGTTTCGATTTTCTTTGACATAACATTTCAAAATATAATCTATATCTCACTCAGAGATGATATACAATTCTATCAGTGAATTATAGGGAAGGAAGAGCCACTGTAAAAATTCGTGATAAAAGTGACATTCTATCTTGAAAAGAAGTAAAACTTCTTACGAGTGAACATTATTTATTTCTGTGTCTGTAGCAGCCCATATACGTCCCACTGCAGGGCACGGGCCTCCTCTACAATCGAGAGTACGATTGAGAGTGGTTAGGCCATATAGTCCACCACGCTGGCCTAGTGCAGGTTGGCAGACTCACTATGTTTTCCTTCACCGTTTTAGTGCGTGGTGATTGGCTATCAATACACACATGACTCCGAAAAGTTAGAGGTGTGCCCTGGGATTCGAACCCGCGACCGCCGTGAACATATTAGCAGCCGCGTCTAGTCCGTTTACCAACAGGCCACCACGCACTATTATTTATTTAATTGTTCTATATTTAAGTAGCTTGGTATATTCTCCTTAGTTTACACAAAATAAATTTCTAAACGCATGCATAAATATTTGACAACCAATTCAAATGTCAACCCCTTTTCATTGCTGTCATTAATTTACATCTTTAAAATCTAAAATACGCCATTAATCGAATATCGTGGATATATGTTGTCGATTCGAAACTTTTATTTAAATACGTTCTTTATTTTGAGGGAAGAGTTTACCGTATCGACGGTATGAACATTAAATGTTTGACAGTTACGAACCCATGAACATTTTGTATGAGAAAATGTTAATAAGCTAATAGAAACTTGGGAAACCGGGAACGTGATAAAAAGTATCCTATGTCCTTCTCCTGGTTCTAAGCTACCTCCCCACCAATTTTCAGCCAAGTCAGTTTCGCCGTTCTGGAGTTATAAGTGGAGTAACTAACACGACATTCTTTTATATATATAGATAGAAGATAGAAGATAGAGATTAGATGTTATCACATCGGTACCATGATCCTTTGCTTTTGCTTTAAACCCGGTTCAATGATTTACGATACCAATAACTTCTATCATCTCACAGTTAATTTTCTATCTATAGACAGTTATTTAATATGCATATAGGTTCCCCAAGGTCGAAGCATTTACATACATTAAGATTTTAGTCATCTAGATCAAGTGAAATCCAAACTCAACCGCTAGCACGGTCGCGGCTAATCCTGACAGATGGCTATGATTGCACAGATTACGTATTATAAATCATAATATCTAACTTCCCAACTGCCTAAAGGAATTGGTCCTAATGAATACCGAACTTGTTCGTGACTCAAAAGATAACACATAAGTAGATCATATTCGTCCTAAATTTTGGTGTGGTCGACTAAAAATTAAAACTTTATTTTTCATTTATTATTCATTTATTTTATTTGTTTTTTTATACTACCTACATATTTAAATAAACGAATATTTAGCACAAAAATACAAACGGCTGACATATCGCCCGAGGCAATCTCTACCATGGAATAGACGTAAGAGAACTAAAAAAAGAGAATTTATTTCATGCCCCGTTCACATAATCGCCCAACATCGGCAACTATAGGCGATGACGGTAATGTGTACGGCTTATTGCCTTTCATTGCCGATATTCGTGTACATCAAGCAGTGTTGCTAACGAAATATTTTTCATTCCCAAATCTGGAGAATGTAGCGGTTCCGCGAAGTATAGTAAATAAAATTATGCTTATGTTAAAATAAGTAACAAATTATTTATAATGTTGACTCGTGTAGTGTTTTTTTTTTTGTAATGCATTTTTATTGTTAATCTTATATTATTATAATACTAAATAACTCACATTACAGTGTAATGACTCTGATAATTTAACTCGTTATCATAAAATGAACCAATTAAATTATTAAGATATACACCCACAATTTAGGGATTTGTTCCAAAACTTATAACCCTGGTAAAATTTTACAACATTCGTGTTCGGGGTTTTTCGCCAACTGTCGGTAATCAGAGTGAGAGTAAAGTGAGAATACCCATGTTTGCCTGTCATCGTCGACGATCCGCTAGTTATGGATTTCTAGCCACATGCCCCGCGGGTTTGTGACAGTGTATTGCTATAGAAATTTAATTTTTCATTAAAAAAATATCGAAATACAAGTTTCAGCAACAACAGCTAGCATTTTCCGGAGCTATCAGTTACTTCCGTATAATAATTGGTTCAGTTTGATCACAATACGAAATCTATTCAGAAATAAGTATCATAGTTTATAAGTGTTTGTACATGATTTAAACTATATATTTGAATATTATGATTTATATCTGTATGAATATCACTCCGCTTATGCCGATGACGTGCATTGCGTTTACAGAAACCCGGTCTTCTCAAAATATTTGTTCATTTATTGTTATAAGGTCCGCCTACTTCCACTTTAGCTTGCTATTGCGGGTTGATATTTCTACAATATATACTAAAAGAAAATAAATAAAATTATAGATGTACAGAAAATGTTTATTTCAAACAAGAATATACAAAAAATACTTTAAAATAAATAAGTCGAATTATAGAACAGGGCACGCGTGCGTTTCGGCTGTATCTGCACCTAGTTGCCTGCTGCAACTTCTTCGGTTTCATTTTCTTATTATAAAATTCCACACCATTGTTCAATTCTCACTACATGCAATATAGTGTACGTAAAAAGCACAATTACTAATTGAAATAATTCTAAATAAACTGTTTGTACATTATTATTTAATTACACCCCATACTAAATAAAATAATCATAATATTCGTATATTTTTATATTTTTGACAAAGATGACACAATTGACATCTGTGGACGTCTGTGGATATATACGACCAAAAACCTTCATCGTCCATTACCAATTCAAGTTTTTAATCCAATTAATATGTCTGTTATTAATAACTTCGTTTTTTTATGAAATTCTACTACGAGTTTTATGAGTACCTGCTTTAAAAAACACTAGGCATTGCGGGCTTTGCGATTAGTTAAATGATTGACTTCCAAAATGAAAAATAAATGTCGTTGAATCATATGCCAGCCTACGTGGCCAAGTTGGTTAGACGTCGGCTGTGAACTGAGAGGTCGCGGGTTCGATCCCCGCCCCGCTAGAAATGTTTGTTCTACCCACAAATACTCCTTTCGGGTCTGGGTATTGTGAGACTGAAAAGACCCACGACACAAGACTCGATCTTAGTGTGGGGTCAGCACTATGTACGTGACTGTTGGGTGTTATTTATTATTTTCATTATATTTATGACATCTCATCTCAAAACCAGCATTCTACCATAGCCAATTCACCCATTGATTTGAACCAGGTATTAGTGGTACTTGTTATAATTCAGAGCTATGTGATGAATAAGGGTTCATCCACCAGAGTTATTTGGTTTATAATTTTACGACCAGCCAATTCTATCAATCCAATTAATTTTATGTCTCTGCTCGTGCTGCTCTGATTCTGTTCATCTTATTATGTCTACTTAATATTATAAATTCAAACGAAACTCTTTGTCTGTCGTCTGTCTGTTTTTATTAATGGAAAATGAGAAAACAAATCACCTGATAGTAAGTAATCACTACCGCCCATGAACATCCATAACGTTCGGATCAAAGATGTATTGCGTGTCCATGAAATGGCAGAGGAGTGGAAAGGAGAAAGGATGGGAAGAAGAAAGGAGCATTGGGCATCCAGCAATCTCACTTACCGAATGCAATGGAAAAGCTGTTACTTCACGTTGATCATTCATGCTGAGCAATAACTGACAACAGCGTGGCTCTAACACTTCTGTTTGTTTGACAGTCTAGTGCCTGTTAAACTTTTACGCCTACACCACTGAACCAATTGCCTTGTGTGAGCTGTGTAAACGGGTAAAGTAACGTTATCTATTACGTTTATAAGGCAAAATTTTTAATCCTAATAAATTTCAAAAAATATATCCGTCGTAATTTATATAAGTCTATCTTCTTGTTATTCAATATAATCGTTTCAATAATTATTTAAATAATGTATTATTTTCTATTTTGTGTTTATAACCATGATATTAATCGTAATACAAATAATAAGTTACTTTAAGGGTTGTTCTGGCTATCTACGACGCTCTATTTGCATGTAAGTGGATGGTATGCTAGAAAGTATGAGGCGAATAAAATAGGACAGGATTGAGGTATGGCATCGAATGAAACTTGATAAGACGGGATGTAACGGGAAGGAATCAGAAATGTTAATGATGATTCAAAACAACAACAACTCAAGGGCGATAATAAGAACATATTGTTTTCTTATGTAGTGTAAAATATATCCCTAGAAAAAACGCTGTTTTTACGATTACAAATACCTAGTTATGTCGCGGTAAATTCTTAACATCCACCATCTTCTACTTATCTGTTTACTCGGTATTATTTGGTTTTTATATATATTCATAAAACTCGTATCTATACGCGCTTTTTAAATAAATGTCGTGGCAACCGCTAATGCATCGACGTCGATCGACGTCCATTTTTGACGACTTATCTATTGACAACTCGCTCGAATACGTGGCGAGGTGCGCAAAATTTGTGGCAATGATGCGCAAACGTGTCATCGCCTATCATCGGCGAACATCGACGATTGTGTAAACGCGCCATCATATTACAAACATTTCATTTGCAATTATGGCCTTTTGATTTTTACAGGTCAAATATAGAATCACATTGATAAAACTGAAACTACATTAGCAATTATCATGTACTATTATAACCGACGACCTTTCGACCTTTCGACCCAGTAGTTTTTTAACAACCAAAAAACAACATTCACCTCAGTACTCATTGTTCATTATCTAAAATGAACTGCATTCTCAAAATAATCTGCTCGAATAGTTATTAAAACCATTAACACAAGTCTTACGACGTATTATGTTTATTACAGTCATTAGTTCCTTCGCTGGTAATCGGCTTATGAGGCTTTCACTTCCTCGTATTGTCCCGGCGTGGCTTTAAAGCTTTGCTTATCTACTAACTTGTTTAACTTATGCTTCATGTGCTTTATCTTAAGGGATTTATGTTCATATATCTTTGCCTTTCTTTTGTCTAATAGTTCAATGCATTTCTCGTTGTCGAATCTCTTTAGAGTTTCAACATTTTTAAAATTGATGTTGGAGTAAGGTGTTTGGAATTTTAAAGTGTTAAGACCATTTTATATCATTGCAATAGAATTAGCGCTTCAGATTTATGCTACATTATGTGTATACACTCTGAAAATTTACATCCGTCATTGGCGCCGGCGTGGTGGGATCATGTTCATGTAATCATAAAACAAATGAAATCTAGGTGCAGCTGATGTTTTAGATGGAATAATGTGGATGATAATGTATAGTTGGATGGAATCATCTAGTACAACTGTCACTAAAAATATCACGAATGCCAGAAATATTTTAGCATAGAAATAATAATAAAAAAATGTTCATAAACTTTATTATTCGTACCCAGTTCAGTGATCTCAGTTTAAGTTCTCATGCCTTGTACGTATCAAAAACCACATGGAACTTTGAAATAACATTTATACCCCTAACAAATATTAAAGAATGCACTAGCACGTCATGTCTGGCTGCAAGAGTTAGACCCTTAAACTAAATTAAACTTAGATCTTAGACTAAACCTTCTCTTGTCTTAGCTGACCTTACTATCACTCTGGCTGGACCTTCAAAATATTCCGCAACCACCAATATATCCAAAAATATGCATCAACTATCACGGACACCCGAAAGAGCAAACTGCAAGAGATAGATGCCTTCCTTTCATTTTATTTTACGTAATTCTTTATTAGTATGTATATTATGACATTTGTCTATGAATATCTGAAGAGAATGTACTCAAATGGCTTACGGATTGATTGGTTTATTTATTTTTATTTAACCAGCTTATTATGTATTAGTTGATCTGATTTTAGTTCTAGTTTACTGCATTAAATGCTGGCAACAAAGAAAAAAGGCCATTGCTGTCACAAAACAGTTGAATATGGAAAATCCAATGCCGTCCACGGTGCAAAAGGGTATCGCATGCTATATCTTGTCATTCGATACAACCATGTTGGCATATGTCCCTAGTTTTTCACGCTACCGTAAAAAGACCCAAGATTATGGAAACTGCTATGTGGCAAAGCAATGTTTGGAGTTCCAATCAGATATCCCCTGCCTGTCGTAGAAGGAAACTAAACGGGGCCTTGGGGATCACTGAGTGCACATGAAAGGCGCACTCGAAATCGATTCCGAATTTAATGCGGAATGAGAATAAGGCTAATGAGGGCGCGTTCGCCTTCCCTCATACTAACTAAGACAAGCGAGATCTTAGAGCTCCGAACCACGTAGATGGCTTATGAATAGAACCGGGCGAGTCTTGCCAGCAGGGACAGCAGTCACCTTGATATGCGCGAAGAGGACCATCGAGGTGTTTTGGTCAGTATGCCTTGTTGTTGTACTTAGTATATTTAGGGTTTTAGTGTTGGGAACCTAGCTCGGTAGTAACGTCTGTGCACCGATTTGGAAGGCTGGAGACCCCGACAAACCTTTCCTTCTCCTACCCTAGGTCTTGTAGGGAGTAGCTATGACTAGTTTATCCTCGAAAAATAAGGATGTGGGACGGCGGGCAACAGCTTTATGGGGCGGCAAAAAATCGGCGAATGGCAAAATGGTCGTACAGTAGATTAATAAGTAAAAAAAATTAAAGACTTGTTCGTTTCAGTATTCATTCCGTGACTAATAAATTTATTTTCATAGCAATTAAAGACTTTCTTCACCTCAATTCTAAACTGCAATTCAAGATCGCGTGTAAGTATTTGCGAGAATTTATATACATCGGAAGCTGGGCTTATAAATAAATAGTTTCCCAAAAAATCATATACTTATCACCATCATTATATACATAGGTAGTAGGTATTTGTATAATGTGTAATGTGTAATTTGCTGAATGATTATACAACAAATAACACGGCATATAACATATGCATAATTATAAAAATAGTTCTCAACTGTAAGAAGTTGTTAGATCTTATGAGCTATCAGTGATGCCGAATCTATAGTCTAAATTCTTAAAGAATCTAAAGCCCCAATTTCACCTGGAGAGTTGCTCGCCTCGAACACACTATAATGGTAAGGAAATAAACAGTTTTCATCATGTAAACGTTTCTCAGCAAGCAATAATCTATGGCGGTTAGGTCATGCGATTCTCGCCGCGAGAAATTGTCCCGTGTAAATGGCGATTTATGTTAGTGGGGTGATTACTCACTATCGAGCTAACTGTTGTATTAATTACAATTTATTTTTGGACCTGGAGAACAAAAATGATCAATTAAGGTCGTATCTCTCGATCCATTGGAATTAACTGTTTGATTAATCCTTGAATTTAATAAATATGACAAGAGCACTGGTGGTGAGTCTATCATATGTAAGGTATATGCATGTATGTCAAGAGTAGGCACCACTCCAAAGTCTGTTTCCGTCGACAAGTTCTGGTTTGTTCCCGTTTGAAGGACATTGTAGCCAAAGTAACTAATTACATCTTATGTCTCAAGAGGGCGAGCGTAGTGGAATGCCAAGTATTGCTTTGTAATTCTTGGTGTTGTTTGCTCTTGATTAAAGCGAATGGAATGCTCGTCTCACCAAACATAGCAATAAAAAAACGTATTTGAATTTAGAACTTACATTGCAATCATCCTATTACGAGTAAACATTTAATAAAATTATATCATTTGTTGATCATTTTTACTTTATTTACATACTTAGAAACACGGTCATCCGACAATATTTTGAAACACGTGTCACATAACACTCAACCTTGAAATAAAAAGGTCACGTTTCGAATTTACTTACATAATTGATTGGAGGCCTTATGACGTCATGATAGGGTCAGGTTATGTAAGGAAGGGCCGGTCAGTGGACCGACCGGTGGCCAATGTTTGGGAATGTTGGTCACTAGTTGTATGTATGTTAGTAGGTTCACCGCGTGCGCAACACGGAGGGGGCTTCACAATGGTGTTAGATAACCACTGACCTCTGTGGCAGCTGTTTCGAACGTATCGTGTTGAAGAAAGTAATTTATTTTTACTACATTATTTTTTGAAATGGAGAGTATACTGTGAATTGATGGGGGTGTTTAGAAATATGCTTGAAATATAAAAGATTTAGTGGTGTCGTTGCTTTAAGGTTACCGCTCATTAGGTCGACCCGGCACCGTCTCGTCGTTCACGGCCCACTCGATGTCGCAGGTGGAACACGGGTGGACCACAAGAGAAGCATGCGGGCACTGTCAGCGAGTGTCCACGCGTGGACGGCGGCGATCCAGTGACGTTACGGAGTTGATATAGTGAGCGTATGTCCATACAATTTCATATAAAGAATATTAATCACGCTCGGCGAGGCGGTGCCGGGTGGGTCTGATGAGTGGTAACCTTAAGAATAATCGAAGTTTGTATGACCTACGACTTTTGTATCGCTTGTTGTTGTTGGAGTTGCAAAATCCAAAAGATTCTTGTACGACAGTTTCTGACATCCATTACTCAAGATTATTTTATTGAGACTTTTATCTTATTGAGGGGTTAGGTCTATGTGATTTATTTATTTATGAATTCTTTATTGTTCACCACAAATATAACACCATTAAAAATGAAAAGCGTTTAAAATTTGAGTACAATCAGCGGTCTTATCACTATTGGCGATTTCTTCTAAACAATCTTTACTGGTACCTCAAAATATTTAGCGTCGAAATGCAAAACATGTTTAGACACTAATATAAATTCACAAAGGTAAAAACACCTTTAAATGTTTTCTTTTTGTATATCGTAGAACCGAAAATTGGGTATACAGGTCACATGATGGAAAGTAGCCACCGAAGCATATGAATACTCTTCACCCGCCAAATAAAGGTGTATTATCGGCCTTAAAAAATGAAAGTGTTATACCTTTGAAATTCTGACCAAACTTTGGGTTTGTCGACCTATTCAATACTATCTAAAACGAGGCTGTATCATCTTTTCCCATACCTTATTTCTAACAAACTTCAAGTAAAGACTTAGATACAGATCTTGATATAGATCCATCAATTCACGGCTATATCGCTTAAGAGATGGACAAGCATGACTTTGACGCCAACTACGACTTCCCACTCTTATTTCCTTCTTAAATGTTACAAGAGACGAGAATATCGTCTAGCATGAAGATATTCAAAATAAGTGGCATATCGAACTACAAAATATATCAGCGATAGTTAAAATAATCAATTTGAACGCTAAAGATCAAATTAAGAAATATGGCCTTCAGCGTGCTCTAAAAATTTCATAACATACTATCACTTTTATATTTACACATTTAGAAGCCAAATCTTTGCTTATATAGAGGTATTAGCCTTAAATGATACATACGTAAGTATCACAACTGTATTTCGTATGGGTAGGACCAAACTATGACTCATAATGCTCTTTCCTAACAAACAATGCGGTTAAAAATTGATCAATGTGTTAACGCGTTCTCTTTGGAAAAAGACACATCTTACAAACGCTGTCAAGACGACCTGAATGCTTTCGAGCCCATCTCGCCTGGAACTTCTCGAGAATTAGGGTGGGAGGTCCCTGGTGGTAGGTCTCTCATATGTGAGAGATCATCTAGATAGGTAGCACCGCAATGTCTATTTCTTCCTATCCTTCAAACAGCAGTGTAAATGCATTGTTGTATTTCGGATTAAAGAACATTGCAGCCAGAGTAACTACTGGACATATTGAGACTTAACATCTTATGTCTCAGGATGACGAGCGCAGTAAACTACCAAACATTGCTTTGTAATTCAAGGTGTTTTTTGGTTTTGCTACTGTTCATGAGCAGTCGTATCGCTTATCATTTGGCGAACGGCATGCTCGTCTTTTCATTCATGGCAGTAAAATAAATTATAGCTAAAGAATCTGTATCAGCCCAATGCCCATATACGTCCCACTGCAGGGCACGGGCCTACTCTACAATCGAGAATACGATTGAGAGTGGTTAGGCCATATAGTCCACCACGCTGGCCTAGTGCGTGTTGGCACTAGGCCAGCGTGCTATAGCTAAAGAATAAGTGAGTGGAATCATTCTTTGTATTTCTAAAATACCATAGTCTTTATGAAGTTAATGCAGCCCACAAATAGCGTCAAAAAAATTACTCATTCATGGTTTCATCTGTCGCTTATGATATTGTCTTTCGGTTTCAAGTGTCGTGTGATGATGGCAGTTGGTAACTACTGTTATTAACCTCCTAAAGTTACACTTGTCATTTCAACCTCAGGTCATCGCCCCTTTTGTTACAATTCCTAGAAACTTCTAGATAGTTTTCTGAAACGGATTCTTTTATGAGCGTTGATAACAATAGATCTTTCATCTTTTGAATTAATTTTGTTCTTTTGAGTGCTGAATATAGAATATTATTCTTTACATTTAGTTATTATTAGTTCAATGACTTTATATTGTTTTAATGAGTAACGTTTCATTGCTATTATTAGAATTGCCATAAAATGTCTACTGTGAATATAACATGTCATCGCTTACACTGTGTATTTCATGGCTCTGTGCCTATTATACTATATGTAATTCAACAATAGTGACTAACCGTAGTCACTAAATCGAAACTTATGTTAATGTTATGCATATTTTAAAAAAAATACAATGTACAGTAATAATTTAACTGCGAAACTGTGTTTATTTATGATCCGTGTTATGTGCGTGGTTCGACACTATATTTTAGATTAAAGAGTGTTATATTGTAATAAAATGAATGATATTAATTTTAACCGGACGAAACCGCGGGTAGAGACTAGTGCAAAACAAAACAAACATACATGTATGTATGTACATAAATTAACGCCTTTTTCCCAGAAGGGGTAGGCAAAAGCTATTGCTAGGGACACAGCCCGGCCACAATCCATCCGTGTTTGTACAGGGCTGGAAGGCCAGAGACACTGACATATTCCTTGAGGCCTTACTCGTGGTATCGAAATGGGAGCTCAATAACTTTTCCTCTCGAATAAAAATGGGGGGGGGGAGGCAGAGATGCCGGGACTCTCACATTTCGCCATGAATTTTCTGTCCCACGATGTGATAGAGAGCGAGCCTATCGCCATATCGGACAAAAACTCACTTACACCTGCGTATAAATATTATCGATGTAAATCGATTAAAATGAAAGCTGTTAATATTAGTCGGTATCGATTAAAATGTAGATGTTTCGTGTCACTAGCTTTTACTTTTATTAATTGCTTCGTTCAAGGCTGTGTCAAATTACATAAACGAATTGTTATTCACGGTGCGCACACGAACGTTCATTATGTGTGTCACATTTCGTTAGAATCTATTTGAACGTAAATCATCGTCTTTACGCCGAATTTTAAATTAACATGCAATGTAATCAACATATTCTACATTAAAATAATTACCATTTAAAAAAAGATTGCAACTAGAATGTCGATTAGTCTCGTAAAATCGATTTTCAAAACGATCGCAACTAAATCGTACAATCGATTCATTGGCACTTTTGTAGCGCTCTTGCAACTTCTGACCTTTTTGTTTTAATCGAACCTTTAGTAAATTATATATTTTAAATATCGTAATATTGCCTCTTCTATGTAAATTATACACAACGTTATACATACGAATGAGTTATGTGAAATTGATTTACTTTATCAATGTAATATTAATAAAATATTGTGTTAACTCTTTTTTATTGATGGTAAATGTAACTATATACTACTGTGTCCAAAAAATAAGGTGACTTTTGAATTTAACCTGCGCGCGTCGAATGATTTGGAGAATTATTATTTTTTTTATTTTGGTAGTACTGTCAGTGACATCCATGTCAAATTACATGTCAAAATATTCATTAGTGTTTGAGATACGCGTCATTTTGTGAGCTGCTAAAAGTGAGTTTTTCGTTTTTTACGATGTCGAAATTTGTTGAGCAAAGAATTTGCGTGAAATTTTGTTTGCGGAGTCAATTTTCTGCTGCGGATACGTTAAGAATGGTGCAGAAAGCCTTTCGTGATGAGGCTATGTCTAAAAAAAATGTTTACAAGTGGTATAGTGAGTTCAAGCCAGCCGTGAACGTGTCCAAGACGAAGAGCATCCTGGGCGACCATCAACCTCAACCGACGAAGCTCACGTCCAACAAATCAAAGATTTGTTGTTGAAAAACCGTCGATTAACGATTAGAGACCTTGCTGATGAGGTTGGCATATCGAAAGGCTCGGTCAATACCATTTTAAAGGATGTTTGGGCCTCAAGCGTGTCACATCTCGACTGGTACCGAAAACCACGATAATGCACCGTCCCATACTGCACTAGTAATTCGTGATAATTTCGCCAAAAACTCAACCCATATCGTTCCGCAACCCCTGTATTCATCTGATCTAGTGCCGTGCGACTTCTGCCTGTTCAGCAGGCCCAAAAGACCGCTCCGGGGACACCGTTTTGATATGATAGAGGAGATGCAAGCCGCAGCGAAGACGGGACTGAAGGCCATCCCGGAAAGTGGCTACAATCAGTGTTTCGAATGTTGGAAAATCCGTTGGCATAAGTGCATTGCATCGGGAGAGGATTACTTTGAAGGGGATTAAATTGATTTGGAAGAATAAATAAAGAATTATCAAAATAAATACAATGTCACCTTATTTTTTGGACACAGTATGTATATATGCTAATTGCAATTAAACAAATCATTGGTACGTGATGTGTGAACATAGATTTAAGTCACATCCTATTCATCGAAAAATACTAGTGTCACGTTTTAGACACACAAATACATACTATTCAAAAGGACGTGTAGAACAGGTCCAGCATGCGAAAATTAAAAGAGGCATTGACATGTGAATTAACTCATCGTAAGACGGAGTTCCATATGTAAAGTCCGGTAAGAGTAAAGTTTCGCGCAATGAGAAAATAAGGGGATTTACTTGGGTAGTAAAAGTTGATAAATGACATTTACAGAATCCTTGAGAAGGTTCCGCTTTAAACCGTAATATTTTACGTAAGAACAGAAAGGCAATTATTATATGTATTTATATGTACATTTATATGTTGGATTTTCTATATGGGAAATTCAGATACTGAATAATGAATATTTTATAGCAATGGCAGGTAGACGACAAACCTAAATCTATCTCAAAATAAAAACTTGAAATATATAAAGTTTATTTTTTTTATATTTGAGTCATATCATATAAAATATTTCGTCCCATGTACCAAAACTCTTCAAAGTTATATTTCTACCTTTAATAAAACCGAGCAAATCATTATTTAAAATGACACTATTTAATATCTAGTGAACAAAAAAATCATATTTATTTCGGGGCTAATCGGTATCAAAAACTAAGTAACAACTGCCAGAATTATCCTCTTTACCTCTTTAATTTGCTGAACAAGCCTGACCCAGTTTCTGAAAACATTAAGTAGCCACGAAACAGACTTGTCTCAGATTTCCGACGTTCATTCATTAGCTTCATTGGTCTTGAGAAATGGGTCGTTTAAATTAGCCATTTTTGAGCCATAAATATCGGCTTCCTTTTGGTAATCGCTTTGATTTTGTTCCCAATTGTGGTGTGTCATTGGTTTCTTCGTTTTCGTCCTGATGACACAACCCAGCAGGAAACTTCACTTTAATTTTTCAAGGTTAATTTGTATGGACATGTCAAAATTTGTATCTTGATGTTTGCCGTATGACTCCATTAATCTGTAGCAGTACACTCATTCATTCTACTTTTACTTGAATCACGAACACTTTTGGTGACATTTCTGGAGCTTATTAAGAGCTAAATGATTTCTTAATTATTTATGTGTCATTAATTTTTCCTACTAAGGTGTTGAAATTTTACATCAACCAGATTACTTTCGTTTATCTTTTATGGTATGTTATATTTGTAACTTCAGTATTCCATTTGTCAGCATTATCGTTATTATTTTCAACCACTAAAAGATCAATTACCATAGAATCGCAGATTACCACAGTGATCTATTGGAATCGACCTGTATGTGAATCCATCAAAATTAATTTCGGATATTCTTCAAATGCAAGAGTGCATTGACACATGTGACTAAAAGTATTATCTAAAACAATAGTTTTAATTATACCATGATCGTAAATTTTAACAACGTCTGTACTTGGGTAACTAAAAATATAATTGTTAATGATTATTATGCACTAAAACTGATCACTTTTAGTATGGTAGTTTCTAGACAGTGTAATTTTACTGCTATTAGTGTTGCGCGGTGCACCTTACGACATAATTGGTATATATTCCGATAGAGTGTTTGTGACTGTGAGATTCGCTTTTAAGATCGTAGAGAGGTAAGTTAAAAATAGGTTGAATTTTTTTCGGGATATAATCTAATGTGATTTCATACAACTCGGACTTGGACTTAATCAAATATAGGGTCTGGCTAATTTTTTTATGGTATTATGCCCTGGAGATGATCGTACTTTTACCGTTGAAAGTTTAGCTCTTTAACAAAATCTTTTCTCATTAAAATTTCAATTTAATTATTACATTTTTGTGGGTTATTTTTTTGGAGAGACTTTCTAACCGCAACAATCTCTAATACCATTCCTGTCAGCCAGGATCGACAGACAAATTGGCACTGAGCTCCCAATCTCACCGAGTCTCTTACAGAAACTAGCTTATTATCAGAAAATTATTGCATTGTATTGTATCTTGGATATAGCACAGAAGGTGTATTTAAAATTTATTCTTTTGTAAGTAATGTAATATTCGATATTTTATCAGCAACATACATACATAAACTCACACCCTTTTAACAGAAGGGATAGTAAGAGGTTCTCCTAGTAAACAGAACACCCACGTTTGCCTTGTGTGTTTCGTCCCCCACGGTGTGATGTGGGTGAGTCGATCGCCACACCGACATCAAATTTCTGACTCCGTAATAAACAGAAAAATTCAGTATATTTCCCGACCCGGGATTCAAACCCGAGACTTCAGTTTTGCAATCATACTGTAGTATAACTACGCCACCGAGGCAGTCCATTACTAGACCAGAAACGGTGCGTAAGTTATAACTTCATTAACCATAGCGAGTGATCTAACAACTATATGGAATAGAAATATTTATTAACGCATATTAATAACCGGTGACATAACTAGAAGAAATGTAACACCACTTTCCTTCTATTTGATATAAACTTTATTACTTAATATTTCTACAGGGTATATCAAGACTGCTACCGAAAACGAAGCTGGGTGGAAGTTTTAGTGATAAACATCATGCAACTAAAAATTTCGCAAAGAAACTCGTTTTTTTTTTTCAATTTTTTAAATATTATCGTTTTTGGGAGGTAAATCTAAAGTTTTTGCTAAAAGAATAATTAAATCCTTGCGGACCATTAAGTCTTAAAAATTAAAAACCATGTACACTACACTACTGTCAGCCCAGAGTCAGGAATTTGTGCCCGATATGGCGATAGGCTCGCCACCTGTCACATTGTAGGACGGAACATACGAGGCGAAATGTGGGTGTCCTGGCACCTCTGCCTACCCCTTTTGGGATATAGGCGTGAGTTTATGTATGTATTTGTACACTACTGTTTTAGAAAAGAACTAGATATTTATCATCAGAATAAGAAAAAAATACAAAACGTCATTTTTTGGCTACACTTTTAGTTGCATTGTGTCTGATGTCACTAAAACTAACACCCGGCTTCGTTCTTGGTAGCAGTCTTGATATACCCTGTATAAAGATTACGTAAAGAAAGTGAGGTGTCGGAGGCGACCAGACTCACAGTTTGATATGAAATATGCCAATTATTGTTGGTAATATAATAGATATTATGTAATTTGCTTTATTATGAATAGACTCGAGCGCTGTTACTGCTATCTTACACAAATCTGACGTTTTGCTGTTGCGAATCGCTCACCGACTGAGATTGCCGATTAACTTTTTCCTTCTCGTTTATTATCACTCACTGCCCACTTTCTAGTTCAATTATAAAGTCAGAGATTGTGTTAAGATTCTTAAATATAGTTTTTTTAAGTAACGGTGATATGTAATTTTTAGGGAAAATAAGTTTGTGGGGTTCAAAAACAATATCACAAATTCTTCTTGAAATTACAAAGTATTGTGTCGTGGGTATCAGAAACTATGATGAGACAGTTTTCGATCTCACAAACACTACTCGAAATAAAGTCCTGTCGTGCACACAAATATTTGTCTCGGTGCGGGGATCAAACCCGCGGACTCTAGTTTTACAGGTGGGGTCTAGCCAACGGCGCCACGGTGGCTGTCACACTAATTATGTTGCATAGCACACAGTTATTCAAAACTATTCGGTTTGGGTACTATTTCAATTAAACTCGTTAGAATTCGTAATACTGTTAATAATATATTATCGCAAAATGACGTTACAATTACATGACCAAGACAAGACAGAACAGAAAACAATATACACGTCTATCGACAGGAAACAGAAACTTAATTTATTCTTTTAAGAATATACTATGCAACAAAACGTTTACAAAGATAATCGAACTACTTTATAAATTTACACTTTATTCAATAAAAACAAACGAATAATATTGAATTAGAATCCACTATTCACGTTAAACCTATATACTTTAGAGTATGACGTAGCCCCCGCAATGGCGCAAATTAATTTGTCACTGTAATATAATAATGTGTACTATTTAAAATCCTACAGAATCTTACCATCGTGCCTTTTTAAACTTGAACTTAGTCACATCGTGCAACAATAGTTTACCCGCCTTTATTTAATGAATGCCACATAATTCCCTCGTTCTACATACTTATAGCGCAATGTATCATTCCGTTGTTTTAATTTATTATTTTAATCTTCGACTAAGTTAATACTAACGATAATTCAGTGCTATTTTAACTACAATGCATGTTATAGTTCCGTGCTGTTTAGCTTGGGTTTCAACCAAACTGGGAGGCTAACTTTCATAAGTCGACATTATAATTCTCGCCTGATGTATCGTGATATATTGATACACCTAAAAAAGGACACATTTAATGATTCACTATGACGGATCTTTATCCAGTGTGGAAGGAGAAGTGATACTGATTTTCTATTCATTATTATCAGTCCGGAGTCACGAAATGTACACGATAGGTCCATCACATCATGTGTCTCTTTCGAGGTGAAACCCACGTTTCGCACCTCTGCCTACCCCTTCAGTGACAAAGGCGCGGCTATATGTATGTAAAAATGTACTGTAATATTATTTGATACACAACACATGAAATAAAAATGATTGGTTGTAATTCCATCTCGGGTTTGGCAACCGCTGACCATTCTAATGTAAGGGCGGTGGCGTAAAATTGTGTAACATTTTTTTGTATTTTATATCTTGCTTCACTATGGATATTACGCAATTTACATTGTGTTATTACATAAGTAGACATTATGACATCCTAGATTTATTTACCAAGCGTAACACTACATAGTGTAGTGTAGTCTACACTGAATTTTTGGATTAGAACCCTGCCAGAGATCACTCTCTGTGAAGCCTGCACTAGAATTTGAATTTTGCATACTTTTTTTCATTTCGTTTTATATTTTATTTGCAATATAATATTACTTTTACCGGTTAAATCCCAATACAGTAGTATCGACACTCAGTCTTATGTACATAAAAATCTTAGAATTATGTTAGAGATAAGAAAAAAAAAATGACATGTACATGACGAGATTCCCGCCATTCTGTGAAATGGATGCTGTTCGGATAATAAGCATATAAGCCATCATGGAACAGTACAGTGCGGCGATCTATAGGTAACATTATTCGAACATATCCCGTTGGAGCTATAGGCGTAGAGCTTTTTACCGCATAGGAAAAATCTTCGTTTATGAGATACGACTACGTTTTAGACTCGGTTTATCCAATGACAATATCTACAACATACATATTATAACAAATTTGTAACCGATCGATATCTGAAATAAAATTTAGTATCGTGGCACGGGAATACTAAGAAAGCAAGGAATTCAAATAAATTTGCTACTTTGTAACCTCGAAGGGGATAACATAGGACAGGATTACATGACTTGCGTGAGAATTATAAGGCGGGATATAACGGGATGGGATAGGGCGGGAAAAGTAGTACAGTCAGCAACATAAGTCGCTACACACTTCACTTTTTTTGATAACCTTTTTATGAATAAAAAATTATATTAACTACTCTGTAGTCGTAAAATATAATCAAAGTATAGTCATCTGTGTCGGGAAGTGACATAAGATATTTAAAATAATAATTATTTTGGATGATAAGACCATTCAAAATATCGTGAATGTGTAGCGACTTATGTTGCTGACTGTACATAGGATGGAATTGAGTTTGAATATAAATAAAACAGTGCGGAAAATAATATTTATGGTTGATTGGATTCAAAAAGTATAGATACACATGGGTAAAGCCGGGCCCACCCATAGTTTAAACTAAATATTATAATAACAATAAGTACACTAGAACTTAGTGACTAATTTCAGCTTTGTATGTCTAGTTATGTAATTATAAATAATACTTATGTAATAGCCAATACAGCACGCAGGTGTGTAAGAAATCTTACCTACTGCATTTTTTTTATATTACCGCTAATTGAAAAGACTGTGACATAATAGCCATTATTACGTAAATAGGCTTACAACGACCATATTAATTTGTGATGGCTGCCTTGTCAACGTAGTAAAAAATTATAAATAACTTGTTTAGACTTCTTAATGTGAGTTTTTCTTTTATTTTCGTTATGTAAACCAACTGCTATTTTTTTTTCGTGCATTCAAAAATATGTATTGAACCCATTCCATTAAAATGTTTGCACATGAGCTTTGCATTATTTAGAGAACGTAATTTTATTTTTGGGTGATGTTTGGAAGCTTAACGTCAAATTTGTGAGGTCGTCACCTTTGTCCTCCGCCCGCCTTCTTGGAAAAAGGGTTGAAAACACTTTTCGCGATATCTCGGAAACTATGCGTCTTACAAAAAAATGTGAAAACAAAATTTGTAGCAAATTGTTTTGCCTACAAGTATGTCAATATAACTTTTTGCCCTAAATTAAAAATTAAAGAAGTTATAAGCAAAAAAGTTAGAAAATTAATATCGTGTTTTTTATATTTCATTCATTTAAAAAGCTGTTACAGCGCTCCAAAGCTGAGTGAGAAAGTCGATCCATCTTGACTCATTCTTTCACTCTAAATATCGGGCTATATTTGTAAGAAAATGGTTTATTAGATATACGCGAATGTTACAAATTGTATTAAAACTATTTTTACGGATATTAATTCGTCGGTCATGAGTCCACCCATAAACCACAAACGCTGCATAGTAAAGGAAAGATGTCACAGCGCATCGGTAATAATGTAAAAATTAAACCAAAATCGCAATAAAATCCAATAACTTAGTTTTATTTAATAAATAAGAATAAATGGTCATTCCAATTAGGTACTTGTATGGGAGGCGCCATTATTCTGTCAAGGTTTTATTAGAAAACACCACGTTGGTGAAATTAATATTTTTACCCTTGCGCAATGATTATACACAGATTAATTATACTAAAAGTCCCTGATATGTTAAAACAAAAAGTTTCCATATTGGCCATACAAAATACATATAGGGAGGGTGCGGCGCTCTAGTGCTTCTCTAATGAAACTCTCTTACAACGATTTTGGAAATTCTGGTTAGTATCATAATAATATCAGAAAGTTTAATAAATATAAAGATAATTCTTATCACCGTTAATACGAAATCTATTAGATTAAGTTATTTAATATTTATTTTAGCGCGATTACTGAAGGGCCTAGGTACCTTAATTTTTAGATCAATATTATTGATTACGGCATTCTCCAACTATCAAATAATTTATCAGTATAAATAACCATGGAAGGGAATCTAAAATCCTAAGCATTTAAAAATGAGGATGAATTTCGGAATAAATAAAATTCTCCTTTGACCTACGTGCACGTATTAACGTATCTATCCTTGACACGTGGGTTAAACCAAATTTTACCCATTACTCGTATCTAAATGTACTTACTAATTAGCTGGTCAAAGTCCAAGACATGTCACTGATTTGTCAAACTACAATAAACAGTGGATGGCAAATTTGTACATTACCTTTAAAGAAAATAATATGAAATAAAATTATAAATAAATTTTAATAATAATATCAAGATTTCTGCTTATATATACATATACTTCTGAGCTACTTTAATTCGCAATGTAGCTCTGTATAGAGCTTTCCGAGTGAAAAAAAAGTTTAAAAATTGAAAAAACTACGAACTAATTTTACTATCGCGTCGAAAGGTGAAAGAAAATATATCTTATCAGCTCATTCTGTACCTAGAGGACAATTATTATCATCAGGAACGGCCTAATCACATAATCGAGCAAGAATAAAAGCTGCACTAACTCGTCAAAAGTTAATTCACCTACATTTACTCTGTATCAGCCCATATGCGTCCCACTGCAGGGCACGGGCCTCCTCTACGATCGAGAGTACAACTGAGAGTGGTTAGGCCATATAGTCCACTGCGCCTGGTGTGGGTTGGCAGTCTCTATGCCATAGAAATTCTTACAAATTCGCTTTGGTATGCAAGATTTCTTTCGCAAGTTTTTATTAATTTTATTTCTTCACCGTCAAAGTGCGTAGTGACTATCAATACACAAATGACTCCGAAAAGTCAGAGGTGTGTGTGCCCTGGGTTTTGAACATCGAGTACTATGACCATTTCGCTTATTCTCATTGTCTTCCCACATAGTCCTGACAAGCGGATGCCTAAGTGCAAACGCACTAACACGTTTCAGTACACGTGCACTTAAATTCAAGCATGCGTGAGTGAGTGCGTCCGTTGTTACATATTTGAGGGACATTATCGTATTTATTTGCTTATAACTCTTGTCTTTATCTTTTAGGTAAATATTTATACCAAAAAAATAGGCGGGTCAAAGTTTAGTTAATGTTTAGAAGAAATTCGGTACACTATAATGCTTAATAAAAGTCATTGAACTACAGACTATTCTATGTAACAGGGACGGTACCGGCATTGTTGTTCCGGTTATTTACTAACATTAAGAATGATTTAAAAAAGACTGAAATATCCTCAGAGCATTTTCCTTTACCTTCTAGGAATCCTAAAGCTCTCAGAGAGAAGGACGTGGCGGTCGTGACCCCCTTTTAAACGGTGGATACCTAATTGTTGAACTAGTATAAAAATGTAAAAATCCAATATACAGTCATAACTTTGTGCATAAATTATTCGTTAACAATAAAATAAACAATTCCAATACAAAACACCAACTTACAATAGCAGTAAATTAATTTATATTTGGAACTCGCAATATGTTGACAGGTGTATAGAACTAATCCAAAATGGGCTAATTTAAGCCCCTACGCCTTCCCCCTAAACAACTCTCTCGACAACAAACGTACCGGGAAATAAGTCATAGCATACCAATACTAATTAGAAATATAAATAATTGTTGAGCTCTCCTCTGCGACACTGTTTTGTTTGGAAAAGGAGTTATTGTGTATAAGTCTGTGGCTTTGTTCGTTGGTACGTTGACCGATGACCAATCCGTTATCGGACTGTTTGCATTCACAAATATGTGTTACTTGTGCTATGGCGCATGGGTTGTTTTAAAGTGTAATAATAATCAAGTCCGGATGGGCAGGAAAAAAAAGTTTTTATTTCAGTGAGTGCCTGGTTGGGACCATAACGTATTACCGTAAGACACGAATGCGACCTGATCGATATGCGGTTATATTTATAGATTTTTAATTTTTGTGCTAGACTTGACTATCAAGGTAAATATTATGAGAATACTGGACTCCTTAAGATATTCACTTAACCTGTAGTATCTAATTATCTATTTCAATTCTCGAAAGTAAGTAAATGACATGGAAGGTCAGTCCTGAAAAATATTCTGAAATAACGATAAAAATGTACGAGGATCCTACGCAAGCAAGCGATAACCGGAGGTAGATGAAGCACTTCATCTTTAATAACCTAAAATACCATTCAACCTACCTAACCTAATTATAAATAAGGTTACGTAAATAAAAACACGTAGGGGTAACAACGACGTAGATTACTCTACCACAATTACCTTTCACAATAAAGAGTAAAACCGCCTGCGCAATGTACATTAAGTACATAATAGTGTTATTTTTATACCCACACGTGTTAGACCGGCATTATGACCGCGTCGAGGGGGGCCCAGGACAAATTGGGAATGTCCGCTCCCTCTGCTCTAATCAAATTGGGCACTACGTAGTGAGCTCAACTTTCATGTACTTATAATGTGTTACGTTTAAAATACGCTATCAATATTTAAATGGTAAAGTTCCAGAAGCGTTTGAAGGACATTGTAGCCAGAGTAAATATTGAAAGAAAGAAAGAAAGAAAACTCATTTATTAGCCACAATTAAGATGACGCACACACTTGTTTAACATAAATTTATATATATAGCTAACAACAAAAAGACAGTAAAAGGGAGTTTGTACGTCGCATAAATGTGACACGTAGGTGACCACTCAGCTTATTGTTGCACTGCGACGCGAGCCACAGCGCAACGCTGGTTTTCAGTGGTCACCTTTCTTTCTATTGGACATATTGAGACTTAACATCTTATGTCTTAGGATGGCGAGCGCTGTGGAATGCCAAGCATTGCTTTGTAATTCAAGGTGTTGTTTAGTTTTGCTACTGTTCATGAGCATTCGTATCACTTACCACCAGACGAAGGGCTCGTCTCGCATTCATTGCAATAAAAAAGAAAATAAAGCGAAGTGTTTTTAATTTATTTCCAGCTCCTATTTAACATTCTGATTGATTTCGTTGGAGGTAGACATTCCCGGAAACTCGCCGAGCTTAAATGCTCGGAGTCATTACAATGCGTGCCACTGTTGATCCTGGCTTACAGGAGTTACAGTGGTGGATGTGAGGGCAGTCTCCAGAAGCAAAGTGTCGGTCGTCCAGCTATATATGGTGGAGCGATGTCTTGGCTAAAGGTGCGAAAAGTAACTGCAGCTTCCAACATGTAGCTATGTAAATTATTAGGTCAACAATTTTTTAGCAGTGGACATCCTGTCGCTGAGCAAATAAAGAAAAGTTTGAAAGTCTCAGGGGCGGAATTGGTGGAGATACCAGCAGTAAATCGCTGTAAGTTCGATCCACACACAGGGACTAAAGTTTGTATTACAAATAATTTATTATGAACAAGTATTTTATTTTTTTTATAATGGCCTGGCATAGTGGCGGCATTGCACCTGATGGAAAGTGCCAATGCCGCCCAGGCAGAGTATCCATTGGCATCGGACGGCAGTCCCATGCCAATGGAAACAATTATGCCGGCCTGCTTAGGTGCCTCTTCACACCACGGTATATGTTTCGGGGAGACGAAAAGGTCTCTTGCAGTTCCTTGTACCTACAACACCTTGGTTTTATCTTAGTTTGTGATCATAACTACGTGTATAACTGAGGGTATTTATACATTCACCAGGTCTCGTTGGTATTTGCAAATCTGGTTTCGTTTGTATCAAAAATTATGAGTGACTTTTTGCTAATTTTATATTTCACCCAAATATTACACTCATTACACGGATCAAGCATATGGTATGTATAATGTTGAGAAACAGATTCAAAGAAAATGATGTCTTGTGACGCAACACTGTTTACGCACGAACGCAAATTCGGGCCACGGCTCGATCGAATGCATCTACGAAAGTCTAATAAACATTCGCACAACATATTCCACGTGTTAGCAGACTGTTTCGGTTCTTTTTACTTGGCTTTTACTAGAGTTTGAGTACCTGGCACCTAAATTCACAAACCGTCAGTCTTCGCTTAAGATTTTGACGTACTCATTTATAAAACTATTGGTATTTGTAAATTGCCTGACATCAAGCTACCGTTTTTTGACAACCTTATTGCTTTCTCCCCAATATGTTAAACCCTTAGAGTATATATATATATATAGAGGGAGCGCTGGTACTTCAAAAACGTAGATAAAAATGGTGGTGCCGGGGCCACCTTTTTCTTCCCTACATCCAGTGTGAATTGTGACAACTTGGAATATGCATGACTTACATGAAAAAGAAAAATCAAAAAATGTAGTTTAACACTATCGAATACCATCCAAATTTATTTTAGGGGTTAATTGTTAACGGTGTATTCGTTTATCATCGACAATAAATCCAATTTCTTATTAATTAACAAGAAATAATTTAAATCATTTAGTACAGGCAACGAAGCAACGGTTTACTCTTGTCCGCAATGCATAATTTGCCAGGAGTTTTTTGTTTTCATGAAGAGGTGGCATATGACCCCACTAAGTTAAAAACCCAAAATACTTACAAAAATGGCGTCCGCTAGAGCCGCCATTTTGGAAAACGCGTTTGAAGCCATATCTCCGGAACCGTCCACTTTAGGCCCATCATACTAAGGACCTTTCTTGTAGATAATTAAATTTCCCATCTTTTTTGTTCAATAATTTTTTTTGTACCATTAACCGTTCGCGATTTACAATGTTATTAATTTTCATTTTATACCTTTTTTACAATAAATTTTACATGGATTTTTAACAAAATTTACTATTTCCTCATTGCTTTGTTCCCTTATGCCATCAGTATTTAATTAATTACGTGATAATCATGGAGAAATCATTGGATTTCATAATTACGCTATGCATCCTTCGTTTCCATTGACCTTGATTCGGTAGTACACCATTCAACGCGCGATAAGTTCTAAAATATTGATTTTAGAGAAAAAAAGTATGGGTGAAAAGTTGTTAAGAATTTATTGATTTAAAAGTTTAGTCATCAACAGTTTTTGGTTTAAACAATTATTAACAGAGATATGGGCAAAAAGGCAAGAAACGAATATTAATAACCTTGTAAATCGCGAACGGTAAATGGTACAAAAAAAATTATTAAACAAAAAAGATTAGAAATTTAATTATCTACAAAAAAGGTCCTTAGCATGATGGACCTAAAGTGGACGGTTCCGGAGATATGGCTTCGAACGCGTTTTCCAAAATGGCGGCTCTAGCGGACGCCATTTTTGTAAGTATTTTGGGTTTTTAACTTAGTGGGGTCATATGCCACCTCTTCATGAAAACAAAAAACTCCTGGCAAATTATGCAGGAAAAAATGCTTCGTTGACTGTACTAATTTTACAGAAAAACATTCATAATTTTGAATTTTCGAACGCCTTTTTATTCAATGTTGCAAGTAATTAAATTGTTGAAATTCCGAAAAAGTTCCGGAATAATTTTTAGGTAAAAAATATAAAATATTTGAATTTGGAGCAAAATAAATTATAATAAGCCAAGGGTGAGTTTTATTTTTCATTAATTATTAATATTTTGTATTATGATAGCTAAAAACAATATAACGTGAATATGTTAATTTCCGTTTATTTATTTCTTTATATATTTTTCGTGGAATAGTCATTTATCGGTAACATTAATATAGCAGTGCTACCAACATTACGAACAAGAAAATATCTACGTTTTTGAAGTCGCAAATGTATGAGAGCGCTCCCTCTATATATGAATACTCTAAGGTTAAACCTAAGCAATTTTATTGAAATTTAAGAATTAAGCTATAACCAATGATATCAACAGCATAGGCCGCTCAATACAAGGTCTTTATTTTCAATAATGAGAAGTACATAGCTATTACATGGTATATATAGCAGATTCTAAATACCAACATATTGTCTTAGAACTGATTTACTTTGAAGTAGTTAAAAGATTCTAACACTCTTAGGGAAGACACCATAGAGCCAATGTCTTATCCGCTAATCTATCTACAATTCGTATATCGCCCCATACAAATTCCATTGCCAAACTTAATCCTTATAAAATTTTCGATAATTACGTTACAAGTTTTTTCACAAGTGATAGAGCCACGCTGCTATCAGTCAAATCAGCGTGAAGCGACAGTTTTCCTGTCATGTAGCGTTAAATGAGGGAGATTTCAGATACCCAATACCTCTTCCCTCTTCCCATCATCTTTCCTTCCCGCTCTCTTCCCGATTTGATAGTCCGCTAACACACCCAAGAATCATGATCGTTGTGGATTTTCATGGGCGGCAGTAATCAGTTACCATCAGGTGACCTGTTTGCTCATTTACCGGACAATTCCAAAAATAAACGTTTTAGGTATTGACCCGATTATAGTGTCCGTAGTGAAGACCATAACAGATCATTATTTCGACCAACACTATTTCGATCAAAGTGTCGGTACTATTGAACGATTTGTTCAAGGATATACAGTCATGTCGGTAAAGGGGACAATTAGAGTGCCGATTGGGCCCTCAAAAAGGGTACACAATCTTTATAGTAATGGCCTTTATATCGCTGTCTGACTAAAGTGCTTTGTGGTTTTCTACAAATTATATTACGTTGTTTCTTATGCCGTAAAGAAGTGGATAATTTATTACAAGTATGCATTTAAACATCGTATAAATCACTTTCAAACTCATCGAATTTATCCGATGAAGTCTAGAATCTGAATTAGAACAAAGCTTGAATAATTATATTTATTATTATAATAACTGAAGTGATTTTACTAAAATTATGTAATATTTTCGAAGTTTAAACGTTAGTTGACTTTATAGAACGTATTTTACTACGGTTGTAACTTGTAAGTCTTTTTCAGTCAGCGCCTAGAAGTATATAAAATATCAATCCCTCTTTATAACCTTCTCTTGTCAAATTTTTCCAAACGAAAAATAGGGAAAAACTTAACTTCTTTATTAGGCCTTACTTTTATACACTAATTCTTAAATCCTAAATAAAATGCGCAATAAAATATATCCTTAAGTTCGTTTAACATAGAAACCTCCACGTCAATCAAACAGTGAGTACTTGTAAATGAGTTTACAGCAGTTCGTGTATGTGGTTCATCCACGCGGCTAGCACGATGCGTGTCCTACGACACGTGCAACTTGCAACCGCAATTATATACTCTAATTCACAGCATTTGTGTACATACATAAACCTTTTAGATCTTCCTATACCCCCAGAATTTGCAAATTTAAAAAATCTGTATAATAGGTAATGGTTAGTTTATTTCGATACATGCTCCCAGACAGGCAGACGCCGCTCATTTTATGAAAAGTTATGAAAAGTTAGTAAAGTTAATTTACTTCGAACGCACGCAAAGGCGAACTATCATCGTAACGGGTAGCGGGTCTAAAATCTTAGTAATTTTAGTGGTAGTCACAGTGCAGTCTTGGCTAACTCGACCTGGGGAACATTACAAATCACAGAAAAGCACCTACCTAAAGTAACAGCAAAAAAGCAAAGTAATCTTAAACTGTATTTGTAGTTTTGTTTGGTACGTGAGAGCAGCTAAGGTTAGGAACCCTATTATTATTTTGAAGACTTTTGTTCCATCGATCTTCACTAATGTGTTTTAGATACAACATCCAAGTGCACTGGGCTAAGTCAGTAATTTTCTATATTCTCTGGTACTTTTAATTTTTGGTAGTTTATAGCAATACCTTCAAACCTTGGGCAGTCTAGAGAGGTCTACAGCGAAAAGTCGCGTTTCGGTTTACATTTAAACAAGGTATTTATGCTATTAATAATGATGCATAATTTATAAAAAAAAAAAAATATGCGAATGGCGAGACAAGCATGTTGTTCGCCTAATGTTAAGCGATACGACTGCTCATGACAGTAGAAAACCAAACAACCATTTGAATTACAAAGCCATGCTTGACAATTGACATTGTACTGCGGCCGCCACCCTGAGACATATTATGTTAAGTCTCAAAAAGTCCAGTAGTTACTCCGGCTACAATATCCTTCAATCAGAAATACAACAGTGCATTTACGCTGCTGTTTGGCGAAAGATATAGACATTGCGGTGGTATCTACCCAGGCGGCCTCTCATACATGAGAGACCTACTACCAGTACGTGTTTCGACTGTCTGACCTCCCGACAACTTATCAACGTTAGAATTATTTGACAGCAAAATATCAATTTATACGATCTCAAGTACAAACTGTTAAAATTGACATAAGGAAGAGTGATTCGTGATCAAATTAAGGTCACGTTTTAAGAAACGGTGGGTTAATTGCATGGAATATGTATCGTTCACTATTAATACAGATTTTAATAGCATTGAATGCCTCATGGTTAAACCTACTAATTTTTGCTGTCTAAAAACTACACATTAATCTATCGAAGCGTTATGAATGGCCGTCAGATTGTCATACTTTATAACAGTAGTTGTAGGAAGGGTGTCTCTGGCTAAGAATGAAACTCCATCTCTTCGATTACAATATTATTCTCTGATTGTTTTACATCCATTTTAATACATTCCACGATCAGACCACGCACCAACAAGACATAAATCAAAAGATGCTGTTTTTACATTTTTAAAAATACCTCATTCCATTTTCACATTTTAAATCTATTTCTTTTTAAACAAGCCACATTGAAGTTTGAAAGAGTATAATGTTATTGGTATAAAAATATAACGATTTAGCAAACAAAATTATTATTATTATTTATATAGGTATATTATATCAAAATGTCCACTACTCACTCAAATCATTACAGAAGGTAGCGGGTTTACTAAATTACTAATGAAATAATAGTATTATTTACGAATTTTATCGCGGATTTGGTTTACTTTTTACTTTTTTTTACTTCCTGATGTTTCGATTACTTTACAGCTTTCTTGGTCACGGGGCGGGCCTGCCAATATAGTTTTATTTCAATGTGTAACATGAGGATGGGAATGTCTCAGGAACTGGAGTATATTAAGAGAGATTTCACAAAATTTAAAGCAATTTGGTAACATTATATTCGTACAAAATTTGAAGAAAATCCGTGACTAGTTGTCCGTAACGTGAATTTAGTTTCACCATTTTTGCCCATCCTGGATAAGATACAAGTATTTTACTGCTTAACTGAAATTCGGCTCGGTTTGGGAACATGACTGAGTGGTAAAAAACTCGTGGCTATAGGGGTTGAACAAAATCCTTGAATTTTGCGATTTTTCTCAAAACTATCAAGCAGATTTTTTCAGACTTCATATAATATTGGGTGGTTAGGAACATGGGGCTTAAATTAAATACCATAAAATACCAAAAGCATCCTATATAACTCATAGTCCAAAACGGTGTTCTACTTCCATTCAATTTTCTAATCCACTATAAATATTAAAATCTTCGTGCAAACACAGCAGTGCCTTTTTTTTTTTTTTTTTTTATTGCATTGAATGGCGAGACGAGCGTGCCGTTCGCCTGATGGTAAGCGATGCGAACGCTCATGAACAGTAGCAAAACCAAACAACACCTTGAATTACAAAGCAATGCTTGGCATTCCACTGCGCTCGCCATCCTGAGACACAAGATGTTAAGTCTCAATATGTCCAGTAGTTACTCTGGCTACAATGTCCTTCAATCCGAAACACAACAGTGCATTGAAACTGCTGTTTGACGGGAGAAATAGACATTGCGGTGGTACCCACCCAGGCAGCCTCTCACATATAAGAGACCTACCACCAGTAAGTGCCTTCCTAAATACAATTAATATGTTCGTGCATACAAAACAAAAAAGATTTTGTATCTCGCTATCGTATTTATGCATAAGATCGCATGTTTCACCGAGAAAGGCGGCCGCGTCACTGACAGAAATAACATGTTTCGCACCAGGATTTTCCTCGAAGACTTTCACTGAACGAAGGCGAATTGCGTTTAATGATCTTGTTGCAATTAACTTTATATTGTTTTTCTGTCCTTTCAAGTTTCAAGACTGGCGCAAATATTTGTTTACTTCGCAAATGTTTGTCTAATTTGATAACTGATCGATAGTTTATTACAAAATGGTATCAAATACTGGCGAAATAAATAATCAATTACGATTGATTGGTCAATGGCTAATAGATATTTATTTTGGGAATCTGTTGAAATCAGGTCTGGGTCGGAAAATCTATGGGAAAATTTAATTAGTAAACGCATCAATTAACTAGATACTACAAATGAGTATTCTTACTAGTTGTGGTCTCGTCTCTCAATGGATATTAGGTGTAACTATTGCCAATATTTATGGTAAGTTACCATTGCCAAATAGATAAAACATATGTGCTAAAACTGCCTCGGTGGCGTAGTTGTGCTAGGATACGGTTACAAAGCAAATTGATATTGGATTTTTCTATTCATTATCAGCCCAGAGTTGGAAATTTGTGCACGATATGGAGATAGGCTCGCCACCTATAACATCCTCCTGTCCTGCCTACCCCTTTTGGGAAAAAGGCGTGAGTTTATGTATGTATTTATAAGTCCTAAAACAAAATTACTACATTATGTATTGTTCTAGATTTTCTAACAATCACCAACCGTTGAAACCACAATGTATAAGAACTTATACCAAATATCAGCGTTTATTATTTCATTACAATAAGTAAGGCTGATTATTCGCTTTCACGTCATTACCAGAAGACATAAGTATAGTAAATCACGTCTGAAATAATACCTTCAGGGTGACCTGTGCCGTATGAACCATTAACTTATGGGTTGCCCAAGTTGAACATAATATAAAGACCCAAATCCAAAAACCATACTGTCTTTTGGCTATACTACTCTACCAGTTTTTCATTATTATCATAAAAGTACATCCACTGTTGAATGTATGTCCATCTTGGCTATATTTAAGGAGATGTAGTCGAAGAAGAACATGTCATACAAAATTAACACCTGATTTTTTTGTAGTATTTTATAAGTATCCACAATACTTGGATCACGGGTGTGTTACCGACCCATCAGTTTGGGAGGGAAGCGGGAAGAGGAAAGAGGTATTGGGCATTCGACAATCTGACTCACCAAACGCAATGCGACACCAAAACTGTCGCTTCACGTGAATCTCCTATAACAGATGTACCACCCCAGACGAGCCTGCCCATTCATACTGAATCATGAATGATAAAAACGTGCTCTACCGCTTATTTAGCCAGACGAGTCTGCCCATACTGAACCATGAATGACAAAAGCGTGGCTCTACTACTTATTTAGATATCCTCCCTTACTTATATATAGCATCGCCTATGAGACACCTCTGTCATCATTTTTAAAACTTATATAAGCCCGAGCCCGGGTGGCATAATTCAGTCTCCTTCAGTCTCGTTCCTGTTGCTTTTAACAGTTACACTACTATTTTCATTTTTTTAAACACTGTTAATTTTTTTAACATTTCCACCGAAATGGAGCCTTCCCATTCATGCTGAGTCATGACTGACAAGAGTGGTCAGGGCCCCCGTTACCATATGTGCAAAGTGTGCAATGCACACGGGCGCCATCCTTTAGGGGCGCCAAATCAAGGGCCCAAAAATAATTGCCAAAAAAAAACAAAAATAATCAATTCATATAATAAAATCGTAACCGGTCGATGTCGATACATAGAAGATGTATGAGAATTACCTTTAGAGCTCCAATTAACATTAAGTATTTGTTTTATTTCAATCGGTTCAAAAATAAAAAAAAAGTTATATCAATTTAAAGAATCACATCTTCTCACGAACTGAACTGAACAAACTAATTTCAGGGTTTGCGCTATCTCTTTAACACGCTGTACATGTAGATGTTATGGGCCAAGTGATTAATGCAGGCAGTATTCACAATGCCCGGGCAGTATGAATATTGCCGAGCCATATTGGGCCAAGTGATTAAATCCAATCTAAACTCACCTGTTTATCACATTGCCAGGGCATTATGAATATGGCTACATGATGATCGGGCAGTGTGATTAATAGGTGATTTTTTACGTGGTGCGCTGCCGCATTGTCGCGTCGCATCTGCGATGGACCCATGAATTAGAAAGGTTGAATTAATCTACTTATGTTTAGTTGCTTTTTAACGTCCGAAACATTATCTTCAGAAGAAAATTAGTGTACCCACTTTATGGATCAGTTAGGTCGACTGTGCCCCAAAACCGACTCGGAACACGCCGACTTCACGTAGTCTTTTGGCTACCGACCCTAGAGTGTATATAAAAAGCCGGAGGCGCGGAGGGAGAGCAGCCCCCGCCCGCTGTAACGAAGGATAGGCAACCGTGCGAGCCGTAGCGGCTGAGGCTGGTTGCCGGAGGCGACCAGCAAGCCGAAGCTGCGGAGGTGAGCATGGTTGCCTATCTTTTGTTACGCAAGGGCGAAGGGGCTGAACTTCCCGTAGCGCCGGAGACGACGCAGAAGCTAATTTGTATTGACAACAAGTGTTTTAAGGGTTAGGTTGCTATAATAGATATTTCTCAGGAATGGTGCGTTATCTTTTCATGGGAGTGGTACCAGGGGAGGTGCGACACTCCTTCCACTCCTCCCAACCCACCCCCTCGTGCTGCCCTATTCTAAATTCTACTACTTCGGCTCATTGTCTTGATTTTGATTCGCTTTACATCACTCTGCGCAATAGACACTTGGCATTATTCATAATGCCCGGGCAATGTGATAAATTGATTGGTTATAATCACATTGCCCGCTCTTATTGGGCATTATTCATATTGCCCGGGCATGATGAATAATGCCCGATTAATCACTTGGCCCATAACATAGATATGAGGCAATATTTCTGTTATTTGGTCCCTTAAAAAATGTGATTTTAGTTTTGGGCTATTTTCTTGTATTTAATAACAACGTGTCTGTACCCCCATTAGTTAAGTGAATGCCAGCGCCGGATCTAGGTATTTTTCGAGGCGGGGCAAAAACTGAAAAATGCCGCCTACACCGGCCTATATTTTTATCTTTATCATCATCATCATTTTTAGCAACCATATGACACTGGCCTTGGGGAAAGAACGCCATTTTACCACCAGGTTAAGCATTTTTTACACACATTATATTAGCTTCACTTTTGAAGATTAACGTCACTCGCATCCGTAGGCCTTAACTCTAGTTTCACTCCACGTGACCCCTTGGTAGTGCCAAATGAGTGACACAGTTCGTGGTGGTAGGACTTAAGCGTCCCCCCGGGTAGCGACCACCGTCCACGAGGCGTGAAGACCGCCATAGTGACCCCCTACGGGACCGGTTTCCGGGATCAGCCCGTGTTATTCCGGTTCTTTTTCTTTTATTGCATTGAATGGCGAAACGAGCATGCCGTTCGCTTGATGGTAAGCGATGCAACCGCTCATGATCAGTAGCAAAACCAAACAACACCTTGAATTACAAAACAATGCTTGGCATTCCAGTGCGCTCGTCATCCTGAGACATAAGATGTTAAGTCTCAATACATCCAGTTGTTACTCTGGCTACAATGTCCTTCAATCCGAAACACAACAGTGCATTTAAACTGCTGTTTGACGGGAGAATTAGACATTACGGTGGTACCCACACAGGCAGCCTCTCACATATCAGAGACCTACCACCAGTTTTTTCGATGGATTTGACTCTGGGCATGAGGTTGTACTGTGTGGGTATTTACGGTCGCTGTCGAAGGTGTTGACCCGCTGGTCAGGGCGACCCGTAGAAACGGTTGTCCGTTGGCCACCTGCGGTACAATACAGGGGGCCAATCGTGGCTAATCACCACGAGAGGCTGCCTCACCATGCCGCGCTTGGGTGGGTCCGTCGGCGTCGTGCCGATTGGTGACCAGATGTGGGGTCCCGGCGGCTCATCAGTGTGTAAGATTATTTCTCATCCATTCCTTGGAGACAGCACTGTTTTCAGGGTAAAGATCCCTCAACGAGTGCCAACGCTATTGCTGACGAGATCAGGCTTGGAATAGAATACTAGATTCCTTCCTCTGAGATCGCCAGTAAAGGCTGTGAACGCTCCTGGTTCAATCGTGCATGGAAGGATGCTGTCGGTGACAAACAGGCGGCGTATCACGTTTCGATCAGGGGTCGCGCCATGAAGGATGCCAATATTAGTTCCCTCAAAGAAGCCTACAACCGAACCACCAAGACTTGCAAGAAGGCCTACGTTAGAGCGGATACCCAGCGCGTTAGCAGGATTGGGCCATGCGTTGGCCAATCACCCAACTAGCAGTCGTGCTTATTGGAGTTTGGTCAGAACAGTTCATTCTATCTTCTGCCGTCCAGCGTTGCCACCGCTGAGGTATCCGGAACGATCGCTGGCTCACAAGCCGCAAGAGACGGCCGCCTTACTGGCAAATCTTTGTGCGTCTCATTCCCGCCTCGAGGACCGTGGTTCCCAGACGCTGCTTACCCTTACTGATTACGGTTCCTTATTGGCGGATATCCGCATTAGGCAGTGTGATGTGCGGCGTGAGCTACGGTCTTTCGATGAGCGAAACGCCAGTGGCCCGGATGGAATACCGGCGGTGGTTTTAAGAGCTTGAGCAGCCGAGTTGCCTCCTGCACTGACTTTCCTCTACAGAGCGTCCTACCGCGTAAGTTGTGCCTTGTTGAGAGAGAATAAAGAAGAATTGTGCCTGAATCTCTTGGAAGGAGGCCAATGTGCAATCGATCGCAAAAAGGGTGATCGGTCAGACCCTACCAACTATCGCCCTATCGTTATCACCTCCTGCATCACTGGGGCGAGGCAATTGACTGGCATGGGGAGGCTCTTGCTATAAGCCTTGACATAGCCAAGGCTTTTGATAGGGTCTGGCAGCGTGGTCTTCTTTCCAAAGTTTCGACATACGGTCTGTCCGACAACCTGTGTTTGTGGATTTCTGGTTTTCTGCATGGGCGTAGAATACGTGTCGTCGTCGTCGGACACGCTTCGGCGCTCAGGTCGGTAAATGCCGGAGTTCCTCAGGACTCGGTGCTGCCGCCCACGTCGTTTATTCCCCATATCAATTATATGTTGTCGCTAAGCAACATTCATTGCTATGCAGATGACAAACCCGTTTTAAGGCGATACCGCTATGAGCCTCCGGGTTGGCGGGTCGACACTGTGAGGGGACGCAGCGATCTTGTCATTGAGCTCACACATGGGTTTCCAGGAATATGGTTAAGTACAATGCCAAAAACACCCAGGTGTGTGCGTTCACGTGCAATAAATACCCGTTCTCTCCCTTCCTAATTTTTTATGGTGCTCCCCTCTGAATGACCTGAATATCCTTAGTGAGGATATACGCTGTGTTTATCCATCTCAACCTAAGGAATCAAATCGAGGGCGTAAGATCAGCCACAGCACGCAAGCTTGGATTTCAGAATCGGGTGCGTCGCTTTTTCAAACCATGTCAACTTTATCGCTTGTTTAAAGCGCAGGTCCGGCCGGGTATGGAATACTGCTGGGACCTCTAGGATGGATCCGCTCAGTACCTGCTCGATGCCTTGGATGGATTGCAACGGCAGGCTATCCACATTATGAATGATGATGATGATATTGAGACTAAACATCTATATGTCTCAGGATGGCGAGCGCAGTGGAATGCCAAGCATTGCTTTGTAACTCAAGGTGTTGTTTGGTTTTGCTACTGTTCATGAGCGGTCGCATCGCTTACCATCAGGCGAACGACATGCTCGACTCGTCATTAACAACACAAATTGAAAATGTGAAACCAAACGTAGTCGTTGAGATCAATGAAAGAGTTTCCAAATATAGCTTCATCTCTTTTTCACACGCTCCTATCGCATATTTATGAAAATTCGCGCCCCGCGAAAATAAAAAGTTCTGCAGTGCCCGTGTAAGTAGTGTTACCTTATTGGACAGGCCCCGTCTTGCCCCCCCCCCCCCCCCCCCCCCCAGATCCGGGCCTGGTGAATGCTTTAAAATGAGCGTGAACAAGAATTTATTATTATTATTATATTTTGATGTTTTTGTCTACAAATAAATATAACTTTTAAAGTTCAGTTCTTTGCTTTATTTCAAGCACCTACCTATCATAAAAAAAAGATAATTCAAAATGCCTTAAGGGGCGCCAAAATCTTTTTTCGCACACAGGCGCCAGTAGCCCTTACGGGGGCCCTGAGAGTGGTTCTACGACTTTCAAAACATATGCATATAAATAAATAAAAATAACCTCGTTCAATATAAACTATTGAAAATATGAAAAGTAAGATAAATCGTTACAATTAAGTTTATTTATAGGATTGCCAATTACAGTGTTTGTCACCTTTACGATTTTCCTAGGAAAATTCCTGCACTGAAGGTTGGCCTTTAACACTTAGGCTTTCGTTTTCCTCTTAAATTATGAAAGATACAAAAAATTATCAATTAAATTAAAAACATATATAGTATGTTACATTTATAAATCATCTACATATAACTTAAACATATCAATTGTAATATTATCTAAAACTTATTTGGAAACAAAATTTACGTTTGCTTTATTTTACGCTAATTACCAAATATAAATAAAATTGTTACTCTTATTTCCTGAGATATTCTTGGATTAGTCATTACCGGCAACCAGACCGGGTTGCCAATAACGAATAGAGCCTAATGTTCGCATAAGTTTTCGTAATATCATTACATAAATCATAAACGTGCGTCATTCTGCACAATGACAATGATTTCGCTTATTTCGTCACGCTACCTACCCTCATACGATGTCTGATGTGAACACTTCAGTTTGTTCGCTTCCGTGGCATTATCAGGGCTGATAACATGCTGTCCCCTATATACGTACTCATCTCTATAAATCATGCAATATAGCTACTACAAACTAAACTCAGGCCTTTTTCCCAGAAAGGATATGCAGAGGTTTTACCAAGACACCCGTTTAAGAGGGGGGATAAGAGGGGAGCCTATCGCCATTCGCCATATCGTGCACAAATTCTTGACTCCAGGGTGGTAATGAATATAAAAATCAACTATTACGTTTCCCAAACCGTAATTCGAATATCCAGTATAATAACGAGAATTAGGTCAAAAGTTTTCCTCTTTACATAACCTCGATAATTCACAAATTATTTGAAGACTTTCGAACACACGTGATGTCTAAATTGACTACCAGCCCAATCTGAACCAGCGTAATGGTGGATTTTTATATCTGCGCAAATACGGACCAACGTACACAATAGTACCAAATTCTACGTAAAAGCCATGAAAGTGTGTTGAGTTTCGGGTTCAACCTATATAAACCTGTTCAAGCAAATTAACATAATTTTGGGTCTTCTATTCTCTCTCTTTTATGTGAACTAAACGGCACTTGTCACCAAGATCCTTGTAGTCACATTGTCCCATTGTACAAAAAAAAGGAACAATACAGCATCCCGATAAATGTCTTCTCGTCCTTAATTCTGAGAAATGCAATTGACTAGCTCCTTTCATTAGCCATCTCCGGTGCCAAGCGACCGCACCATGAAACAATGTACATCAAAATGATCCCAAATTATTATTTCCTTTTAAATTGTGTGCATTATCTACGACTTGGTACGAATACTTTAATGTCTATTTTTCTTTTTAGGTGTCTCTTTTTCCGTTCGAATTGTCCCTTCTGTCACCTCTTTAGTCTATTAATAGAGTACACGATAGCAGGCCGATAGGTATTCAATTCGATTTTTAGTTCAAGCAATTAACTTTGATTAATTTTTTCGATATCTACACAAATAATACATTTGTAACCGATCGATACATGGAATATAAATGAGAAAAACTAATATTGGAGGACTATATTACCGTAATAGAAGCAATCATTTTTCTCCTTTCGAGGGAAGAAATGGGGATGAAATAAGGTTTAGAGTATCTATCGATTTTAAGTATATAAAACAAATTGTAAAATAAAGTTAATCACACAGATGAAGTTGCGGGCAAAAGGTAGTCTGTATCAGCCCATATACGTCCCACTGCAGGGCACGGGCCTCCTCTACAATCGACAGTTCGATTGAGAGTGGTTAGGCCATATAGTCCACCACGCTGACCTAGTGCGGGTTGGCGGACTTACATACCATAGAAATTTTTATAAATTGGCTATGGTATGCAGGTTTCCTCACGATGTTTTCCTTCACCGTTTTAGTGCGTGGTGATTCACTATCAATACACACATGACTCCGAAAAGTCAGAGGTGTGCCCTGGGATTCGAACCCGCGACCACCGTGAACATGCTGGCAGTCGCGTCTAGTCCGTTTACCAACAGGCCACCACGCACAAAAGGTAGTATTTTAATGTAAATGTAATTTTTCAGAAACTGTAATATTGATGAAAAAAAAACAAGTAAATACATTGACTCCTATGTTTAATGTTTATATTTCTACGAGGAATAAGTATTTATCAAGGCAGTAGATGAGTGGTACTGAGTGAGCCCGGAAACAGGTCATAAGCGGGATAACTAAATAATCGAGACGTCGATGATGCTACCAAGATTCCTACGAGCCATAGAGTTATTAACTTTGAGACACGAATTAATAATATAAAGCGTTCACTAACAGAATTTTAAAACAACATGGAGACCAATTAGTTATAATGTACTTTAATTTTAAGTATCACTAATCGGTTTAAAATAATGTTAATTTACTAATAAAATATTTAATTAACTCCAAAACGGTATAATTAATTCATTAGATCTTTATTGATAAATGAATTAAACGCACTTTTATTATGTAAAGTTTGATTGTATAATTACATAAGTGGATATAGGCGTAGTCAATATTCTGCCGATGCCACGTTTATTAGTCAAGAAAATACCTATAATGTGTAGATATTCTTGCTTTTCTGTATACTGACTATGTGCCCCTTTATAATTTTGTATTTAATTTAAAGGGCCTTACTAATATACCTATAGTTTTAAAATATATTATAGCTATCGCTCTATTTATATATTTGGTCTTCTTCGCTCAATTGGAATTCAAATGTCGTTTGAAACGGATAAATCATTCGATAACTAAAATGTATTTAAACTGTCTTTGAATAAGGCCGAAAATGTTTATATTAAAGAAGGAAACAAAAGCACATAAGTATCAGTTGAAATTCTCTATTTTACCTACAAATTACACCAAACCCATATTTTTATGATAAGATTAAAAATGTCTACATAAATGCCATTTTTTACCTTTTCCTGTGTCTATGGACAGGACAAGCACAAGTTTATGGCCACGCCAACTCCACTCAGAATTAAGATAATGGTATAATAGAATTCAAACCAAAGCGTAAGACCGAGTCGGCATGTAATCACTGTTCATGTACGATACACATACGTGGAAAAGAAGATTTGCAGTATATTTTAAGTATTATATAATTGTGTTTTTAAAAAACTGTTAGTGTTTATGCAGTGTTCGTGTGTTTATAGCAAACTTTAAAGCATAATTTTAATTTGTAAATGGTTCTTAGGATAATAATAATAATAATAAAGTACTCACACGTAATTATAAAAAGTACTCACACGTAATTATAAAAAATTCATAATTAAAGACCCAAACCAAACCACAGATACATGCAGACACTGTAATTCCGCTCCTGAAACTATCCAGCATATAACAGGTGCCTGTAAGTCTCTAGTCCAAACGGACTATAAGCACCGGCACGATCAGGTGGCTGCTATCATACACCAATATTTATCTTACCAATATAAATTCATTAACCAACAAGTCCCCTACTACAAATATCAACCAGTAACAGTACACGAAAACAGGCAGTGTAAAATCTATTGGGACCGCACAATAATCACGGATAAAACTATCCATTATAATAGACCAGACATAACTTTACATAATAAACTAACTAACACCATATACCTTATTGACATAGCCATACCGAACACACACAATATTCAATCTACAACATCAGATAAACTTACTAAATACCAAGATCTTGCAATAGAGTTAAAAACCCAATGGAGAGCTAATTCGGTCCACATAATACCTATTGTTATATCATCCACCGCAATAGTTCCTAAAAGCCTACACCAAAGCCTGGAATTATTGAAAATACCACCATGTGTTATATATATTTTACAAAAAGCAGTAATCTTAAATACTTGTCGCATTACTAGAAAATTCTTGTCATCATCATCTGTATCATCCACATATACTATAATTTAGCCTGATGTGCTTGGCTATGGCCCGTATATCAGGCTTATTTCCCTTTTATGGAGATAAACCGTTATAAACTTATAATAATAATAATAATAAACTCTTTATTTAAAACACCACAAAAAAAAAATTTTTTACAAGAATAAAAATAAAAAAAATATTTTAATCGAGAAAACAAAGTGTTTTAAAACGGCGGTCTTATCGCTAAGAGCGATCTCTTCCAGACAACCGTGCAAGAAGAGGAGAAAGTGGTTACCATGGGCGGTGCTATTATAATACTATAAGATAAACTTACATAAACAATACATAAATACATATACTACAAAAAAAAAAAAAAAAAAAAAAAGACGATGCATTATTAAAATACAGAATACATATAATATAATAAAAATAAATATATAAATACATATTAATAGTCAAGTATGGACACAGTTTTAGCTTGCCAGAAAGTGTGCTTTCACCCTCGTTTTAAAAGTTTCCAATGAGGGCGACCGTTTTATATTGAGAGGCAACGCATTCCACAAACGCACTGCCTCCACGGTAAAGGAGCGATCGTAGAACGATGTCTTGTGTGGCGGAAACTTCAACATCAGATTCTCTGACGACCTAAGGGAATGAGAATTTGCAGTATGGAGGAAACTAAAACGTTCCTGAAGATAGCGCGGAGCCGAGGGATTAAACAGAATACTGTAGAGAAGAGACAGAATATGAACATTCCGGCGATGTCGTATAGGAAGCCACTTGAGCTTAGTACGGAATTCGGAAACATGGTCATATTTACGAAGTCCAAATATAAACCTAATGCAAAAATTTTGAAGGCGCTCAAGTTTGTCTAGCTGGGCCTCGGTAAGATCGAGATAGCTGATGTCGGCATAGTCGAGGATAGGAAGCAAGAGAGACTGTGCAAGCGCAATTTTAGTGGCAGTCGGAAGAAAGTTGCGCAACCTACGCAAAGACCCCGCAGTCGCAAATATTTTGCGACTGACAGCCATCAACTGAGGCCCCCAAGACATACTGCGGTCGATAATTACGCCAAGGTTTTTCACGGTGTCACTGAATGGGATAGGAACCCCATCAAGCAACACGCGAGGCAAAAGTGTCCAGTCGACCTTACAGATGGTTCTTGGGCTCCCCACAATAATGGCTTGGGTTTTGCTAGGGTTTAGTTTGAGGCCGTAAGCTTTACTCCATCTGTTAATTTTCTCAAGATCACTATTCATGAGATGAATAGCATCATCGAGATGAGTGGGGGGAAATTGACAATAGAGTTGAAGATCGTCTGCATAAAGGTGGTAGGATGAAGAAAGATTACATGAAATGGAGTTGATAAAAACTGAAAATAAAAGAGGAGATAAGACGCCACCCTGAGGTACACCGGCAGTAGTGCTACACCACGAGGAAGTCGTTTCCCCTAGGCGGACACATTGACGGCGGCCATACAGGTAACAGATAATATGCGTTACAGTATCTGTATTAGCCCATATACGTCCCACTGCAGGGCACGGGCCTACTCTACAATCGAGATTACGATTGAGAGTGGTTAGGCCATATAGTAAGTACGTTACAGTAAAGTTCTTAAATTTCTTTATGTTATAGTTCAGCCACATTGCTGTTTTTTTTTTTCTAATCACGTCCTTACCGCCAATAACAGAAAATAACAAAATTAAAAAAAGAGCAACATAAATATTCGACAATTTTTAAGATTGTAGCTAAATGTCGACTGTATTTCAAAAATTAGGCAACATTACTTAAAATTTAATAAAACGGCAACATTAAATAATATTGTTATCTGATGTTGCCAAGTGACATATTTTAGAAACGTTGCTGAACAATAAGGAACTGCGGTGCGAATGCATTATTACGTTTTTGGTATTTGTTTTAGCTTAAAACTACATGAATATTGGTATCAAACGGAAGTAAAATATAGCTGCTAATTACAAAGGATCGATGAACCCATCATAATAAGTACAGATAACATATTACGTTCATTACTTTTTAATATAGACACTTTCAGCTTTGAATTTTTTAATTGCATTTATAATTTCTTACGTTTCACTAATTTTCTAACGGAGCTAACAGCGCAGCTTATTTATACATATAATAAAACTTATTCGGCCTAATTCATAGACAGTTTATGATTTTTTTTAGTTTCCGAATATTTTGTCTTCTTCGCTCAAACTGAATTAAAAAATCGTTCGATTTTTTTTAAATCTCTTTATAAATAAAGCCGACGATGTATAGCATTAGCTCATAATTGCCAACTGCCGAGTACGGAACTATTCTGGAACCAAGATTGTGATTGTGAGGGCTTAGCCCATAGTCCACCACGCTGGCCTAGTGCTTTGCGGACTTCAGAAATATGTTTGTAAAAAAATGATCTAATGTGTTCATACCCCAAAATGACTGGATGATATTCTTAGCATGTCATTAGGCGCCCATCTTTAATCCTAATTGCGGCCGTGGGCGCGCGACCCAGCGCACCAAATGTTACTAATTCATCTATTATGTTGCCTACATCGCGACATAACTCCTGAGCCAAGGTTACTAGCCAGATCCTTGTCTCCAGGCAATTCTGCCAAGTGGTAAGGTCAAGTTTTATTAAAATTCGCAATAACTGTTAGTTTGGCCGTTTGAGAAACGCACGAGATTATTATATTAACCGTTATTTCCTGCAATTTTGCAAGCTACCCAAATCCTTAGACCCTCGGTGTTAATTTTAAATAAAGAATGCTTTTTGAAACAAGAACACTCCCAGTTTAAATTATACCGTTACGTAAAAAGGTTTTATTACGTTTTTATGTGTACCTATGACATTCATTTATTTTCTTAGTGCTATATGTGGCCTGAAAAATATTTTTTTTTGAGATGTACTCTATTTTTTTTTAATTGTTTAGGCAATGCGACTGTGTAGTAACTGATAGTAACTGGAATGCAGTCCCGGTAGATTACCAACAGACAGGAAAATCAATTAATTTTATTTTGCTCCACTCGCTACCCATATGGAATACATTTTTAATTCCATTCATTTCTGTGACGTACATGAATTTACATTCACTCCAATATTTTTATATAACCCTCGTCACAGACCAACCTTTTAATTGAACTAAATTATGTTTATTTACCTTAAGCTATAAGTTGGTGAATGGAAACTTAATTACAGCTTGTTATATACAAGTATATACCTATTAAAACCACTTCGAAATACATATAATAGGGAGTTTAGTAAATATCTGTACGGATTAAAAATAAGTTTGCAAATTATTTAATATTTCCACTATATACCCTACGGAATATGTATCGAATGTTTGGCTTTATCATGTTTTTTTTATAGCTGTAAATATAAAAACTTATTTACTGGGGATGGGATATTCCTCAAAGTTCCACCTTTTGCGATGGTGAAAAGCTCGCATAGCGTCCCATATAATTTTACATTTCTATCGATGCATATCTCTTTTAATGCAGACTGGTATTATAATTGTGGCCACGGCCTATGATAACAACTTCTCTTCGGTGAATGATATATTTGGATTGCACTGGAATTACCATAAAATAAGACTTCATTGTAACATAACATCAAATGTCCAATATAATTCTGCATTAACTGCAATTACGTATTAATTACTTGTCTCTTCCAATTTCGTCAAATAGCCCTTAAAAAAACTCGATCACGACTAGATTTCTTCATTTAAACACGATTTTTATACAAGTGCAATTAGTTCAACTAATACCCGTTTACCTTGTTCGTAACCACGTTACGTAGAACCACTGAATATCGAGATCGACTCGGGTCAACTAAGGCAAATAAAACATTACGCAATGTCTTCAGGGAGATTACGTTCCATTTAAAGAATGTCGAAATAGGGGACCGAACCACCCACGCCGATTCCAGAGGAAGCGTAACACAAAAGCCGGTGTCGGGTTTCCATTACCACAAACTTTCAACACGTGTATCACTGATGGTCCTTCAATACTATCTTTATACACCTCATTGATACTTATTATTGCCGATAATTTTTAATGTCTCCGAAACCCCGTAAAAAGTGCAGGTAATGCATCACTCACATTATGACAAAGTTCGTAGAATTCCATCGACAACGACGACAAAAACTATGTGACAAAGTTCATTCTCCTATTCCGTCTCATAAAGGATTAGGTTAGGGCCCTCGCAGCGGGAAGCGGTAAGTGGAGGTGGTCCTTATCTCGGAGTTTCAACAGCACAGTCAAGTCGCGGGCGTAGTGGGGTGGCCACTGGCCTAACACTTGGCGCTCTACCGCGACTGCCGCACGCCGCTCAGCGCACGCGCAACCGCTCTCGAACTTTCAAACGATTCGATTTTTAAATTTGTAATTAAAATGTATTCGAATTCAGTGAGGTGAAAAATAAAAAAAACTGTTCAGTGTGCAACCAAGTGTTTTTAGCCAGTGTACGGAACGCATAGTTTTGTGAAGGATTTTTTGTCACTGTGAAAGAGCAACCCTCAAGGAATTCAAGGTAATTTTCGTTTTATTTTTATTTAATTTTTTACGTTCGTCAATCGGTTGCATAAACGGTGTCGAGGCGACCTATTGCAAAGGTGCAGTTTCGTTTTGCGGCCACCCATTTACAACACACGGTACGTCTACGTCCGGCAGGGACACACTTTCTCGCTGCTGTTTTTATAAACATTTATCTTGACGCAGATATCTAATAATTACGTGCGTACGCGTATAGCTGATTTAACAACTTAATTAATAAGAAATTGACGTTTCCTCCCTGCCTCGATCTAGGAGCTAGTTATGTGTTTTTAAATAAACAGTGCCAGTAAGATCTGATTTATCGAAATATGGAATGTAAGCGTGTTAATAAAATTGCGAAATACGTTTACCATTGTAATAAGCGTGTAATATTGGAGATTATTTACGCGTATTGTTAAGGCACTTACTACCCACTATACCTTGACCAACTCGTTATTAACATTTAATTTGGTGAAAATATGTTTGAGCTCAAAAAATGCCATTTACATCGTTGATTTCATATAAAATTGGAGTCAGTTGCATAAGGCACTGTTTAAAACTTGCAAAACTATTTTACATAACTGTACTTGCGGACAGGTCATCCACTCATTTTTGTTACAGATACTTCCTTGATTATGAAAAAAGAATATAAATTGCAATTAATTATTATCCTAGTTACATTTTTTTAAACAGGATTAGGGAATGCATTGGTTTATGGGACGTAGGTGTTAGAATACGTTCAAATTGACGAATCATAATAGGAACCGGACAAATATTTTATACAACAAATTTTGAAAAAAATAACATTTCAGATAGTCCTGAAGATATCTTATCATTTGAAAATTTTAGGTAATGCAATTTAATTAAATTAAGATTTTTAACTCAAGTCAAGAAATATGATTTATCTTCTTTTTATTTTAAATGATTTTATATTTGGACTATTTTAAAATCATAAAACATTTTGTTTGCACGTGCACGTTGTGCACCGTAGGATTGCGGGTCCGACGCCCGGTAATTTATTTTTTTATAAATTACCAACACAATATTATGCGTTGTCAATTTACCGAAATATACCATATTTTGAAATAGCATGAACATATACAAAATTATTGTTTGTAAAAAATATAGTTTCAGTCAATTAATATCGGCAATAATTGACCCTGACGACTGATACAAAAAATAATTAAATTACCACACTCACGTCTTAAGGTTAACTGGTAGAGAATGTATCAAGTTTACTTATATCACTTACATCAAAAATCCCTGTAATAAAGAGTTCTTTATAATATAGTTATATTACGAGCAAAAACATTACAATACCACTTCGGTGGCGTACAGTTATACTACGGTACAATTACAAATTACAACGCGAGGTATCGGATTTGATTCCCGGGTCGGGTAAGTTATATTGGATTTTGTATTGATTGTCAGAAGAGAGTCATGAAGTTGCACCTGAGATGACTATAGGTTCGCCTCCTATCAAATCGTGGGTCAGAGCACACAAAAGCAATAGTTAGAAATTTGCACCTAATTTGGCGATTGGCATGCCACCTATCAAATCTTAGTACAGAACACACAAAAGCAAAACGTGGGTGTTTTGGTAGCACCTTTGCCTACCCTTCTGGGAAAAGGCGTGAGTTTATGCATATACATACAATCAAGTGTAGGATTATCGAGTTCACACAGATATTTTGCTTCCTGTTGCGTATCTGTGTCGATTACGTGAACGCACTTTTTGCGAAAACTACTGGGAATATTGGAATTGAAGTCTTGTGAACACATTTATTGGAAGAATTTATTGAACAAAACTTATACAATCCAAACTCTTTTAAAATAAGTATATATATGATAGTATATAAGGATCTTAAGCCGACGTAACCCATGAAAAGATTGTAGAAAGTGGATGAAAACAAATGACTTAAGATCTTGATGGAGCAAAATGAATAACAGTAACGTGATGCCTGCCTCTAGTGGCCCTGTGAGCAGGTGGGGCAATATATTTTGTGTACTGAATTTTACTAAGTACCATGGACCGATTTACCTGCAAGCCAAGTTGTAACATTGTTGGAAAATGTAAATAAATAAATAACACCCAACAGTCACATACATAGTCCTGACCCCACACTAAGATCGAGTCTTGTGTCGTGGGTATCAGGAACTACGAGAGACTTTTCGGTCTCACAAACACCCAGACCCGAAAGAAATATTTATGGGCCGCACAAACATTTCTCTCGGTGCGGAGATTGAACCCGCGGCCTCTCGTTTCACAGGCGGCGTCTAACCGTCAGCGCCACGGAGGCTGTCAAATGTTTTAGTTGTAATATAAAAACTGGCTATATGGCGATAGGTTCGCGCCCTATTATCGTGGACACACGAAACGTGGGCGTCCTAGCAGACCTCTGACTGTATCTTCTGAGAAAAAGGCGTGAGTTTATGTTCATGCGTGTTGTATAAAAACAAGGAAAAAATATTTTAAAAAGTGTATGAATAGAGTTCATCCGGACTTTTATTTGTGACTAATTCAGGTCGTTGGATAAACAAATTTTGAATGCAAATAAATTATTTTGTAATGACTGGCAATTTATGCATACTGTGCCGTCATTATAGTGCCGTTAAATAATTTAGAAATTGTATTAAAATACCAATCCTATGGGCTATGTCGGTAACCTTGGTTCTCCTACGGATCTCCTCATTTCTGATTCGATCTCGTAGGGAAACACCGAGCATAGCCCGCTCCATGGCTCGTTGAGTGACTTTGAGCCTTTTAATGAGGCCCACAGTGAGAGGCCACGTCTCGGTGCCGTATGTCATCACTGGTAACACACAACTATCGAAGACTTTCGATTTTAAGCACTGAGGTATTTTGGACGAGAAGACGTCGCGAAGTTTCCCGAACGCTGCCCAACCGAGTTGGATTCGCCGATTGACCTCTCTCTCGAAGTTGGACCTGCCTAACCGGACCACTTGTCCTAAATAGACATATTCGTCTACAACTTCGAGAGTCGAGCCCCCAACTCCAATGGGGGTGGGCACAACATGGATATTCGACATGATCTTCGTTTTATCCATGTTCATTTTAAGACCCACCTGTTGGGAAACTCGATCAAGGTCTTCGAGCATAGTGCTAAGGTCTTCCAGCGATTCTGCCAAGACTACAATATCGTCGGCAAATCGAAGGTGAGTAATATACTCGCCGTTGATGTTGATGCCGAATCCTTTCCATTGCAAGAGCTTGAAGGCATTTTCCAGCGCGGCAGTGAACAGTTTCGGAGATATGACATCTCCCTGTCTCACGCCTCTCTGTAGTGGAATAGCCTTCGTGCTCTGATCCTGTACTCGGACCGACATGGTGGCGTTGTTGTATATAGGATTGGCAAGTTGAAGTGGCAATGGGCCGGGCACATAGCTCGTAGAACCGATGGCCGTTGGGGCCGAAAGGTTCTCGAGTGGAGGCCACGTACAGGCAAGCGAAGTGTCGGACGCCCGCCCACAAGGTGGACGGACGATCTGACTAAGGTTGCAGGAAGTCGCTGGATGCAGGCCGCTTCCAACAGGTCATTGTGGAGATCATTGGGGGAGGCCTATGTTCAGCAGTGGACTTCCTGTGGCTGATATGATGATGATGATGATTAAAATACCAATGTAGAGCATAGTGAATCATTATAAACAGTATATGTGACTATCCCGCCCACTCAAAGTATTGACACCGAGCACCGAAGCTCTGTGAGTGTTTTAATTACATATCAGAAACAGCAAAGTTGCACTTAGAATAAATAGATTCTTTTCTTTTCTTTTTTTATTGTAAGGAATGACGAGAAGGGCTTGCCGTTCGCCTGACGATAAGCGCTCATGAATAGTGGCAGAATCAAATAACACCTTGAATTTACCATGAGACATAAGTTGTTACTCGTAAGTCTCAATATGTCCAGTAGTTACTCTGGCTGCAGTGTCTTCCATACACAACGGTGCATTTACCAGTGGAAATTATAAATAACCTACAGCAGTCTGTTTGGCGGGAGAAATGGAAATTTCGGTGATCCTACTCTCTGTAGATATTCCTCCCTACATGTGAGAAATCCACCACCAGTGAGTTACTTTAAGTAAACTTTCAGAATTGTCACTACTTAGATTTCATATACATTGTGTACTTTATGTAATACGTGAACGGACAAAGCAACCGGCATAAAATTAATTCCGGTCAAAATATCGTACAATGTTTTAAAGTTTCTTGGGCATCCTAATTCTTATTTCCTTTTTTAAAATTTTATTCAGAAGGTCAACGATGTTATTAAAATGTAAGTTGTATTAGTATAGGATCCCGCCATACATCGACCTTCACCGAGATGTTTATTTGATGAAACCTATTTTATATGCAATTTAATATGTCAATAAATATATTGTATATGGGTTGCCTTGCAAATTTCAGTCCAGAATACGATTAATTAATTATTAAAAAAAAAATTTTTTTTACACATTTCACCTGTTTGATTATTAAACAAATTCTATACCAATCGAAAGTATGAAGCCCATAGAATATGTAAACGTTAGGTTGCCTATTTTTTTCCGGTCACAACCCTCAGGTTGCCAGGTAACACAGAACACAGCATATACGAGTCTATCGCTGTCCTTTTTATTCTCAAGAATAAATAGCATGCGCACCCTCTTTCTTTATGAGCGGACTTCGAACAGCTGCTATGCTGTGTCACTCGGAGCAATATTTCACTTTTCTAAATTCGACAACCGCAATTCGGGACTGATTTTTCGCAGGCAACCCTATACCACCGTGTTCATAATAAAATGATCTTTATTTTCATTTAATTTCCATTCAATAATCAGACCGGCGCAAAATGCTAGTAGCGATTTACCTGTTTATACCTGGCAACCTGAGGGTTGTGACCGGAAAAATATAGGCAACCTAACGTTTACATATTCTATGGGTTTCATACTTTCGATTGGTATAGAATTTGTTTAATAATCAAACAGGTGAAATGTGTAAAAAAATTTTTTTTTATTTTAATAATTAATTAATCGTATTCTGGACTGAAATTTGCAAGGCAACCCATATACAATATATTTATTGACATATTAAATTGCATATAAAATAGGTTTCATCAAATAAACATCTCGGTGAAGGTCGATGTATGGCGGGATCTTAGACTATATAGAAAATAGAACATACGGTAGCTACGATGACTAGTGCTGTCTTTGCGATGCAAACAATATTCATTTGTTTATTTATAGATAGTGGCCAATGTTTGTTATACAATGACCATACAGTGTATGCAATAAACTAACACAATGAGATATTACTATAGAATGTAACAATAAAAACTTACGTGCTATTGAATCATGTAAGTATGAAACATAGGACTGAAGGGGATGTTAAGATTAATTCTAGAATATATTCTTTTACAGCCTTAACTAACGAAGTATGTATATTAAAGCCGTGCATAATTAAAGTATGTTCTGTATCAGCCCATATACGTTCCCCTGCCGGGCACGGGCCTCCTCTATAATCAAGAATACGATTGAGATGGGTTAGGCCGTATAATCCACCACGCTGGTCTTGTAGCGGACTTTATATACCAGAGAGATTCATAAGATAAAATAATTTAATACCTATTTAAAGTATTAGCTGAATAAATATTTTTTACATGAATTACAATAAAACGTGGAGCGCAAAGTTTAATATACTTAAATGGACCAAAATTGGAAAAGACCTTAAATATTAAGTTTCAGGTCCAATGGAGCTACATGGTCGTGTTTGACTGAGCTCCATAAATAAAGAAAAAAATTTATAAATAAGTAAACCACATCTAAAAAGTAAATCTCTTAATATCAGATTAACTGTAACTACTTTTTTAAGAGTACCAATATACGTACAAAAAATATTCGTTTAACATGACCTTGTTTGCCGGGTAAATTAAATTTCGTATAAACATTTCTCTTCTTATAGTTACAATGCTCTCTATTCCCACAATCTCTACATTGTTACACATCAATACATAGTTTAGCTCATTAGTTAGATCATCGCGGAAAGTAGGCAATGCGCTATGGAAACCGATAAAAAGTTTTCAAAGCAGATTTTTTCGAAACTAATAAATTGCTTGGAAAAAAGACCCGGATTAGATTTTTAATCTTTGTAAGGCACGAAGCTACTAATGTGACAATTTGAAAATATAATTAAACTACACCAAAATATTACATAGATTACTCATTCTTCATTACCTAATTGCTTAATATTGCATACCATATCGAAGTGTCATTTCTCTATATAATCAACGATACTTAATATAAAAATTCCAAGATCACTTAATGACCTTACTACTAATCTTCAGATTTATAATTGGTCAAGGGTTTTTACATGAATAATTTATTAATAGGATGACGATAAATTGTATTCACAAAAATCCTAATTTGTGTATAATAATACAAGCACGCATAATTTATTCACGCACGTGTTTTACATAATACTTGTGGTAAATTAAATATTAAACCAATATTACGTAACATATTGTTACCAAAATACAAACTTTATTTATATATTAATCTAAATAAAAATAAAAAAAGTTACTTCTTGACTTGTCTTTAAACTATGATTACGGTAATAATAATAGCAGGTATTACAATGGTAATAATAGGTAAGCGAGGTATTGTGGATACGAATTGTGACGGATAACGAAACTTGCAAACAATGACATCTTTGCAAGAGAGCAGGTAGAGCGGAAAGACTGGCGTCATACAGGGTGCTTCACAATATCGCTCACAGTTTTTGACACATATTTCTTTGAAAGTGTTTTTAAGTGATACGTAGCGTTATAGTGATATAAACGTCATTATAGTTGCAATTTGTGTTTTTTTGTCAATGTAAGGTACATTACAGAGCTTAAAACGTCAAAGTTAAGCTATTTTACATATAAGATATAGAATATATACTTCTTATATTTTACTTGTTTTTCTATTGGGTATTAGTTTCTATCTAAAAGCTGAGCAAACTAGCAAGTGATTCGATTTATTATAACTTTTCAAAATAGCGTCCTTTCACGTCAATACCTCGCTGCATGCATTTGCCGCCAAACCGTAAAACAAATGAAAAATGAATGTAATATACTCAATAATACTGGTAAAGAGTTCTATTTTCAAAATTTAACCTTATTTTTTTTATATAATTTTTTTAAGTGGCCAGTTCTAAAAACTTTCAGTTTGGCCTTGGTAAAAGGTGCGCATAAAAAAATGGAGTTCAATTCGTTAAGGTGACATTTCAATTGAGAGCCTTCAGTATTTTTATCACGACACGATCTAAATCATTTCATTGTATCACACAATAGTGAGTACATAAAGGACCATCTGGCAGGTATAATTTTTTTATTGTATCACAATAAAATGTACATAAGAAATTCGCCTTGATTTTAGGTACTGCGACGTATCATGTGTGACGTTTGGGCCTTGTTGATTTTTTTTAATACTTACGTCCTTTATGGTATGTCAACTGGTAGTAAGTCTCTCATATTTGAGAGGTCACCTGGGTGGTCAACGCAATATCTATTATACATTTCGATAAATGAGCCAAGTTAATACTATTAGATAACGAATATTTCAAACAATGCATTAAATAGTATTTATTTTATTTTATTTTATTTTAATATTAGTTCCAAATTTGGCCACACACCTACTGACAGATGACTAAACATACTATAAGTCATGAATGACAAAATATTCATAAGCAATGTTGATCCGGGTCAACATGAAACAAAAGGCGAAAACCTTCATTTGTTTTACTAAATTACAAACGTAATAATAAACTGAGTGATTATAGAACCCTTCAGAGCACCGGCCTTGCTCCTCCGTGCGTCTAACTCGCGGAGTTTCACCCACTGACCTCTACACATTAATTCGAAAATAACATGAACATACAGCTTAGCAAAAATAAATGCGATGCGGTGAATATTGGCATTAAAAAATACTATTATGGAAACACTATTAAATATATTGTTGTGATATTTGAATAATTTCTTATTTTATACATTATCGTAAGTTTTTTTTGTTTTGCGATTTAAAATAATCAACAAGATTATTAACAAAAATTAACAAAAATAACAAATATCGTAAAAAAATCCCTCGTTGTATATCGGGTTGCCATATAAACAATAAATTCGATCTTAGCGCCTCCATTAAAAACAGTCTCTTTTTTACCAAGCTATACTCGACTATAATTATTTTACAATGCTATAAAACGATTATGAACGTGAAAGTGATTAAGGAAAAAGTGTCATCTTTAGTTTCATTTGGGTTTAACCGATGCAATTCTTTGGGTTTATCCTGTAGTACTTTTGATACAACATTTTATAACGGGATTTAATACCATTGTGTGTTACTCAGATTATATGTGGTATATTTTCTTGACTTTTTGGTTTTATGGATCAGTAAATTTTGTATGAAGACTTTAATGAGCGTTAAGGCGTTCTTTGAAATTTGGTTTATATGCCACAAGACTCCTTTATCGATTCGGCGAACCATATTACAATACTAATTTATTAATAACTCATAATTGTGGAATGATTCATTGATTTTATCTCTAAGTTATGTAATTTAAAATATATATTTTTGTTCCTGTTATTACAAATGAATTAGTGCTGCAATTTGAAGGCGTAATTATTTTACTTATCAACAGTTTTCAACTAGAATAATTTTATGTCCTTCGTCACAGTCCAAATTATATTTATAATAAACTAATCGACTTGGTCGCAATTTTTATATTTGAATCGGCAGTTATTTGTTGTTATACGAAAAATAAAATTATACATAAATGCTAGGAAATTCGTAGAAGATAACATATAATATAAAATTGTGCTACAACAGTGAAGTAACAAATGTTGTAAATTGCATATTATATTATTAATATATGCCCGGCCCGTCTCCACCCGGGTGCAGATACGATTTTTTGAAAATATTCTATTGCCTATGCTCATCAGCGATAATGTGGGATTTTAATGGTGAAAGATTTTTTCAAATAAAGCCAATAGTTTTAGAGCCTATTCAAAGCAAACAATCAATCAAATCTATCTTCTTTATATTATTAGTTTAAATTGCATTAGTAATAAAAAAAAGTTTTATTAATCCATGTTTTATATTGCATAAATCTTGAAGCCAACATGTTCGTAAGAGCTTATAACAAGATGCTGTATTCGGCCTGCATATCATCGACCGGCTTTCACTATAACACTTGGTCGAAGCAGGTCACATACCCACTTTTTCTACCTTGCAACCGATCAAACAAAACTGCTCCAGGGGAATCCCTTTCATAAAAACCCACCCCTATTATCCGTATACCTGCTACACAATGGAATTTTGTAAAAAGTTGGAATGCGCGTGGATTCTTGTAAATGCAACTTGATACTCGTAGTTGATCTGAGGATTTTTTGATGCTTATGCCAGAGTTTTGCGTCTCATAGATAAAGATCGGGTGTGGATGGATTCTGTAAATTTTAATTGTTGGAACGATTTATGCATTTAATTACCGAATATATCTTTTGATTATAAAATTGAACAAATGATTTGATTTCTTAGTGTTAAACTTTTATGGAGTTAATGTTAATGACGGAAACTTTAGATTAAATAACTTTAAATCGGACAATTATGTAATACTCTTCTAATATACACAATAACAACGCCGGTGGCCAGTATATACATACATACATTAACTCACGCCTCTTTTCCCAAAAGAGGTAAGCAGAGGAGAGGTTATCCACATTTCGCCCTGTCTTTTCTCACTATGTGATAGAGGCGATCTTATTTCCATAAATGCTCGTTTTATTTATAACAAAAATGTCGGACATGTATGTTTCTGAGAGTAATGTAACGTGCTTCAATTTCCGACTAGTAGGGCGATTCACGTAATTTCTTGACGCGCCGATCAAGTTGCGGTGCGGTTACAATTAAGTTTACGTTTTGAAACAAAATGGTATTCTTGTAAATGTTTACCTGCGCGTGAGCTGCGCGTGAGCTGCGCGTCAAGTGTCAACTGTACGTCAGACGTATGAAATATGTTTAACATTCACATATACGCGCAGCAGTAGAATACACTATAGTCCATTGAAATGTTACAATTTAAGGACCGAATATTGCATTTCTTAGAGGATGCAATTTTAGTTTTGGGACATGTTTGGGGGGTCGATAGAAGCTTAACCTCAAGTTTGTGGGGTCGCCACCCTTGTCCCCCGGCCGCCATCTTGGAAAAAGGGGTGAAAACACTTTATGCGATAACTCGGAAACTATGCGTCTTACAAAAAAATTGTAAGGACATAATTTGTAGCAAACTGTTTTGCCTACAAATATGTTTATTTAACTTTTTGCCCTAAATTAAAAATTAAAGAAGTTATAAGCAAAAAAGTGAAGAAGAAATTTCTTAAGGAAAATCTTCCCGTTTCTCTTAAAAGTAGACTCTTCGACTTGTATCTTACCAATTCTCACATACAGTGCTCAATCTTGGTCTTTCACCGAACTCCAGAGGTCCAGGCCCGGGTTTGTCAAAAAGCTATGGAGCACAGGATGCTAGGCGTAACACGCATGGACAGAGTACCCACTAACACCTTGCGCTCCATAACCAGAGTCAAGAATATTGTACAGAAATCAGCTAAACTAAACTGGGATTAGGCGGGTCACGTGACCCGGATGCACCCGAAGAGGTGGGCAAAGATTGCCAATCAATGGATGCCAGGGATGGCGAGAGGCAACGCGGCAGGCTTCGGAAAAGGTGGCGCGACTATCCCGACCAATTTAGCAGCACTTGGATGGCATCAGCAACTGATAGGGATAAGTAGAAGGAGTTGAGGGAGACCTTTGCCCTTCAGTGGCACAGAATATGTTAATAAAAATAAAAAATAGCAAAATAGTGAGATTTTTTTTATAAAAAGTTAAAGAGCAAAAAAGAAATTGTTTATAAAAATTTACTCACTTTTTTGCTTATAACTTCTTTAATTTTTAATTTACGGCAAAAAGTTATACAAGCATATTTATAGGCAATACAATTAGCTACAAATTGTGTTTTTACAAATTTTTCGTAAGACGTATAGTTTCCGAGATAACGCGAAAAAAGTGTTTTCACCCCTTTTTCCAAGATGGTGGTCGGGGAACAAGGGTGGCGACCCCACAAACTTGAGGTTAAGCTTCTATTGACCGCCCACACATATCCCAAAAATAAAATTGCGTCCTCTAAAAAATGCAAAGCTCATGTAACATTTCAATGGACTACTAAAGCGCTCGCGTGACGCGAACTTGACGCGAGCGTATTACGAGAATACGAAAAGGGCTGTTTTGATCGAAACGTAACTGCAACTGCGCCGCAACTGAACTTATTTAATTACGTGAATCGCCCTACTGTTATAACTTATGGTTGTCCATGCAACAATACAGTGGTCACTAAATATTGTGTTTTCTATTCTGACCACTAACTTTATATGACAGTGAAAGCGACTTTCCTCCACTTTCTGTAAAGAAAATTCAAGTATTCAGATTCTTTGTACATAGCTTTCCTGAATGCATTACCGACTTCTATATATTAGATTCAGATTAAACGTATATTAAGCGCTTTCTATTTTTAATATGTGTATACGATAATTAATTAAAAAAATAATAATAAACAGATGTGTTGAGTTATTGAGTAGTGATGTATTAAGAGTAAGTTCAAAATAATTAGTGTTTCCGTTATGTGCTTGAGTCAGGCGATCAAATTACAACCGAATTTTTTTGAGCTGATTGACATGCAATGATTCCTTTGTTTTAAACCAAATAACCGCCGAAATATAAAGATAATTAAGAAAACAATAGATCAAGTGGTATCTGTATCTGTAAAGTGGTAATTTGCATATTAACTTTAGAATAGACTAGCTGGTACAAAACGATTTGAAAAAAATATTTTGTTATAGAAATTGGTTTTTGGAAATCGAACTCAGGATCCATTGTTTACAGCGTAATAGTTGTTATTAAATAAGGCGATAAATAATACATTATTTATCGCAATATTCATTACAATGAAACATCGAAATCGAATATCGACAGTTAGCAAAGTTGATATCGGTGTCCACCTATCTATTTACCATCACACGCTATCTTCCAATCCGTGGGTTACTCTTTCATCCGAGTCGAAGTTCGAATTTTGGAATCTTCGACGTCCCAAGTAAGTTAAAAAAATTCCACATAGACTAAGAAAGTTTTCCACTTCTAAAAATCAATAATATCCTCTATGACACTTATCATTCACTCCGAACTTAGTCTACGGTCACGCTGTCTGATAGTGCAACGTTCGAAAATTCAAGTTTCGAATCAAATAGTAACCTGCTACGTTCGAAAATTCAAATATAATTTCGGATCAAATAGTAACCCCTCTGAGGATTTTTTTCGTCTTCAAACGCCTCGAACCCAACAGACAAAATTACAAGTCACAACAAAACATAAAACTTCCCCGTATTGTTTAGTTTTATAGCGTACATTACGGTCACCTTAATTGTTAATGTCCAGTGGAATTAATGGAACAATAAACATCAGCAACCGCGGCACGTATCGTTGCGATAATCGTGACGTTAACTCACCTGCCGCCAATATATTTCGAAAACTTTATCAAGGTCGGCGCAGAATTGATTTAGTATATTTCAATTATACTGCCTCGGTGGCGTAGCTACTAGGGTACGGTTACAAAGCAGAGGTCTCGGGTTCGAATCCCGAGTTGGGCAAAGTGATATTTTTTTGTATCAGCCCATATACGTCCCACTGCAGGGCACGGGTCTACTCTACAATCGAGAATACGATTGAGAGTGGTTAGGCCATATAGTCCACCACGCTGGCCTAGTGCGGGTTGGCGGACTTACATACCATAGGAATTCTTATAAATCGCTATGGTATGCAGGTTTCCTCACGATGTTTTCCTTCACCGTTTTAGTGCGTGGTGATTGATTATCAATACACACATGACTCCGAAAAGTCAGAGGTGTGCCCTGGGATTCGAACCCGCGACCACCGTGAACATGTGGGCAGCCGCGTCTAGTTCGTTTACCAACAGGCCACCACGCACTTGTACGCACTTGTACCACACGCAAAGTGATATTGGATTTTTCTATTCATTATCAGCCCAAAGTCAGGAATTTGTGCCCGATAGGATAAGCTCGCTACCTATCACATTGTGGGACGGAACATACAAGGCGAAATGTGGGTGTCCTGGCCTACCCCCTACCCTACCCCTTCTGGGAAAAAGGCGTGAGTTTATGTATATGACTGTTGGGTGTGTTTATATTATTTTTCTATAAGGATAGAGCCTATGATAATGCAAAACATTCGATGGTAAGAATAGTCCAGTCAAGATAAAGAATCAATCGACGCGAATGTCTCTCGTCGATCGGTAAGATTCGCTTAATCCGGATTGTACCGAAAATATTTAAATATTGTATTGAAAGTGGCACACTTACATGACTCAGCGAATATGTCACCCGGATTGTAACCACATTAAAAATATAAAAGAGCGTGGTGGGTTGTTGATAACGGACCAGACGCGGCTGCCTACATCGAAGATGGATCATTTTGGGTCTATTAACCGTAAAGTGCCAAATGTTAATTTTGTATTTTACTTAGTCTTATTCGTATTTATTGGAATTTAACTGTATACAGTTTCAAAAGTCGGTTAAGTGGAATATAATTGAGCGTACTAGTTTTTTACCCATTTTAAGTTATCCTATTTTGTATTTCGTAGATACTATTTGACAGTCAAATACAGTGGACGAGAATATATGCGAAATGTGTGGCCATTGACTATATTTAACATTGATGTCGATGGTGGCCCCGGGTTCGATGCCCGCTGTGTATGGTCTACAAATAGTTGTTTTCGATTTTAGAATTATAGGACGCTGAATAATGAAACACATTTTTAATTGACTTTATAACCTAGGATCCGAGCTTGAAACTTATTGAAAGCAAACCTTGATACCACAAAGAATCATTACACGGTTGCGTCTGTGCTTGTTAGGCAAGCTCTCAACATGTTGTGTTACGTGATTTGACCAAATTGTTGCAATAACCCAATTTAATGACCACTTTCATCTCGATGTATTCGCTTACATATTTTTTTGCCCAGTCAACATTCTTAGTACAAAGACATCAATTTATTTTATAGACGGGAAATAAACATATTGTTTCTATATTTTGAACGTTTTATTACAATTACACGAGTTTATCGTGCATAAAATACTAACACGGTATGGCAATTTCTCTGGGACGGTAATTAACCCAGTGACTGTTTAAGGAACGTCTGCCTATCCTTCCGGACAGGCTCGCGATTATGGATATATGAAAATAAAACGGATACGAAAAATTCCTATTTTGTTGCGTCTGGACAAGAAACGCATAATCCAAAGAGTAATCTTTTAACTATGAGCCTAACAGCTTTATAAAATTCAGTATAAAAGTAATTAAATCTTCAAATTCAAATTGAAGTATAATAATATGCTATAACATGTTTCGCATTACGTAAATTTTTTACCACAATTTTGTTGTTGTCAATCATATTCCCCAATAACAAGCTGAGAAAGAATCTAAAATAGAAATAAACTATTATGCAAGGAGTCGTTACACCACAATCAAAACATTAGCCCGATTCATCTTTAATAACATGTTATTTGTAGCAGAGAAAACGAAACTGGACCAAAATGGAAAAGAGAATGTAATACATGCATAATAATATTATCTTTGTTTTTATCAAATTTTCTGTCATAATACAAGATTTTACAAAATCGTTGCGAGCAACACCTAATTTCAGTAACACTCTACTAGAAATGCACTGGAGCGCGCGCATCATTTACGGGGGAATACTTTGCGCGCTTATCGCCCTGTCCACAGATTTATGTCGATAATATAATACTCAAAGTACTTATCCATCAACAGGAAACATATTTTAAAATAAGTTTATTAAAATTGTCGAATACTTCTAGATCTAAAGTCTGATACAACTGGAAAACGCACCTTACGACGACATCTAGTCACCTTCCGTGAACTTTATCCTACCGAAGGCGAGCGGCAAAATAAGAATACCATTACAATATGGCGTCGCATGGTGACGTTAATTGACATTTATTTGCGGAAGAATAGTAGGAAGTAATTTATTAAAACTAAGTTGTATAAATTACAACAGTAATATGCAAGTAGGTCTACGAACTATGAAGGACAACTGCTTTCGATTTTTAAATCACTTCTCTTGCGTCACATCGAGTATGACTTTAGGCATTGTTTTTTTTTTCTTTTATAAACTTTCAGTTAAAAACAAGATATAATGTATGCTTACAGCATTTTCATCACAAAATAATAACACAGTGGGACTGCTTTGAATTGCATTAAAAGTATACGCTAAAATATTTTTAGGTTATTAAGTGCAATACTTACCATGTCAAATGCTTAAAAGTAAATTGATTTCAAATAAAGAATGATAATTTATGTTAATAACAAAATCATAGTAAAACACACAGATATGTAACATTTTGTGTTAATTTTTTTCTATTTAGACACAAACAAATGTATATTAAAATTATTACAACTCTCTTTTTTTTATGAAACTGATTAGAGTTACTGTTTTTGTATAAAATTGGCATGTAATTATTGTATGCTCTTCAAAATCAATAACAAGGAATATATTCCAAATAATTTGATTACAAACAACATGATAACACCTAAACTCCATTAAAAAATACACAACCTTAGTCACTGCATTTACTCAATATTTATAAAACAAATATATGTACATTAAATGGTCAAGAAATGCGGAAACGTAAAGGTAAAAACCTGTGTATTTAAAACAAGTTTACATATATAAACATTACGCCTTCTTCTGAGAAGGGGTAAGCAGAGATGCTACCGTAACATCCACGTGGCGCCTTGTGTATTCCGACCCGCTATAGGTGGCGAGCCTATCGCCATATCGGGCTCAAATACTTGACTCATACATGCATACATAATTATTGTTACCTCTGTATTCCATAGGGTAGGCAGAGACTAAAGAACGCCACTTTGCTCGATCCTGACATATTACTTTCGCTTCATCCACTTCCCCTGACCTGACTCCGGACTGATATATCAAAATCCAATATCATTTTGATCGACCCAGGTTCCGAACCTGAGACCTCAGTGTTGTAATCGTACTCTAGTACAATTTCGCCACCGAGGCAGACAAAAGTTTTCTAGAATATATTTCCACAACCTCCAAAATCGTCTGGAGCTAAGTGACGGCGGCCTTTACGGGTCATCCACATGTCTAGGGGTCATTTGTTACGCATAGGATATGACAAATTGATCGCACTGTTGGTCTTGTTAGGCCGGTTGGTTGTTTTATATCGTATAAATAAATAATATTTTAGTATTTGCAAATATCACAAATATGAAAAATAAAGGTGTCAAAATTCAAAGGAATTCAGTAATAGAAATACTACGATTAAAAGATTACAAATGTTTATTAATTTCCAGGAATATTTCCAAGGGATAAAAAAAGTATCTGCCTGGGTGAAATTACACTCTGGAAAATTTAGATACAGATGTATAAGTCAATATTGTTTTTTGGTTTAAAATCCATTGCGTGTGATCAACACGTTGACTATTTTATACAAAAGCAGAATTTATTAATTAATTTTGTCGATTTAATAAATTAAATTCAGTTAAATTGTATCAATATAACAAAAACAAATGAATAAATCTTTTTTAAGTCAAAAAGGCGCAATTTTGTCACGATTTTGTTTACAAAACAAAATTATGTTTAAAAATGCATTTATGCGATTGTTTTATTCTTGGCAATTTGGTGTGCTTAAAGAACTTTGTTTTCCGTATATTAATAAGGTAATTTTTCCGTATATTAATAAGGAGTAATGATAACTATACGATTCTGTAAGTAAACATTTAAAATGCCCGATATTGTAGTAATTGGTTCATTCATATTTTCTTTTTCATTAGCGCGTGGTACGCAAATATGTAATTAAGTTTCGAGAAAGTCATTGATGCATTGACGGAAGTGCGGGAAGTCACTATAATTACTGTCACAATCGACGATTGACCAATGGGACCACCCATTACCAATTAAAATATATTTTATTCGTTCAGTGTTAATAACATTTTTTGTTATTTTAGTTATGCTCTAGTAAACTAATATTTATAAACCCAAAAGTCACATACATGATACATAGTCCTGCCCTACACGGTGTAACAGAAATTACAAAAGGTATCATACCAGACCAGACCATACATCACGGGAAACATTTCGGTCTCACAAACACTGACCCGAAATAGATACCTGTGAATCGAACAAATATTTGTCACTGAGTGAGGATCGAACCCGGGGTTTCTCGTTTTACTGCCAACGTTTAACCAACTGCGCCACGCAGAGTATCATATTTTTATAGTTCCTGTCATCAGTTTTATTATAATATTGTTGTTGTAGTCACAGCTTTCACTCCCGTAAAACCTACGAAAATCTGCTATTTCATATATTCCATCGATTATACCAACAACCAAAGAGTTCTATAGGTACCCAAAAAACACAATATTTTCGGCCAGTTTTCCTGTAATCATGTACAATATGGATGTTTGTGATGATTTTCCGCTCGCTTACATCGTCGCACATCTCCGTCGAGATCGAAGCGATATGCCGTTCCATTCAATGGCAGATCTAATTTAGATACCCGTGACGGCCTGCCGCACAATACCCTTTCGCTCTATGGCGTGAAATATCATGAAAAGATAATATTTTATATTTAATGGAATTGAATTATATTGGTTCTGTTTAGCTCTGTTTGTGTATGGAGGTCTTATTCAATCAAGTGAAGTATTTATTGTCTATCAATAGGCTTGCAAAACAGTTTTTTTTTTTTATTGCAATGAATGGCGAGACAAACATGCCGTTCACCTGATGGTAAGACATTGTTTGAGCGTAATGCGAATTACAAATTTACATAAACATGAACAATTTGGCATTAAAAGAGAAAAAAATAAAGCAAACAATCTGCACGTTATACGCCACAAATATTTCAAAAAAACTGATAAACCTTTAAAAAACTAATGTACGAGTATAATCCTAAACCGTTTAGAAAGTAGCTTAATATTCTTTTCAAACCCAACCTACCGCATCAAAAAACTAGCAATAACAATACAATCATAGTTCGAGCTAGATTACTCGCTCAGTGGAAGCGACTGGGAAACCTACGCCAACGTGATGGGTTAATGGACATCCAGTTAAAAGCACTGGAACGGTCCGGAATACGACGATTACAGGCACGACTGTCTTTTGTTATTGCTTCTTGCACGTGACTGTGGGGGTGTTTTTTTTTATTGTAATGAATAGCGAGACGAGCATGCCGTTTGCCTGATGGTAAGCTATACAACCGCTCATGGTTAGTAGCAAAACTAAGCAAAACCATGAATTGCTATACTTGACATCGCACTACGCTCGCCGTCCTGAGACATAAAATGTTGATATTGAATATATCCAGTGAACGCAACAGTGCATTTACACTGCTGTTTGGCGGGAAAACAGACATTGGGTTGATACCTACCCAAGCAGTCTCTCACATACAAAAGACCTAACACCAGTGCATTTCTTTCCAGGTTTTCTTTTTGTGTTATAAACAAGTATATCTATTGATAAATTGGGATTTTTAGCGGAGGATTGTGTAGCAGGAGACATTTTTTTAGATTGGCTTTAGCTATATTATGTTAATTTTGGAACCAAAATCATACTTCTTTTACATCAATGATATTGTGTGTCGTTCCGCTATGGTAAGATGATTTCAAAATGAAATTTAACTACCTATATTTTTTCGATGCTATCTAGTTTATAACGTGAATAATATTGGAAAATGTGACTTTTCTATACTTAAGTGTATTTGATCCACTGCCTACCATATTTTTTGGAGGTTTAACGTCAATAAGTCGAAATTCACGACTATGATTCAATTATACATAAAAATAACTTTATGTCACAAAATCAAAGATGTTGTTTCATAAAATTTTAATAAAGACTACTAGGCGATTACCTACTAATTTAAATATACTTACAGATAATTACGCAACCGCCGCTTATAACTTTAATAAATCACTCATAAGGTTATAAACTCAATACTCGTATTAAAATATTATAGCTACCATTCTAAATTATGCATATCGAATTAAAACCAAGTATTAACTTGTGTGGTCCCATGGTCATTTATTTGGAACAAAAAAAAATTGGTTCCGTATATCGTGAAATCATGCCTTTAACTTATTATGCCTTCACGGTTTAGTGGTTGCGCATACAAGCTACGTACTGCAAGGTAGCAGGTTCGATCTAAAATATCTGTATCAGCCCATATACGGCCCACTGCAGGACATGGGCCTCCTCTAAAATCGAGAGTACGATTGAGAAGGGTTAGACTATATAGTCTACATTGTGAACTGGTTTTGAAAAGAGCAACACTAGAGTTTCTTGCCCGTTCTTCTCTACTGAAAACCGCTTTCCGAACCGCGTGGTAGATATAAAAAATGACGATGTTGAACATTTTAATGGATTCAATAAATTATTTTCATTTCATTTCAGTCCAGCACTAACTTCGGACATTAGAACTTCGTGTTCGTAAGTAGAGTAACCCGCCCTAAATTTACAGTCAGATGCTAGCCTTCTCCATACATACAAACATAAACTCACGAATTTTTCCCAGACAAGGTAGACAGAGATGCTTCCAAGATTTTTCATTTCACCTTTGTAGGTTCCGTCTCACAATATGAGAGGGGACGAGCCTACCGCTATTTCAGGCACGAATTCCTGACTCCGGGTTGGTAATTGATATAAAAACTAAAACCACTTCACCCGACTCCGAATTCGAACCTGAGACCTCAGCTTTGTAATCGTACCGTAGTACGAGTACAACTACGCCATCGAGTCATTACTCTAAACACAGACTAAATATGGGTTCATTAAACAAATAACCTCTAAATTAATAACTTTCTTAATATCCGACTACGGTAACTTATTACTATAATTAAAGTATTCTTAACACCCGTTCTAGATTATACGGCCTTCTACACTTCCTTTCTAAATCTTTAATGTTGTAGTAATATTTATTGCTGATCTTTATCCTAATATCATGAGATCCGCAAGGAGGGTATCCGGAATATATGTGAAAATTAGATACAATTATCAAAACACGGTCAACTTTTTCGGAATCGATTGCACATCAGGGGAATTATTTTTCGTCTAAACCTTTAGTCGGTTGCCCTCACAATTGAACCTAGGACCTCACGATTCCCTGGCCATGTACATTATTTACCAATTAGCCGATAATTATTGGTTGACACCAATAAATAAAACCGTAAAGTAATATTTTATACAAGTTAAGACCAACTGCATTGAGCGGTTCTCATATTAACATACATTTTAATTTTACCGTAATTATTCAAATTAATTTTGCAAACGAAACTGTTATATCTATCTTTGTATCTATCTATATATGTTATGTTATATATATCTCAATAACAAATGTTTTTATATCTTACAACATAAATAATTTTGTATTAAACATCTTTGCAAATAAACTAAAACCTCGTAATTAGGGGTTCGTCATTCGAAAGCAAGTTCGAACGTTCAAAGTACACATTGAGATAATATACTAAAGGGGACACTGCAAACAAAATGTTTGTAACCAAATGAAGGGTACATTCTATTTCTGTCACTGTCACTCCTACGAAGTATCATTATCTTCCATCTCGCTTCATTGTGTACCCGTGTGCATGCCCCATACGCACAGATTTTGTTCCCGATGTCCGCTCTAGTATAATACCTCAATGAAAGTACAAAGTAAGTTATTAATTTTCCACTTCTAAAAAATCAATGCTATTCTCTATGATATTTATCATTCATTCCAAACTTAATCTATGGTTACAACGTACTATAGAGGATTCGTACATAATGTGGAGTACCTACGTACATTTTACAATTTAAAATTTTACTTATGACGTCCCAACATTTGAAAATCGTTATAGATCATAGTATGACTATATAGTATTTATCGGTAACGCTTGGAAAACATCGTAACAAAACTAGCGTTTGTATGACACCTCAGCCACAGCTCAGCCTCAGCCTTATAAAACCATTGTGGTGGACAAAATTTACACTTCTTTGAATCGGTTAAAACTTAGCAGGGTGATGTATGGCAAATAAATACATATTAATATTATATCATGGCGATAAATAAGAAGTAAATGAATAGAGAAACAATACATAACCAGCTTTGATACAGTTCCAATTTGTGTTTTACTCTCTAAAATCCTTGGTATATTAAATAATAAAAAGAACTCGTAAGACCTTCTAAAACTCAACTGTACGTTTCCACAAGTGAGCTATTAGCGACAAATGTGGTTACATCAGCATGGTTGCACCATACCCGTCGCGGTGGAACTGCAACCACTGGTTACACCCCACACTACCTTTCCTAGCATTTGAATTAACTGACCAACGCCACCGTAACTAATTCACTTGACGCGCGATGGTGAAATGCTACCACGTTGCCAACTACGATACTTAAGTGTGATAGACGTTTTGGTGGCACAATGTATAAGGTGAATAAACCGTAATATGAACTATTTATTTTCCGCGTAATAAAATATTACAAGCCTTTTTATGTGATGGAATTAGTAAGATGTCTCTGAATGTCTATAATAATAAATTTTAAGCTAGTCCTTGTCCAAACAGAAGCATTAAGAAGAAGGATTAATGGAAATTGAAAGACTTGTTTGAATGTTGAAATCTTTACAATCGCAGCGATTGTCTGTTAGACATATTTTAAATAAATCGTATTTAAATTAGCCCTTGAGTGTGTAGAATATTAATGCGTGGCTTCTTCTAGGTCGCTATGTAATCAAGCGACATTCCCGAAATTCGTTGCTAACTATATAGTGGGGTTATTCTATAAAAACGATAAATTTTCACTTCTCAAATATCAATACTATTCTCTATTTTACTTATAATTTTTTCCGAACTTAGTCTATGCTTGCGACGTAAGATAAAGGAACCCAACATTTTATGGAGTATCTAGGCACATTAGTGAAGTTTTACGTGCGGCGTCCGAACATTTGAAGTTCGTACCGTTTTTATATAGTATCCCTCCAAGGTATATCTGGACCAGTCTTTCCCAAAGTGGGCGATAACGCCCCCTTGTGGGCGCTGCAAGTCTCAAGGGGAGCGGTAAGCTAGTATTTAGCTAGGAGGCCTCTTAGACAACATGAGATAGATTGCATGAGCTCTCGACTCTCAACAACTACTTGTGAACATCAACTAATATGAATTAAAAGATTGCTCAAACTCGGTTCTATATTTCTCTCCGCGTAGTTCATATATCATATAGGTGTGTCATAAAAATGGGGCGCTAAAAAATACTTATTCTCAAAGTGGGCAGTAGACAAAATAAGTTTGGGAACCACTGATCTAGACTATCTAGAAAACGAAGGCAGGTGGTAGTTTTAGTATCCACAGACACTACGCAACAAAAAAATCGTACCAAAATACACCGATTGGTTCTTACAATTTGTTTATTATTGTCGTGTTTGGATGGTAAATACGTAATTATTACTTATATAATATTGGAAAACATGGCGAACCATTATCCATTGCGTCTTTAAAAAAAATGTGTGTGCATTATTATGTTAGAAAAAACTATTTATTTACACGGCGATAATTTAAAAATACAAAAAAAAACTATTCTTTTTTCATTTCAGCTTGTATTGTGTTTGAAGTCACTGAATCTACCGCCTGGCTTCGCTTTCGTTTGCTATCTGAATATATCCGAATATATCAATGATACTGTGATACACATAATTATATGGTAACATACACACATTTTCCTATAACCTGTTTTTTTATGAATTCACAGTGTATTAATTACACTTTTCCAAAATTTAAAGTACCAGTAAAGTTTTAAGGCATCCGGCAAAATGGTTCAGCCGTGAAAAGTTGACGAACAAGTTTTAATTTAAACTTGTTATTATTTATGACGTGTATATTTATAAAATAAGGTCAATACTTTTATAGTATTGCGTAGATTGCATTCGAGTAAATAATTCATTACAAAAACATATTATTTAACCTGCGAATCTTTGGTTGTGTTGAATATCCGACCAGATCAAAGACGTAGTGAATTCTGTCTAGATACGCATAGGTATAAATCGAATCTTACACACATATTATAACTACTAAATGCATAAACTCACGCCTTTTTAAAGAGGGGTAGGCAGAGGTGCTACCAGGGAACCCAAAATACGCCTTGTGTGTTCCGTACAACGATGTGATATAGAACCTATCACCATAAGGGGCTTTTTTTTTACTCCTGGCTGATAATTAATAGAAAAATACTATGTCATAGAAATTTGTTTAGGGTCTACGTGTTTGTGAGACCGAAAAGCCTCTCGTAGTTCCTGATACCCACAACACGAGACTCGATCTTAGTGTGGGATCAGGACTATGTATGTGACTGTTAATTTAAAAAACTGACTAAGCATAAGGCTGTTGCACCTTAACGCTGGCAGGGGATTTTCCAGTACGCAGACTAACAACGTGACGAGATAATAGGTACTGCTGTCACCAATATTCTCGTACCTTCGAAAATTACGTAAAAACCTTGACAGCTGAAAATACACTTAAATGTAATAAACAATATTCATACTAAGATATTAAAAATACGAAAGTGCGTTCGTTGAATTGTCATTCGTTCACGTAGCGATATATAAATGTATAGGTATATATATTTTTTAACTCTAGCTATTTGTACTGTAATTTCCTACGATATTCCGTACTGGTCACCCCGAGACATTTCCCAATAATCACTAGTTACAATGTCCTTCAAAACAGGCCACAACAAACAATAGTCAAAGCCACCCTCTGACTATATCCCCTCAGATGATTCTACCAAAGCAGAGACCTACCGCCTTATAAAACTTTAGGCAGATCAGATGTACAAACTTAGTTTGACTTTGAAAATATCATCGCCGTACATTTTTACTACTGGTAGGTGTCTAATATATGAGATGCCTTCTAGATAGGGACCACCGTTTTCTTTCCCCTTCAAACAGTAGTATGAACGCACGGTTGTGTCCCTCTTTGAAGAAAATTGTAGCCAGAGTAACTGGCCATATTGAGACTTAACATCTTATGTTTTTTTTTTTTTTTTTTTATTGCTTTGAATGGCGAGACGAGCAAGCCGTTCGCCTGATGGTAAGCGATACGACCGCTCATAAACACTAGCAACATTCCACTGCGCTCGCCATCCTGAGACATAAGATGTTAAGTCTCAATATGTCCAGTAGTTACTCTGGCTACAATGTCCTTCAATCCGAAACACAACAGTGCATTTAAGCAGTGTTGTTTCACGGGAGAAATAGACATTGCGGTGGTACCTACCCAGATGGCCTCTCACATATGAGAGACCTACCACCAGTAAAAGTCTCAGAATAGCGAGCGCATTGAAATGCCAGACATTGGTTTGTAATTCATGGTGGGGTTTGGCATTGCTACTGCTCATGAGCGGTCGTATTGTTTAACATCAAGCCAGCGATATGGCTCGTCTCGCCATACATAGCAATAAAAATAAAAAATAAGAGTTGAGACGTATTTGACTTTGCTAATGCATGGGATTGACATTTTCAAGGTCAGAGTTATGCAAAGTTAGTTTATGCAACTGAGCCTAAGAATGAATCACGATTTTTTCTCACATAATCAGTTTATGAATTGGAAAGTGACGTAAGAGTTCCTTATCGCGGAAAAATAACCAATGCCAGTAGAAGTATATTATTTTAAATTGTCCACGCAAAATTGAGAGTAAAACGCAGTACGAAATGAAGTTAAAAATATTCAAAGTTGCGTAAGTGGTGTAATAAAACATAAACCTTGTGATTTCTGACGAACTTGTGCTGTCACATTCGAGGCTATATATCTGGGCGTGAAACGACCTGCTTCTAAGGTGTATAGGTTCTGCGGTTAAGGTATCGAGTATCGTGTTGAAGATGATACCAGATTGGTTGATCACATATTAAATGAAAATCTTTTCTAAAATTACGTATATAATTAGGTTGTTGTTAGTTGGTTTGTCTTTTCTTTACTGTACGATGAAATACGTTTTTTGGAAATGCAAGAGCCAAGGTGTCAGTCAAAACTAGTTTGAAATATAAGTAACTGCAAATATTTTCAATTGCAATAGCGCAGGGAATTGGATATATTTCCTGTGCACAATTAATAATACCTAATTATTGTAATGATCAATTACGCTCTAATAAGGAGGAATTATAATTTATAGACTCAACAAGTAACCTTACTGAAAATTTTAAAGTATCATAACGTAGCTAACCTAATTTATATCGCTAAATACGTCGCAAATATTACAAAAGTAACTTACACCCACATTTCACAATTGATACGAGAAAAAAGGACGGAAACAAACTTTGCAGCCAACGGAAACACTTCGGATTGATGTTCCGTAATCACAAAGTTATCGCAATGAATGTTGCAATATGCCGGCACACATAGCCACAGCCGTGCCCGCAAGTCTTGAATGAAAATAAATAAAAATATAGGTGTTAACTAGTTCGCATCAAGATGTTAAGTAAATACATTAAGTAAGAACTCGAATTAAGATTCCCTTCCTCTCCTTGCATAAGCATATTATACAAATAATTAATATTGTTATTAGATTGTTAAAGTCTGCATTTTTTGGAATGCAATGCAAGTACTGAAATATCAACTGAAACATAAAATAATTAAATCAGAATTGACTAAATTCATTGGGATTTAAGTAAAATATTGAACCAGATACAGACGGTACAAGTTAAATAATCTACGATCACGAATCTTTACATCAATTGGATTTATGATATTTTCACTTTTTATAGTCAAAATCCTGGCTGCGAATGATTTTAACAGTAAAATTTCTCATGTGAAATATTAAATAACTAACGTAATTGATGAAAAGGAAACACAGTACATACGCTACATATGTATATAGCTCTACACTAAAGAAGATTTTTGTAACAACATACGGCGTTTTAGAAAGTGACAACAGCTATGCGCTGAAGTCTAATAAATGGCCTGCGCTGTTCTGTGGGTGCAATACCAACACGCAAGCCGATGCTGTCACAATTAAAAATAATTGGAATTACGCGGCGAAAACGGACAATCAACGCATGTCACTATTAACGAACATAAACAATGGCGGTTTGAATGTTCTGGGTGCTATTGAAACTAAAAAGCTATACTATTATTGCTTAGCAGTTTATAATGCTCCTATTCGCTTACGCATTCTCTCTCTATCTCCATCCTTCTGTTCATTAAGACGAAGTCCATAGCTAAACATAGACCTCCTCCAACGATATATTATGTAGGATTTTATCACCGAAAATATTTGTGAGCATACATTTCTCTAAATTTTTCATAGGAATTTTTGCATTGGAATTAAGCATGCACAAACGTTTTCCCCAGAAAGGTAAGCAGAGCTAGATAACATTCAGGCTAACATTGGCATTAATCACATAACAATGACAACTTATCAAGCATATTAGCAACGAAAGGATTTATGGGAGCGCCTACTTATGGCGAGTTTAACCAAAGTGAATTGGCCTTCTCGATAATCAAATTCATGACCCTCCAATTCTTTCATGCTGCCACTAAAACAAGGCGCCATTTATTCATCCAGGCATTTTTTATATTTTAAACTTGAAACTGAGTGATTGATCAAGTCATCAATCCATTAAAGAAAGAAGCCGTTACTTCTTTGAATAGTGTTGATGAATCATTAAAATACTTGCAGCCCGTTATATTTGCAGTCATCAAAATATTATGTCTGACATTTTATTCAATCTCCATAACAGCATATGCTGTATTATTTTTATTAATCGTCGAAATTTTAATTGCAACTTGAATTTTAAATTCATTTCTTTTTGCCAAAATACCGAGAATTAAATTTCAAGATTATATATGGACTTTTCTTTCAATGCGAGGATGGAAATTACAATGACAAGTTGGTTGCTTCTGAAAATGTCAGAGGTCAGTAATATTTTTAATTAAAGGCAATAATAAATATCTCTACGATCTTTTAACATACGTAAAAATATGGTAACAGTAAGTTCTACGCACATTGAAGGCGAAAACACGAAAATATATCCGCGTCAGAAAATAAACAACAGTAACTCAACTAGTTTGCATTCAACGTCAGCTTTACATCACCAGCAAAATTATAATAATTCTACATTCACATGCCTCTCAAGCATTCCGGATTTACCTCCTTGGCCTACTCCTGCCAGATTCACTTGGCCCGAATAATTCACTCGTCTTTTTCAAGCGAAATAAAAATTTTCATTTTTGCATTTACTTCCACTTGACACGATCGACCTCTGAGGCTACAAATGGCACATACTTCTAAAAGTCACATTATTTAATGGATTTAGGACAGTTGCTTAGTAAGTTAGTTAATTACGATTCACATGAGCATTACCATGTAATAGATTCTAAGAAAACGATGGAAAATATCAAAGACGTGCTGGAGGAAAATGTCGGTAATTTATTGTACCATCTTTGTAATGAGCCATGCATAAAGGTTACATTAAAAAGGGCTAACATGCATAACAATAGAGATATTAGAGTAGCGGAAGAGCATAAGGAAAGCCCATTGAGTCTAGAAGCCTCGGGACAACCTCGCATGTTCCATTTGCCTCAAGTTGCGACCGGCCTTGAGGGCGACCTCGTTTCGACTCTTCGCCTACCAGTCATGTCACGATCCAACTTTGTAGCGATTACGTTTAGAATAAACTATATACAACGTTGCACAGCTGTCTCCTGGTATGAATCAATGACAAAATTCCGACGAAGGCGGCAAGTATATGAAATAGCGATAGACATTTCGTCACACTCGGGCAATATGATACTTTCACTGTCTTCAATTCCGTCACTTAGTAGTTAGTGATATAAGTATTTGATTTTTATATAATGCAACTGATGGATCGACATTGGCGATGTTGTTTATTTTCAAAACGAACAGTATTTTAAAATCTACGCCAATTGCGTGATTTATGGTAATAAAAACTATATTCTGAAAAATATGAACGCCAAAGCGATTGACCTTCTGTGTAACTATCACTTTTATGTTATAATTGTAACGTTAAGTTGTATCGCAATGTACTTCTCAACAACCACTGCCGCGCCCTTGCGCACGCAAAGTAAATGCTTTATTATATTCCTAATATAACAAATTCCGGATACAAATGACATTAACTGTATTTAGTAAACACGTTAATTTCATGAATGTATCTAGGCTAGTACAAACCACTATCAGCCGCTGCCAATAAACAATCCCAATCCAAAATTTGCCGTTTTAGATTGACAGCTCAATCTTTTTTCTGATACTATATTGCCAATAATGAATCTCAGTAGTGAAAAAACTATGGCAACATGACAAGAGACCAATCGAAAAGTAGAAAATAATCCAGATTGACTTCAATCAAATTTTTTCGATTGATTATTGGCATCGGCCGTAAATCAATGAGTGACGTAGATTGACAGTCTCAGTCGTGCAATGAGCGAAAACCCGACTGTGATATGAAATGCCGGAAGCCAGGGGTTACTCTATTTCCCGACCTAAAATTCGAATGTTCGAACTTCAACGTCCACGTAAATGATAATGGTTTTCCACTTTTATAAATCAATACTATTCTCTATGAAGCTTATCATACACTCCGAATTTATTCTAAGATCGACATACGATAGGTATTTGAACATTTTGTAAAGTATTTAGGCATATTGCAACACTTTTATGTTGTTCTACTATGATGTTCGAAAATTCGCCGTCGTTTCTGTGTATAGAGTAACCCCTCTGAATACAGTTCTAAACTAAAAGAAATATTTGTGTTACCTTTCAAATTAATATTCTGAGAAACTAGAACTAAAAAGACTTGAATAATCCGATAATCATTACATAAAATATTTACCAATCTAAATGTCCAGTGTATATTCAAATATTTTATTGATACATAAACAAGCTTACAGATAATGTATGTGTACGTTAACAACTGCATTAGTTCGGGAGAACTGTGTCGCAGTCATTAGCGCCCACCTCCAGGAGGGAAGACGATCGTATCTCAAAAATATTCAAAACTATAACTAAACAAACTACTACTAATATTTTTAAAACTGGACAGAAATGTTATCATAATTTCTGCCTATTATATGTATGTTTTAATTTTAATATTTTTATATATTTTTATTTTTATATTAATTTAGGAATTTACTGCCTTAATAACCTATTTTAACTATCGAATGTTTCGTCTTCTTCCCTCAAAGTGAATCCAAAAGTCTTTCGAAAGGGAAAAACCATTCGACAACTAAAATAGTTTTGAAAAGTATAACGAACTACAAATTAGAACTCGCCAATTTTAGCAGACCTTCAATACATGTGTAATTGAAAACCTATCTATATCTGTATCAGCCTATATACGTCCCACTGCAGGGCACGGGGCTCCTCTACAATCGAGAATACGATTGAGAGTGGTTTGGCCATATAGTCCACCACGCTAGCCTAGTGCGGGTTGGCGGACTTACATACCATATAAATTCTTGTAAATCGCTATGGTATGCAGGTTTCCTCACAATGTTTTCCTTCACCGTTTTAGTGCGTGATGATTGACTATCAATACACACATAACTCCGAAAAATCAGAGATGTGCCCTGGTATTCGAACCCGCGACCACCGTGAACATGTTGGCAGCCACCTCTGCTCCGTTTACCAACAGGCCACCACGCAATTCGGAACATAAGGAAGCGAATTTCTACAAACAAATGTCTTTAACAAATTAATTTTGAACTTTTTTATGCTCTGTAACATTTCCCTGCGTACAATTATTTCGACCTTCATGTATCACTTAATTTGGACTAGTGTTTCGTAAGTCGCGCATTTGCTATGAAGGCCTGTGTAAGGTAACTTTATTATTTATATCTATTTACGAAATCATTAAAGTCATTAACATATAACATTGCAATGGTCGACAAAGCAGATAGATAGAATTGTATTACGTTTAATATAGGTTGAAGAAAGTCGCTGAAATCAGCCCTCTTTCAATAGTTTGCTCAGAATATCTTTAGCATGCCTATTTTCAGCAATTTGCTTTTTAAGATAACGATTATAAAGATTTGATCAAGCTTCATATATTATTATTATTAAATCCACTTTTACATTTCATTTCACTTGACATCCAGAACACTGTAAAAGTAATCCTTGACATTTGACCCATGTACATGTAGTTTTATATTGAATATCTCATTTGAAATCCACTTAAAACGTTTTAATATTACCAAACCATCAATCATGTTAATATACGTCTAGTTTAAAATTTACAATATCATCATTAACTTTAACGTGACTCAATATCCCACTTGTTCTTATATTAGGTCTACTGTTTCAATCCATTATTTTATTATTTTCAGTAATATTTATCCCAATAATTCCGGCCCCTACCAGCATTCACAATTAATATTTATGTTTTTCTACTAACAATTACGATCATAAAGGATACAGCCAAACTGTAATCTCAAGTACACCTTTTATGGGCCGACTCTACTGGGCTTGTACCGTCTCATGAATCAGAATCAGAATTCTTATTGCAGAATAAATTTCAGTCTCCGTGGCATAGTTGGTTAGACGCCAGACATGACAGGCCGAGGGTTCGAAATATTACTTGTATGATCTACAAGTATTTTTTTCGGATTTGGATGCTTGTGAGACTGAAAAGTATGTCGCAGTTTCTGATGCCCACGACACAAGACTCCATCTTAGAGTGAGTTCAGGACTATGGATGTGATTTTTCTAAAATATTCTTCTCGAAATAGGAGTTCATAATAAATTATAACATGAATTTGGTATAGCTCTGGTGTATCGTACAACTCGACATCGTTTCCTATGGACATTATTAGCCAATTAGCATTACCCAATGCACATTAAGATTCAATTCGAGCGCAATTTTGTCGACTGACAAATAGTTATTTCTTAACATTGTATACTTTCTATTATACAATACAATACAATAATTCTTTATTGCACACCAAATTACAGTATTGAGCTTAAAGATATGTTATGTTTGGTAATACAATGGGCGGTCTTGTCGCTTAAATCGATTTCTACCAGACAACCGCGATTTTTAATATCAGTATGGCTCTTACGAAAAGCTGCAATACAGTCCTAACATACACATTCTAGAATAAAAATAAACAACGCCACATAATTAATAGCACTTAGTAACAATGCGTAAACTGTCAAGTGTAATAACCTTTTCGTTTGCATTATTTACGCAATTACCGTTCCAAGGGCCACCGTGTCATCTGCGATAATGCTGCCTCGTTCCAAAATAATACGAATATAATGACTATTCTTTTGTTGTGTTCTTAATATGTATTTAGCTTTTAATTACCGGCACGCGATGTTAGCCAACCCGCTAAACATGTAGCTATGCAGTGTCACAACTCACAACCGTCGGTTGTTACTGGCCAACGTTTGTTACAAATGTTGGTTCCTTTTGAATATTGGCATTAATACTAATGAAAAAAATGTACACAAACCTATTAAAATATCAAACCACTGCTTGCTTGGGACTTACCACTTGCGTTTTGTTAAAAACCCACTAATACATTTATCTGTATCTGAATAAGCCCAAATACGTCCTACAGCAGGGCACGAACGGCCTCTACTCGAGTTTCTTTTATAATTTAGCATAGTTAAAGTATATAAATTTTGTAGAAATATTAATTATGATAGTTACAAAATGCTTAATGTAAATTAACCGTATAGTCCACCACGATAGCCTAGTGCGGGTTGACGTACAATTATCACATGAGATATTTTCGAGATAAATAATAACATACGTTTTATCCCACCCATAAATTATGTCAAAGCAAAATAACATTCTTCGAGGGGAGATAACCAATACACTTTCTCATACTATTCCCTAACATATCTTGACAGCCTCCGTAGCGCAATTGGTTATTCGCTGCGCCGCGCCGGCTGTGAAATGAAAGCCCGGGTATTCGATCCCGGCACCGAGACAAATTTGTCTTGGGCCTGGGCGTTTGTGAAACCAAAGTCTCTCGTCATTTCTGATACCGACGAAGCAAGAGGTAATTGATTGTAATTTGATGTTGGGACTGTGTATATGACTGCTGGAAGTATTACTAATATAAAAAAAATATTTATTCTACTAAAGATATAAATTAAATCCATACAGCGTTGATCCTCAAATTCTCAATTAACGCACACTGATTTCTAATTGCAGATAGCCAAACGCATTAGCACTGTAGCTGCGTAATTACAAATCAACACGGATACCGCTGTTTATTGAGATTACTCGGCAAACAGTTTGCTCGTCCTACATGCATTATCTTAGAACAAGAGGCCAGTTTAATTATATTTACAAAGGATTATATGATATTTAAGGACTTTTCTATATCATTGCTATATTTATAAGTACTTTTTATTGTTAAATAATGGAGGTCAAAGGTTTATGAATGCATTTGTTTCGATTTGGTGAAGTTTAACTAGGTGACCTAATGTAATCCACTTGGTTTAGAAACACAAAGCTACTTTCAACTTTACTCAGTTTAATTAATAGCTAATCATAAACTAATGCGCCATTTATGCGGGAAAAGTATCTCGTGGCGAGAATCGTATGATATTTTGTAGTTGCATGACATAAGATTATCGTCTTTCACCTAATGTTTACACCACGGGTTAAGAACCAAGCCAACTCAAGGCTAAATGTAAAATAATTTAATCATTGTTATTTTCGGATTAACGGATAGACAGAAAACCATTATTCATTTCAGTACGGTAATAACATAGAACCAAACCAGTCGATCAACTGTCATTGGCTTCACAGATTATTTTCAAAAGGTTCCTCCTACCTAAAAAGTTAAGAATCACTGGCTTACACGATGTACTATATCCTTACGAAAATCAAAACTTTGATGGGAAAAACTTTATGCACCGAACTGTTTACCTCATAAAACAAGACTAACAACATAAATCAATATTTACGAATAAAATCACATTAAAATTCAAGTCAGTAACAATCCTATTAAACTCTACTTAAAAATCGTGCTCGGTATTTGTCATTGCGTGTGTAAACAGTTGTTCTAAGCAAGCACTTGCGCCGCATATATATGTGCATTTTCCGTGTACAACCCATTTGTCAAGCCTAAAAGGCTGAATGATTCATCCTTACATGTTCTCTTGACAGGGAAGGTAACAGCGACAGCCGTCCTATCTAGACTTAATGGGAATAATTGTCCTTAAGGCGAAAATTACAGATTATTGTGTATTGTTATTTGTAGCACCGTGGCCCAGTGTGTTAGACGCTGGCTGGTAAACGAGACGCCGCGGGTTCGATCCCCGCACCAAGACAATTTGTGTGATCCATCCACCCAGGTATTTTTTTCGGGTCTGGGTGTTTGCGAGGCCGAAAAGTCTCGTGGTTTCTGATACTCACATGGGGTCAAGACTAAGTATGAGATTGTTGGGTGTATGTATGTAATACGTAAAAATTATTTAATAATTTTAATGTTTGTTAATCTTGTTTGCGTTATCATAGTTTCTCTAGCATTTGCTGTTTGGTAGCTTACTTAATATATCTCAAAAAGCCTTCGAATCGATTACTATAGCACTTACCATTGTCTAGATGATTTACGTAGAAGTAAAACTAGTGAAACACACTGGCCGCTAAGCCTATTTCCGAACGAAGATGTGATGAGGGCTAACTTATGCCCATAAGGGGCATAAAATAAAACCTTTACACGTAATAAAAATAAATATAAAATGGTCATTAGACTTTATAAGTCTTGCCTTGATTAAAGCAGAAGTGAAACAACAGCAACAAGGTGACAGCACGAAAACAAAAAATCGTCATGAATTTTTAACTATGCCGTCACTCTTCCATTTGTCGATTTTGATGGTGAATAATGAAAATCAATCAAATCAATACAATGTTATATCAGTATTTTTATTTACTCTGTTCGGAAGCCAGTTTTTGCCAGAGAAGAACGGGCAAGATACCTACTCTAGTGCAGTGGTACCTCAACCTTTCATTTTCCACCTTAAGTCATGGGGGACCATTTGTCAAAATTTCTGTCTAGCCATTGACCACCAAGCTGGTTGACTCATTTGATTGTGTTAATACAGCACATAAATGTAAGTAAATAGAGGGATTTTCCGTTTATCCATAAGTGAACATCCATAAAATTATTTTAAGGATGCTCACAGGGACCACCAGTAGTCCATGGACTACCGGTTAAGAATCACTGCTCCAGTGTTACCTCTAGTGACCTAATAACACCTTTTTTTAACGGGGGTCAAACTATTTATGGTCCTCTTCCTGCTAGCCAGGGGAGGAATGCAGGAAGGATATGTCGGGGTCACCGGCCTTCCAGTCCGGCACTAGGATGATTAACACCTAGGGTTTCTTTTCTCCACTATTCCCACCTTTCATGCTTTACCACAAAATACGAGTGAGTGGTCGCCTTTCATCAGGTTCCAAACAATTAATACGCAATGAGAGACACGCTCTATTTGCAAAGAGAAATGTTATAAGTAATATGATATATGTAAGAAATCTCTGACGTACCTTCTTTATTTCATCAGATTTGCATCTTAGATTAGCTTTACTTTTCATTTCAATATCTAGGGAGAGAGAAAATACGTTCTTGACTTTTCATTCGTTTTGTTATGTTTCATTCAGTTGTACAAAATCCAATATCATCTTCGTTAAAAAATATTATATCATTTTTAAGATTAAATTTTCTATAGATAATATTCGTATGATAACTTAAATGAAACAATAATTGTTGTTTGTACTTTTAAAACAGTCGCGTTACCAACTCATCCAAGGAACCTTATTTACTGACAAAAGTACTATTACTATCGTAAAAAAGTCGACAACCCTGCTTTATTCTTGGCACATCGGGTATCCATACCCATGACCTTTATGAGCTATAAATAAAACATCCTATAAATCGACAAATTCACACATTACAAGGTCATCAAAAACATTTCGTTACTAAAATTCAACAATAAACACTTTTCACACTTTCAATATTTTAAAGTTTTTAAACACTTTATCACAATTGGGCAAGACTGTAAGAAATTGAACGTAGTTGTGAAATTCGTCGCTGGATCAAGTTTATATTTAACGAATCATGTCCAATGACCTGTGTCAAGGCTACACAGTAAAGCAAAATAGTAATTAATAACACCTTTGTTTTATAAACTTAACGCGTTTAAACTGAAATCATAAATCCATCTGCGCTAGGTCAAGGCGTGTCACCGAAATTGCCGTAAAGGTTATAAATGGTCATTATTTTGTTATATCGTCAATGACAAAATAATTTCACGAAATAATGATATTGCTTAAATAATGCACTTCACTTTTTCCCACATCAACTTCACTTATGCTAATGCTTGGCAATGCTATTAACCGCGCACGATTGTATTTAATTTCACTACATGGAGTAATGTGGATTAAACGAAATGCGCATTTCAAAATTTCACATTTGCCTTATTCAAAATTATATGAGTTAATTAGTCTGTAATAACTTTGTTATAAAAACTATTTAAAAAACAATATATTTAAACTCTGCATTTTTTGCAACGTTGGTTTCAAAAGAGGCACAAAGAAAATCAACGATTAATGAGATCAAATTCGTCATTTACTTAATTAGGGATATCCTACCAATCTAAGAAGTCTGATTCAGACGATTTATGCAACGTCCACATGTCAACATCGAGACCAAATATGTTGCGACAGCTAATTGTAATATTTAGAATCTATTTCACAAATCTACTATCAAAAACAATTAGTAATGGTAATTTAACAAACATTTGATGGTAATCGAATTACGACATCGACGAAATTTGAACTGTTTTTATAAAATATGTAAAATTTCATGTGTGAGTCAATCTCCCAAGGTCCAAAACGACTCTTAAGAAATAACCCTATATCGGCGTCACCAATTTCTGCAAGAATGGTTCTTATTTGGATTTAATGTATAACAATTGGTATTCAGCTTATACCACAAGGATTACTGTTGAGATTAAACATCTCAAGAATACTGATACTAGTTTCCTCTTCTTGAGGTCCTTTGAGATTAAATCGCCTTTGGAGAATTAACCGGAACATTGAAATTATATATTAATAGCATTGACTTTTCCAACTACATTTTTTAAATTTGTTGCTGTATTTTGTTACATCCTGCTTCACGGGGTTATTTGTAATATTCCAGTAATTATTTCAGCGGATTATTGACTATTTTGTAGTTTCGCCCCAAGTCATAAGAGAATAAGAACTCCTTATCTTCTAAAGTTCACCGCTATCTTCATTTCTACGTCTATTACATCACTATAAGTAAAGTCAGCAACTTTCAGAACAACTTCATGTCAATCTAAGTGACAAAGATCTGTTGCAGGTCTAGAAATTGTGAAACGAAGTCTCTCGCAGTTTTTAGTACTTTGGAATTATGATAGTCTGTGCTGTGCGCTGCAGTGCAGTGAGTTGTTTCTTTAATCCAGACCTTTCTTACATAATTACAACTATATAAATGTATTTAAATGTCACATACGTAGATGACCTAGGTGCATTGAGGAGCGATCGACCGTCCACGATGATGACGTAAAAAGCCGTTGACCGATCGTGTTTACTTTCACAGCCGTGTGCAATGGACTTAAATGCGCTTGCTCGTGTGGTGCTCCGACCCACATTACATTGATAGCATTATCTGAGGACTTTGTGGGTAAGCCGGATTAGTTTGTTTACCTCTTGATCTTCTTTATTTCGTCTTTTGAGCTTAGACAAAAAAGTAACAAATTGTTATTTTAGTTTCATTCGTTTACGTGCTTTTATAGTTTTGTAACTCGAAAAAATAGCAATCAGAACGTGCTGGTAATCACGAAATAAGAAACGTGTTGTGAAGTTCTGGTTCCGTAAATATGGTATATTAAACTTTATAGGCCTCACGCATGTTTTTTTTTTTTTTGTTATATCTATAATAATTCCCTCACGATAAATCTTTGTTTGGAATATTTATAGGCCTCGTGAGTAATCTTTTTATTGTGAAATTTTAATTACTCTATCAGATGTATCGTGCGAGACACATCTATATTTTTTCATCTAAAACCAAATAATCATTAATTTTTAGGTGAAATATTACAATCCATTTCGAATGTTTAAACATCTTAATTCTTTAATCGTCTTCCAATAAAAACATTGTAACACACTCTAAACTGTCTGAATCGACTAAAAGGGCAATGACCTAATACCTCCTTATGTAATGTGTTACGTAAAATTACAAACAAGGATTATGCAAAGCGGGCTTTGTTACTGATCAATCTGACCGGACCCTTTGAACAAACTTTTGGCCAAAACGCAAGCCTTACTTACGTGGAAACCCCAAACTTTAATATGAAAATTAAGCCTCGTGTAGGTACCAAGTAATACGTTTTTTAACAATGTAAACGTTGACAACAGAACTTTGTTTCACAATTTTAAAATTATAAAACAAAATTGCATCCACGCCTTTTCATTTATGATTTCTATACATGGAAACAAACGAGCAAATATCGCCTGAATAACTTTGGGTGAAGTAAGTTTCTTCATATTTCGATATTCAACTTTTTTAAAATAATTGTCATATTTCGTCATTCAACTGTCTTACAGACTATTAACAACAAATAAAACGTCAAGTTACTACAACTAATTCCATTTCTAAAAATCACAAACATAAAAATTATATAAATTTTTAGGTGCATCTAAATGTTTTCGCATTCATATCTGACACACATGCCTACGCCAAAGAGAGCTCATCGTTTTATTAAAACTTATAGGAATTAGGTGGATGTAAGTGAAAGGTGGCCACGCACAGCCGGTCAAGGAGGTCCACGCTTGATGTTCTACATGCAAGTGTCAAAGATTGAATGCTTTTATACATTTTTATAATTGCAAGTCATCTAAGTCACGATATAATCAATACAATTTGAAATTTATGCTTATGACAACAATTCTACATTTTTTTGCATAGTAGGTAACACGTAGGTACTAATATATAGGTACTAATATGTAGGTAATAATAAAGTATTTCGGAAACTTAAAGGGTGGCTTATTCAGGCAGACATGTTGATAGTCGTATAAATTACGCCCATCAACTAAAAGCTAATCCACCATTGTGGCACTCATACCTCGCATAGTGAGATTTATATACAAAATTGTATGTTTATAGTTGAACACACAAAGTAGGTTTGAAGGTGAAAAAAAATGCTAAAATATTATTCAAAAAATATTTATGCTTTCGACACAAATCAAGCGGGGCGACGCGACGCAAGCGCTGAGACGAGAGCGGGTTGGTTTTGAATTGTATGGTTGGATAAGCAACAGGTCATACAGAGCTGTCACGCTGGTGCGTTGAAATGTTTCATAGTATGAAGACCATACTAACAGATTAATTTCAACTCCAAACGAGCCGTATTCGTCGTGCTTACGGTGCGTCATCGTCCCATCGCTGTGTGGCGAAATTATTATAAACGATAATATTTAACACGCTTTTGTTTAGAACTGTGATTGATATTAAGCAATTTGCTTAAAATCAGCACCGTAATAGTGCTAAATAAGATACTAATAAGTTACAAATAAATATGATCCATTTACCAGTAAATAAGCAAACCGCATCATCTATTTTTATTCACGTTTTACTCACATCGTTTCTATGCACGTTCGCTAACGCTATCAGAATTATTAATTAACTATCAATAATTCATGGAAACTGTTATGCAACTCTGACTTCGTAAATGGTAATTACGCTTTAAACAAAGGTCGCTATTAACAATCTTTAAGGACTCATAATTGCGAATTAGTAACTATTGATATTTATTTATACTTTATTAATGTTATATGCGCATTTAAAAATAAATAGCGTAGGAAAATTGTGTACAATTAAAGAGGCAGTCTGAAGTGTTTCCTTAGCTCTGTCTTTTTTTTAATTGGACGAGAAAGTGGAATTGCAAGGTATTATTATAAGTGCAATGTTGTCCAAACAGAATATCAATAATCGAGAGACATTTATGTTGGCATGTTCGTAAGCGGGACATGACACACTTGCGGGGTCACTGTGGCAGGTTTTACACCTTCCATACAACAGTCGCTATCTGACAAGATTTTTCGAATTATATATGGAATATTAGTGGCCATTTGGATATTTTAAAAATAAATAAGGTAATCTTTACCCTAGATAAGTCGCCCATCATGCAACATAGCAATAAACAGATTGATACAGAAGAACATCAAGGGTTGTTAGATTTGAATATTATTTAAAACTTACTGGTGGTAGGTCTCTCATATATAATGGCTCTCTCATATACATGGACATATTGAGACATAACATTCTATGTCTCAGGATGGCGAACGCAGTGGTATACCAAGCATTGCTTTGTAATTCAAGGTGTTGTTTGGTTTTCGTCTCGCCATTCATTGCAATAATTAAAGAAAATTTAATTCTCTTTTGACCTTACTGTCAATAACTTTACAAGAATTATTCTAAAATTAAATTATGATAATCGAATGAACATCACACGAAGTAGATTACGGCTAAGTTTCGCAATAAGCCTGATTAAAGAAAGCTGGCGGCCGCGAGACGGCCTCAGTCCACCAGATATTACACGCTTCTTGCGATAAGTAACGGTCACTTAATTTTTTTCTTTTTCAATAGCGTTAAAGTGGTATTGTTTATTTTGGCAAACTGTTTAAGATACAGATTCTGTGCTATTTTGAGATAGTCCGCCAGTTCTAAAGAATTATTATAAATTTAACCAACAAGATGTTGATTTTGTCCTTTTTACACGCTTTATATTAGCTTCACTTGTATGTTTGTATGTTTGTATATTTGTATGTTTGTTTGTAACCGACTTCTTTGGGCGCGATTTTGACCCACTTTAAACGGCCAGATTTCGTTCAAATTTTGCACACCTGTCAAAGACCGATGACAATACAATAATTCGATTAAAATATATAATTATCCTGATTAGATTCGCCAGGATTAATTATTCTTATAATTGATGACCATTGCTACATTCATCGCTAGATGGCGTTAACATTGTATTCTTCCAAGAAGCTTATACCCAAATGGAGATTGCATTCCGTATAAAACACTAAAGCACAAAAATTTGCCCTTGAATGCAATCGCTGTTACCTGCTATCCTTTTCTTTAGAGTGACAATGAATGAAGTTCACGTGAAGTTCATTCATTGTTACGCTAAAGAAAAGGATAGCAGGCATCAGCGACGTCATTCAAGGTAAAATTTTTGTGCTTCACTTTTATATACGGAATGCAATCTCCATTTGGGTATAAGCTTCTTGTATTCTTCAAGTGTCAAATGTTACTACTGACCAACAGATGGCGTTATTGATTGGAAATACAGCCGTAGATGGATGTTTTTAGTCAAAACAATTATATAATAGTTAAAAAAAACTAAAATACACGCTTTAATAAGATATACAACTAAAAAAGTAAAAATAATTGATACTGAATTTAAGATAAGTAAATGGAGTAAAATACATATATTTTATTGTTACAAAGCGTGGGGTGCAGGATGATAAGTAATTGTTGTAAACACCCCACGCTTTGTAACAATAAAATATATGTATTTTACTCCATTTACTTATCTTAAATTCAGTATCAATTATTTTTACTTTTTTAGTTGTATATCTTATTAAAGCGTGTATTTTAGTTTTTTTTAACTATTATATAATTTGTGGATTATCTACAGAGCAATGGCGTTTAGAAACCTAAATATAAAGATAATCTTAAATCAATCTAAAACTTTACGGATACTTTCAAATAAAGTAGAAACTAAAAAGATAATGCTGAGAGAGAAACTATTTTGTTATTTTAAAATTTCAATTTTAAGTAATACCTCAAATTTGCTCTTTGATATCCCTGTGAACCGGACCCTAAAACTCAAAATAAGAGAACCAACTAGACTAGAATTTGAGGTATTAAAAAACTAGGTCTGAAAAATTGCTTAAGCTAACTGTACTAATTTCCCCGCAAACCGCATAGTTGCTCCGTAATTATCAGTAAAGCTGGTTTAGTTGCATTCTGATATCCTCATTCCATATTCCGACTTATCCATGGTGGCCTGTTGGTAAATAGACCAACGCGTCTGCCAATATATTCACGTTGGTCACGGGTTCAAATCCCAGGTCACACTTCTGGCTTTTCGGAGTCATGTATGCATTGATGGTCAACCACAACGCACTACAACGGTGAAAGAAACATCGTAAAGAAACCTGCATACCATAACGATTTGTAAGAATTTTTAGGGTATGTAAAGTCCGTCAACCCGCACTAAGCCAGCATGGTGGACTATATGACCTAACCACTCAATCGTACTCTTGATCGTACAGGAAGCTGGTGTCCTGCATTGGGACGTATATAGGCTGATACAGATATTCTGACTTAGTACCCACCCCAATTCCTGCAAATGAGACCTTATTCCACATACAATAAACAAGTTTTGAAAATTGCAGTTGCTCTAATTTGTCTTACTTTAATAACCGTAATGATCGCATTACAGCCTTTGGTTAACAATAGGTATACATTAAGTAAGTCATCAAGAAAAAAACACTGCATTAGGAAACATCTACGATTTGTTTACATTGCGACCTTTTTGCATGTTTTCCTCTATTTTGACACACAAAGCAGGTGAGGCGTGTCCGAGCAATGCTCATTCTTACAAGTTGCTTACTAACGTATGTAGGTCATAACTTTAGTCATCTGTCTACGGAACTTGGCTAGAAAATAATGTATTACTACTATTTTTTGTAACTTTAAAATAATCCACTTCCACTTCTCAAAGGCATTAAACTACAATTCTGGTAGGTATTGTGTAAGGGGAACTGTTTTATGCTATCTAGTATGAATTACTTGTTTAGATTCCACACTTATATATTGCAAAAAATTATATTTAACATTTCGTACAAATTCTAATTACCTTCATTCTACAACATTTCATAGTCCGAGGATTCCTTCATATCTCAGTAATTTGTATTTCACTCTGTCACAGACTAAACGAATGAACCCTTAACAATCCTAACTTAGTTTCAAGAGTTATTTCGCAGCAACATTCCTAACAGACACATCTCCATATTGTAATATACTATAGTTAATCCCAAACCATAATCCTTATGAAACTCGGAGAATAATGAACATCTGTGCAAGAACCGCAAGTAATCATAGTTATTACACCCCAACAGTTTAACCTGGCATAATTTACCGTAATCTTTGTTACGAGCTGTTTTATTACACAACCGTTGTATATATTTTAACCTCGTTTAAAAATATTTTTTGTTGCCTATATTTTGTCCCACTGCTTTGCAATGGCCCTTTTAGAGGCAATTTTAGCTTGAATGAACCCGACTCGTCTTTCCATGGCATCTTGAATTATTCACGTTTTCTCCAACCTCTCGTTTTATAATTAATTCGCTTTATGAATAATCTAACTAGAAATGTATTAAGGAGGATAACTAAAGTTAACATGGGAGTAGTATTCAAATTATGCACTTTCACGTAAATACTACATTGATAAATAATCTTGGATAGCGAAGCAATAGTGTGTAAGCTTTGTTGTGATCTAGTTTTAAAGAACTGCTCAATTTTGATTTCCTCATGTGAAGTGCTCATCATTCGGCATTGGACTGCGAATTTTATTTTTCATAATTCTATCAGTGCGTGATTTGCTGTATCTTCCAAATAAATAAAATCATAAGAGATGAATTATTATTAATGAATTATTACCTATTCTATGTCGTTATTTGTACACAATGTAATAAAAATACCCTGAAGATTCCGATTATCGCATTAAATAATAGATACGTACAATTTCTTAAAGCGAGAAAGTTGAATAAATAAAAGGAAATATTAAACATTGATCAATAATGCCGTTCTAAGAAACGAAACTAAAATATTATGAGTAAACACTAATGAGTAATGACTAAGCGAAGGTAAATGACCTCAGACCTGTAAACACTAACGAATATTGTTCAGAGTTCTCCAACGCTAATGTTGCGTGCACATCCTCATAATTAATATTTAATAAGCAGGATACAGGTTCCTATATACCAACCAGCAATAGTGATAATGATCTTAAAAATGGTTTTGGAGTGAAACATTCTTGATCCGGGGTTGCAAAGAAGCTATTTTGAAACCCCAGCTTTATCCTTTTAAATTTGTTTTTACTACATAATTAGGTATTTATAGAGTTTAGAACGAAATAATTACTCACTAACATACGTATATGGACAAAGCGGTAAGCGCGTAGTGTTTCGACGTAAGTGATGAGCGCGCTCCAGTACCTCTTTAGTGGAGTGTTAATGAGTCGTCACTCGCAACGATTTTGAAAATACTTTGTGTGCTATGAAAATTTAATAAAAGTGAAGATTTAAATTTTTATCACCGTTTAGATGAAATTATTTATTTATTTAATGCTTCATATACACAAATTGTATAAAGGCGGACTTAATGCCTGAGGCATTCTCTACCAGTCAACCTTTAGGTGGTGCAGAGAGAGAGCACGGTAGGCGCATAAAATATGAAAATCTATAAAATTACGGTAATTTCATATTTATTTTGGCGCGATTTTCACGGTCATATTTTTGCAACTCAATGGAATTACATGAACTCTACGTTTAAGTTGCTTGAATACTTGCTATGGGTTACTATTTTTTGGAAACAGAGTCGTGTTTTTCCCTTGCAGAATTCAAGTATATATTTGATAGAAGATACTTTGATATTTTATTAGTATCCCATTTTGATAGCCTTGACAATTTCCATGGCTCAATTATTTAGATGTCGACTGTGAGCCAAGAGGCTGCGGATCCTGCAAAAAGGCAGTACAGGAAGAAAGCAGCGAGTCTTACTCCTCTTTATTTAAGTTTACAACTTTATACCAACTGAATAGAAATTCTATTTCTACGAGTATATTTAATAGCCAAAATTTTGTATACAAACACATAACTATTTGTATTGTTATCATAAAATTATATAAGTTTAGTAAAACATAAACGGAAGAATTAAAACAAGAGTCATATCCAAAATGAATGTGTCCTTGCATAACTTGATACATCCGGTTCTAAATATTACGAAACAAATTAAATCATATATCACAATTAGCACTTTTAGTTAATGTCCCTAACTGTCAATTATTTTTTATATTACTTAATTTTTTTGACTGCCTCGGTGGCGTAGTTGTACTCCGGTACGGTTACAAAGCTGAGGTCTCGGGTTCGAATCCCGGGTTGGGCAAAGTGATATTGGATTTTTCTATTCATTATCAGCCCAGAGTCAGGAATTTGTGCCCGACATGGCGATAGGCTCGCCACCTATCACATCATGGGACGGAACATACAAGGCGAAATGTGGGTGTCCTGGCACCTCTGCCTACCCCTTCTGGGAAAAAAGGCGTGAGTTTATGTATGTTTATGTATGTATGTACTTAATTTTTTTTTATTAATTTTGTACCGTTGCGACGCGACGTGACGTCGGCTCAGCATAACTTAATTTCATTTCGGATGTTTTAGTTGTAGGATTACTATCAAGAAACCATCTAGTATCTAATTCCTTGCAAATATAACTTCTAGATTTTTAAACAACTCAAAAACTGTAATGCTTTAGATACCTATAAATAAACCTACAAAGATTTAACATCACGTGACCTGACACATGACACCCAAATATAATGAAGAATCTGTTCTATACAAATAAATGCACAGAAAAATATTTTTATTCGCATATTCCTCAATCTGAGTAATGAAAGATAAACATTTCAAAACACGTAGGATTTCGACAGCAACGATAACATGCCTATGGTTTAACTAACCATGAAACTGTAATTAAGTTTCTTTGTTATTCATTGCCTGGCAAACCTTTCTAGGTACAAACGATGCTGTTACGTAAACAAATAACAATTTAAACAGAACTTTCGGTCAGTATACATCTATGTACTTGTTACGTTATGTAACAGTAACAAAATTGTGATTACAGTAAATTACTGATGTAATGACGTGTACATATTAGGTTTATACGTAAAAAAGAACATTAGAGATTTACATAAATAAGTAACTTTAACTCACGCCTTTTTCACAAATGGGTGGGCAGAGGTGCGACCAGAACCCTCACATTTCGCCTTAATATGTGTCTCATCCTAGGATGTGATAAGACGCAAAGCAAGCCTATTGCCATACCAAGCATAAAAATGTACAATAAAATATTATAAAAGAGTCTTTACACACAGGCTTATCGCCCACACTCTTTTTGTGCTTCGGCCTAATCCAGCTCAAAATTAATAAAAAATACCGATTTTTAATAGTCATTTTTGTTTGTTCCAGATGGGTTGCCGAATAACCATAGTTGATGATGTTCTAAACAGATCCTTTTACAAACTTGGCTTGGTTGTTGGGAGGCAGCCGGGATACTTCATCATAATACCCGTCCTGCTTACACTGCTCATGATCACTGGATACCAGAGGATTCACTACGAAATGGACCCAGAATACCTGTTCTCGCCTGTCAGTGGACAGGGTAAATTAGAAAGGAGGATTGTGGAGGAGCATTTTAAAGTCAACTACAGCCATAGGTTCAATGTTGGAAGGATAACAAGGCCCGGTAAGTCTTATTGAGATAATCATTTGGAAATTGTCAATACAATTCAGAACCCTACCTTAACATTGCGACCTAACCTAAATATTTCCGGGTCCCAGTTATAGCTGAGTAATAGGCTATAAACGAGGCCAAGCGTTATGAATATAACTACGTTTACGTTTAAGATTGTTATACGGTAGGATCTGATCGGGACTTAATATAACAACCTATGTATTAAAAGAGCAATTTAACAATTCCCATATAATCTTTTTCTACACGTTTTATATCCTAATATACTGCAAAATATAGACTCAACTATTAAAGAATGTCTGCAATTTGCAAGATTATTTTGTGTATAATGACTAACTCTTGAGTTTTTTTAATCTTCTTTTAAAGATGCATACAATTATAAATCTGTATCTGTATCAGCCCATATACGTCCCACTGCAGGGCACGGGCCTACTCTACAATCGAGAATACGATTGAGAGTGGTTAGGCCATATAGTCCACCACGCTGGCCTAGTGCGGGTTGGCGGACTTACATACCATAGAAATTCTTATGAATCGCTATGGTATGCAGGTTTCCTCACGATGTTTTCCTTCACCGTTTTAGTGCGTGGTGATTGACTTATCAATACACACATGACATGACATGATACACACATGAGTGCGTGGTGGCCTGTTGGTAAACGAACTAGACGCGGCTGCCAACATGTTCTCGGTGGTCGCGGGTTCGAATCCCAGGGCACACCTCTGACTTTTCGGAGTCATGTGTGTATTGATAAGTCAATTATAAATAACTAAGGTAAAATATTTAACAGGGAGGTTCGGACGAGTGATAATTGTCGCTAAAGACAACAATACGAATATGCTGCGGACGGAGATTTGGAAGGAGCTGAGACAGTTGGACGAACTGGTACAGAACGTAACTGTCACTCTACCATCAGGAGAAACGTTTACCTACAAGGAGGAATGCGCACGCTGGGAAGGACAATGCTTCGTCAACGACATATTGAACTTGGATAAGATTATTGGCGAGGTAATTGTTATTTATTTATATAGTGCTTTAATTGTTGTTATTTTGACAGCCCCCGTGGCGCAGTCGGTTAGACGCCGCCTGTGAAACGAGAGGCTGCGGGTTCGATCCCCGCACCGAAATTAATGAGTAATTTTTGCATCGACTGTCTTATCCAGTAGAACTTATCAATCTTATTAGTAGAGTTTATTATGTAATGGAAAATTGATGTATAATAATGGTAGGATTCTCAGATTATTCGGCTTATTAAACCATGAATTAGATGATGTGGCCTTGACAAAAAATTATTAGATTGACATGGACTATTTATAAATCATCTAAAACCTCGTTCGTAAGAAAAAAAACAACTCTTAAGCTCGCTTGAGCACGATTCTCTGACAACCCATTTTATTATTAGAAGCCCCATATGAGATTACATTTTACGGCAATACAATTTATCTTAAATAATCCAGTGATTATTTTTATCGGAGATATTAGAACAATTAACACTTCGTTGAACTAAAATGGATAATATTCGTCCTACTTAAAACCAGACTTGCAAATGTGGCATTAACATTTTAAAGTACTTTCATCCTCTTTAAACTTTCTCTTTGTAAAACAATTCATTTTATTATTATAATATTCAGTAGGGTGTTCAAACAGTACAACACAAAAAAGTTAACTACATATTTTGCGAAAGTTAATTTAAGCATAATCGTAAAATAAAACTTAAAGATTAAATGTATAGAATAATTGATTTTTAATCATGCCTAATTAAATTGTTTCTTACAGTTCACTAAAAATCTGTAGAGATACGATTACCTAAAGTCCAAAGCAGGCTTCCTGCGTCGGAGAGTGATAGTAATATAGAAATTCAATAATTATCAGCAACAATAAGTTTTGATATTTATTTCGTCAATGTGACGAAGTGACACCGACAAATAGAAACCAAATGTACAATTTGTCATACCAAGGAATGGACCTGAGTCACTACAATTAATAGGAAGACGATATTATGAACAATGGATAGTTTATTACTCATAATTACTTGAACAGTAACATAGACCGCAGACCACACATTAATATCCTTTAAACAAAGGGTTTGTTGATATGATTAACTGATCAAATGCATTTCCTTGTAAACTTTTCCTTGCTTTTTTAAACATATACGCACGATGAAATAATTTGCTAAGTGGTATTTCCCTTTGCACCCTTATTACGTCATATTTTCCTATAATTTCAAACGTGACATTTACGAGTAGCTAGATAAATCAATTCAGTTGCAGAAGTGGCCGCTATTCACACTCAGTAAATCAAAATTAATAGAGTCAAATAAAACAACAAAATGATAATCCAATAAACAGCAATAGCATAAAAAAACTTACCTATACCCCTCGCGAAGCTGGACAGCTGGTACTGGAGAAAACCATGGCTTATCATAATTCAAAGCACCCATAACTACTTGCAACTAGGGTACTTTACTATACAGGAACACTTGCACCAACTTATCCACCAAAGGGCCGAAATTACACGAGATAGCAAGCGCAGCATCGCGACACGCGCCACGCGCTCAACGGCAAACTATAAAACTACCCTCCGCTGAATGATATTTGTGTTGTGTACTTCCAATTTATTTTTAAGAGGTATTGATGCTTTGGGGCTCTAAGTCATTAAAACAACATTGTGATGATGATGTATTAATTACCTATTTAAGTTTACATCACAAAGGACATTCTATATTATATGGAGATAGAGATAACAGTCAGATTATTGGTAGTAGCGCCCTCCGTCGGTATACGACGCGACGTTCTAATAGGAAACAAGTTTTATCAATATTCAAATAACTTATATTATTATAATTACCCCCAGTCATTTCCAAAGCCCGGAATTTTCAATGAGCAGGCTTTTAAAAATTACTTTAGGGAAAACAGAACTAGAGTAGGTTTCCAAGTAAAGTAAATAAAACAGTTTAGCGGTTGTATTGTTTTTTATTATGTTTCTTCATAAGTTAATACTTATATGCTGATAATTTTGTTTCTCTCTCTTCATATTTTTTCTTCACAATAATAATTACGCGATGTTGGGAAAAGCGACATCTACTGAAAAAGGAGGAACCATTGCAGTCCAAAGAAAAAAACAATGTATGGACTATTAAGCCACTGGTTTACATTTTTCTAATATGAAACATATAAATATTTGAAATTTTATACGAACAGGTTTAATACTTGTAACTTTAAATACTTTACACAATATTCGTTAACACCAATGAAAATGGTCACGTTGTTGAATCCCTTTACGAAATTCGATATGGACTGTATACGTATTGTTCTAATGTTTGATTATCCACGGTTAGCCACGTGGCGATAGTCGTTAATATTCTAACCAGCTTTATTTGTTGTATGCCTTCGTAAGATCTTGTCTTCATAAGGATTCGCTTTATTATTATGTTAATGTGATGAGCGCACATGTTTTATGTGCCTGTAGAATTTGCACCACGTTGTCTCTACCGCAATGTAACCTTCTGGGCAGACGGAAATATGAATGTTGTTCCTTATTTAAATCTATGTTCTTGTCGATTTTATGACTCCTTACATCGGAACTACGAGAATAATTTAAAACTAGGTAATAAATTATAGTCAATCATGCGGTAGGTACTTTATTGTTTCATTCCAATAAACCAGATGCTTTTCTGCTGCCGTCAATTTGTTTTATTGATAAATATTTAGATTTTGAACTGGAAACTTTTGGAACATGCGTTTTTTAATTTTATTAATAAAACGTCCAGTAACAATTTATCATTTCTTACTTGCAGGTGGAGCGTGGTGAATTAAATTTAACGTTCCCGATAATGTTCAACCCTGTGACGTGGGAGGCACATGCTTTCCCGGTCTACTTCGGAGGCTCAAAAGTAGTTGATGATATTATCATATCAGTACCCGCTGTTCAACTGGTGTGGTTTGTAAGAACCGATACAGCAATACAGCAGCAACGGTAAATACCACACGTTCAAAGTATACCAAATTACGTCACGATATTACTTCCAGAAGCATTTGAGCTGCACTATCTTACACTTAAACGGGGATATCCGTATCAATAAACTATTATACACTTACATAGCTGTATCTACGATACATGCAACACTAGGAAAATATGATTTTCACAATTATTATGGTATGTAAGGAAACAAAAAACGATACTTTGTTGAATATTACGTTCTATTTGCTTAAGCTTTTATGTTTTGTATCTAAACAGCAATCTACTTTGTTGAAGTTTACAACAGTATAACTTAGATAATAGACATCGATCTTGACACGGTTAGAGAAATCGTTTCGAATACTAAGCGCTGCGTAATAATGGACAAGAATACGAATAGAAAAGTAGAGGTTTTACTAACTACTCATTGTATAGTAATGGGCAATGTTCATATGAATTATGGGTTTTCTGAAGTTCCTATTGGCCACATTGCATGTGTACTCAATTTATTTTAATATATTTATTTACGTTTCAGGGGCGCGGCATGGGAAGACGCATTTTTAGACGCAGTTGGTGTTGCGGAAGATACCGGCCGATTCAAGCACATATCAGTAGCACGTTTTGCGTCCAGAACTCTGGATCATGAACTGGAAAAAAATACACGAACTGTCATTCCCTTCTTCAGCTCTACTTTCATCCTAATGGGAATATTCTCTATAGTCACTTGCATGATGGGCGACTGGGTACGGTCGAAGCCGTGGTTAGGTTTGCTCGGCAATATATCAGCAGTAATGGCTACAGCAGCAGCATTTGGCTGTGCAATTTATTTGGGCATCTCCTTTATTGGCATTAACTTGGCTGCTCCCTTCTTGATGATTGGTAAGCCTGAACACAAATTATACGTATTCGTCTGGACCATGAATAAATTTTTTTGCAATTAAGTACTAAACTTATTCCTCTAAAATTACACTTTCTTTCGATCTATAATGTCACTAAATTGTCCTGCTTGTCCACACTATTGATTTCATCAAATTGATTTTAGAAAAAAAAGTATTTATTTCATTAACCACACCGTTTTGTTTTGCATTTTTCAGGTATCGGAATCGATGATACATTCGTCATGTTGGCGGCTTGGCGGCGTGCCTCACCGAAGCTGCCTGTTCCGGAACGAATGGCAATTATGCTGTCTGAAGCGGCAGTGTCCATTACAATCACCTCAGTCACCGATATGCTCTCATTCTTCATTGGAATATTCTCTCCCTTTCCTTCAGTTCAGATTTTCTGCATGTATTCTGGTAAATAGCTTTCCATTTTATCTTACTATGGTAGTAATAGTTGTATTGCGGTACGATTACAAAGCTGAGGTCTCGGGTTCGAATCCCGGGTCGGGCAAGTTAATATTGGATTTTTTTACTCTACATTATCAGCCCGGAGTTAGAAATAGCGATAAGCGCACCCCCTAGCATATTATGGCACGGAACATACAAGGCCAAATGCGGGGGTCCTAGTACCACCTCTGCCTACCGCTAATTGGAAAAAGGCGTGAGTAATGTAGTTTATGTACATATGTATGCGGTAACTTCTTTTATTGCGCTGAATAGAGAGACGAGCATGCCATTCGCTTGATGGTAAGCGATAGGACCGCTCATAGACATTAGCAAAACCTATAAAATACATAAATTATACAGTAATGCTTGGCATTTCCCTGCGCTCGCCATCCTGAGACAAGACATCAAGTCTCATTATCCAGTAAACATTCTGACTACAATATCATTCAAACCGGAACACAAAAAGTGCATTGACATCGCTGTTTGCTGTTTAGCGCGAGAAATATACAAAGCAGTGGTACCTAACTAGGCGGCCTCTCGGATACCTAATTATGCAAGCAAGTACTACAAGTAAAACATTAAAAACCAATAATTCGGAATACTTCGTTTACAGGTTTAGCCGTCTGTTTCACTTTTGTTTGGCACCTCACGTTCTTCGCTGGCTGTGTAGCCGTATCAGGTTATCGTGAAAAGCAAAACCGCCATACGATTACGTGGATGAAAGTATTACCAGAATCCAGAGCAAGGAAAGGTAAACAAATATCTTTATATTTATTAGTACTTTTATCTTCAAGTTCGACAACATCTAATGGTATAAATTCAAACGACACCAGATATTAAGTGAGAACAATTATAATTAGAGACTTTCGTTTTGATACATTGCCACTCGTTGTCTACACTGAATTTACTATGTAAGCAAGGGCGTCGCCAAGGGGGGGCAGGAAGGGTCGGCTGCCCCCCTTTAGAGATTAAATATAAATTGCCAAATGTAAAGCAACCGAAATCTTTGACTTGGCTTGCCTACTATACGGTAATTTTTTGCTAATACCATATTATTGTACAATAATATTCCCGTTTGACCGTCTGGGGGGCGCCGTCAAGATTGTGTAAGTTGCAATCACATTTTTCTCATTCTTCATAATATTTGCCCCTCCCTATCCCATCGGCTGGCGACGTCCCTGGATGTAAGTGTCGGAATATGGACAGGACATAACATATTTTTCATTTCAGAAGAAAAATCATGGCTCTACCGCATATTTTGTAGCGGTGGTATAGATGCGGCTGATCCAGACAATCCTATCGATAACAAGGAGCATTGCATAATGGCGTTCTTCCGGACAACCATGGCTGATTTACTTAACAACGGAGCAGTCAAAGCAGTGGTTATTATCATATTCCTGCTATACTTGGCTGGAGCTGGCTACGGAGTGACCAATTTAAAAGAAGGATTAGAACGAAGAAAGTTATCAAAAGTTGATTCGTACTCTGTCGAGTTCTTCGATCGTGAAGATCTATATTACAGAGAATTTCCTTACAGAATACAGGTAAGAATATAATACAACATTCTGTGAAATAATTAGTATCGTAGAAAGCGCATTATTAATCCCTTTTCTATTTTAGGTGGTAATAAGCGGAGAGTATAATTATTCAGATCCAAAAATTCAAGATGAGGTAGAATTGCTCACAAAAAGACTGGAAAATACATCGTATATATCGAACTCGTTGTATACTGAATCATGGCTGCGAACGTTCGTCGATTACGTATCTGCAAACAACGACTACTTGAATATTACTATTGATAACGAAGTTGATTTCATCCAAAACCTCAAAGAGGTGAGGCAACTTACTACACAAATCACAAAGTACAATAAGTAACCAATTTATTGAGTTTTTTATTTGATTTCATTAATATTTGATTTCAGTTGTGGCTGTTTCCTGCGAATCCGTTCTCTTTAGACGTCAAATTCAATGAGGCTGGTGACAAGATTGTTGCATCAAGGTTTCTGATTCAGGCAATCAATATAAGTGGAACCAATCATGAAAAAGAAATGGTTAAAGTTTTGAGGGACGTCGTAGCCGAATCGCCTTTGAATGCATCTGTCTTCCATCCTTACTTCGTGTTTTTCGATCAGGTATTTGATGTTATTTGAATAACGCCACATGGTAGGGACAGGTTTTTTGACTGATTAAAAAGTATTTTATAATTTCCCAACCCAATACAACTATGCTACAATTTATGGTAGTCTATCTACGTAATTGTTAAATTTGAATTCTAAAATTAGGGATGTGTTTGTTACAGTTCGAGCTCGTGAGGCCCACGTCCCTGCAGAATTTATGCTATGGTGCATTGATGATGATGATCACGTCCTTTATATTCATTCCTAACATCCTCTGCTCACTATGGGTGGCTTTCAGCATTATATCAATTGAAATAGGCGTGGTCGGCTACATGGCACTGTGGGACATAAACCTTGATTCCATATCTATGATCAACCTTATCATGTGCATCGGATTTTCCGTGGACTTCACAGCGCATATATGTTACGCATATATGGCATCGAAGGCCAAAAGTCCCAATGAAAGAGTCAGCGAGTGTCTGTACTCTTTGGGTTTGCCAATCGTGCAAGGATCTTTCAGCACAATTCTTGGCGTTGTTGCTCTACTTCTGGCCGACAGTTATATTTTCTCAGTATTCTTCAAAATGGTGTTCATGGTCATATTTTTCGGAGCTATGCATGGATTATTCTTACTACCTGTTCTACTGTCACTATTCGGACCGGGATCCTGCTCGAGAAAGCAAGATGACATAAAAATGTCGAAACTCGAAAAATGCTTCCCAAGTCCATACTGCATACCACATCCACAGTTGATGTTGAATGACCAAATATACAATGGAAAAAATTTAAGTCCTAACGGCGTTTACAAAATCTATGGCGATGATAAAGACCTGGGCATCGGAACATCTGGCGAAGACACGAGCGAAAGCAGTTCTAATCAATCACAGCGGCGGCAAATTGGCGAAGACGATTGCGGACGCAAGAAATACGATGATGGATGGAAAAGATCAAACTATTGCCAAAGTTCCAGTCAGTTCCAACCCTCCGGAGAATTAGATCCTTATGGACACGATATTGATAGAAACTGGCAACGGCAGCGCTATGAAGACAATCGTCGTGTTTTCGAAAATTACCGAAAACCTACCAATTCAGCAAGAGCACGAGACGATGAATGGGTTACAGCGAATCGAAAGACGAGCGACTCAGGTCCACATCGCGAAGGAACATACAAAGTGATGCGAGCGCACTCACACCACAATCTCCACAGACCTCGTGCCCCACGGCGGTCTAATTCACACCACAACCTTGACCATTTAGATTACGTGGCTGAAATGAGATTTCCCTGACGTTGACCATTTAACCTCTCTAAATTATTTAAGTAAAATAAAGTGCTCAATTGTGGACCAAAGTATTATACCTTCATAATGAATTGACTACGAAGAACCGTAACTCGTGAGTTCATGTGTCACGTTAGAACTAATAAAAGTGCTTTACCGACAACCTTCTGCCAAAATCAAATATGTGGCGAATTCAGCAGGGTGATTGGTAGTTATTACTTGATAAGCGGATTGAGTAATGATTATAGATCTAGGCGCTAAATGTAAATTATTAGCAAGTGTGTATCAGTTGAAAAATAAACTTGAAGATTTTGGTACAAGGTTGGATCTAGAGAGGTTATTATTTTTGTAATAAACTAAGTATAACTTTAAAAGAACCAAAATACAATAGCTCTATTTATGTTGCAATTACAATGCCCATAAATGAGTACTAAGATAGGAGAATTGTGAATGTTGGCATGTATGCCAAATAAATCATTTTCTAGTAATGAATCATTCCAGTGTGAACGGATGAAATATATGATTCAAGTAATATGTTAGTATTATCATAGGACTTTGTGGGAATAAGTAACATGACAATTAATTTTGAAAATAATTTATTACAACTTATCTAGTTCCTACAAATAAATCTATAAACTAAAACTAACCACATTAATTCAGTCATTCGTTCCGTAGATTCATTTTCTTTTGGGAAAATTCGAGAATCAACTTTCTTTGATTTTCATAGTTATGTGATAGAAAATCGGGTTGGGCCAAATGGTTTTTTACATTTACGTGTACATAATATGTGTTACTAATTAAGTTTACGTCCTTACGTTTACCTAAGTTCGCGTATACCTGTCTAAACTATTTAAAATACTATCGACAGTTCTATTTTAGGGAGTTAAGGCATGTATTTAAAATAAAATTGTATTGGAAACAAAAAAATGCTTGCTTTGAAAATTTTCATAAATAACGCGCAAGTTTTAATAAATTGGTAAAATGGTATAAGCAGGGCGGGCCACTAGTTTTATTACTTA